>MU275158.1:0-613952 GCA_022160315.1 Panus rudis PR-1116 ss-1 | reverse complement strand
ACCATCATCATACGCACCAGCACCAAGGTGCAGGGTGTATCCTGCAAATCCGACAAGAATCTCCTCGGGAAGAATAGGAATGGTTTCAGGGATTGGTACGTACACACCACTGTTCTACTTGTGCGCTTTGCCACCATTCTTACAGCGAACTGCTTACAACGCTCTAGTTTCGTTGTTGTGACTGTATTGAGGAAGCACCAGGCAAGACCAGCTGTAAAGCGGATGCCGAACCCAAGCAGGAACACAAAGGATAACAAGGTATGCACACCATCCAAACATTGAATAGCGACAGAGTCCCTGAGATTCTTCTGTTCATCAAGCCCTTAACATTGAATGTTGTACCGGTACTTCAACCCCCACTTCCAGGTGAAGTCTACACAGAGTTCCTCAAGGTCTCACGTCCTAGTCTTGTCTACTTACCGCCCGTAAGTATCCATTTTAATCAACTCGCTGCGCATTCCGGTAGACTGAGGGTATCCGCACCGTTCGCTCTCTAATAGATGAGGGTATCGGCACCGTTCCCTTGAACGCAGGTGGGCCCCAGTTGGAAGACGTGAAGACTCGAATACGGAGAATGAGAATGAAGAGTTACCTACTCCGTCACTAACAGGATTGTTTCCACCGCCTGTGACACCTCACGTCCTGCAAACGTCCATGCATTTACAGTACCCGCTCCAAAGTTGCGGTACAATTGCCATCTCCAGTTACTCCTACTCTGGCTACCCCCACAGCGGCTACCATTCTCAAGACACCTATCTTCCCAAGTCGCCTTCATGCAGCGTTCCGTATTGGGAAGGTGTTCTCTGGAAGACCTCCCAACAACCGGTCGAATCTATAGAATTCCACTGGTGTCATCTAGCGCAATCACGCCTTTGGACATCCATTCCTACTCGGCACCTCCCTACCTCGTCTCTCATCTCTGTTTGTGTCTTGTCTATCACACCCCTCATACTTTGTGAATAACTGCTCTGTACTGGGACTGGCTAGGACTGGCTAAGCTGTGTGTATAAAGGGTACTGAGGTATGTTCTCTGGCCAAACTGACCCACATCCGCCCCCCAAAACTGCACTTAGACAGGAATGGTGAAGCTACGAAGGTAAGCATGGCTAACCCTAACCCTAGGCTCATTTCCTTTGCAACTTGACCGGTAGTGGCGAACATGTATTTCCCTGCTGCTTGGGTGAAGGCACTCTCTACCTGCCGGTAGGCCGTTGTTGGTTAAGGTTGACAAAGAGGTTCATTCCATTTTTCTCAACGGTGTTCCACTTAAAATTATACACCCCTCTGTCCATCTGTACTGACCATTCAAATCAATATTTTATCAATATTTTACGGCTACGAAATGGGATCCTAAGTATCAGGGGAAGCTGGTGTGGCCGTTGTTGATCGGTGAATGGCATGAGAGGATTGATCGACGCTTGGACAATTCGGACGGTGATCGAGACTGGTTCCGGCTTGACCATCCAGACTCCTTTGACACCAAAACGTCTCCTGGTATTTTGTCTTCATGTCTGAGCCAATGCAAGTTGTAGCCGTCCCCCAGCTAGGAAGCCTGGAAAGAGAAACAGCTAATGGTGAGCAGAGTGATTTCATTCAGTGCAAGAACGATCTGAATAGATATGGCAAAGAGGGTGCCATTGGCGGGCATTCCTTCACTATTGACCCCTTGTTATTGTCCTCAGAGGATCCAGGGGTCATTGACCTTGCTGAAGGTTGGCTCTGTGATTTGTTACATAAGTAAACACAAAGTTAAAACGTCTCTTGGACAGACGTCAACTGGGACTCCACGCATCCTACCAGGGAACAGCCCCTTTTGGAGGAACAAGATGATGGCTTGGGCTTGGACTGTGAGTATTGCTCAGGGTTCCACCAAACTGCACCCTGAAGTAACCTTTTTGTGGTAGCAAAACATATTTCCATGGTGAAGAAAATCGTGCAAGCCATGGGAGACGAAGAGCTGGTTGAGAGTCTCATACAACGAGGGATCACCTTCTCAACGGCCAAGGACTCCCAGAAGACCAGGATTGTGGCCAGTCACCTTTCAGGAGACTCCAATCAGTTCACCAATGAGACGACGGGAGACAAAGGTATGCTGTGAATTAGTGGTCTTCGGCAACAAGGAGCTTCCCTTACTCAAATGATAACTACGTACTTCCAGTCATTGTATTCTTCTCCTTTGCAGTCAAAACAATCAAGGAAGACATCACCGATATTGTCGAATTGCCCTCCGGGTTAGGTAGTACTGCCTCTGTATATGACCTTGTGGAGGCAGTGTTGCGTTCACCATCCAACAAGACCTGTCGCATTAAACCTATGCTTGAAAGGGCCATTGAGCAGGGAATGTCTTCTGAAATCATGATTGGCGTTGCTGAACACCCCTTCTCTGCGTCAGGTGCATTCCAAGCGTTGGCATTCGGCTTCGAGACCAAAGGATCACTAGAGGACGCCCTTAGTGGAACTGAGATGATGGGAGAGGAATTGGAACCTTGCGATAAGGAGACCTCAGAGTATAAGGAGTTCATGGAAAGGGCGGTGTGGATGCTGGGAGGAAACATGCCGTCCATTGCATATGCAATTTACTTCTATACGAAGGTGAGTAATTCGTACAAAGATTGAATCCTTGAATGAATCTAGTACTCACATGCTGAGTGGCTCCATTCAAGCCGTCTATTCTCGGAATGTCAGATCATCAATCCAGCTCTCTCTACGTCTCTCAAGGTGGCAGTAGCAGTCAGAAAAACACGGAGATCAAGGGGTACAAGGATGCCTTGAAGAAGAAATTGCAGAGTCTCTACCCAGCTCAAATGTCACTCCTCAAGGACCTCCGGGAGGAAACACGATATGGGAGCCGGGAAAGCAAGGCCTACCAACAGTTTCTGGTAACGGAGATGCTGTCAGAAATCTGGGCGGATTTGAACATTCGTTCAGAAAGTAGCACTACCGTGCTAAAGCTAGGAGGATCCCACCGCCCGGTGAGTGGCCGTGAAATTGTAGAGGGCATGGGTATCCCATGGGACACATACAAGAATTGGCGTTCTCTATACAACACAGCCCAGAGAGAATACAATCAGATCTTAGCGCAGCCTGAGGAGGATCGCTCTACCCGCGGCAAGCGTCTCCTTCGCATTTACGGAACAATGAAGTTGCGTGGATGGAGAAATCCCTTGCCAGGCTTACAGTCTATTCGACGTGGTCGTGCTGCCGTTAGTTCAAAGGAAATGGCTGTCTTGGAGACGAACGCCACTTCTTTTCAGGAAATGGTTAAAGGCAAGGGGAAGGGAAAAGTCGTTCGTGGACAGGATTTAGAAGACTAATAGAGGTAACGGGATCACAACTCTGTCTTGTGTGAATACTACCTAGCTTACCATTGTACTGCCCAATAGCCTCTATCCAATCTCATCCCTGGTCTGGTTAAGGAGGAGAGGAGACTACGTTCAGAAAATAGAGATAATGGTTGTCAACTTCGTTGTGTAACTATTCTATTACAAATGTCCAAGGCCTTTTGCCAAACTAGTCGACGGATATACATGTTTCGCGAAGTAAGATCAACCTGTTGGGACAGCTCCCAATCCAACAGACGTATCTCCTCCTCAGAAAGTGGGCAGTTTGGAGGCTCGCAAGGAACGTTTGACAAGTTGGTTGGACCCACATCGAAAGGATTTGCGTTCTCTGCAGCGTCCTGAGGATTGTTTGTCAGGAAATGGTTCATGAGTGTCGGATTATCCAAAACCTCCCAATCAATCCCATAAGTGGCAATGTCGTCTGGTTGAAGCTGTTCGTTGTCAGGGTCAGGGACAATCTCCATCCCACGGGGACCATCCTGAAGCATACTAAACATGAACATGTCCCTGGGAGAGCGTTGCCTTTGACCACGAATGGTCATTTGGTGTGAGTTCCAAGCGTCAGCCCATTCCTGACAATCCTGGTCAACACAGGAAAGGAAGAGATGGTGAAGCAACCAGATGTGAGCCGGAATGGTGGGGTTTAAACCTTCGTTTGCCTCTAGCTCATAGAAGAATTTCTTCCACTTGCTCCCAAAGCCCTGAGTCACATCGACCCACAAACGTTCAATTCGTGTGTTGTGAACACTCCTGAGATGTTATAAGTACTAAGTACAAGCCAATAACGAAAAGATAAAAGTAACGCACTTCCCCCAGATGTACGATCCACGCCCAGGACCTCGATTCTCCTCCATCCATTTAGCTACCTCCACATTCTCTGTCCCATGGTCTCCCCTAACTCGGCTTGGAGTCCCATATTGCTCCCTTCCTCGATGAAAAAGGGCGAGAACGGTGAGAGCGCGGTTATTATTGTGTGCACCTGTGGCAGGAACAAGACGTGTGGCGCCATCGATGAAGGTGTGGATCACAATTTTCCAACGAATGAGACCTAATGAGGGCAGGACACTCAGGTTAGTAAATCTTGCAAAGTAGGAGCTACACGTACCATGTTGGCCATCATGGTGCCATAGGGCGTTAGCACCTGCAACTTGATACGTCTTCCTTTCTATACGACGTCGACCAAAGGATCCAGGAGCCCCATGAACACGATTGTACGAGTCCACCAGTCGCTGACGGGGGACATGATGACCCTTCGACCGCAGGTGGCCATCGATCATCTTCCTACCGAAGTTAGGAAAGACCTCTAGAATCTCAGATACCTTCTGATCCAGCTCAGCGTCAGTCATGGTGGACACAGGGCGACTGGAGGAGGAGTAATGGCGAACCACTGTCCCATCGTCTTGGGTAGAGTGGGTACAGACAGGCAAACCCGGCTGGACCAGGCCCTGTTCCAAGGCTCTTCGGCGAACGGTGCGTGAACCAACCCCAATGACTTTGCCTATATGTGTAGGGCCCCTCAACTCCAGTGCGTGTTGGAGGAATACACTGTCAATCTCAATACGGGGGCGACCGCGACGTCCTGTCAGAACAGGACTAGAGACCACTAGAGGGGGGAGATCAGGAGGATCTGAGGATTGATGACGAGCAGAGTCCAGTGCTGCCAGCATACTCTCCACACTGGTTCGCAAAGTGTTCATTTCCTCCTGATCAAATACATCGTGGTGCTTATGTCAAGGCTGGTGAGACCAAGCACCATAGAAATCACTGAGAAGAAGACTTACCTGTTCTGCTGCTTGGGCAAATCGGAAGACCTCTTGTCGTTGCAGACCCAGCAATCGAGAGTCACCCAGTTGGGTAAGGAGGGCTCTGTCAACATCTTGGCACAGTTGTTGATAAGCGTCCCTCAGATTCCGAAGTCGATCAGTCATGGGAGAAATGGTGCAGGGTGGGATGTGGCAGCACCAGGGTGGCAGCACAAGGAAAAACGAGCTGTAGCCTGGTATCGAAGTTGGAGGAGTGGACACATCTAGCGCTATAGTAGCTATACAGAGGGCAGAAATACCATACCATACTTACTGACGTACCTGATAAACTTTCAAGGAATGGTAGCAGCGATACTGAATAGTAATACCTACATATACTAGCCAATACTATACGTCTATGAGCAAAGAAAAGCTGAAAATGTGCGAGTATACCTTAGTATACTGACACTATACCACGCCAGTATTATATACTGAATACTGAGTGCACTCACGTCTATGATTATACGGAGTATACTACAATATCTGGATAGATACCAAACGTATGCAGAGATATGGTAGGATATCCACATATCTGAGTAAGTGGCGCGCCTTTGGCGCATTTTTGACCGGTACAGCCACTCATAGCGGCGACGAAGCTTAGAGTTGGAGGGAACTACATAATACTACTAGAAATACTGTAGCATACGACCAGCATACACTACTAATATCATATTTACAATGCAATTGAATGAATGCGATTCCTTTAGCACGTGAATTCCCGTGAACAAGCTTGGGAAGCGGCGGGTATAGTGAACAGCTGCAGAGACACATAACGGTACCCACGATCCGCTAAAATCCACCTAAACATCCTTCATCCAACTGCGGGCAGAAGACCCCAGTACGTTTAATATACCGCTCGTTCCCCGTTCTCCTCAAGTGTGGCCTCCGCTTTTCTACACCATGTTGCGCGCTGCTGCGTGGTGTGGGCGTGGAACTCGACACGTACACGTCCGTCAGCAGAGGCGATCCTTCATGTGCAGTTCGTGAGTCGAATGCGGAGTCAGGGGGTGTGATGACCTCCTCATCAGAGGGTGATGGAACATCGTGAACAAGAAGTGGGGGGATTTGAGGAGAGGTGGGGGGCGATAGTGGTTCGGGCTCGCATGCCTCATATGCGCGAGGGTGGAAGTAACTCCCTTTAACGTGATCTCGTCTGTGGGGTGAGCGACCTCGGTGAGTTGAGCCTCCGTTGGTACTGGGCCGAGGAGAGGACGCTCTACGATCATTGCGACGAGGGAGGAGGCACGCATTGGGCGATACAAGGATGGGAGCCCGGTCGTACGTTTGTGGGGAATGCGTGGGGTGAGTCTCGGTGAGTACTGGTGTGGGCGGAAAGTGCACATGTGGAGACATGAGAGTCCCGCATACTGCGAATGGCAAGTTGACCATTTGCTTGGAAAACGACGTCTCCCGCTTTAAGATGGGTCGAGGTTGCGGGGACATGGCGTCGCACTGTGCCAAGACAAGAGTTGAGGCTGCTGCCGAAAGCAATGAACAGTTGTGGTGGCTGATGGTCGGACCTGGCAGAGAGGCAAGAGTCTCGGAGACTCACCACTGGGAGAGACTGTAGACCGCTGAACCATGCTTGATCAAAACAGCTGTTTATATGCTTCGGAGGATAGGTTGTCGGGTCACTGTACCGGAGATCATGGAGTAGATTTCGCCCGCCACGCTTGATGCTTGAGCATCAATGAGCATCTGATTGGTTGAGGGTAGTTACCTTTTGGTGGAGACGTCGACGGTCGTCCACGTTCCTTTCCACCGCATTCTGTCAAGGGTTCGATGACAACGACCATCCGCTGCGAAGTGGTATAGTTGGGTGAGTATGACTGAACCTCATTCCCGCTCCAACACTGAGTTATGAATATAGCCGTGTTACCGTTACTTTCGATAGATACCTGTCACAAGATGGTGCTTAGATTCGCCGCAATGAGCAGAAGCACTGGTATGACAGATGAGATCGATTCACACTACGGGGATACTTCACAAGTTCACATGAACTGGATGACGCCCCCAAACGCATGTCACCTTCAGATAACGATCCGACAACCGGCAGGATGCAACGTTTCCCGAGCCATTCGAATGGCTACCGAAGCTTCCAGCAAGTAGTATTTCTGCGACACTTCTGTAGTTCGAATATAGATGCACTCGAGGATGCACTGGGATCGTTGGATGAATGGACCATGGGCCGTTCGAGGGACCCACAATCCTTCAGCCAGGTACCACATATCCGCATCCAAATCCGACGGGGGACCCTGCTTGAACGCTCTCTTCAATCAGAGTCCATACCGTGAACAGCTGATAGATGTGAATGACAAGAGTTTGACCTAAACTCCACGTTAGGCAAGTTTTATCGATCGAACTTACGAGTGAAGCAATTCACGTAACTCGATGTAACCAAAGTTGCGAGCGCAAGTGAATCGATAATGCGGGAATTGTTCGTTGCGTCAATATACTGTGAGAGATGCGACCCAGATCAGAATGTGAATGCCTATGATATACAGAAGGAAAACCAGAGAATGTGAGATAATGACGCAAGGAACTAACATTAACCCTGCCAAGGGTTCAATGTGAGAGTACTGGCAGCCTTCTTGTTGTTACTGAAGACAGGAATTCCAATGTCCCATGTATCGCGGGGCGTTTGAGATGGTGACGATGCAATCGATCCGTCAGATCCCCCGAAGGAGAAGCCAGCGTTATCCGGCGAACGGAAGGCGCCGTTTGACGGAATTTCGGATCCGTATGTTGAAGAAACAAGGTTGTTTCTCCCCGCTGAGTTTAATGCGGACTGGAAGGGACTTGAGATGGGGAATGACGTCTGATCAGAGAAGTCAACAGGGCGGATAGTAGTCTCGGTAGCTGGCAACGTCCACAACGGGTCATGTTGAGGAACATGAGGAACTTGGGGCATAGTTAGCGAATATGCAGACGAAGTAGGAGTTCTATCGTTGAAGGGTGACATCATGTTTTCCCCGCCATCGGCGTGTATGTCTGAGAGTGATACAGATCGCGCAAACGAGGCAGTGAATTCACGCGAAGCTGGGCTGGTACCGGCAAGGTGTGATGATTGTTCTGCGATTCCATGCTGATCCAAGGAAGACCTGGGTTTAGGCGTAGTAGCAGACGAGTCGGGTATTGGAGGGGGAGCAGATTCGGAGCGCAGTGTGGGAGGTGGTATTGGTGGTATGTGGTATTTGTTGGGGACAGGCATCTGCAATTCTTCCGGATGTATATCTCCTTTCCCAATGATCTCCTTCATGGCTTGGAGGTCAAATCCAGCGTGCAGGGGTATATCTGAGGATGAAGACGTAGCATCCCTATCAGTAGGCGTAGGCGGCAGATGTGTCTGCTCGGCAGTGGCCTTCAAAGGTGTATCAGTTTCCCTAGGAGGCAGATCGTCGTCTCCTGAAGCTGACGATGAAGACTTCCGATGGCCTCCAAAGGTCGCGGATGATGGAGGACGGCTGACTCTAGCTGTTGAAGGGGCCGATTTTTTCAGAGAAAACCAGCTTCGTTTCTTGACCTCCTCGCCTTCACGTACCACGATGCGGTCGCCTTCGAAATCGGGCTCCTGTGCAAATTGGATCAAGCAGCTATTCTGCATAAACTGAGAAGCTGACGTACCACCGGCTCATCGAAGTAATCTGCAGATACAGGGAAACCCAATTGGTCAAGGATCAAGGGCATAAATGTTCGGTAGCTCATATGACCAGAAATCTTGTCGGTAACATCGACATTCTCCAGACCAGGCACATTCTCCACCGGACGTAAGCCTGCAACAGTATTCAGGCCACCACTGGTGGCACGAAACAAGTAGTTCAGAACCCAATCGTTTCGTGCATAGCCATTGACAAATCGTCCAGACACAACACTTCTTGCAGTGATCCATGTTCTCGTGGGAGCGGTAACGGTGGTGCCTAGGAGGAAGACGTCTTGCACAATACCAAACGCCTTCTGCTTCGCAAGTTCAAGTAATGCATAGAAGATTACCCGTGCACCCAGAGAAAAGCCAATCAACGTGATTGGGCGAACGCCTAGATGTCGATGTATCAACACGTCGGCAAGGACGCTCCCAGCGGCCTTTGCACGATCTAATGCATTGGACCATGGGTTATCAATCAGATAGCCAAGTTTAGTGAGGACTAGCAATGGAAAACATCAGACGACACAGTGACGGACATTGGTGCAGGTATCCTTACTGATGGGCCACTGGAGTGCACTCATGAGTGCTGTCATCACAGTTGCTTGAAGAACTGTCTGACCGATTTGTGAAAGCACCTCGGAAGTTAGGATCTTCAGTGCGCCTCCAGTTTCCCTAATCATTTCTGGCTCCCATAACACACTAAACACGTCTCCTACTACAGGATCCAAGACGCTAAACGGCAAGCGAACATCATCTTGGTGCCCGTTCATGAATCTGTGCAGGACAGAACTGAGCATATGAGATGTATTGCTACTCGTATAGGACGTACCCTGGCACTGTGAGGATACAGTTGACACGCTTATTGTTGTGCAGAGGGAGTATGTCGAAGGTACGGACGAACTGGGTTCTTCGAGCCATACCACGAGCCGCAATTCCTGAGCCAGTTAAGACACCACCTGTTGTGATGACTGCTGCTCCCGCCGTACCAGCAAGGAACCCCGAGGTCCCTGTAATGCCGATGGTAGTGAAAGCAGCACCTAGCCCCGCTCCAATAACGGGTGCTAATAATCCCGCAGACAAGCCAATTACCAGACCTCCACCTAACAGATTATCAGTCACCCCGCGATGAGAACTATCGCAGTTCCTTCTAACTCACCAAGCGTCGCGAGACCCATCATCATGTAGCGCTTCTTCTTGGATGACTTCTTAACGTCCTCAATCACATCACGCTGCTCTAGCTTGTCGACTTCCTCTTGTATGTCTAGAGCCTCGGTCACGCGACGTTCGAATTTGACGACGTCCAACCACCCAAGGCCAAGTTTGAGCGCAACATTCTCTAGAAGCACTCGGGACCGTGCATCGTATACACTATCTGCGACGAGAATGAGGAAAAGATCACAGAGGACAGTCCACCGAATGTCCAATGTCACCTTCTCGTCGGCCGCGGAAAGGTGAGTCGTAACGCCGGGCATTGCTGCTTCCGATGTCTCCTCCAGCACCTTGGCTGTGGTCTGGACAGGTTTCTTCTTGTCAGACTGTGTCTCAGTCAGCGAAGGTCGCGATGGCATGGGTGTAGAGGGGTCTGCAATGTCTTCCGAGTCATCTTCGAGTCGTGCGAGACGGTCGACTGCCTCTGCCTCTTCCTGCTCAGCTCGCTTGTGAGCCTCTACAGGGTCATACTCCGGATTGGCAACGGTGTGAGTTGTCATGAGCGGTGGGACGAGATCTTTTGCTTCAATGCCATGTTTAGCCAGACTCTCGATCATCTTCTGCTCTACAGGGAATGTTTAGCCAAACGGGACCACCTAAATTGAAAGGCTGTTCACCTTCAGTTGCTAACTCCATATGATAATACAACCGACCCATGATTTTCAGGGACCAGAGCTCCATGCTCTTGATAGCCTGATTCAACTCCTTCTGGTTGACCGCTCGCAGTCTATCGACCATCTCCTTGGCAGTGAGAGCGCAGAGCCCGACATACGCTATTCGTTGAGCTTCAGTGAGCAAATCCTTGGTCGCCTGCATCTGACTGAGCGGTGTCATCGCCTTGTCTTCGTCGAACAGGTACTTTGTCCTCAGATGAACCTCGTCGGATTCCTCTTCCTCGTTCACCCGGAGTCTCGTATACTCGCTCTCGTTCTGGTCAACCTTCGATCTCCACTCCTGGCCCTCGTAGTCAACATCCAGAATATTTCCAGTAGCATTCCCAGCTCCGCCAGCAGATGTTTCCTTCTTGGCCGGCGGTACGTAGTGGTACTTCTTCCGGTCTTCCTCGTCCAGGTCGATGGCAGAGTCGTCGTTTTCACGGATTATGGGCATGTCCTGCCATCCATCATCATCGTCATCGAATATACTGGGTTCGATAGGTGCAATTGCAGGGGTGACCATGATGGCCTGGAGGTGTCCTGAGCCAGGACCGGCAGGAATCCAGCTGAAGCAGGATAGAGTGCATTCACCGTGACCTAGCGCCGGAGTCAATATCCATGCATCAGCAGCATCACCCAATGCTAGGCACGTGGACAAAATGAGTATAAGTACTGCTACTAAACAGGTTCCTGAGCTCTGAGTAGCGGTCAATGGGAAATGGAACATGAACTCGTCGGTTAGTCAATTTGACTATGGAAAGAAACAGGTAGGGACAACAATGGGATAACATATGCACAGACTTCCTCAGACCCTGCGACCTGAATGTTAGTTCGGCGCAGTCTTCACTCTAGCCTCCTCCCGTTCTCGCAGCCGTTTGCGGGTTTCTTCCTGTTTCAATGCTTGTTTGATACGACGTTGCCTCTTCCGCCTACCGCTGCCTCGCTTGGCACCCTCGATCTGAATATCTTCCGCTAGCCGACGCTTTCTTCGAGCAGCGTGTTCTGCTCGCTGTTTTTCACGCTTTTTGTCACGCTTGCGGAGGGAAGACATTGAAGATTTGAGCAATGTCCCATACAGTGAGTGAAACTGTTCAAGCTGATTCGGCTGCACCTTGTATAGACATCGGCATCACAGCTATACATCGCCCAGCTAGACGGTGAAGACCTACTTTCGTCGAGAAATTGATGTCCTTGCCATTTGTTGCACGAATCAAGCATGGGTATTCTGTGTCGTCGTTTTCAGAGGACAACGTGAGGTCCTCGCCATCGTGTGTTACTAGCGATGGAGTCAATGCTGTCCTCGGCACAAGACGCAAAAACACACTGACATCGTTTATGGGTGAGCCATATGGAACCTGACGCATTGGTGCTCTCAAACAGCGCAGCCAACTGTTTGCAGAACTAACCCACAGGCTTCAGCTACCCTCTCAAGGCAAAGTCTGGGCGACTTACGGTCTCGTTGTCCACCAGCTGCATGGACGGTGCTACGCCGCGACAAAGTCAAGTCCAAGGAATGGGCATGAACGCTTACATAAGCCAGCTTAGCCCTGCGGTGCTTCGGGCCGCTTCTCCCGTAGTGAGCCCGCCGCCAACTGCCGCCAATCGGGGACTTTGCAAATGCTCAGGTTTTGCTCATCCTGGCACGATACTGACTCAGTTCACACTTTCCTGCACAAGATACAAAATGCAGGCTACCCTCAATACTTTTCTTCATCCTACTCTTTGCAGATATGGTCCAGTTTCCTACCCCCGTAGGAGGGGCCTCGCTTCTCCTCTCATTCCGCTTGGCGCAGAAGACCGTTCTCATCATAGGTTCAAACACATTGGCAGCAACTCGGGCATTCTCAGCACTGGAAGCCGACTCGACAGTAGTTGTGATCTCTCGCGGAGTAGACTCTGCCTGCGAAGAACTCAGATGGAGGGCATCGCGCAAACAGCTGACAATCTTGGATTGGTCCAATCTCCACGCCGCACCATCCCCCTCACATTGCAGTGAGGACGACGCAGAACTACTTGATTCATTCCTCTCTCACCATAAGAACGTGCTGTTAGCATGTGTCACGGACACATTGCTAGGAGCGGACGTTGCATCCCGCAGAAGTAGGGATTCTGCAGAACAGCTTGCCATGGTCTGCAAGAAGCACAACATCCCGATCAATGTAACAGATCACCCCGACCTCTGCGACTTCTCTTTCACATCCACGCATCGATTCGAAGATCCAGAAACAAATGCGCCGACCCCGCTGCAGATCGGCATCACCACCAATGGCCACGGATGTCGTCTAGCAAGTCGAGTCCGTCGAGAGATTGTGGCAAAATTACCGAAAGATGTAGGGCGTGCAGTGCGTAATGTTGGGAGGCTGAGGGAATCCGCCAAAGACGTTGCCGAGGTCGGCGAACTTGTAGGAGACCCTCTGAGCGAGGACGCATTGGAGTCGACTCCCAACATCCCCGTACCGCAAAGAGGTACAACAGAAACCAGTGCAGAGTGTACGCGACGGCGGATGAAATGGGTGGCACAGGTTAGCGAGTATTGGCCTATATCAAGGCTTGCTACAATGTCCGACAAAGAAATGAAGGACATATTGGACGGTCGCAGTGGAGTTTACTCAGAGCCGTGCGATCTTGGTCAACCTCGTCTGTGTCACACTGTTGAGAAGTCCCTGCATTCTCTCGCATTGTCAGACATGAAACCTACAGGGAAGATATACCTGGTCGGGTCTGGTCCTGGTCATCCTTCATTATTGACATTAGCAACCCACGCTGCGCTCACCCGTTACGCCGATCTTGTCCTGTCCGACAAGCTTGTACCGGCTGCCGTCCTTGACCTGATTCCGAAGCACGTGGAAATCCGCATTGCTCGCAAATTTCCAGGGAATGCCGATGGTGCTCAACAAGAGTTGATGGATGCGGCTGTGGATGCACTCCGACGGGGATTGACGGTGGTAAGAGTGAGTAAGCTGCTCGTGCAATCAGGATCTCCATAAGTTCACTAACCTAACCTCCACCGTATATAGCTGAAACAGGGAGATCCCACAGTTTACGGGCGCGCAGGCGAGGAAGTTCTTTTCCTTCGGGCCCATGGTTTCGAGCCGATAGTTGTTCCCGGAGTATCATCCGCTTTGGCCGGCCCTACGTTTGCTGGCATACCTGTCACACAACGTGGTGCTGCCGAGTCTTTCATTGTCTGTACCGGCGTAGGTAGGCAGGGGAAAGGAGTGCGTTTTCCTGGTTACGAACGAAGCCGTACTTTGGTGATCCTTATGGGGGTTGCAAGATTGCCGGAAGTTCTAGCTGCACTGCAGTCGGAGGATCCAAATGTTTCGGAGGGGCGGCGCGACGGCGCACCGTATCCAATGCACCTTCCCATCGCAATTATAGAGCGTGCTACCATGCCTGACCAACGTGCGATTTTCTCGACCTTGGAAAACATCGGCACGGCACTGCAGTCTGCAGGAGAACAAAGACCACCCGGCATGCTGGTTGTCGGATGGTCGGTACTCTCACTGTGGGGCTCGGGCGATCTAACTATCCTCGAGGATGATTCCATAGAGCACGACGTGGGGCGAATAGAGAAATGGTTGGAAGGGAAGCAGTGGAGAACCACAGAGGGTCTGCAGGATGGTTGGGGTCTAGATACATGACTCAAGCTTTGAGCAGTGAACTGCGTTCATGATGTATATTGTTGATAGTTGAATAGACGTACATACTAGCTATGCTTGGGCAGCGTGGCCGAGATCTACAGAACGTGACTGTCTTATACCCCCGGGCAGGGATGCTCTTACCTCTTTCTCACCTCACGCACAACATACGTACCGTAGCCTGATCACATACTGTACTACTTAGTCAAGAGCGATATGAACTCCATCACCTCCAGCCTGACGGAGTCGGAGCCTAAGTGGCTGGAACTTTTGGACAACTTGACTGCGCGCTTACACGCTGCACGTGCCTGCCGTGTGCGAAACCGTAAACGCGACGTTGGGATCCGGGATGATATCTGCGTGACTCTCCTGCATACCAACTGTAACTCAACTTATTCCTACGATGCCTCCGCGTCGCACCACACGGTCTACTTCTGTGCAGCCTTCTGATCCAGAGCGGCCTGCGCCGCCCAAACGAAAACGCGGCCAGGCCAAGGAGGAGGAACTCTCAGAACAAATTGATGTTAAGCCCTCCTCGCGTACTCGTGGACAAGCATCAAGGTCTTCAGCACCAAAGACGAAGACTGAAGCAACAGCGATATCACGGCCGTCCCTGGAAGTAGTGGTCGAGTCAGATGACGAACAGGCCGAAGACGTCGCGCCCCCTGTCAAGAAGTCGCGCCCCTCTGCGCACAATGAGAACCAGGAACCTCTGCTATCAACTCAGTCCTCCGGTAGCCGGAAGGCTCCTGCGCGTCGCGTCGCGTCCAGAACGAATAGTCGCGTCTCCGCCAGTCATGGCGAACAAAGAGACGAAGAAGAGCGCAATGCAAAGGTGTCGAGAACGAAACCTGCATCACGGACGTCCGCTCGAACGTCCACCCGTAGTACAAGTACAAGAGCTAAGATGAAGCAGGAAGATGATGCCCCTCAAGATATCGCAAGTTCTACTCACTCGAACGCTGACGGTGCCGCTCAGGAGCCGTCCCCTAGGAATGTGAGATCGCGTAAACGTACCTCAAATACGAATGCGCCTGATAATGTCAAGGCTGACATGTCTATACCGCCCGACGCATCTCATGATAGTCGTCCGACATCCCCGAATGAAGAACCCGACTCTAAGGCCTCAACGTCGCCCACTAGACGGACCGAAATGCCCAATGCGCCTGTTGCTGAAGATGTTCCATACGAAGAGGAACATTCTCTGCTGGATGATCTGAGGCAACCATCTGCTATGCCTCATGAACAGGCCGCCGCTCCCGAAGAGGCACAAGGTCCCAAGCCGCGGTTGGTGATACACAAGATGGCTCTCGTCAATTTCAAGAGTTATGCTGGACGTCAAGAGATCGGTCCCTTTCACAAGGTCAGAAGTTGTGCATGCATATCATACGTTGGTTCCATCACCTCATCACAATTGCTATGTAGTCATTCTCTGCTATCGTCGGTCCAAATGGCTCGGGGAAATCTAATACCATTGACGCCTTGTTGTTTGTATTCGGCTACCGTGCTTCGAAAATGCGCCAGGGGAAGCTCTCAGAGCTGATCCACAACTCTGCCCGGTACCCTGATCTTGACGAATGCAGCGTGGAAGTCCACTTCCGAGAGATCATAGATGAGGTGAGTGTTTTATACCAGTATGTGAGACATACCATTGAACACATCATGATTCAGCCTGGTCCCGATGCTTATGTTGTGGTCCCAGACTCAACAATCGTGGTCACTCGAACAGCTTACAAGAATAACACAAGTCGTTATACCATCAACGGGCGACAGAGCAATTACAAGGAAGTTCAAACTCTGTTGAAAGGGCGTGGCATAGATTTGGATCACAATCGTTTCCTCATTCTCCAGGTATAGTTATGTCTTTCGACCTACGTGTCTTATGATGCTAACTGTGCTGTGGTTCAGGGAGAAGTCGAATCAATTGCACAAATGAAACCCAAAGCACCGTCTGAACATGAGGACGGGCTCTTAGAATATCTTGAAGATATCATTGGAACCTCGAAGTACAAGGAACCCATTGAAGAGGCGTTAGCTGAAATGGATCGTTTGAACGAGGACCGTGCGGAGAAGTTGAATCGGTTGAAGATTGTCGAACGAGAGCGTAACGCCCTCGAGGAACAGAAACGAGAGGCCGAGGATTATCTGCGACTTCAAAATGAGCATGTAAGGGCTCTATCAAGACTATGGCAGTGGTATCTCTGGCGTTGCCTAGAGAATGAAGAAGCCTTGAACGCCAAACTTGTGCGTGAAGGAGGAGCACACTCTCAGTTTTGCACACTAATGCTCATAGATATTATAGAATCAAATCAAGCAAGACCTCGCCGATGAGACTGAACGTAACAAGGACGATATCACGCACCTCGAAATGCTTGAAAAGCATTATGAGGAGCGATGTGCGGCTTATGAGGTTAGTCTTGTTCAGTGCCCATGGAATATACAATCCTTACCTAAAACCATATAGGAAGTCAAAGCAGCTGCCGCGGAGGCACTCAAAGATCTCACGGCTCACGAGAAGCAGCACGTCACTTTGGAGGAACGTCGTAAACATACTAGCGCGAAGGCCAAGAAATTGAAGAAGTCTCTACAAGACGTGAGTGCAACGCTCTCGTATAAATAGTGACGTGGTCTTGATTGGAATGTAGGACGAGCGAGCCCGTGCCGAAGCACTTCGAATCGTGGATGATAGCTCTGCAAAGATCGAGAAAGAGAAGAATAAAGCAGAGCAACTTGAGAAGCAGTTGGCGGATGAAGAAGACGTTCTGGAAGAGATCCGTGACAGTCTCAAAGGTTCGTCCCAAACTCGATGATACTCCCGCCCTTCGTCTCTCAAGCCCGGCATAGACAAGACACAGGTGTTCCACGATCAGATTGAAGCCAAGCAGAAAGAACTACAACCATGGACGGCGAGAATCAATTCAAAGCAAGCAGAAATCGATGTCGCATCTAGCGAGCGAGATATGCTATCCAAGAAAGCGCAGACCCTCAAACAGAATTATCAGGATGCTCTCACCGAGTTGGAGCGGCTTCAGGCTGAGTACGAGACAAAGGTAAGCCAAATTCCATCGGCCGTTCTCTTCTTCCTAACAAATCGTTGTGGGACAGACCGCGGAGCTGGAAGAGCATAGACATGCAAAAGAGTTGAACATACGAGCTTCAAAAGCTGCTGAAAGCCGTCTCAAGGTATGACCATGTTGTGAGGTTTATTGAACATCTATTTAGCGATTTCGGCAGGATTTGCGATCGCGTGTCCAAGATCTCCGATCCAAGGCATCTGCATCTCGTCAGAAGGTGGACGAGGCCAAAGCTTCTCAAGCAGCGAACACATCTCAGAATAAGGTTTTGGATAGCTTGACTCGTCTAAGGAATGCTGGTCGCATCTCTGGCTTCCATGTAAGTCGCAGTTGTGATAATAATCTTGTTGGCTAATCTCACTTTGTCAACAGGGAAGACTGGGAAGCTTGGGTACTATCGATGACAAATACGACGTCGCGGTCACGACTGCCTGCGGCGCGTTGAACAACCTTGTTGTAGATACCGTAGAGCAGGGACAGGCTTGTATCGAATATCTCCGCAAGCAAAACGTCGGCCGGGCGTCGTTCATGGTTCTCGAGAAACTGAACTCGAACGGAATTCAACCTATTCAAACTCCGGAGGGCGTGCCTCGGTTATTTGACCTCATCAAACCCAAGGAATCCCGCTTCGCCCCTGCGTTTTACAAGGCTCTAGGAAACACTCTGGTGGCTGCTGACCTTGATCAAGCAAACCGCATCGCCTTCGGAGGACAGCGTAGGTGGCGCGTGGTCACTCTCGCAGGACAGCTCATTGACGCGTCTGGTACCATGTCGGGTGGCGGCAATCATGTTGCAAGAGGCGGTATGAGCTCGAAGCTCGCAGCAGAGACCGTATCTCCAGACGTTCTGCGCCAATATGAGCGCGATAGCGAGCAAGCTTCGCGTGACTTGGATGATGCTCTTCAGCAGTTGAAATTAGTGGAGGCCGAGCTGGACGAACTGGCGTCATCGGGACCTCAGCTCGATGTTGCAATCGAAAAGGTTAATCTTGACCTCAAGACGGGACAGAAACGTATTGCCGACGCGGAGAAGCGAGTTCGCGAGCTAAAGTAGGTGTCTTCCGTACTTTACCACTCTGCCTCCGCTCATTGATATTCCACAGGAGCAAGAACAAGCCAGATACAGGAGACCTTGCTCGAATCGCTTCCTTGGAGCAGGAAATAGCGGGCGCCACAGAAGAGCTTGATAAACTGCAGCAACGTACGCAGTCGATTCAGGATGACATCGAGGCTTTGGAGAAAAAGATCATTGACGTTGGAGGCTCAAGGCTACTCGCCCAGAAGTCCAAGGTGGAAGGTCTTCGGCTTCATATCAATCTCGCCAATGAGGAGATCACGAAGGCAGAAGTCGCTAAGGCGAAAGCGGAGAAAGACTCAGTCAAATTGGCCAGCGCAATCGAATCGAATACGTCAAGTTTGGAGGAGCTTCAAGCCGAGCTGCAAGACCTTGGTGAGCAGATGAAGGAGTGTGCCGACTATATGGACGAGATCAAGGAGAAGGTTCAAGCAGCTCAAGCCGCCGCAGAAAACTCCAAGGACGATCTGGACGCGTTGAAGACCGAACTGGAGGAGAAGACAGAAGAGATTCAAGCTTTCAGGCAGAAAGAGGTGCTTGCATTGAAATTTTGAGACTGTTGCGGTGCACTCATTTCTCTGTCACAGATGGAGCTAAAGCAGAAACTGAGTGATACTCAGAAAGAAATTGCTGAGAACGATAAGCTTCTATCGCACTGGCAGAGAGAACATGACAAGCTCAAGCTGGAAGATGTTGAGTACGTTGCTACGATTGTTTTGAGAGGGGGTTATCTCAAAAGTATTCTAGCGAGGACGATGACGACGAGGAAGAGCCTCCAGAGAGCAACCCGGTCAAGCCTGATCCTGATGGTGAAGGATCCTCAAGGGCTAAAAACAGTCGCCGCTCATCAACCGAGTTGTACATGTACACCGCCGAGGAGCTTGCAACGTTCAAGAAACGCGAACTGATTGCGGATACAGAGTTACTTGACGGTATGTATACACTTCAATCTTACATTCCTCATCCCTTAAACTGTTGCATGTAGAGAAGCTCAAGAACGCCAAGCCAAATCTCGCTGTACTGAAGGATTACAGAAAGCGCGAAGAAGAATTTCTCAGACGAGCACAAGATCTCGACAACGTCACCCAGCAACGCGACGCCCAGAAGCAGAAATATGAAGGCCTGACGAAACAACGACTAGACGAGTTCATGACTGGCTTCAATACAATATCATTGAAACTCAAGGAGATGTACCAGGTATGCTATCTCGCATTGTCTGACGGACGTACACGATATCGACCAATCCTCACTTAGATGATTACGCTGGGCGGTAACGCCGAGCTTGAGCTGGTCGATAGCATGGATCCCTTTTCTGAGGGCATCATCTTCAGTGTAATGCCGCCAAAGAAGAGTTGGCGCAATATCTCTAATCTATCAGGGGGCGAAAAGGTATGGTCTCCTATGTGATAAATTGGACGACAATTGAGCAGTCCACTGGCCAGACCCTGAGCTCCCTCGCACTGGTTTTTGCCCTCCACGTCTACAAGGTTAGTGCATGAATATGTTGAGAGATCTCTGGCTAACCCTATGCTATAGCCGACGCCTTTGTATTTCATGGATGAGATTGATGCAGCCCTCGATTTTCGTAATGTATCCATCGTCGCGAACTACATCAAAGATCGCACGAAAAATGCCCAATTCATCATCATCTCGCTCAGGTTAGTCACGGTGTATGTTTCTCAGTACACGTCATGTTACTGACCCGAAATCAAGAAACGACATGTTCGAGTTAAGTCATCGTTTGATTGGGATCTACAAGACAGCGAACGCTACTAGAAGTAAGCCTCCCACCACGCCTTTATTCTATATCACGCTAATAACGCGGCCCAGGTATTTCCATTGATAATCATGCTCTGCATACTGTATCTACGAATCTAACCCGGTCGTGATGTGTTGTACAAGTGTATTTTAGACCAAATATCTTGTTGGGAATCAATATCTGTATTATGGCCTCCTGATCGCCGAGAGAACATCTGCAAGGAGTATCTCAAGACTGTCTTGTTCCAATTCGTGGACGAATTTTACATTTCCGGTAGGCAAATACCCAGGTGGCAATACCAGGGGCAAATCTGTATGGAACCAAGGATGTGACAAGGCCTCAGCGGCAGTCAAGCGCAGGCTGGGAGGGTACACCAAGAAACGATGGATCAGATCGAGGGGTGCAGGTTTGAATTCAGGGGAGGGGAAAGCTGAATCCGCCGACACGGGGAAACTCTCCGGAGGTAAATTTGGGAGCAATTCATGTAGATTCGTCGGTGCGGTCATCACGAAGCTAACCTTTGTAGCATGAGGCAAGTCTTGAAAGGTCTAACAGAATCTATGAGCAGAGTCGTCATGGCGTTGCAATAATTAGAGCTTACAGGCCAGCTTTCGGCGGTTGGTGTACCTCTTGCCTGAAAAATGCTCCAAGCCAGACCAATGTCGCCACGGGTAGAATCGAAGAGCGTATCTCGTACCCACTGGCCTTCTGGCCTGCCTGTCGTTGCAATGAATGGTTCCTTGGGCTGGCCAGGAGGCGGTTCATCTATACCGTCGGAGTCGTCGCTGCCGTATGCATCCTCGTCCGACATGAAACGCAATGGTGTAAAGAACTCTGCACACGTAGCACCGAGACTCCACAAGTCTATAGCAAAGGGGTCGTAGTTCCTTGTTCCAAATAGTAGTTCTGGAGCACGATATGGGCTAATACTAAATGAGAACAGTCCACGTTTACGACCAGGATTGAACCCACCCTGAAGACACCTCAAAATATAAAGAGTCGGGACGTTCAGGCCAAATAATATCCTCAGAAGCACACATATTTTCGTTCCACGAAATGCCAAAGTCGATAAGCTTTAGGAAACCATCCGCGGTAATCATTGCGTTGCTCGGTTTGATATCCCGGTGCGCAATGCCACATTCGGTCTTGTGAAGATACGCGACTGCGGATACGTACTGGTAGATGAGTGACTTGGCGAGGGTCGTGAATCGAAGGGTCCTCCGCTCCGGGGAAAGCACCACAGCAGGGCTGTTTGTTTCGGGCGACTCGTGGGGGGAAAAGGCGGTAGAATTTAAGACATTCGGGAGGGAAAAGGGGATCCATGGCATCCAAAGATAGAGGGTGCTGGAAGTCGCATCAGTACTGTGGCCAAATAATTCACAGACCTTTGCCCTGTCGGTGAGAATGATCATATGCCAGACAGCGGCACGTATATGCGCACATTGGGATGTTTAAGCATGGAGAGAATCTTGAGCTCCTTCACAATGTCGTGAGGTTCTCTGGAGAATTCGGGAAGTTTGGACGCGCTCTTGATGGCACACACGCGCTCCGAAGCTGGAATCTTAGAACGGTCCAGCAATAAGGTACGGCATATGCAGGATGCAGGAGTTTCTTCCACTATCTCGAATGTGGACTGTGATTGGAATCATAAGCATGCGTGACAATAGAGAACCCTGACGGCATACCGGGTCAAATTTCCAACTCTCGTGAGCTTCTGGCATCCTGAGACAGGGTAACTTGAAGTTGCAATCGGGTTGACTACGAACTTGTCTTAGGGCTCACGATGTTCAACTGACGGACGATTCCGAATTGGCGATTGTAACGGTTCGTTACATACGGTCACTGGTTACGTCTTACGGCCAATCTTCGTGTACGGTTTCCTTATTCAGACTAACACTTTGTTCTTGTTTGTATTTCTCTTGCGTCCTCTCGTGTTCGTTCTTGTGCTCTAGTACATGTATTTGGTCTCGATCATGGCTCGGTGGTCTGTTATCAGCCACCCCTTGGCCCCACTCTTCTTTCCCCTTTTGGTCCTAGTAGTTTACGGGCACGGAAAGCCCTGACTGATAAAGGCCGCACTGTACAGTATTCGGTTTTCCTCGTCTGAACAACGCCAGTACTGCTCGAATCCCCCCCCTTGGTCTGATCTTACGCTCGTGTTCTCGTGTCGAGCTCTTACAGCGATATCGCAGATGTTAGCCTTGTATAGACGAAACTTACTATAAGGTATGATAGATTTGGGGTACATAGGGATTTCAATGCAATAACAGATTGCACTCGGTCAGTCACCGCGGGTTGTTATCTTTGCGTTACTCAGTGCTCACCTATGGTCGTCCTCCCGTGAGCTCAGAGCTGCTCAGACTAGAGCTGTGCCGACGCGTTGGCGCTCCTGATGGTGAAACGCTTGAACAACATGCACAAATAGCCATCCATAACGCGAGCTCAACGTTCAAATGTTCAACGTTCTCATCGAGCTTGCACTGGTGAGGAGTCGTAACTGGGTCATTTGGCAGTCAGCGGCAGCAAATTGGTCACCCGTCGCGATACCATACTGGAGCTTCTTAGACATAGCAGGCAACAACCTATCTCAACCCCCAAAAGTACTACTCAAAACACTTGCCAAACCATGCGCCTACGGAGGATCCTGAACGCGATATCGCTCCTTGTGGTCCCTCGACCGGTACGTCTAGTAGGCTACTACTCTACGGACTCAGAATCATAGTTTATGCTTTAGTACAAACAGGTTGTATCAGGCCCGCACAGATTATCTATGCGGTGTTCCCGCCGGAGGCAAGTAGCACATCGCGCACACCAGAGCTCGAGCGTAGGGCACCTACCCCCCATAACAACTGACAGTGACTCAATCCGTATCCCGCAAACGTCTTCCCCTACCCAAGGAGACCCTTCGGCGGCTGATATGCCCGGACAAGTGAGAATCCAGACCATGTGCTTCCATGATCATAGGGCTCACTTCTGCAGGATTGTACTACGAGGACACTCCCCACGTTGAACCATCCGCCCGATTTTGCCCGCAGGCCGCGACTGAGACGGATGGACAGGATCAATTCTATTTCCGCGTCTCGTATTGCAATTGTACAGTATCTATAAGCACGTTCATTTGATGCGTACCCTATACTAATGAATGAAATTCAGGGATTCCCCAGCACATACAAGGACGACGAACCTTCAGGATCTGTCGCTGCTATTACTTCCTCCAATATCCACAGTACTACCCACGATTCTGGTCTTCTGCCTGTGCCTGATGGATTCACCGGTTCTCCTGGATTTTCTCCTCTAACACCTAGAGAGTGGCTAGCTAATCGTCCTATTGTTGACTTCTCCGTCTTCTCGAATCAGCACGCATCAAACAAACAGCCCGAGCTCCACCGCTTGCCTACTTTTGTGCTTACTTGTCCGACTCCTGTCGATCCCCCGTCTCCTATTTTTGTTCCTCGAACGCCTATCACAGTCTCAAAATTCGTCTGTGCGTCACTGGACGCCCCGTTGATACAGCCACCATACCAATCCTCGACGACCCCCATACCAATGCTCCCTCAATGCCAGTTCTGCGGACTTGAAGAATTTGAGTCTGGCTCTCAGTGCCGAGAATGTGACCAACAATGGCTGGCGTGTAAAATCTGGTACCAAGCCAACGACGGTGGAAGAAGACAACGACTGACCGAACCATATGTGAAACCTGCTGAAAGTAATGCTCGGACCAGGGCACTGCATAACATGTTCGGGGTGCCCGGTGGAAGTTTTCCGCCCATTGGTTTGGGTATCGAGGCTGTTCAAGGGGGAAGACAAACGGTCTGGCAACGGCTCTCATACGTGTGCGCGCAGCTTTCGCATCTTGTTTCGAGGATTGCCTCAAACATCACGTTACCGCATCGACGGCGCTTTGCTATTGCGCTTGGAACCCTAGCTCCTATCCGAATTGGCGGCGGGCCCTTGCATGCCTGTGGAGTGATGCATCCACTGGTTATTCCTGCGTAGAAGGACGACGATGGATTGTGATTCGATTTCTCCGTGACCAACGTTCAGCTGCCCATTGGATTGCCCGAGTCTGTGGTTCGACGACCTGTTGGATGATGACCTGAGCGGTACGGCAGGCGTCAGCGCACGAGCAACCGTAGATATGGATCGCACAGTACTATCCTGTAATATTTGCACTTGGCAATGTGATCCCCCTTGTTTTGGTACCATTCTTGATAAATTCTTGAGACGGCGGAATGGCCGGGGAGAGTCGGGGAGGCGGGCGGGAGAGCGGGGGCGGGTCACGTGAGGAGGCGGGGAGAGGTTTGGCTCCCGATGAACGAACGACAGACGCTCTGCCGGAACTGTACCAAACCCTCGTTTCTCCTCCGTCCGCTCTCTTGGGTTGGCCACTCGCCGCAATGGCCTCGCTTTCCCCCCCTCTTGTCTCCCTCGTCGTCCCCCCAACACCATCCAACATCCCCTAGCCCAACAGCAATGGCCTCGACGGCATCCCAGCAGCCACAGTCGACTCTGAAGAGTACCGCACGGATCATAGCTCGTCATGTTCTCAAACATACCGGTGTCGGGATAGTCTGTGCTGTAGCATACTTCGACCCGTTTGTACTCATCTGCCTCATCACGCTCGCAGATCGACTCATTCTTTGCTTTGTCGCTTTGCAGCGGAAACTGGGGCGTGGATCTGCAAGCCGGCTCTCAGTTCGGATACAAGCTCCTGTTTGTTGTACTCGTAGCAGGCATATTTGCAGTTTTCCTTCAGGTAATACGCGGTAGTTGATTGGTGGAGCCAGCCTTCTAACACATCCCCAGGTTCTCGCTTCCCGTTTAGGATGCGTAACCGGACTGGGTAGGTCCCCTCGTGCCCTGGTTCTTTGCGATCGAACTCATCGCAAAACGATTCAGACCTCGCCTCTCATTGCCGCCTCCTCCTCTATAACCGCCCAAAGCATACGCGGTTGTACCGATGGTTGCTGCTCTATCCTCTCTATATTTTGTCCGAGATTGCGATCATCAGCACCGACCTCGCAGAACTACTAGGTTCCGCTATTGCACTATGCCTGCTTTTTCCCCAGCTTCCCTTGTGGGCTGGCGTGCTCTTGACAGCCTCTGATGTCCTTTTCCTCCTCGCACTCGGCGATCCTCTGGGAGGGAGGCCTGTTCGGCTATTCGAACTACTCATTGCCGCCCTTGTGAGTGTGAAGCTTGGCTCATTCTTACTTTGCTAGATCTCACGTCCTTTTGCCAAGGTTTTTACTGTCTTGGTTTGTATGGCCGTGATTATATCCAAGGTCGGGGTACACTGGGGTGACGCATTCGATGGATTCGTTCCCTCAGGCACCTTGTTCAAGTCCGGGGGACTGTACACTTGTGAGCAGAAATCTAGGTTTCGTCATGCCATGCTAAATTCTCACATTTGAATATAATATATCTCAGCGATCGGCATCATCGGAGCCACAGTCATGCCACATAGCTTGTTTCTTGGTTCGGCTCTAGCAACTCAAAATCGGCTGGCTTCTACCACTGAAGACAAGGCACTGTTCCCTGTCAATTCGGCTAGTTCTTCTCAATCCGGTTTGACTACCTCCACGGTTGTCACCTCGCCCCATTCGCACTGGCATACTATCAAGTCGAACCTAAAGGATGCTTTCCGTGTCATTCCTGCTGCGGAGTTCGCGCGTGAACCAGCCACTCATGCGGAAAGGGAGAACAGACCGCTGGCAATTGTCCGCGCACATCTCTATCACGGCATTGTCGATATCGTCATTAGTCTGCTTGGTTATGCTGTCCTCATCAATTCTTTGTAAGTCCTCCTGGCTCTCCATCTCAGTTGTTCCGCTGAAATCACTCTATGCAGGATCTTGATTCTTGCTAGCGCTGTCTTCTTCTACGGATCCGGAGCAGGCTCAGGAGGGCCAGCTAGTCTTTTTGATGCCCATGATCTCCTGAAGGATATTGTGGGAAAACGTAAGTTGGTTAATGTCTATACGGCCATCCGCTGGTTTGATTTGTGACACGCCATCAGCTGCCGCAACTCTCTTCGCTTTGGCCTTGCTCGCCTCTGGACAAAGTTCTTCAATTATTGCCACCATGGCGGGCCAGATTGTCTCAGAGGGTTTCCTCCGTTGGCGCGTCTCTGTAAGTCACATAATTTATACACCATGTATTTATTCACTCATGTTTCATGTAGCCAATCATGCGTCGACTTCTTACACGGTCATTGGGGTTGGTTCCTTCGATGGTCGTCGCAATTGGCGTCGGCCGGTCTGGCGTTGATACGCTACTGGTCGCATCGCAAGTTGCCCTATCTATCGTGCTCCCATTCATCGTGTTTCCGCTATTATATTTGACATCTTCTCGTTCGATAATGAGCGCGAAATCTTCTACTTCGGTGGAGCTTTCTAGCCAAGCCCCTGTCATCGGTGACCACATTTCTCCCCAAGTTACTAGTGGAACCGCAGACCCCGAGCTTGCCGTGGCCGAAGAAGTCGTCGATTATTCCAACGGCAAAATTGTCAAGTCGATAGGATACTTCATTTGGTTGGTTGTAGTAGCGGCCAACATATACGCCATCGTCAGTCTAGGTTTAGGAGAAGAAGTATGAATAGCGCAAGGTATCTGCAGGCCTCCGCGCCACGGACTTGTATTATACTCTGGTATCCTAGACAGTGTAGATAATGTGTAATCATATTGATGTATGATGCAACGAGGATCTGAGAATATTGTATGAGACCAATGTATACAGAATATGACATATATTGGGCCTATTGCAACTTCTCCAGTGGGTTGATAACTGTCCCGGGCTGTACACAGAATGAGCAATTGTAGACAATAGTACGAAGGGGTTACCCATACCTTTGTGACCACCCTAGGCAGTGTACCGCGTTGGAATCCTACACGAGTATTCCACTCCGTGCCTAAAGGTGTCTCCATACTGCGTTCAAACTGTGCCTTGCTAGTATACGGGTAGGGCAGATCCTTGACTTGGTACTTGGCAGCTTTTTTGTCCCGCTTCTCAGAGATAATAACATGAGATTTCTTGTAATCCGCTCGAGTGGCAGGATCAACTCCAGCTATCTTCTTGATGAGGTGCGGTTTCGGTGGCGCCTTCTTGGTACCAATCCCTCCCCATGAGCCCTATGATGAGAGTTGTGAATAATTGCACAACCTCGACACGTAGAAGTCGTACGTACCCATCCTGGCAGTGTAGTGTCCACCTCCTTCGGCGCGTCCTCTTGCATCTCCCTCCGCTTTGCCTCGGCGAAGTCTCGAACGACATTGTCGCCCGCGAACGCGCGAGCCACGAGCTCTCGTTGCTCGAAAGCTTTAGGGCCTTTTGCTCTACCCTTGCCCTTCCTATCCAATAGTCGCTCTTGTTCCTCAACCTCACTATGGACATCGGAATCAAAATCTGCATCGTCAATAGTGGCAGTAGCATCCTTGGAAGATTCGGGCGGCTTAGTTGTTGAATTGGGTGCTCCTGCGGCGTTGGACTCCTCGCCGAGGGTCATCACGTTGGTCATGGTAATGTCCACAGAGGCATCTTCCTTGGCTTGAACTTTCGCTTCCTCCTTTTTCAAAGTCTTCTTGCGAAGCTTGTTCTTAGACTTCTCTGCAGCAGCCGAGGTCTTGCTGACAGCAACTTCGTGCTTCCTCGGACCAGTGGATATGCTTGCATCTGCATGGGGGGCGAGCCAGGGGTTTTGTGGTTCCTCCGAAAGTAATGTGGAGCGCTCCACGACAGGGGACGTCGCGGAAGGTGTCACCGACTGCGCGATGTCTAGGCCATCGGTAGACCTGAGAGTAATACTTGATGTATCCGACGCCAACGAGGTGGCTGGGCGGAACTGGGCAGTCTAAGGTGACATATAAGCCTCAGTGGGACCCCCACCAGTCAAAAAATGGCTCTTACCGGAGCACCAGGACGATAAGTTACTCGACCTCCAACTCGCTGGACTGCCGCCCCTTCGGACTCCTCGATTCGCCCTCCAATCAATTCATCTCCGGACTCATCACCGTCCCTCTGCGTACCCATTTCTCGCACGAAATCATCAGCCATTTGCTTCGCGCGCAGCTCGTCACGTGCCTTGGCATCTTTCATGAACTTCATTTCGAAGATACTCTTGCCCTTTGCCCCGGAATCTCCAAGCGAGTCCTGCTGTTCGATCTGCAGCTGCGCGAGTTCTTCGAACGCATGAGCCTTGATCCGGTCCACGGCATCTTCGTCATCACCCTCATCGTCGCTTTCATCCTCCTCACTCTCGTCGCCGCTGTGCACCCCTTGAATCCTTCTTCGCAACTTATCTCCCCTGTCCAACATCTCCGTAATTTCTCTCCTTTGATCCTCGTCGAGCTCGTTGCGCCCCTTCATCGCCTTTGCCCATTTACCAGTGTTCTTGTGCCGGAGAGTTGCCCTCTCTCTAGCCCTCTGAACCTCGAACTTCATTCTAGTCTCCTCGTCCATCTCATCCAACTCTACATCACTGCCCTCGCCCAATTTCGCAGCCAGCTTAGCTTTCTCCTTCTTCTTGATCCGTCGATACGTTTTGCTTTTGATCTTGGCCACTCGCTTTGCTTTAGCTTCAGCACGAAACATGAGCTCACGCATTTTGGCTAGTTCAGCGCGACGTTTGGCAACTTCTTCCACTGAAAGGTGGTTCAGTTTCAGCGATTCAGTTGCGGCGATATCTTCGTCGCGCATTTTGGCGGACTTGAGAAGTCTATCAACCGCACTCTCAAGTTCGGTCGTAGGCTACGTAGCATGGGATTGATAAAGCGCCACATTAAATGTAGGATGCAGATGTTACCTTGAATTTGGCAGCTAATTCGAGATTGGAAGTCTTCCCTTCCTTCTCAGCTTGCAGAGGAAAACTCAGGTGCTCCGCCTGAAACATACTAGTCAGATTCCATTCGTAGGCGAGATAGAGTGAACGCCTGCCTCTCTGATTTTCTTCATCGTAGCACTCCATTTCTCTACTTCGTCCCGTGTTTGCTCATACGCAGCTTGACGGTCGAGACGTTCCTGTGTCCGGGTGGGTAGAGGAGCGGACAGCGTTTGGACTTTCGCCGATGTGGATGCCAGGACCTTGGCGGACTTCTTGAGCGACTGCAGGTTAGAAGACGAAGATGCAAGAGGATTCAGCAGGTCGTCCAGGTTGAGTTTCAGATCACCTAGGCGTGAACTGTTAGTATCACCGTATATGTTACATATTGCCGAGGAGACGTACCAGGACGGGCCGCAAATTCGTTCTCCTCCGCTGCCTCTGTCTTTTCCTCTACAAGTCGACGCTTCTGCCTCTTAGTGGCCGCAGGAGTACCCTCGCCCTCCTCATCGTCCGGGACTTTGCGTTTTTGGCCAGCATCTAGATTTGTAATGAAGTTCTGGAGGTCATAAGTGCCAACTTCATCTTCGTCTTCTGAGGCAGAGATAATCCCATCAGAAGCAGAACTCGAATCCTCGTCCTCGGAAATTTCGTTGTTTTCGTCCTCTGAATCGTCTCCAAGATCGTCTGGTACTTTGAAAGAGCCAGGTACAGTCTGATGCGGCGATTGTTGACGAACAGAAGAGGAGTCGGGTTGGGGTTTTGCCTTTGCTGTCTCGTCGTTCGACTCGTCATTTTCTTGAGGGCCCCTTCCATCTAACATGTCCAGCACATCGACAAAATCATCTGGATCTCCCTCCTCCTCCTCTTCTTGCTCACTTTCGCTTGCGGAGGTGGAATGTGAGGAATCCGCTTCGTTATCCGAGAGTAGTTCCTCATCCTCATTGAGATCAATTTCAAGATGTTGCTTTGAGACCTTGGGCTTCTTCGACTTTTTTCTGCGCAGTGACTTTTTCTACGGGGCACTATGTGAGGTGAATTCATTCGGCTTTGTATTGTTTCAGCGTACCTTGTCACTTGGAAAGTTGAAACCGGCGAATCGTTCCTCATCACTCTCCTCGAATGCTGCATCACTGTCAATTTCTTCGTCCTCGTCCTCCGGGATTTTCTCGTCATCATCGTCCTCCCCTACCAGTCGGGGACGGCGATCCGTGATAGCCTCCTCGTCGTCGCCCTCGCTCTCGCTCAAAACGGCCCCCCGTGCACCGGCAATTTCTTCCTTTTCAAGCTCGAGTCGTACACGGGAGCGACGAACGTTGTCGGACTGGTATTCGTATACATCCTGGAGGGCGAGCTTGTCCTTGGGGTTCTTTGCTTTGAGGGAATGACGCTTTGCATAGCCCTGAGCATTGTTTTCTTTGTGGGTTTTTACCTGAGGCTTGCGCTCTGGTCGACTTCTCTGAGCCCTTGCCATGATTTGGACTCTGGAGTGACAGGAAGTGGTCAGCAGCAGCGTCTCGAGTTCATCGAGAAGGCATGTCCTCGATTCTACTTACTTCCGGTAGTTGATCGATCGGTGTCAGTCCAAATCAAGTAAGTAAGTGTATGACGAGCGTCATGTTGCCAACATGGCCCTTTCTTCGCTCTTCGCTCTTCGCCCTTCCTCTCAACACCCTCCGCATGAGCTCTTGACCTTCAAGTCGCTCATCTCTGTTTTTATCTACTATGCAGCCATTAGGACACAATTTTGCTCTGTGCCAGATTTCATTTACTAGTGCTAGCAGTACTAAGTTATCATCATGGCGTCCAGCATGTAGCCAAGTCCGTTGGATGCCAATTCTAGTGTCATGTCAAAGCTCACGCCGACCCTTCCAAACTTTTCATAGACTGGAACTGGTTCGCTATGCATTTGGTACGTGCTGATGGCATTGCCGTGGATGGGAATGAACATCGCTCGCTGGGTGCGAGTCAACTCTCAATATCGAATTTTCCGTCATCCACCGTCGAGAGACTTGGAAGGATTGTTTCTCTGAGGATAACACAGGAACTATATGGCCAGCTCCGAATATCATGCGTGCCCGGTGGGCGTGAGTTCCCGTATCGCGCTATCGATGATCGGCGCAGATTCCCATACTCGTCGGGAAACACTCAGACAATGACGCAGGCCGCCCAACATTGTGCCTACACTAGCTGACAGAGCAGGGCGTGTAAAAGCATCTTGCGGGGTACCGTACGCAGCGAATCCGAAGGCATGATAACCATATGATGCAACGCGTCAGCACTCTCCCACCGCTCGTCTATAAAAAGGTCTCCTTTCTCCTCTTCAGTGTTCTCACAACTTTGCACGGAACACCCGTCTTTATCCCCCGCCCGTAAGCCATAGCCATGTCTGCTCCAAAGTACGATCCCAAGAACATGGTGTTCAGGAGGCTTGGCTCTAGCGGTCTCCGTGTGCCTGTCTTCTCTTATGGCGGATGTCAGTGTATATCCCAGACAACCACAAGTAGCTATCTCTGACTGAACCGTATCAGGGCTCACTATTGGAGGGACTGTCAAAGGCGATCCCGTCAAGGTACATATTTATCGGTGCAGAACTTACTCGATAACGAGTCGATTTACTTGGCTACTTTCTGTAGGAAATCATGAAAACGGCCTTTGAGAATGGCATCAACATGTATGTATCAAGTAATGTGAAGTGGATAGTATTCTGATATAGCGACACACAGGTTTGACACTGCTGAGGTCTATGCAAAAGGTGAATCTGAGAAAGAAATGTAAGTCACGTTGGATGCGAGTTTATACTCCTCGAAGGTGACTAAATATGCGAAAGGGGCCGCGTCATCAAAGAGCTTGGATGGCGGAGGACAGACCTGGTCATTACTACAAAGCTTTTCTGGGGTCCCAACGGTGGTCCAAACGACAGCGGTCTTTCTCGCAAGCAGTAAGTCAAGCTCCCTAATTCCCGGGTTGTACCTTGATACCCATCTTCACAGTATCATTGAAGGGACTAAAGAAAGTCTCCAACGCCTTCAGCTTGACTACGTGGACGTCATTTTTGCCCATCGTCCTGATCCCACTGGTATGTTCAGGTGTCCGCCAACTTCTTGCGCAATGCTAAGTAAACACGGCAGTCCCGATGGAAGAGGTCGTGCGTGCTTTCAACTATGTCATCGAGAAAGGCTGGGTACGCGATATTTTTGAGTTGATTGTGACACGTTTGCTGAATTGACATAGGCATTCTACTGGGCAACATCGGAATGGTCTGCAGCAGACATTGAGGAAGCGCACCGTGAGTCATCGATTAACATATCCGTGTCTTAGTCTTTATGCTAAACAAACAATGTTCAATTAGACCTGGCAGACAAGCTCGGTCTAATTGCCCCGATTGCGGAGCAATGCCAGCATCAGTAAGTTTCACGGCTAATTACCAAAGCTGCAGAGTTCAACGTGTTAATATAGCATGCTGCACCGTGAACGTCCTGAAAAAGAATACGCGTACGTCTTCATCACCCTTCTCTCTTTGTGACTCAGAGAATGAATGAAAACCATATCAAGTCCGCTATACAAGAAATACGACATGGGTACTACTGTCTGGTCTGCCCTTGCCAGCGGCTTGTTGACCGGAAAGGTAAATCAGGACACCTTTGCATGTAGCTGAATGACTGATGTACAACCGTCTCAGTATAACGATGGTATCCCTCCCGATTCCCGTTTCGCCACCAACAAGGACTTCTTCAAGGACACGCTCGACAGTCTTACGAAGGAAGAAGGTATGAAGAAGATTGAGAAGGTTAAGGCCTTGTCGAAGTTTGCTGAAGAAGGTTCGCTATACTTCTATGTCGATTATCCCGGTTGTTCCCTTTCTAATCACTTGGAGTCTAGAGCTCGGTTGCTCTGTCACTCACCTCGCTCTTGCCTGGGTTGCCAAGCAGCCAGGGACAAGTACTGTCATTCTCGGTGCTACGAAGCCCGAGCAGATTATTGACAACCTGAAAGCACTCGATGTCATCCCCAAGCTGACCCCAGAGGTTCTCGACAAGATTGAGAAGATACTTGAGAATAAACCTTCTCCGATCGTAAGGATACTAATGTTCACCGGGAATCGCTCGATAAGTCACTGATTCTTGTGTTACAGTCTACTTGGGGAAGACCCGCACTGGATCCCCACGGAAGGCAGCCGTTCGGAATCGCTTAGACTGCTGGTATAGTGAGAATACAACGAAGTTTAAGTTCCCTGTTCGTGTACGATGTACGTATGTGGAAGATGTAGCATACCGATGCCGGTCGAGCAACTCTCAGAAAAACATGCATCAAACTTGAGTAGATCTCCCAGATTTGAGTTATTAGGCAACCGGGTTTGTCACATAATGTTGCTGATGCATACTGAATATTGTATTTTGGAATACTGAAATAGCAACTGTGCATTACTCGTACTTCAGTTGAGTCCTTAGTTTCAGTGTCCGAGTGACGACAGACGTAAGGTTAGGGTTTGAGTGTATGAGCGACACGTCGCGATCAGGTTATTTACTGTCAACTCGTCCCAACTACATACCTTTACTCTGCACATCCCCTTTGTACCTTCTCGTGCACGCTCAACATTTGTGGATTCTTCTTGAAAGTCTAACCCATCAGAGGGAAACTAAAGAATATGGTCAATCACACCACGTCTACTATGGAATAGGTTTTAACGTGTTATGTGTTAGGTCGTTCTCGCCGCCTCGATATGCACGAAAGCCGGCAAAGGTATAGTGACGTCCCCAAAAAGCCCTGATGTGCTCTCATACCGAATCTTTAGCCGTGATATCTCGCCAGTTCCGGGATATGACACGAGCTCGCATCGAGTCCCTGCTAGCTTCCTTCCCGAAGGTCATACCCACCGGAACACAGCACACATCCGTTGAAACCGCCGACGTTCGTTACGTCTACCAACCCCTAGAAGATCTCTACATTATTCTTATCACCAACAAAGCATCAAACATATTGCAAGACATCGAAACGCTCCATCTGTTCGCTAGGGTTGTGTCGGATATGTGCAGGAGTGCCGACCAGAGGGAGATCCTGAAAAATGCGTTCGAATTGCTTGAAGCCTTTGATGAAATTGTCAGCCTTGGATACAGGGAACCTGTTAACTTCATGCAAGTCAGGAATTTCTTGGAGATGGAGAGTCATGAAGAGAAGATCCAGGAAATCATTGCGAGGGTGAGTCCCAATGCACGGTTCCCTTTTTGGTATCGTTCTGAATGAACCGCCTTTGTAGAATAAGGAAGCTGAGGCCAAAGAAGAACTCAAGCGGCGCGCGAAACAACTTGAAATGCAACGACGCGAACAGCAGAGGCGTGCCGCCGCCGGTGGCCCTTCAGGAGGCAGCTACCTTGGAGGGGGTGTCACAGGATACTCTCCAGTCCCACAACGTTACGATGCGCCCCCCACACCTATTCGTACAGCCTCGCCTGCACCCTCGTCTCTGCGCGCTCCCGCGTTCAAGGGTTCTGGCATGAAGCTGGGAAGCAAGAAGAACAAACAGTCTGAGTTGCTGGATGCTTTGGGAGGTGAAGCCCTTCTTTCGGAAGATATGTCTGTTCCCAGTACCCCTTCCGCTGTCACCCCAGAGCCTACTCTTCCTAAAGATGAACGCGGTAGTTTACCTGTAGTCACTCCCGAAAGGTTGGTGCCAGTTCCTTGCGGATTAACACTTCCCGCATTGATTACGTTCCCCACAGCGTACATGCTGTCGTCCGCGAGACGATCAACCTCGAATTGGTTCGAGACGGTGGCCTTAACAGCATGGAGTTGAAGGGTGATCTCAACCTTCAAATCACCGATGCTTCTCTCGCACGGGTTAAACTTACATTGGCGGAACCTACTACCACTTTCGGCCCAGAACTACAATTCAAACAGCATCCAAACGTAGGCAAATTTGCGGCGAACAAGGAACGCGTGATCGCTCTGAAAGATCCATCTCGTGGGTTCCCCGTCGGTCAATCTCTGGCTGTTTTGAAGTGGAGATATGCTGGCAAAGACGAAGCCTATGTGCCCTTATCAAGTTCGTGTTGCCCCTTAAAACCATATTGCATGGAAACTGATCATATTTGTCCACAGTCAACTGCTGGCCGACGCCTTCCAACGATGGGACGTGCGATGTGAATATTGAGTACGAGCTTGAGAATGATTCCGTTACCCTGCACGACGTAGTAATTTCTATCCCACTGCCGTGAGTACATCTCGCTCCCCTCTGCATGTTACATGCTCTACTAACCGTTCATGCTCCAGACCGGGCTCTTACCCAACGGTCACTCCCTCACACACTGGTGAATGGACACTGAACTCTTCTAGTCATGCGCTTGACTGGGTGATCGGCCGCGTTGATGCAGACACCAGGTCTGGTACGCTGGAATTTTCGGTCGGGGGAGATGATCCTGGAGCTTTCTTCCCTGTCAAAGTATCTTTTGTGGGGCAGGGGAGCATGGCTGGCGTGCACATTGCATCTGTCACACGAGTAGACAACGGCGAAGAAGTCGTCTTCTCGGAAGATGCCAGTGTAACTGTCGACAGTTACTCCGTTGTTTGATTCTTGGTCGATATTTACTATTGGATGGTATTAATCATGTGCCGGTCATATGGATACATGGTCGAACAGGTGGTTGTCCCGAGGTGTAACTATTACGTTCTACAAATACTCGAGCTATGTATGAACGATGCATCGCCCTCAGGCTGTTTCTCAATCGATGAAGAAAGAGTGCATCTATGTACCACGGATACGGGAATGGCAGAATCAGAATAATGTACTACCGTCCTTGACGAAAATCATATCCGCTCGCAGCCATGAGAATCCTCATCGTGTCTTCATGCTACCGAATTTCGCTGCCAGCTCCTGTTCGCCGGGCGACTCTCTTCTAGAAGGGACATTTGTAAGCGAGACATTGCTGGACTTTCTAGCGCGGTCTGCACCCGGGATGTGCGGAAAGTATCCAGAAGACCTGCGACTCGACGGATTGTTGTCCATGTTGTCGGGCGAAAGCCCCATGATAGGGAACATCATGGAGACCGGCGAGGGTGCGACTCCGTATGGACTTATAGATGGGGTGAGAGATATCTGGGGCATGGGACTTCTACTGGCGGTTCGGACCATGCCAGGATAGGTGCTTCGACCTCGAGGAGTGGGCATCTTTGTTCGACCGGGCTCAAGGAGAAGCTGTAGGCCAAGTAGGCATAAGAAAGCGTCGTTTCCAGCGTTCCGAAGTGTGTGCTGCGTGTCAACCCCCAACGATTGAAGCATGTTCATCAAAGAGAGTGTGGAATCGGGCGAACGGGGTTTACCCGCCGGGTCATGCATACTTCCTCGTTGGCCGGCTGCAAACAACTTCCTCTCGTAGGCAGCAGTATCAATAATTAAGACGTTATGTGGGAGTTCTGCGTGGAGAAGATGTGAAACGAGAGCATGTTATTGAAAGGTAACAGTGACCCACTGATTTTGATGTCTTCCAACCTGCGAAGATCACTCCCACTCCCATGAACGACCAATACTAAGGTATTGGACATAGTCTCGGAGTCTGGGCTGAGCATGCTGCTGAACAAGTGGAACTCTTACATCAGGGCCGAATGGATGAGAAGAGATTCAACGGACAAACCTAATTACTGCGCCAATGACACAGGGCAGCTTAGCCTTGGTTATCTGCTGACTCTCGCCAAACTAGCGATGGTTCCGGCAATGAGAACCCCAAATACAACTTGGCAAATCACTCACAGAATACTAGGGAGACTTCAGAACAACAACGATTTCCACAGTATCAAAGAAGTATAGAGGACGCACCGCCCATGGAAAACTCGGACGCTGCTTGTTGTGAACTTTATCCACATACTCGGAGACAATGTAATGCCCTCGCCTGTGTACGTATACAATGACTTCATAAGTATCCTGGGTGGTTTTCTATGGCCCCGACTGTATTGCGGAGCCCATACCTACCTGTAGTTCGGATCAGGATCCGGGGGCCACGCACCCATGCTATGGTTACGAGAGAGATGTCCTTTAGTTTACGGTGACACCTCTGCCTTGTACGAGAATTACGAACGCTTCAAGATGCCCACAACGGGCAGCAGCATAACCCCATTCCAGGCACGAAGAAGGGTTTCGTTCATGCGATTCAAAAGCCATCGCAAGAAAGGTCTTGTCCTTGGATTCCCATAGATCTTGAATTGCTTTCGGTTCCCCACTACGAACACGAGCCTTCTGGGCCGCAAGGACTGCTGCCGGTAAAGTTGAATGTAACTTTTTGTACGATGCGTAGTCTGAGATGGTACGCATGTGACGCTGTGATGTTTCAAACGGTTGAACACGGAGAACATTGTCAACCATGGACAGTGTCTCTCCAAACCTGTATAACGACGCAAAGGTCACAAATCGTGTGATGCAAGTCAAACAAGCGGTTGGAATGTACCTTGTCTTGATCATCTTCAAGAATGCACCGATAGAGGTCATCCGAGTGACGATATGCGCCTTGCCCGTCCAGCAATCGGTGACCGTAATGACAGGCCAAGAGAATGATAGGAATTCTTCGAACGACTCAAAAAATACCCCCCACGAACGTTCATACCTAAATTGAGATGAGAACGAATATACTCTGTGACGAGGGCGGTGCCGCAGCGCACCAGGGTATACTGTGCAGTTGGAAATGCCCTAGATAGGCCGTGTAGAGCTGTTCGAAACATCACCACAGTCAATAATCCACCGCGATTGATGCATACAGGCCACATTCCTACCGATTGCAGATCGTATTCCCAACCGCGGGGATCTACGAGGTGGAAATCAGCCATAATGAGTCAGAAGACTTGCAACGGACACCAGCAAATGTGAGCTAGAGTGAGCTTTTGCTCGACTTTGAACGTTGAGAACGCTGAGACCCTAGCAAACAGTGAATTGCTCAGTGAGTGCTGGACTCAGTGGGCTGAGGTGCTGGCATGGTCGGGCTGAAGGCGCCGCTTCATTCCATGCCATATGCATGCAGTACGCTTCTTTGCGACAATCAGCAGTTAACCTTATCGAGTGTTGCTTGAACAGAGGTTCGGCGATTTGAGGCGTCATACACGCGCTGAAAACAAGCTCAAGTTGAGATCAAGGCTGTCCTGGCTTATGTGGGGATAAAAAAACAGAGTGAGTGGGCTTCGAAGTTACTATATACAGGCGCATTGAATGCTTCCGGTCGATTAATATTGTACATCTGAGATCCATGACCAGCTGGCTTGGCAGCTGGAAATGGACATGCAGCGAATGGGCTTGGAGTCATAGATCTGGTATATATGTCTGGGATATGCATTGTCATACATGCTCGCAGTTCTCTAGCCACGGTCAATTAAATCCCCCCTCTTCAACGTAACAAGAACCAGCTGCGGTAGAAGAACTGACTCGCGACATGACAGCCGGGGGTGAACTTCAGGCCAGCGAATCTATAATAAACGAGTGTCAGCAAAAGGAATGATAGTGAATGATTCAACAAAGGAGAGTCAGAAGATATCATCGCGTTCTTCTCATATGCCCTCGGGCTTCGAAGTGAGCTGAGTTATACGAATAGTTCTCATCTCGAGGTATGTGTATCTGCGACGAATCCGTGCACTTACTTAACACAGTTATTTCTACCAAGACATACGTGGATGAATCGTTGTATGAGAGGCTGAGGGAGGCTGAGGGGATACAAAGAATTCGAAGTGAGAGAAAAGTTCAGAGTTGCAACGCGTTGATGACGGAACGCTACTTGCGCGCCTTGTGCACGTGCTTTATACCCCTGCGCCAGGCTCCCGCTCAGCCGCGCAAGGCCCGCGCAGCTCTTTGCTTTGAGGTCAATCCTGTGGAGAAACTCCCAGCTGAGTGAAGTTGCTCAGCATATAACCATTACCAACATGCGTTTTTCTATCATCCCCGCAGTCCTCTTCATTGTGTTCTCAACTGCAGCATCCGGAACCCAAATAGTTCTCGACGACATGGACCATGCACTCCCAATCGATACACCCGCCTTTGCCTCGCCAGAGGGACCATGTCTCGCCGACCTGCTCACCATTGACTCTTCCGTATCCATCTTCTACTCCTACGCTCGTGAAGTCGAGATTAGTAAACGCTTTGAGGACCGTGGCAAGCAGAGCACGCTTCTTGTCCCAACGAACAAGGCTGTGATGGCTCTTGCTCGGAAACCGTAAGCAGATCCGCCACCTTGCTATGGAAGACAGCGCTGAATGTTGGCTATAGTCATCAAGATCCACCACACGTAGATGAGGGTGTTATCATCTCAGAACAGGAATATGATGCTCATTCGAAGCGAAATGTGGAACGTTGGATCGCCGCTCATATTATTCCTGTGCGTTGATACAATCCCATGAATGTATTCGACCAGGCACAACTTACGTTTGAATACAGGAATCACCTATCGACTTGACTTCTCAGTCGTACGAGACACTATTGAAAGGGAAGCAAGTCAAATTCAGGACGACATCTCCCGACGCAAACCCTCATTGGTCCACTGTCACCATAGACGATGACATTCACATCGTCGCCGAGAAGAAGGTTCGTTAGTCATACCCCGTTTCTAGAGGACAGTGTCTCATACATGTCTGGTTCAGGCTTGCAACGGTGTCATCTATGTGATAGATGGCACTGTGAAGATCGCCTGAGGCTCTCATCCACGAACGCTCCCTGTCTTGTAATCTAGTCCCATGAACAATATGTATCCCTATTCAGCCCTTCTAGATGACTTCTAGAGATTCCCTCGTACAATCGGTTGGAGTTGGCGCAATTTCCGCGATGTCTCGCAGCCAAGCAGGTGCTCTTCTAACGAAGCGTTCATATTGAATGTTATTTCTCGGCTCCGAGTGTTTTGCGCTTTCAGATCTTGGGACTGATTCAAATAGGTTCGCGAAATGTCTCACAGCACTCATTTGTTGCTAGGTTCCGCAGGTATTACACGCCTTCTCATGCACTATCCTATATTGAGCAGTTATCTGGTCAGTACTACTGTTGCTATAATAGTCTTATCACTAACGACTGCCATCAGTCTTTTCTTCCAGTGCAACATATACTTGGTATCTTCTGCTCACTTGGCGATGTCAACGCAGTTCCTTGTCGAACGAGATATGCGGCAAACCCGACGGACAGAGTCAGAGGCTTTCAATCACGGAGTTGTTCGAGGTACGTCAAGATGTGTCCTTCATGCTGTTATCGCCACTCTGCCTAAGGAGTGCGTGCGTGGCAGTTCATCAGAAGTGACCTGAAGGGTACCTTGATTGTACAAGTAGGTGAAGATAGACAGATATCAGCCACTCTCAACGTCTACGCTTCCAACTGACGTCAATCGTCGCGATTCGCCCGCGCGCAGCAGCCTAAGTCCGACTCCAGGCAAGCAAACACAGCTCGTTCTCACACCATGTGCATCTCACCATGTATACTCTTTCGATCCGCGCAAATGAGGGGAATGCTTCCGAGAGTTGAAGTAACGCAACCACTAGCGTTGTTTGAGTGAGTCTTCTCGCGTTCGTTTCACCGATGAAACGGACATATGATGACGATAGTCGATCGTCAGTCTGTTCGCGGCCACTGCAGATTATACCACTATTAGCCTATTCAAGTTTTCTTCCAGATGTTTCAGTCCGTCCTTATTGATCCTGATGGGTTGCGGTATACAAGACTTGCCCGAATGCAACAAGGTGAGAGGTGCAAGGTTGTTCATAGCCATTGTACGCGATATTCTTGGGTATCGCGGTGTTGAGGAAGGTTCATTCCATCATCCGATTGCAATTCGTATTGATCGTCGCACTCCCGGACATGGTTTAGCTTTCAAGTTCGATGACATCTGTTCGGGTCGCCTTCTTGTATACAAAGTTCCGTCTTAGGAGATGGTCCCGCGAACAATCACCACTGGCGCTGCTCAGGGTCCTTTTGGTCAATTTCCAACCCGCTAGACCATCACAACGTAAGCCGACCAAGGGTTGATATCATCAAGGAACAATGTCCTCTGGATTCTATAGACGTTATTTGCAAAAAAAACCTATTCAACGGCAGACAAGCAGCGACTATCAACTCAAATACGTGTTGCGCCCCATGCCCCCAAATCTCTTCGTCATGATATTGACCTGCTATACTTCCTCACCACTTTCGTCATGAACGAACCACGAATGCACTCGCTCGTCCCTCGTTTTCATAACGTGCATTTGTATATGGGCCGGCTATCTAGGATCTTGGGCGTGCAAATGCCTGCTCTCAGGGGAGAGTGCGGGCTCATTGGTCTATTCTTGAACAGCCAATGCCAGCCTGGTGGCGGTCGACCTTTCAACACCGGTACCCTCATGAATCTGCTGTTCGAAGTTTCACGTTGACTGAGCATACGTGTCAAAACCCGTTCTCTTCCACCTGATTGTGCCTTCCGAAGACTGTCTATGAGGGAAGTGTACCTTGGTGGCACTTCACGTTGTGACTTCGAGCGTTCCCACGAAAGGAAGGGGTACCACGCGAAGAGGTATGTTCCCAAAGACAAAGATCATCCGCTTTGCAATGGAAATGTGTAGAGATCGTCGGAACGCCGCGTATTGGGAATGCTGTCATCGACGCCTGCGTCCACCGCGGTTCTTCCAGAGGCACCCATGTCTATGCCGGACAGGCTCAAAGATCTGCTGCGAGTGGCCTGACATGGTCGCATCTCTTCTCGACTTTCCGTTCGAAGAACAAGACTGAATTGTTCTTCTCCTTCTCTGCTCGGAAGTTCCCATTGATCATCCTTCTGGGGCAGTTGAATGCGTGGGGAAGGAAGTGCGGAGTTGGGATCACTTCTTAATCCCCTCGAAAGATCCTGAAGCGCGTCTTCAGGTGAGTTTTTGACTTTGGGTGGCTTGCCCAGTGCTCCACTGGGCAGTGGCACGGCATGGTGTCCCCTTGAGTGAATCCGTCTGTCAGCCGTATGGTCTCACCTGGGTCTGACGGTTCCACACCGCGTCCCCTTCCCGAACAGTGCGGAACCTAAAGCCTCGAGGAGGACGCGAACAACGTCGGTTTCCTTTGCGCGGTTTGTGGGGTACGAACACTGCATGTCCCGTGGGGTATGTCAATGATACAATGGCATCTGATCACCGGGGTTGTATAGAACACGGGGAAATGGCTGACATTGGAAAGGCAGAGATCATATGGATACCCGCAACCTTGACCCTTTATCGATGGGCTGAACACGCTGCGTTTGGGAAGGTAAACCCGCTCCTCGTTGCGGTTCAGTTGAAAGGCGAGCGAGGAAGCCACATTCGCCTCCGTGCTGGAGGACAAGTGGGCAGGAAATTCTCGCCGCACATGCGTGCTGCCTGGGAGCGACTTATTCATTCGGGGAATCAGCTGATGGGGCGGACGGACGATGTCATTCCAACCCATTTCTCCCTGGAAGAGTGGGATGGATGGATCGATGCAGTCCGAGTCTTCAGTCGGACAGACCGGGAGAGCTTCCGAGGTCGCGTGTGCCGGCGGTGCTTGTTTGGTTGCGGGGTGTCCGAGGTGTTTGTAACAGCTCATGACGACGTTTCATGAATTTCATACATGGGTGATGCATCACCGCAGGATGAGACTCTGGCAATTGTCTCTACTATGTCCGGGTGCCGGCTGGCTGAGAAAGACAAAGAGGAAGAGAACAATGTGATTTCGCTGGCGAGGAATGTTCGAATGGCAGCCCGTGGCAGAAGCGAGGGGGGAAGCGACGCTCCCAATGCGGGGAAACAGTCTCACCACGTCATGTTCTCTGCGACGACGTTCGCGGTACCTGATTGCGGCAGATAAGATTAGTCGGAGATCAGTCCTCAGGGACAACCGGAAGGCCACTGCAAGGCCTCCAAGCTCTTCGGGGCGGACAATAGGCATGCTATCGCGTTCCATCTCAACCCCGACGGGTGTGCAGTCGACAAGCGACAAGAGTGCTCAAGCTCCGGAATGAGATGATCAAGGCAGAATCATTGGTATCAGGAAAACTGTGCAATACAGCGGTGGTGGTGGGTATGTTACTACAGACGTTCTGCTTCTTCTTCTCAGAGCACAGGGCTCGCCTCGTCCCCCTTCCTCCTCCTCTTCCTTCCTACAGTTCCTCCGGATGGCGGTGGATTATAATGGTACACGGTGCGCGCAATGGCGACAAGATGCTGGGGGAAACCGACGCAAATTATGGGCGGATGCCCTTCATGCGATAAATGATGATGGTGGTGGTACAAGATGCTGCAGAGTGCAATGACAACACGACGAAATGGTAGACAGCGTGTCTGACGGGCAAGATCAGTATCGGTAGAGGGGGAAAAGTCGGAGACCGGCTCACAATAGACATATGAGAAGGGAGAAAAATGGCGTAGTAGACAGGCTACTTGAAGGGGCACGTCGGTGCGTGCGCTCCTCTCCAACCGCAGTGGCAGCACTGGGGTGCGTTGCAGTTCACTGGGGCACTAGAGTGGTGGTGGTGGGTGGAGGGAGCGGACGAGGGTGACGACGGTTGACTCGACGCGTTCGAGTGCGCAGAGACGGGGGTGGATGTTGAAGCGTACATGTTGGGACGCGGGTGGTACGGATGGGCCGCGGAAGGATGTGTGCAGTTAGACGGAAGTGTAGCGAGGGCGAAGATGGGAGTGAGGGGCAGCGGAGGAGGGGCCGCTTTTATGCCTTCCGTTCCTCCGCCCGGCAGCTAGGCGAGGAGGAGGAGAAAGTGGGCGGCTGTTGTTAGAGCAGGATGCCGTTGATGGGAGGAGAGACCCGAGACGGCGGGCGAGGCGACAGCTGCCTGGGATGGCTTAGCGTCCTCAGTCTCGCTTAGCGCTGCTTAGCGTCCTGATTTAGTCTGCCACTGGATGCCTTCCCGTAGGATTTGGGGCGCCCTAAATCCCATAATCGGACTTTGAATGCCACCCTCGGTTCGGTTGGAGGAGATTTAGGGAAAGCAACCTAACCCGTAGCCAAGCTGGATCACGACAGTCATCAAGGTCGTAAATGAGGGCGGATCAAATTTGCCAGCGGCATACTTGCCCTTTATAGGGTCAGGCGGCTACGGAGGCCAACCAGGTTGGGGCGGACTTCGAAAGGTAAGGTTTAGGACCGTGTTTAGGATCTAGGAAGGGGGGTACACCCCCTTCCTAGATTTTGTGTTTAGGACACCCAACTCTCGAACCGATCCTATGGTAGCGAAAACTGGTCTCGTGCCCAGAACGGGATCCGAACCCCACCACCGCGATCACCGTCTGGCGCACTCTTGTAGAGCGACCCCCCCTGGGCTTTAGCGCTGGAACACCGAAAGTTGAGCCTGTTAGTTTCTACCTCATACGACACTCTTGACTGCCTAGGTGTGTCAGAAACACCTCTAATATGTATATGGAGAAGAAATTTCAATGCATTTGTGAACATGGAGAACACAGTATTCAATGAGAGGAAACCTCGGCTAAGACCCCCTTCCGCATTTGGGCACCGGTAAGGGGTAGAGAGCCTTGCTTCCCGGGCGCTAAGGCTGAGGGGGGGTCGCTCTACAAGAGTGCGCCAGACGGTGATCGCGGTGGTGGGGTTCGGATCCCGTTCTGGGCACGAGACCAGCGAAAACGGCATCTCGGGGCGCGTTCGGCAGGGAGATCATGTCTGCGATATAGGTTTAGGACTCGTCCTAAACTGCCCACGGGAAGGCACCCACTGCCCTGCCATCTCATGACATCGCCTCCAGCCCATCCACCTCTCTTTTCCAACTCAAGTGGTCTTGCCAGGTGCTCACTGCAGTGGTGCTCATCCCTGCTCATCCTCGTCGCTGCACGACCTCTGCTTCGGCCGCTCGCAGCAGCCCCCGGGACCCAGTCCTTCCCAGCCGAGCCCCGGCATAGCGAGTGCGACTCAGCTCAGCACTGGGATCGTCAGCGCGCATGCCCTCCTCCGCACGGACTTGGTCGGCACGGTCACAGGACCGAGCCGAAGCCGCTCTGCCGCGATATCGATCCCTCGACTTGCCGGCTTCCGAAATGTCGATATACCCGTTGACGTCGACGCTGAAATCATAACAAGTCTCTTTCTCCGTATGTCACGGACGACGAATGTCGTCTACTATTGCGTCGCTCGTCAGCTTTCCATACATTCAAAGACTTGGCAGACCGTCCCTCTCAACTTCTCTCAGAGTGTTTGTGTTCTGCTATTGATGCATAGCACGTGCGTCTGCACCCTGTAGTGTCTGTTACACAATACCTAGATGACAGGGCTCCCCGTCAAAACTTCCTGTGCGACCAAGGTCCGCATGCCCTACTTGGTTCCGATCAACATAAACACACCTGAATGCCAACTCTACAAGGAAGATACGGCTGCCGCGTTCCAGGGTCCATTCTCCTGCGAAGCGTCTCTTTGCAAACTCCATTGAATGCAAGAAGCACTTTGCTTCTGCTGTAGCTTCGTCCCCCTGCACGACCATGAGAGTTTGCTCAATCTCTTCGACCGTAAGCTCACACAATTTTTTTCACAAGTTCATCTGAGTCAAGTAGCTTCAATCCTCCATGAACAGTGCCTAAGCAAAGCACGTGACTTTACCAATGAAACGTTGCCATTGGGCACTTATGTCTCGATTTTGCCCAAATCTAGGGCCACTGTGCATTACCGAACATTGCCAAAAAGCTCACCTGAGGACCCCCGTTACGCGTTATAAACGTATATGGTCAAAAGAAGTACGGTATCTTCCTTGCGACACATTCACGCTTGAATGCGTCCCTTTCAGAATAGATCAGAACCATGCCCAACTTCTCCGATGCAAATGGATGTATCCAACCAAGCGTCTTATTCCCATAGGTGGCGGCGATACGGTCTTGCTGCGCACCCGCTCCCCTTGTAAGACACTTCCGAGTCAAGCTCTTGATTTTATCGTTGGTCGTATTGTACATGAGGTTTACGTGAGGCCTGTCACCAGGTTTAGCGAACGTATTGGTGCCAATCACGAGCACTTGAGCACCCGCCGTAGCCGATGTACTACACGGCCATGATGCGCCTTGTATTATAGCTTCGAGTTAGCCCGCCGAGCTCTTCTAAGCAACAGATGAATGTGATCACACGACGCTCAGCAGATAGTAGCTAGGATGTCAGCGGGAGGAGGATGAATCCCGTCATACTCCGATGAACGGCTACAAGCAAACGAATGAAGATGGGTTCATCGTACCAGTATCTGGAACAATGCATCTCGGTGCAAAGGCGGGGTTCGCGTAGCTTGCTCAGGTCCATCAGACTCCTGACCCACGTCGCATATATTTCCTGTGCAAACAGAGTCTACATTCATTCAAGTCGTGATCAGGACATACGAATAAATCAATGGCAGCGTGGCGCTGATATGTCAATCCACAAACGTACCCCTGCACTTCGATCGTCCAATTCACTTCGAAGCCGAAGCACCCATCCCGACCTTGGATCGCTTTGGGGCATTTGCATACCACTCGGGTATCTCATTTGCCTTGGGCACCGCGCGTCGTCTCAGCTCCTTGATCTCTCTTTCTTCTTCCAGTTCTTGCAGTCTTCTTCTCTCCTCCGCCAGCCGTTCTGCCTCTCTTTCTCTCGCCCGCCTGGCCTCTTCGAACCTCTCGCGTTCTTGTGCACGAATATCGGTATGGAACTGGGCTGGGGCTGGGACGATAGGCACGATTTGCTCTCGCCTCGCTGCCAACGCTGCTTCTTGCGCAGCGTGCATGGCCTTGAAATCTGGAATGGGGTGTCGGTCATTGACCCTGACAGAACGCTTCATCGAACTCCCGGCTTTCTCTTCCATCTCGGTCTTACGAGCTTCTACGCGCGCGTCAGAGTGGAAATGAAATCCTATCGGCTGGGTAACATTCGTAGAGGATTTCGTTAAAGTCTAGAAATAAAGAACGGCTTTAGTTAATAAGAATCAAACTTGGAAAATCACGAGATATACGCCGTGATCGAGGAAGTCGTCGTTGACTTCGAGCAAATCACGCAGTATCGACGGACTAAGATCGATGTCTCGTCTATACAAATAATGAGCAGCGTACTCACGGATTTCTCGGTTGAATACAAGCGTCTTGAACTATGCACGAGGCCGATGTCCTTCGCACCCATTGAATTGGAAGCCTCATGTGGCTCCCGATGCACTGAAGCTGTATGAGATTCGCCCCTAGATTTACTGGCTGCAAGAGCATTGCGGGACGAAGATTGTGATTTGTTTGGATCGCGGGACAAATGGTCGTTTGAGGCCATAACCCGATCGCCATTCAATTCCGCTTCGCCGGTCCTGGTTCGTTGTGAAACGGTGCCTTGAGTGCCATGGTCGTTTGTGCTTCTTTCGAGCTTCTCTCGAGTTGGGGGTTTCTTTCGGAGGCTGGTCTTCGCCGTCGCTGTTGCGGGCACATTCTTCGCCCTTGAAGACTGAAGTAGTCCTCGCTTGCCGACGCTGGTCTTGAGATCGGATGCTTGCTTCGACTTCTGTCTCTGAGACGCAATGCTTGGTGCATCTGTCCTTGCCCTTTTACGCTGGGCATCAGGTTGAGCGGTTTCCGGGGACGCCGAGCGTTTGACAGAGGTTCGCAGTTGCGAATCAGACCTAGAAGCAGTTGATGCGCTAGGCTGTCCTAGAGTAGATTGTGTGGGAGGTAGGTTATGCTGCGAGACAGAGAGGTCGTTATGTGATGAAGGCGCTGAAGACCCCTGCACAAATGCAGACTCTTCTTCCGTGGTATTGGTATCTACCTCGGAGACGGTGGATATGCGTTGATCCCTCTGACCTTGTTCGCCGAATTCGAGATGTTGCGTAGTTTCACGGAGAAATGACTGAGAGCTTATTGCAGAATTATCAGCATGGGTACTTGTGGCAGTTGATGGCCCAGGCGGACAATGTTCAAAAGAAAATGGGCGAGCTCTGGGGTAGAAAGATCCCGTAAATACTATCGGTCGAGGTAAGAATGTCTAGGGACTTACTCAATTCCTTGCGCGATCAAATTACTGTGGCCATAAGACATTAGGGCTGCGGCTAATGTGGTAGGCTGTGGCATATCCGACGGATTGTTCAGTAACGGAGACCGGCTCTGCGCAGGCAGGTTAGTTGGTGATCTACTGTCATTAGCGTTTGTAATGCCATTGCCCGCGAGATGGCCGCGAGGGGCTGTGCGGTGGTCTTTCCCGGTCTTAGAGAGGCCACGAGCAACTGCAGATGACGAAGGTTTTCCGGGCTTAGTGATCCTGCCAGAGATCACGGTCTTCAAAGGAATCGAGAGCTAGTTAGAAACGGTGATGATCATGGGGATAGAGAGGACATACATGGCGAGATCTAGCCGTATTGCTTGCCTTTGGAGAAACGCGTTCTTTCGGTTTCAGTACACGTATAGCACGAGCTGTGGGCTCGCGCTTGGCCTTGGTCGCCCTGGCCAGAGGTGAGGGTTTCGTATACGATACTTTTGGTGCCGAAGACTCAGATTGGGATATTGAATGTGCGTCTGTTGAGTCCGGTGGCTGTTGCGTATGGTCTAAGTGAATATCCGCAGCCTGCTCTGGCCCAGGTACGCTGCCTGCGAAATCGTTCGCCGAACCTTGTCTCTGGTCTCCGGGAAGATTCTCCTCGAACAGAGCCGAGGCAACGGTACCGGATGAGGCAGGGACAGGAGAGGGCGATCGACAGACCGGCCGAGATGCAGGAGACAGTTGACTCAACGTCAGAGGATCGTGGGCCGATGATAAAGGCAATTCTTCTGTCAAGCTGATATCGGCTGGCCCCGACTGCGAGAAGTCAAACGAATTTGTCAGCAGATCGTCGTCTCTGCCACTCGGAATTGCAAAGGACTCTTCAGTGGTTCTCGGAGGGGGTAGTTCCTCCTCGAGTGCGCTACTTAGCTCTTGTGCAACAGCTCGCTTCAGAGGCGAAGGAATAACTGGTCGTGACTTGCTAGGTGAGCGCGCAGGGTGTTTGCGCATTCGCTCGGATCGCGGAGTAAGTTCTTCGAGGGTTAATGGAGCATAGAACGCTGTCCGTTTGGCAGTGGGAGTAGCCAGGGCGTCGTTCATTCCCTGGAAGAAATCGATACTATCATCCGCCAGCAGGTTGGAAGCACCTTCGGCGTTCCCAGGAAGCTCAAATGAGGCAGACTGCGAGATACCAGAGGTATCTGGGAGATGGCGTAAGCTAATGTCCATTTCGTGCGGTGAGGTTTGGTCTTGAGGCAGCAGAATTGGGTAGCAGCTACGACTGAGAAAGATGCAGATTAGACAAACGCCGGCAGATATGTAGAAATACATACAAAAAGAATGACTTTCTGAAGCGATTTAGGGTCTTGATGGTGCAGAGGCAAGTTGGACGGCGTACATTGGACGCAGACGCTTCACGTCGAGTCCGAGTCGCGAACCGTGAGAGACCGCGACGCGTCGCGATCTATCACGTGGTCGAGCATTCTTTCCAAAGCGGTAGGTGAGCAAGTTCATGCACCGGTATAAGTTCAAGGAAGTGGTATTGAACCGGTTCACTAGTCATAGGCCTATATCCTCCGTCCGGATTGTAGTGCAAAGTCACTTTAAGTCAGTGAATCATATAAGGTAGAACGTCGGTGGTGCTTCAACCTGAACCATCTCCACAGTGCATTCGTGGGTGTGGACAGTGCTCATCTTGGACACTAAGTGCTTACTACACTAGTAGTAATATCCCACTTACATCGTTGATGTATAACCAGAACTACGGTTGAGACATTGCAGACAATCAGCAAGATGTGTCCTATTGTCGGATTGTGTTATATACATCACAATGCCCGCCCGGAGCTTTTTCTCTATCTAACAAGGCCGGGAGCATTTGTCACCCAGATCGTTAGCTTGGAGCTTCAGTGCAGAGTAGGAAGGTGCGGCCAGAGAGATTCTGATGCGGACAAGCTGCGAGGATTGGGTCGCCCCCCCCCCCCCCTTACAGCCGCAGGCCCCTCCTATATTGCACGAACGCGACCAAGTTATCCCGGATCTCCTCACCACGTAGTTTAAGATCTCGTTCACGCTTTCTGTCGATGCTGCGTACAACCTTTCGGAGGGGCTCGACGTTGGCCGCCAGAAGATCGACGTAATTTCCCTGTCGGAAATTGACATCGTATGGCAGGGTTTCGTCGGAGTAGATATCAATCAGCGCAGATACAGCTTGAAGTAGGGGTTCTACGGGCGCGGATGTTGACGGCGCAGAAGCAGGGAGCAATGATAGAAGATATTTTGAGATGACCTGGTTTGTCACATTGTTAACATGCGGGATTAGGGTGAAAACCACGACCGTATATTACGTACCTGATTTGCATCAACGGACTGGGGGTGGTGCGCGAGACATTCTAATATTCCTATGCATTTGACCTTTACAGCCGAGTCGGATGTTGACTCATAAAGCTGTATCAGGACCTGTACCTGCTGTTCATTGGGTACCTATACTACGGTTTAGACAATCGGTCTGACACGTGGACAGTACAGCTTACCAAGTATCCCTTCAGCAGCAAGCCGATTCCCCATAGGACACCAACTCCGATATGCCATAACTCGCGGCGTCTTTCTTGGCCAGGTGTTCCAATATCTGTCGTGACAGTACTGAGTGCGTTCCATACGGCATCCCACACTTGGAGTCCCTTCTCCCTTTCCTGCGGCGAAAGAGTACCCTGAGATTGTGAGATTGGCGCAGCCACAGACCAAATGCTGTTATTGAGACACTCCATCGCACAGATGTGAAGAGCGCTCAAAGCGGATGTCGTCGGCGGATGCAGAGAGGTGCCTCCTCCCAACGGAGGGAACGATAGAGGGGTAGGTTGTATCAAGGGCAGCACGGCTGCTACCAGCGCAGGAAGGGCAGTTGAAGTCACTGGTTTGGCGACATCTTCCTGTGCGTCCGCCGCCATCTCAAGATCGTCGCCCTGATCCATTTCTTGGTCTATGTATGAGCGGTCAGAGACAATTAGTCAGAGTACAAGTACAACATATTCACCTTCTTCTTCGTCGACAGACTCATTTCCACCCTCTTCCATCTCGGCATCAGGTAGAGATGCACATACACCGGTGAGTATCTCTAACGCGAGCTGCACTGTACGCAGTTTTTCTTCCAGTCGTTGGAGTTCCATCTCAGCCGGGGTCTTATGATCAGATTTGGGGGTGCCCTTCAGAGACAACTTCTCCACAGATGGCATTGACTCCTAGAAGGATGCCGCCAATGAGAAGACCACACATCAGTCTGATACTGAGCAACAATCACCTCTTGGCTTGCAAGCTCCTGTACTCTGGAAGAAATTTCGGGCAGCGATACTGTCCTCAGAACAGGTTCAAGGACCGGGATGATCACGTCTCTGTCTAGATCCACAGTCGCCGCTATTGAGGGTGGAGGGATGGGGGACACGTGTCTGAGGATGCCTAGATTGAGCAGGGTCTGAGTACGAGGTAATCAGCATGCATCTTGCACACCTACCACTACATAGGACTCGCAGGGCAGTGTAACGTTCGTCTGAAATGGCTTTAGCTCTTTCATTTGTGTCGCCCCGGGCAATGGAGAGCAGGCACGCCGTATATGCCGCGTTCGCTCGCAACTCGTCGGACGCAGGAGGATTGTCATCAGTCAAGACATAAAGACATTGAGCTGGTGGTAGTGATCACAGTAAGGTTAGCGATACAACGTTGAACGGAGGAATAGCATGACACGCTTACCAGCAGATGTCACGGTGGAAATCGGCAGACTTTCCTTTGAGGCCAAGAAAGACATGAGGAAAGGTACAAGAGACATCTGATTGATGGCGGAGAGTGCTTTATTCGATGTCTCTCTAGGCTACCTTAGTTCTGGAGATGTGTATATTCCAGTGAACGGTCTAACTCACGATAGACACCACAATATAGTGATTACATTGTCTGCAAATTCGTAGACAATCTTCTGCGCATTTTCCGGCGCACTTTTGGGGTTTTCCAAGTACTGCGAGAGAGTACTGGAGATCTACACATATACATAATTGAGAAATGGGCAGAATCAAGCGTAAAGAGACGCGTCACCTTTGGGACAAATGTTTTAAGGGGCGAGAGGATATTCTTGTTGAACATTTCTCCACAAATGTCGTATCCACCATCGATACAGAGATTGCTATTGGGGGTGGTCATTAAATACGAGAATTCATAAGTACTTGGGATACTCTCACCGTAAGGAACCGGCAGCCTCTACGATGACTTCTTCCTCGTTATCAGAAAGCCGAGTAATCAATGCGGCAACTACATTCTTCCCTTGTAATAATCTTCTGGTTGAAGGGTCGTTTTGAATCAGGTTAGAAACAGCTACACAAGCCCATTTACGCTCTGCCGGGTCGACGCTTTCCATCTATATATATGAGTCGAACGACCTGCTCCTTGTTTCTGGTTACAATGTAGGTACCTTCTGCATAATTGGTAATATGGCTTCGTTCTTGGACGAAGTAGCGGAAGCTGAAGCAAGTCCGTGGGGTAGATGGGAGTCTGGGACCCGCATGGGATTATGCCTCCTCATTTGGCGTTTCTTCTGCGATTTCCCCATTTTCGTGGATTTTTGGGAGGATAGATGGCGAACACTGAGTGGAAAGAATAACGAGCAAGTTCAAGCTGCCGTTTCGTGAACAACTTCAAAATTCCTGATGGACGATCGAGGATGATCGGGCGCTCGTGTATCATACACACGTGACCTGTCTCGAAACTGCTTCGACAAAGTGTCACAAACGCCCGGTGTTCTTCATTTGTGACCGCGACGGTCTTCAAGTTCCTTGTTTGCTGGTTCTAATTCACATTTGACTGAGCAGGGACGTGATTCCAAGATGGATATGTACGTCTTGTTATGCTCACATATGCACCATCTCAGAACTCTCCATAGGGATGACGACGATCTCTTTCTGTACGGCGAAGCCAAGCCTGTGGCTGCAGTTGAGAAGCCAGCAACGGTACCTACTAATGGTGAGACTCCCGTACAAGTGTTTGTGCAATGAGAACTACACCATATAGCTCAGTATACTCTCCACCTGAATATACATCATTACTCACACAATATCATCTTCGGGTCTGACCTCTAGTACCACAACCGTGAGTGTAATAGATAATATGTCAGGTATGTCTCCTCACAATCTAACCTGTGCAGGATACCACTGGAACAAGCGCAAGCTCATTCAACATCAAATGGTCTCGTGGCGGACCTTGAGAAGGCTGCTGAGGACGCAACGAAGAATGAGGGAGCAAAAGAAAGTATACAGCAAGACACAGAGGCTGAAGACGGTCGTGGTGAAGAGGATGGAGATCAGGGGGACGAAGAGGAAAATGGCGATGAAGAGGAAGAAGAGAGCGATGATGTGCGCGCGCCGCCCTATGAGCCTGGCTTCTACTGACACTGTCTCAGGACATCGAGATTATCATGGAACCTGCAGCTCGTTCATTGGACTTTAGGTACGCATTTTACAGATGGCCTGTAATTGGTAGACGTGCTTACACTTTGTAGGCAACAAGGTGCACGACCGTCGACAGGAAGGACGTCTACAGGTCCACTTCAAACTCCAACCAGAGGTGTGCATGTATACATAACTGACTGCGCTGTAAGTTGAAGCTAATATGCAGCCTCAGCACCAGCACAACAACAGCCATCGTTGACCACTGAATACACACCGAGAGAACGCGGCACGATCAACAAACTACCCTCCACGCCGTCGAATGCTCCCTCGACTTCCACTCCTGCGCCGGGTCCACCACAAGCTGATAGCAAATCGAGCACGGACAAGAAGGCGGAGGATGCTGGTCCAGACCCTTCCACACTCCCTGTTGCGACTGCACCTCCATCACACCCGAGTATTGACCCTTCTGCACCAGGAGTGTTTGACGGCCGCTCGATATTGGAGCTTGACCTGGCCGCGTTAGCCGAAAAACCTTGGCGAAGACCAGGAGCAGACATTAGCGATTGGTTTAATTATGGGTTCGACGAAATCTCGTGGGAAGCCTACTGCTACAGACGGAGGGAGCTTGGGGAAGTCGCGTCGGTGCTGAAGGCTAATGTACTGGTACGTCATTCTTGTCCACCAAGCTGCCCAATGAAATTGCCTGAACTCTGCGTGCAGAATTTCGCCGGGATGCCAGAAGAGCAATTGCTCTCTCTACCGCCGGATATCCGGACGATGGTGATGACTAGTGCAACGGCCATGATGAACCAGGCAGGACCAAACGGGATGATGCCTCCTGGTGCAGGTATGACCATGAACGGAAATGGCATGATGAACCCCATGATGGACATGAATGCGATGATGAATCCCATGATGCAGGATATGGGTGTCGTTGGAATGGGTGGCGACATGGGTGCCATGGGAGGACCTATGCCAATGGGAGGCCCTGGACCAAACCAGGGTATGGGTGCAGGAGTTATGCAGCAAGGACCTGCTCCGGGTATGGGTGGCGGAGGTGGTCTAAGTGGAGGTGTCGGTGTCGGTACAGGTGCACCCCAAGGTGCTAACCCAGAGCAAATGGTCATGGGAGGCGATAACTTCGTCCCAGGGAATGTTGGTCCTCAGGGCATGATGACGATGAACATGGGAGGCGAGTTTACTTTACAGGTATGTTAAGGCAAATCGTGTGCAATAGGCCCAATGTTGATGTAGTGAAGGAGACCAACGTTGGTCAACAGCCATTCCCTGGAGCTATGGATCAACGTAGCAACACGCCAGTACAACCCGTCCCGGCTCAAAATCGTGCAGGAGGCCCTGGACCGTTCAGGGGTCGAGGAATGCCTCCACAGATGAACATGCGTGGTCGTGGAGGAACGTACGCTGGTCGCGGCCGTTGTGAGTTGTCCTTATTTATCTTCTCGTTGCCCGTCATCTCATAGTAGCTGGTGAACACAGTGCCTATACGTCCCCCATCACCACTCCCGCCGAACGTCCCCACTGGACCTAGAAACAAAAATAAGTATAAGGACATCGACGGTAGTGCTCCTGCCGTTGACGGGCTAGACTATGGAGGAGGCGGCGGCGGAGGAGGAGGCAAAGAATCCAGAGGAACGCCTCCGGATTATCGTGATGACGATAGAGGAAGCCGGTATGTCTCTCATATTGACTTCCATGCATTATAGGCGCAATTTAATGATTCGCCCAATAGAAAGCGGCGTAGCTCGCCCTCTTTGGATGATAGTCGGGGGTCGAAGCGACGGTAGCCGCCGCTGTTTGTCTGCTCCGGACTGTATATTCACGTTAACTCTGTACTTAATCGTTCATACTTATACTCTTCCTTGCGGTGAAAACGATGAACGAATACGAAAAGCTGGTGTGGATTATAACATTACGTAGATATTGTGTTATGCACTCGCCCCTGGCCCCTCCTCCAGCGACTTTTTAAGGCCTTCCAATGTCCTCGCCAGTTTACCTCCACTCGCCTCGCTCAATACCGCCGCCAGTTGAGTAGCAGGAGCACTAAGCAACCCTACTAGCTGCGCCCGCAGTGTATCCAACGTAGGCAGCTTGGCGACGTCTTGCACTCCCTCCGCCTTGAATACCCTTCCTTCAATCAGCGCACCCAGCAACTGGAGGTGCGGAACGGGGTCAGGACGCTGGCGTTTGACTCGTCGACCAGGTACATAGTTTTTTTCGGCCTCCTTTTTCTCTGCTTCAATCTCGTCCGGAGACCTGGGTTTCCTTGGGGGAATTGCACGAGACATAGCTCTGAGAACAGCATTGAGCTGAGGAGGGTTGAGTTCGGGGAAGGTGAGAATGGCAAGTCCCCCTTCGACCATCTCAGCGATTTCCTTCGCTATATGTGCGTCTTTTGGAGCGTGATCTCGGAGAGCGACACCGAATATCGAAGTCCGCATGATTGTCAGCGTAGGCAGTTTGGGATGTTGGGATTCGGCGGATTTTGGTGCGGGGGTTGGAGACGCTAGTGACGGGGATGGAATGACATGGCGAGCTGCTGCTGCTGCAATGTCGCGCCTCAGGGAGATGAGACGAGGGATGGAAAAGTCGGCATGCTGCAGTAATATGATGGGAGACTGCGAGCTATTCTGCAGAAGGCGTGTGTACTGGTTGTAGAGAAACGTTTTCTTCTCGTCGTATCTACGTGGACCCTTTATCCTCGGATACACTCTGGGAGGGTCAACAGTCATGATCGACCGCGACCACACCCGTGTCGCTGGTGAAAGTTGGGACCGCCATTGTTGTGCCAGCATGGTGAGCTCGCTGTTATGACTTCCCGACTAAGGACAGCAAGAGACCCTCGTGCTGGGCGCTACAATAGGCTATTAGACGCCGACAGCCTCATTTAGCCCCGACAGTGATTGGGCTTTACAACCATATTGCTATGATGACCAGGTAATTGAGCAACGACTAATATTGCAACCTCGCTGGCAAGCCATTCATTCGAGTATGTCTCTCCTTGAGGCATACACCAGAAAATCACTTCGATACCAATACAAACGATTCAGTGTACAACAGGGCTCTAAGTAATCCTATCCTTCTTCTATCTCACTGCAGGGTTAAAGTATCCAACGCAAAAGTGTCATCATCATTCTTCTCGTTCAACTTTGGTATGCTATGGTTTGCTTAGCGGTGTAGGAACTAGGCAATTTACGCATTTGGTGCTTACCTTTGCACTGTCAAATCCATCGAGACCGGCAGCCACTCGTGCGCCTGCAACCAAAGAACTCCAGTCTAGTGTTTCAAACACCTTCTCGCCACGAGCGAGCTTCGCAGCATGGAGCGCACGAGCAGTCAGGAGATGTTGGTGTGCGGAATCCTGATGATGACATTAGCATAGGCTCCTGAGGAGATGGTTTGTCACCTACCAAAGCAGGCATAGGCGAATTCATCTCTGTCGTGAGTCTGCGGATATGGGTCGCATCCTTGATACCTCCATCGATTGCAAACCCCTTGGTGCCATCGAACAGATCGTGCACCATCTTCTCTCCGTAATTGATGAGTCTACTGCATATCAGTAGATGTTCAGGTTGGGTTGATGTCAATCTTACGGGGGAGCTGGTAGGATGTCTTTGATGAGACTATGGACTTGGCTGGAAGGGATTCCAGACTTCTCGCCAAGGGTCAATGCCTCTGCGAGAATTTCGAGGCTTCCCAGAATCAAAGAGTTCCCAATCAGTTTGAACGTCGATGCTAGCATATCGACGGATTAGAAGAAGCAGCAGTTTATGCTATAATTTCGCGCCAACCTTTCTCAAGGTTACCGCCCAAGTCGATGACCTTGCGCCCTACTGCTGGAACTACCATATGGGCAATTTCCTTCTTGGATCGATAGTCACCAGCCATCACGATGATGAGTTGAGCTGATTCTGCAGCGGGAGGGGGGCCAAAGACAGGTGCCATGACAAGGCGTGCATGATACTTGGTTGAGATGAGCGTATCGAGTTCGCCTGCCCGTAACTTGGAGACGATTTCGAAGCGCGCGGGCGAATAAGTACTTACCTGCCAAGAGAGGATAGATGGTACTAGTCTCAACGAAGATTTTGCTCTTGAACGAGGGTAATTTCTACCGACAACCCACATCAGAGGATGCATCCGGGGAAGATATTCCTGACATACACTAAGAGCTTTCTCGAATATTACAAATACCTCTTTGACCACTTCATCATTGGCAAGATTGGTGAAGATCACGTCGCATTCGTTGGCAATCTGCTCGAGATCGTCTGCGACACTAATCTTCTGTTCCCCAAGCTCTTGTAGAAGTTGCTCTGCTTTGGTCTTTGTACGATTCCAAACCAGGAGGGGTGACGTTTGGTGCCCTGGGCGATGGTTGGCAAGGTTCTTAGCCATAGGATAGCCCATAGCACCCAGACCGACGAACCCGACCTGGATACTGTGATGTGGGGTTTGTGGGCGAGAGAACGGATTCCCACTAGCATGGTGCTGTTGCTGGAGAATAGATTGGAACGATTTTGGCGGTGTGTCAGTCATGGTGGCCGTTGAAAGGAAAGAGCCCTTGGAATGGCCTCCAAGTTTATCCCAACCAGCGAAAGAGGACGCCTTCCCAGTCGGGACACTCACGGTCAGACGTCATTGTACAGTCACGCGTATGATGCTGATAGGTGTGACTTGTATCGTGTCACAGCATAACACGTAGCGTGACAGAACACTCACGTGCAAAGCGCGTCCTTACCTAGATTGGCGCTCGAACACTGCAGATGCGAGCAGCAACGCTGGAACGGTGCAACCTCGTACAACAAGCCGTAACTGGCTATCTCCTTCCATCCCTCGTCCGCGACTGGGCATACGCTCAGTACGCGCTACACTCCCCCTAGAAATGGCCCAAGCTCAGGCCCAAGCATATCAGCAGGCTTATGCCATGGCTCCCGCGAACAAGGGCACGCTGGTACCTGGCCAAATGATTACTGTCAATAAGTACACAGTTCAAGTTGAACGTTACCTTAGTCAAGGTGCCTATCTGGTCTGCCGCAAACCAGTGTACTCAGAATACTGATGTATCAAACATGCCAGGCGGTTTCGCACATGTCTATCTGGTCAAGTCAAGTACCCCGATCTATAACACGACCAGTCATGTTTTGAAACGAATCGCCATTGCGAACGAAGCCATGCTCTCCGAAGTCAAGAAGGAGGTGGACATCATGGTGCGCAACCTCGGTTCCTGCTATACCTGGCCTGGCTTGATTCCGCTTGCAGAGGCTACTGAAAGGCCATCCTAACATCGTTTACCTTATAGATGCCGCTTGGCATCGCATGTCGAATGGGACATATGAGGTGTTCATTCTCATGGAGTTTTGCTCTGGCGGTGGAATCATTGACATGATGAATCGTCGCCTCCGCGAACGTCTCACTGAGCCAGAGATTCTGACCATCTTTGCAGATGTGTGCGAGGGCTTGGCTGCCATGCACGCTCTCAAACCGCCTCTGTTGCACAGAGATCTCAAAGTAGAAAACATATTGCAAGCTTCAGAGACAACATTTAAGCTCTGTGACTTTGGCAGCGCCACACCTGTGCAGAAAGTCCCAAGTACTACTCAAGAAATTCGAGCCCTCGAGGCGGATCTTAACCGTCACACTACACTACAGTATCGAGCCCCCGAAATGGTTGATGTCTATCAAAGGCGCCCCATTGACGAGAAGAGCGATGTGTGGGCACTAGGGGTCCTGCTCTACAAACTGTGCTACTACACAACGCCATTCGAGGAGCATGGCCCACTTGCTATCCTCAATGTCCAATATAAATTCCCATCCTACCCTATATATTCCCAGAACATGCTCAATCTCATCGGTGCGTTCTTCATATCGTGTCTTTCCACTTTCTCTCGTGTGTTCATCGTGCTCTGTGTGGTATATAGCGTCCATGCTCCGTGAACACGGCACTCAACGTCCCTCCGTCTTCGAGATTCTCAATCACGTGCATGCCTTGCGGGGCACGAAGCCGAAATTTTCTTATCATATTCCTTCGAAGCAACCACCGTTGTCTCCAAGAGGAGTGCAGTCGACGCCGTTACAGACGCTTTCACCGAATGTGCTCCCATCTTCCCAACTAAACCCTCTCGATGATCTCGTGTCATATAAATCCCGTCAATCACCTACGAAGAATGCAGGCCAAGAAGCGAGGGATAAGGTGCTGGAAGCTATTGCTCCAATGCGACGGGGACGTCCAACATCGGCATTGTTGTCACCCCCTAGTCCACGGAAAGAGGGTGGTGTTCCGTTGGGAAGCGATATGAGGTTTGGCTCGGAAGGCGATCGAGCTTGGAATGGTGTCCGTGGTCACAAATCCGGGCAGGCGGCCATCGGTGGGTCCTCTGGTGCCTTCAAACAGGCTACAGACAGCGTGGATGCTTGGGGCATAAACGTTCGTGACAAAGATATGGCCCATAAGGATCATGAAAAAGGCTTTGACAATGATTTCTCCTCATTGACTAAAGGCTTTGGTGACTCCTTCCAGCCATCGAGGTCTCCTGTACCGAGCTCGCTGCAATCGTCCAAGGGACAAGTGCAGGGAGTACCTCAACCACAACCAATCTCGATACCACGTCCTAGCCCCTCTCCAGGTTTGACAATGCCACCTCCGCGTTCTCCTTCAAAACCAGCTCCCTCTCCCTCTCCACGAATGCGACCTAAAGATGCATTCGAGGGATTAGGTCTCTCTAGCCAGCCTCCTCCGCCTACGTTAGCTGAGGCAAGGAAGATCCGCACTGGAGCTGGCGTTCAATCGACAGGTCAGGACAGTTCTTCTAGTCGATCAAAAACCCAGAACAACAGTACGCCTTCCAATACATTGGGTGTTGGGCTCGGCACAAGTAATACGATGTACAGACCGCCTAGCTCACATTCTCCTCTTCCCTCGACCTCGTCCAAATCTTTCTCATCGCAGTCCCACGAGGCACCGACATCGGGGAAGTTGGGGCGTGCGCCGTCTCGCCCTGGTGAATTGTCTGCCGAAGAGAGGTTCCCGTCTTTAGAGGAATTGGATCGTGAATTTGCTGCACCATCTCACACGCCGCCCACGCGTCATAAGCCGCCACATCCATCGTTACAGCCAGCGCCGCCTGGGAAGCAGCCCGATAAACCCCTCAACACTAGACCTCCTTCTAGAGGTGGTCGCACAAGGGATTTGCTTGCTGTGAATGGTACAGGAGGAGGGCCCGCCGCTGGCAATAGGTTCGACGGAGTCAAATCTCAGCAAGTCACTGGTTCTGCGATGCGTGAATCTCGCATGGTCTCGTCCAGACAACCAAGTACGAATTACGCTCCCGGTGACTATCTTTCAGGTGGAAGAGACGTTTCCAGCCCGACATCGCCAGTGCCTCTTCGACCTATGCTCAACCGGAAACATCGGAGTTCCCTTACGATAAAGCCCACTCAGCCTCCCAATTCTGATTCCGCCGAACTAATATCTCTGGACCCTTCCGCTTCAACACAGGCTCCCCCTGCACTACCCCCACGCCCGTCACCTGGTCCTCAGCCTGAACCACGAGACTGGCTCACTGGGGTGTCTGACGACGAGACTCCCTCAGGCCAACCTGTGCTGAGAGATAGCCCTAGCAAACGCGCATCCTTCTTCGAGAGGAGTCCGGTACAATTGCAGAAACCGCTGGAAGCTGTTACGGGGGAGCAAGATTGGCCTACGCCCGCGGACATTGAACGTGAAATTGAGCAGGAGAGGGAACAGGAACGGCGAAAACAAGAGGAACGGCGTACGCGCGAGAAGAGCCGTGAAAGGCAGAGAGAGCGGGAGAGTGTCAGAGAGGTAGAACGGGAACGTCAACGTGAACGCAGACGCGAGAAGGAAAAGGAACAACAGAAAGAGCAAGAGAAGAAAGCGCGGTCTGGAGGCTCCTCTGCACAAAGTACCAAAGCTTTCATTACACGGACGGGGACAGGTTCTCAAGCTCGAGAACGCAATCTATCTACTCAGCCTCTTACCACCAAGCCGACATCGCAAAGCAGCACTGCGCCTTCGCCCACGGGACTCACTTCTAATTGGAGTCCAATTGAGTCCCCTAAGCCTCTTTCCTCATCTTCGTCTTCGGACGATGGCCCCGAAGATTTGAACGGTTATAGGCCAAAAGCTGACGAAAAGGGGCCTGTGAAGCAGAGTAACGATGCCCGGGGCGTTGAAGCAAGGCCAGATGGCTCTCGGAAGAGGCGGACTAAGAGTAAGGGAAGACAAAGTTCTGTTCATGATCTCGTTGATCTATGGGGAGGGGGCGTTGACAAAAACAAGGACGCTCCTCGGCCAAAATCACCAGAGAAGAGAAGTTCAGTCATTGTTCCCACAGCAAGCACGAAGCCTTCTCCGGTACCATTCTCTATCTCGTCTCCGCAACCCCTGATCTCGGCTCTCGCCACGGGCCCTGCATCAACTTCCAGCCGCTTTCTTCCCCCTCGACCTCCTTCGAGCCAACAGCACAAGAAGGAAGCGTCTTCTTCCAAACCTCCACCGGGTTCTCGCGCTCTTCCGGGCCTCACACAGGCACCGTCTTCAGGTCGCTCTCGCCCTCAATCCATGTTCATCAATACTACCAACAAGTCGGCTGCTAATAACGTCACAGCTTCCGATTCAACGCCTCAGCAAACGTTATCACCACCGGCCCCAGACGCACAGGCAAAGAGATCAAGTCGGCGTTCGTCGATTTCTGATATGGTTCAGAAGTACGAGGCATTCAATGCCGGAGGTAAACCAGGGCCCGGTGTTCCCCTTAAGCCTGCTGCCTTGAAGATCGCTGCTACGGGTGGTGGGTCCGGCCCTGGTGGGATCTCGTCGCCCTCCAGTGCTGCACTGCGGTTTCCCAAACTTTCGCCCCCTAGTTCGCCGGTTGTATCGAAAGCGAATTTGTCGGTTCCAGAGGATAACGGCCCTGCCACCGGAGGGTCATCTTCTAGGGACAACTCAAAGGGTAGGACATCGCCCGCTCCAAGCATCAGCGGTCTGCCGACAAAATCGAGCGAAAGTTCAAACGCGACAGGTGTGAACGGGCTACCGAGGCGTTCTTCTCCGTTGTTTACCAGGAAGCCTTCTCCTGCGATACCGGATAACACGTCTCAGAATACCAACACATTACCTCCCCTGAAATCGATCACACCTCCAGATGAGGCCCCCATCTCGTCCGGGGCGGTGGGAGGACTGCGCTCTCCATCGCCTGAGAAGCCTTATCAGGGTGTGTCGAAACTGATTGATAGGTGGCAGCGGGTTGCGGAGGATAACTCTGGTGGAGGTGCGGGAAGAGGGTTGAGCTCGTCGAAGAAGGGTGGTAGTTTGTCGGGCCGAGGGAGATGAGTTGTGGCGTTCCGGGAATGATTTCTTTTGCATATTTCATATATCTACTATACCCCATGTTACTTGTGTTTCTTTTCTACAGCATCTCAGCATGGATACTTGGGGCAAATTGTTGATTCAGGCAATCACAAGGGTATCAATCAAACAAGTTATCTAGTCATTGAGCAATGTTACAATAAGTTACTCGATATGCGAGTTACATGGCGTCCTTCCTCCTACCCAACAATTCCCTCGCGACGTCCTTCCCTTTGCCTACCTCCCAAGGGACGTCGTCGTCCGCAGCGTACACGGATGCTTTGACACGCTCTGTATCGCCTTGTAGACCCAACTGCTGAGCGGCAGCATCTGCTCTTGCGAGGTTGGACTCGTTTGGGTGAATAAATATGCTTGTAGGCTTCGACTTTGAGCGAGGCCGCGTTGTAATTTGAGGAGGATTAGCCTTACTACTTGTAGCAGGCGGAGGGGGAAGGTGAAAGGAATGTGGCGACCGCGACCGTGGCGGCGTGACTGATGGCAGGAGTGGGTTAGATTGTGTGTACGGAAGCTGGGCAGAAACCGGAGAAGGTGATAGTGGTGGTGAGCGAGAGTAGGCATCGTATGCGGACGATGGTGATGATCTAAAAGAGGGATAGGTGTGAAGAGCGACAGGGTGCTCGTAGGTGGTCGGAGACTCTAGCAGAGGTTCTTTTACATTTTCAGAACTAGCGCGTTGTGAGTTCACATTTCGGTTAAATAGCCAAATGACATGACTTACTCTCGTCTGCCACGAGGTTCATGGCTGGGTTCTTGCAGGTATTCGATTACAAACTGTCCGGCAGACAGAGATGTTACCTTTATATGTTCAGTAAACGCAGCACATCGGGTAAGGGGACAAAGGTTGTACGCACAACTACGAGAATCAAGCTACAGAGTCCGTCAACAACAAGTCGTACCGTATACGAATTAGACATACCCAACGTTAAACGTCATCGCCAACAACATGTACAGCCTGCGTCAAACGGTTGAGGTGTTCACGTACAGAAAACGTCAATGCAAGTGAGGCACCCACAATCTGCCAAGTGTCACGACCCAATACAGACATGCTTTCCAGAACGCCTTTTGCAGGCGAGTGCGACGGGACCATGCGAACGGACTCCAGTTCTTCGAGATGGCATATGTGAGGGTCCTGAGCGCTGTTCGTGTTAAGCTTCTCGCAGGCAATTAGGAAACGGGATGTACCTCTCGGACAGACATAGGACTATAGTAAACGACGAGGCGAGTAGAAAGTGCCAAACGGTATCGAGATGCAAGGAAGGGAAGAGAACGTGCTCTCCGAGCAGGGAAAAGTGAAGGTGGTCTTTCCAGCCGTCCATTTCCAAGTGGACGTAAACAATTCAGGGCGAATCAACGCGGTATATTGGGGCTGTCAGGCTTGAGGTTGAAATCTTATGTGGTGGGTGAGCATGAATTCGTTAAGTAATGACCGTTAACGTTGCTAGACGGTGACCTCCGGAGCGCTGGAGGACTATAAATACGGGAAAGTTGAGACTGTCGGCAACGCTGTTGTGGTTGCTACAGGCTGCTGCATGCCATATTGATATTGTTAGGGAGTCTTTAGACCGTCGTTTGAATGCATCGTCGGCGTCGATGTGAGACACGTGCAGTCCATCTCTCGCATTGTCCACAGCGGCTGTTTCGACGTACAAATTTTGGCCTACAGCCTACCCGAGCCTGGTGGCAGACAGCGTGCACAAGCTCGTGCTCGGCTACAAGTCCGTGACTCAGCTATATCCTGCTAGTTTTCTTTCCCCTCCCCCTCCATCCCGTACAAAGCCACAGTCGACGGATGCACTCGCAGAGACATGCCTTACACCAGCTCAACTACTTCCAGCAGGCTCCGGTGAGAGGCCAGCTTGAACCCCCAGATGGGTACTCTCGCACAGGCTGGAGATATCTGCAGTGCACCGACACCCCGAACGAATTGAGGGTGCGCGCAGCTGTCGCTCTACCCAATGCCATCTTTCTGATCACCCTCCTCAGGTCCTTCTTCCTCCCCGGACAGCGCTGATCTATGCCCAACTCCTCAAGTCCGAGGTCACAGAGCTCGCAAAGGACGAAGATGCGGACTGGGATCGTATCTTGCAGATCCGTCACCTCAAGGACCGCATGATTCGCAAATGCCAGAGATTGGCAAAGGGCACAACAACCAGGGACAAGAATACGTCTCGTGTCATGTTCTTCACCGTGCATGCCCCGCCCGACTTTAGGCTGAAGGAGATGGAGAGGTGGTTCCGCGACCAGGGTCAGGATGTTGCCCACGAGCCTGCAGATCGGCCTGCCCTGCCCTATTGCTGCGAGAAATGTGGTCCTCCGAAGCATATGACCAAGCCGACACCGAGTGCGCCTCCTCAGCCTCGTCGCACGGCCGCGTCGTCTAGTCGGACGACCGCAAAGATGCCAGAGCGTGCCCCGAAGCGAAGCGTACCGACAGCCAATGTGCAGTATCCTGAAACCACATACGGAGAGTTTGCCTCTTTTACAGATCCAGCCTTGTCGCATCTGCACAGAAAACGGTCCGCCAGTTCATTGCAGGCCATCCCCGTGCCCCGGCGTTCACGATCGCAAGAACGGCGCGCAGCAGTCGTCGCGACGCGTACAAGAGACACTCCCACTCCTCCACATATTCCTCCGCCAAATCACAGTCGACCTGTTTCACCCTATGGCTCAGCACGCACAGATTCCCATCTCGGTCGCGCAGGGTTAACGTCTCCGGATCCCATACCAATACCCTATCGTACACGCGATCTCGACGAGCTCGACGAATTGGAAGATGACCTTCTCGACAACCCCGTGCTCACCCAGTCACCTGAATCTGCCGAGCTAGAGTATCGAGATCGCGAACCTGCTCATGAGTACGCACGTGAGCAACATGCCCCTGCACGCGAGCACAGTCCTGCACAATCCAACGACACGCTCGTCAACGCTCCCAACCAGGCAGACCAAGTGCCGTTCCCTACTGTTGCTTCCGTCCTCGAAACCATCCCTGAGCGACCGGACGATCTGGCCGGTTCGAGTAGGCCAAATCTTCCTCGACGTCGGAGCAGTTTGAAGAAGTGTGGTAGCACAAGTCGCTTGAGCATTGTCAGTCAGACAAAGTCTGTCACTTGGGCTATGGACAAGGATTGGGAAGATCAGATGTCCAGATATGCCAGAGCCGCTGCTGAGGCTGAGGCTGCAGGTGTGTAACGTGCTCCCATTGGATCCGTCGTATATTGACGATGGGATTACAGCTCAGGACCTCGACGAGGTTCGCGTCATGTACCACGACCATGTCGCGGACATGAAAGCTATTTGCCGCGATATTGCGGAAGCAGTCGATCATCTTCCGTTGGAAGGAGAAATGTTACATCGCAAACAGTTTGCTGTGCACAGGCAGGAAGAGCGACTGCTTGAAACTGCGGATCTCGTGGAACGCAAGGAGATGTTGTACCGTGACAAGAGTAAGTCGTGTGTCCAACTTCTGGATTCATTTCATGCTCATCTCTCGCATGATACAGTTCTTGCCGTGTTGGAAGAGACAAAACGTGTTGTTCAATTCTGCGACAAGAAGAGAGACCAACATGACTGAGAGCGTCTCTACGGATTACGCTTGGTTTACCCTTTCTGCCTAACTATCTTTTGCTCCAGCTCCCTTCGCTCGGTGGATTCCCCTATACCTGTAGTTTTGTCGATACCAAGAGACAATTCAAGAACGGCCTGTCGTCCACTGCATTGTATTGTTAGTGATGTTCCCAACTTACCCATGTAGATATTTAACTTTGGTGTTGTTGTTCTCCAAGTGTAAATATTGGCTTTATGTGATGATGAATTATGCGGAGAGGGTGTCCTCGACGTACAATAAGGAGTACTATGTCTATAGAAAATAACGATACATATCCTGATGAACCTCAGAATGACAAAGCGACTAGAGATGTAAGCGAGTGCGGTCGACCATCTGCAGTGGTGTTTGTGCAAATGAAGCCGACATGAAAAACGAAAAATGGAGATGCAACGTCTAAAATGGTATCAGTTGAGATTGGATATCTTGAGTGCATTTGTTGACAAATGAGAGTCCGAGTGAAGAAGAAAGAACGAATGGGACGAAGTATCCCTTTTCACCACTGATTTCGCCGCCGCTTGGCGAGCTGCCACCATCGTCGAACGATTAGGCAAAATAGCACAAGAACGATGAAACAAATGGAGATGACGATGACAAAGACATTGTAGTGCGGTCCCGGTTTGGCGTTGGAAGGGATGTGGATGTTCATAGAGTTCAAACCTGCGGATAGATGACAAGCGTCTCATGTCAGCCGCTTTTCGAGCACGGAGGGACAACAGATGCGCGCACCAATCACCAGTTGGACAAGGACGACGCCGACAGACACCCCGGTAAGCAAGACGATAGATTTGTCGCTGGCTGACTTGGCTTTAGACACCGACAAGCGTAGCTCGGTTAAGTAAGTAGGGTGCGATTGGCTCAGTAGTCGCTCGTAATGCGCCAGAGATTGTTGCAAGGTCAATATGTGGTCTGCACGTCAAGTTAATAACTTGCCAATAACATTTAGATTGTAAATCATTACCTTGCACATCTCCCATGTATACGAACACGTCCCTATCGTCTCCAGTCCCATTCCCGATCCCAGCTTCACCCGTCTTCAACATCCTCTTCTTGACTTGAGCCACGACCTCGGACTTTGCAGCCAAGAATCTAGTCAATGATGTGACCAATCGCCTCGTCTTGGCCATTCTGTGAATGGTAGTATACGCAGTACTGGGTACAGACCCGTCCGCGCGTACACCCCGCAATGTGGTCCGAATTGACTCAAATATACGCTTGACCTGTTGCCACGGGCGAAACCTGACGGGGGCCTTTGGGAGGGAGAAATGGGTCCGTATCCGGCTGTTTGACAACTCAGACTTCCCCATAGAAATGACAGAATCTCGTTTTTCGGAGGGCGTTGGCGCGTGTCTCATCCTTTCCGACAATTCCTTGAAGTTCTCTGATTCAACCAGGGTGCTTTCTGACGTACGAGACGGTTCCTGCGGTTGTCCCTCGCCTATACCCGTACTAGTGGCGAAGACGATGGACTCAATGTCGATAATTTCTTTCTCGATCTCCTCGAGAAAGGGGAAGAACGAGTCGACGATTGAATCAATGATACCGTGCGCAATCCAATCTATCAAACATCGCTAAGCATGGTAGACATTTTGGCCGAGTTGAAGCTCACCAGACGACATAGTGACGGTCTCGTCTAGCATGACCACTCTGTTCCGCACAGCATCGGCGTGCTCTGTGTGCCGGTCAGCACAGAAGCAGCAAGAAAGATAACAGAGATATTCACCAGAGATGTCTGCAAAGTGAAACTAGGGAGTGATACGTAAGATGGACTAACCTGGCGGAAGAGGAGGTAATCTCTTACCGAACATACACCTTCTCGAAATACCACGAGATAGACATTGACTTCTGCGACGATGCCTTCGTCTTCCAATCCACGAACGCCGGGATCAGCTTGGGCCATGCGCTGCCGTCGCCTCTCCCTAGTCTTTCGGCTCTCGATGGCGCGAAAGCTGATAAAATAGTATCCAAGTTTGGGGAATAGTTCCAGCTTTTCTCTAGGGTCTTGTTGAAGTATATCTTCCAACGTCAGGGGGTGAAGGTGTAATAGCTATATATAGAGTCACGAAGGCGTGATTAATAGCATTCGAGCGAAGCACTAGTCGCGTGCATACCTTGCCTATCTGATGCATATCTTCCCATGTCGGACTGGTTACATCCAACCACCAAGCCCTGTCAAGTTCCCTCTCGCTGGGAACCTGCTGGAGATTGGGCGCACTAGCACTCGGGCTCGGCCGACCACTATGTACCCTCTGTTTCCCTTTCCTTGGTTTCCTCCTGGTTTCTTCGGGAGGAGGCGGGGTGGGAGTGTTTGATTTTCGATGATGAGCCTCTTGAGGTAGCATATAGTCGTGTATTTGGAGGGGGGACAAGGTAGGAGATCCTGTCAATCTCTTTGAGGATGGCCCGGCGACGGGAAGAGGATCAGATTGGGGAGACGTGCGAGCGATCTCTTGCACCCGCCGGTGTTTGAGATTGTCCTTGAGAGAGTGGCTGAGTTGCGCAAGAATCTGTGAGAGATTTGTGGTTCTGAGGATGCACTCGTCTGGAGCCTTGGTGACAGCACTGCCGGGGGGAGGAGGCGTATAGAGGACAAATTCTCGTGGAATATATCTGGAGGCCTCTCGAGCACGAATACGGGCTGCTACATCCCGCTCTGATTTTGCATTCTGAATGTCTGCTATGCTGGGGCGTGGCCTCCGCTTGCGTCTCCTGGACTTGGTTTTGGAGACACCAGAGACAGAAGATGAGGATGAGGAGGAAGATGAGGAACTGCTGAGCGAAGACGTGGAGGCCCACGCCCGGGCCCAATGATAGATGGCATGTTCGACAATGTTCGAAATTGCGCCTAGCCGACCCCCGAATACAAACGAACTGCTGGCAGAGGTCGTCGAAGAACGTCGGCTCCGACTTGAGGCCACCGAGCCTGGTCTTGAATTTCTCGGGGAGGGTGTTCTCGGGGGTGACGGAGGGTCTCCTCGATAGATATCATCGTTCTCCTCATTGTCCTCGTCGTCTACCAGACGAGGTATGTGAGATACTGGCAGGTAGTCGAGCGCGATGATCTGCGAAGGAGATGGCGAGCCCGGCGCTGGTTTACTGGAGTGCAGTTCGACCATCTCCATCTTGGAGAGAAGCAAGGGTCAACAGTCGACTGGTATTGCCACTGCGCAGGCAATACAGCCTTTACATAGAGCTATGGTGCCATGGGTTTGGTGCAAAAAGTAGACAAAGTGCATTCCCTCCCTGAACGGGACCCACATTCTCCATTCGACACCGGCGCCCAGATATGGCAGGCGTTGTACAACACGTTCGAATTGCAACACACACATCGACGAGTACATCCGCGAATATAATACTGCATGCTCATCCCACTCGGGCTCGCTTCAGGGGCCTCTCCTCTCGTGCTCGGTCTCGCGCACGTTTGCCAGCCCATCCTCCATCCCTCTCGCCACCCACACCACCCGGTGGCGCAAACGGCCGCTTTTTCTTCTCTTTCTGGGCCACCTTTTTCTGCTTCTTCTCAATTGCCTTCTTCACCGCACGCTTGCCACCCTGTGCTGCAAGCGCATCGAACTTGGCTCGTGTTAGCAGCTCCTTCTTCTCCGCTATAACGCCACAGGTCAACACCACATCCTTATCGCAAGCCCAACAAAACTCACCATTCTTCAAGAACCACGCTTTCTTGCCCTGCTTTCGCTTTTCTCGCTCCTCGGCTGCAACCTTGCGCAGCGCCTCTTGCTCGACCTGTTCCCTCTTATCTTTATTCACGAGGCTCTCCGCTCGTTTCACGGCCCTTTCCAACCTCTGTACCTCCTGCTGCCTCTCTTCTCGCAGGTCTCTAGGCGAAGAAGCAAGTAATTTCCGCGCACGCTTGAGGTTTTCCTTTAGCGTTTTCATCTCGTCTTGGTGCATATCTGATAGGAACCCGTATTGTTTACGGAACCTTTGCGGGTCGAACTCCCCCGTCATGGGTAGGAATCGAGGGTCTCGGGGAACCTGGCCGTTGTCAATAAGACACATGTAGAGATACACAATCGCTGCTTACTGGTTTCTTTTCTTCGATCTCCACTTTCTTGCGAGGAACAGGTCTTTTCGAACTCATTTCCATTGGCCTAAGCAGAAATGAGACCACTTGGAGAGCGTACAGAACGACAATAACTCACGCATGTTTGTTTTTACGCTTTGGTATTTCTGGCTTGGACTTTTCTCGTGTTTCCTTCTCTTTCCCCTTTGAGCTGTGTTGAATATGTTGCTCCTCTGGTGCCGAGTCCGAGTCCGAATCCGAATCTTCATCTCCAGATTCGACTTCATATGTCTTTGCTTTTGAGAGAGCATTTTGTGCCTTCCTGAGAGTCCCAAGCGGTAATGAAGACAAGCCTACAAACTAAGGTGAACAATGGTTGGGAGGGTATACAGGGCGAACAGACCATCTTGCAAGGTTTCCTGTTCAGCTACATGAGCGACATATGCATAGTGAATGAAACACAACACATACCAAATTGATGCCACTACTGGAACCTTCCCCCAGGTCGTCTTCTTCACTGGAACTGCTGCCGGCCACATTGTCCAGCTCTTCCTCGTCTATCCATTGAGCGACACGGGGCGCATCTACATCTATCTGCTCTTCCCGATCAATGTCACTCGCCGCAGAATCTTCCTCAGAGTCGGCCTCAGAGTCGGCCTCAGAGTCGGCTTCAGAGTCGAGCCCGTCGGGTTCTGACTCTTCCGAATTGGACTCATCCGGTTGTCTTTTGAGAGGTTTGCTCAATACTTGCGAGTCATCAGTCGAACGAGAGTGTTTCACCGTCGTTGGAGGACGTCGTGAGACGGGGCGAGGTCGTCGAGGCATTTTACCAAGAGAGGCTGGCGTTAATTTCCCGAAAAGGTACTCAACGCCCCTGATACGGAATGGGCGATCTGTATGGGTCGCCCGCTCTTCAGCTTCAAGCTCCAGCCTGCATGTCGATCCCCGTCCTTGGGCTCAATGTATGACCCATGCTCGTTGTTTCGTAGACGGATTATCTTGTGGGAAGATCGTTCTCTGTAAAGACTGGCTCAGGACGCACTAGGACTTCCGGAAATTCTGTACTAGGAGAGGAACACCGGCGTGATGTGGATGAGTCAAGATCACAAGCACTTAGTCGTAGCTGACAATTGCAGACGATTATTCACGCCATCGCCCACCCTCCGAGGGTGGCACAGGCTCTCGTCCTGCAGTGAGGCGTTGGAACACCGCGATGCAGACCGAGCAGCGTGCTACTCTTTTTCCCGCTTTGGCAACTCCTCCGAAGCTCAACGAACATTTCCGGTCGACTCTAGCATTTTGAAGTCTGCGATAACCTATCCTCCATCTACCCGCAGGGGGCCAGATGGCTCAGTGGTTGCCTCTGGTTCCTGGCTGCAAAAGAGCAGTCGGAAAGACCCTCGGGTCGCGGGTTCGAATCCCGCAAGAAAACCACTTCGACCCACAACGCTTTGACCAAACCCTAAACCCAACGACCACACGCCTCTCTGCTCACAATGCTGCATAAGCAGCGCTGACCCATTGGGCCGGTCCAAAGTGACCCTAATGCCCACCCTAAACCAACAACGTCTCGACCCATATCCCCCGCCGTAAGGTATATTACGGTAGTGTGTCTTGGCTTCCTTGTATAATTTGTACATAGCCTGCTCGCACTTAAAATCCAAAGAATTCTCTCTCTCCATCTACCCGCAGTTCGTAAACTAATTCTCCGTGTCAGCCCTGACGATGAGGTCATCATATATAACGCGGTTTGCGCTCTCTGTCTCGTCACTCAGACAACCACCCAGCGTATCGTCCTCATCCACGTTCAAAGCATTTCATTCGCACCTCCCTTTTGCTAACCGCTACTACACCACCGCTACGATGACTGCTGTCACTCGCCGAATCGGTCTCATCGTGGGCAGCGCACGAGCAGGCGGCAACGGCGCCGGTCTCGCTGCCTGGCTCTCCCCCATCATTAAGAGCCGTCTCAACAAGTCCCCCGGACAGACATACGACGTCGTCACCGTCGACCCTGTCACCGCACCCCTTCCCCTCGGCCCCCTCACCGACGGCTCGCGCTTCCCCGCCCAAATTCAGAACGTCGAGGATTACCCCTCCGAACGCGTTCGCGACTGGAGCAAGTTCGTTTCTGGCTGCTCTGGCTTCGTCGTCCTTTCTCCCGAATACAACGGTGGTTATCCCGGCGAGCTGAAACACGCTCTTGACCACCTCTTCTACGAATGGCAGAAGAAGCCCGCCGTCCTCGTCACATACGGTTCTCAAGGCGGAGGCCGATGCGCAGCGCAGCTGAAGGATATTCTTACCAATCTTCAGTTGCAGCTCACGAATACCCAGCCGCAAATCAAACTCCCCCCCAAGGAGTTCGTGGCTGGCGAGCAGAGGGTTCTGCCCGGGCAACCTGCCCCCGACTTCCTCAAGGAGTTTGAGGGTACCATCGAGAAGGCCGCTGATGAGCTCTATGAGCTCACCAACGCCCAGGTTCTGTCTTCATAGAGAAGCCTAGAGGGGAAAGCTTGCCACATAGAAGCCATAGAGTCCAACATACTTGTAAGTCTCGTTGTTTTTCTGAGGTAGAAAGAATGAGTGACTTCCCGTAAGAATTTAGAACAAATTCTGGGGCTGTGCGAAGGGGAAAGCGCTGTGACTGGGAATTTAGAACAAAACCGTAAAGCAACGAACCCTACAAAAGTTCCAGAATTTAGAACAACTCAAGAATGGCTTGGAACTTCCAAGAAGCGCTTGAGGAACGGACGCGTGACTTGGCCGGATACCTGAAATGGGCATGCAAGAACGAGGCATGGCGCTAATACGCGGGTATAAGAGCCCAAAGTCCGTCTGGAAGGCTTCAAGCAATCTGAACGTGGGGAGGCAACCACGTTCAGATTCAGCCATCTGGAAAGGGCGCTTAGTATCTGAAAGAGACGGCGGAGTTTCAAAATGTCACGCTGGGCTGTGCAGGGGTCCCCACCATTGCCTTCTATGGGGGGTCCACCGTGTTCTAAATCCTTACGGGAAGTCACTCAATAAGATATTCACATCAGTCTTCCCTTGTAGTATTGCCCTCAGGGTATTGTATTTTATGTATCACGGATAGCTAATGCTGAATGTAAGATGCGTGCTCCGCCCGTTATCAGTGTGAATACGACATGAAGCTGTCCTTAGATCTCAAAGACTGTCCAGTTGAGATACGCCGACTGGTACCTACAGACTATAAGTAGTACACCTTCCCTAAATCCGAAGAAGCACCGCGATCTGCATTCTCACTTTGCCTCAGCAAAACATATCGCCCGTTTTCCAGTGCCACATCAAGTGCAAGCCCCCTTGTCGGAATCCCGGCTCTCCACCTTGGTGTAATACCAAACCAAACACCAAACTTTGCCCACAGATCCCTATGGTGATGTCGATGTCTACTGAGCTTGTCTCCCAATATGCCTTCCCATCGGTACATGGGCCGAGGACGGATAGATTCATCATCGTGGTCTGTCCCTCCGCCGGTGCCCAGCGTTGAGGGTTGACCTTGAGTATGTTCATCCACTTCTTCCATGTTAAGTTCAGACGTATCATCACCGATATGGATGATGTCTCCCTGTGAAGAGTTTTCGCTTGAACCGGTGCCAATCTCGCCAGATGGGAACATCATGACATACCTTCTTAGTTCCATGGAAGACGACGTCGTACATCCTGAGATACATCTTGTTGAGAAAGCCTGCATGGAAGAAGTCACCGAACTTTGGCTTGCGATTGAGAAGACCACGTTGAGTCAAGAAGGCCTCCAGAGCTGCACGGGGAAGAGGGGTGTATGCTATAGAAGTAGGATACCACGGGTTGAAGTCGGTAGCATGAGTTTGCAGAGCCTTGATGGTGTCATTGTTCCGTCGCCATAGGTCATCCTATACGGTATCTTTCAGTATCCGCCATCATGCTATAGTCGGAAGAGCTCACCCAGAAGATATACCACCATGTCGTTATCTCGTTCCTAGTCACGGCGGACAATCGAGCATATGCAGCCTCGAAGATAGCCTCGCTGCTCAACATCAACTGCTTCACTCTCTGGTCGCGCTCGAACTCGATAGAGCTCTGAGCAAGCCCGGTTGGCTCCTGAGGTCTATTGTAGACGTGCGTCAGGAACCTGTATGTCAACACCTCTGACTTCCAAAGGCCTTCATGGCGGAAGTGGTGCCGATATCTTTCCAGTACAGCTTCGAGGTGTGGGAGATGGGCCTTCACAGCGTCCTCGTTTAGCAGAAGGAAGCGGGCAAGGGGCTTCGTGAGGTCAAAGTCGTCATTAAGCCCAATGACTGTGCCGTCAACCGTGACGTTCTTCGCGTAGTTGAGTTCGATTTGGAAGCCGCTGCCCAAATTGAAATCCTCCCAGTATACATCGCCTCGTTGCTTCAACCGCAGCATCGCACAACGGAAAGAGACCGACGTCTGTGCTTGATATCTTCTTCCACTGAGGAAGAAGAACGGGCGTCGCGAACCGACAAACTCGATGTGATCGTAGGGCCATTTAACAACCTTGCCACTCAGTGCACGAAGGGCAAGACGTACTTGGCGTCTGCGTTGAATATCTGGACTAGAGTTTTGGTGCAGATATAGTTGCACATCGGCAATGTCGCGGAGAACGGCTGTGGGTCCGTCATCATAGTGAATGACGATCGTAGGAGGGAACGGAATCCACCACGCATGACCAAAATAGCCTCTACAGCCCGGTATCGTGGGCGAGTTTGGATTCTTCCAATAGCAGTCTGGACCAACGAAGTGCAATTGAATGATTTCCCCCAATTCCTGTAGCCGCAGACGGTCGGGACCATACATCAGGGCCACTCCCTTTGTGTACTCCATACTTCCAATTTCTCGGAGAATCTGTGACAGCTTCTAATCAAAAGATCAGCATAAAATGCTCACCACGTACCTTGAGATTCTCAACATGTCGCTCCCCAGGGGTTCCTAAAAACTCCAAGAGATAGGGCGGGTATTCCGAATCAATGGCTTGGGCAAAAATCATCTGTTGCTCCTTCGGTATACCACACTCTGGATTGGTCAACAGCAGTGTGGTGATAGATTCTTGCCATATACGGCGTTTTGGATGGTTCGAGGAGGGAGATAGATCAATCCTAGTAGATGGCTCAACACTTGTTTACCCAAACCCGAGCAGTCGACAGTACCTTGGAGAAAATATGTCGATGCCTTGGGATTAACGTGAGCATGCATGAAGGGCGGAGTCAATCCTATAAACTCACTGAAGTCGATACGACGGGTCAGCCCTAATGAATCATGAGCGAACGTTTACCCAAAGCATCGAAAAGAGAAGCATACTCTTCACCGCTCGTCGCATGAACCCGGCATTGATGAGGGAAAAATCTGATATTATGAGATAGAGCAAAATAAATATGGATTGGAAACTGACATAAGCTTAGGCCATAAGTTACAACGTAGATTCTGCAAAGAGGCCGAGCAGCGGTTGTCAAAACTTTCAGTGTCGTTGAAATTGACTTTAACGACGTACATATAGAGCATTGGTCCGTTTAGAAAATCCTTTCCGGGGATATTGAGCGCCACACCGAGGGATACAGCAGACGTGACCACGTAGTTGGCTCTTGATGTCCATTCACTTGCATTGTTTACAGGATCCAAGAAAGGGGCCAAGAAGCATTGCATGAGGAAGAAGACCAGCATTGCAAGCAAGAGCAGAATCTGACGTGCCACTGCAACCCGGTCACGAGACAGAGAACGGAAAAGACAATTGTCAGGGTCAACAACTGCCGTCAAAGCGAGAGCGACTAGCTTCGCGAAGAGCGCGATCGATTCGTAAGTGGCCCATCCTCTGCGGAAACCTGTGTCGTATCTATCAAGGTTTGCAGTCGTACATATTAAGAGCACTGCTTACCGCCGTAGAGAAAGTTGAGGGGATTTGCATCTCGAGCTAAAAGTCGTTGGTATTCTCGATTCATATCGCTCCCACTGCGCTTTGTACCAAGCTCCGTATAATGGTCAACTCGCGGTGCGACGGCTTGAATAACTTTCCTGAGATGTATAGGAAACCACACCGTCACCTGCGATGGCCAAATAAGTAGGTTTGAAGGGAGGCAATCAATCGACACGTACTCCTGCTACGCAAGCTATTGCGATTATAACGACTAAGGGCGCAAAGTTGACCTGATTGCGCTTCATCGTGGTGGTCCAGCAAAAGTCCAAAGGGTCCCGGAATATCTCTTGAGGACCAAGAGGAGGGACGACTGGAGGGTAGGAAGTGGCATTGACGTAGGGGTTGGGCACCACCCACAAATCTTCTGACCATACGAGGACGTGGAGCGCCATGGTACTAATTGGTAAGTATAGAACGGTCAAGACAAAAGACATCAAAATGAGACTCCAATTAGATTTCAAGTATCCGCGTTTCTGTAGGCCCTCGGGTGTGCCTAGACGACAACAAAGCGAAGTAGAGCGGTAAAAGAAATATAGTAGAATGCCAGAAATAATCATGAAGATAAGAAGCAAGATCAATGATAACACTGTACTCGTCGCAAGGTTGAAAGCTAGTATGTTAGGACTGCGTATGTTTAGCGGTTATTGTGTGCAGCGTCGTTATGATATTACCCACATTGTACCGAATATGAGCTTCCGCCAATGATTCGAAGTATCTTTGCCGACTGACGGAACCGTGAGCTACTTTGTTTCAATCCGATGAGCTTTGCCTTACCAATCGTATTGAGGATAAGAGCGAATATCTGCAGGGTATCAAAAAGTCCGTGTAGACTGTAGAAAGATGCTAACGCGCTTGAGCCCTATATCAATAGTTAGCGTTTCCACGTAACGCTGGTCAATACACGTACGGTGAAACCAAGGATCGCATTGATGAGGATCCCGAAAATAGTGTTACGGTTCCTCCATCCCGGCGCAATTTGGGCATTATGTTCAAGGTCCTCCACCGTCTTCCCCGAAGCAGCTAAGACATCCATGGGAGGAAACATAGTTGACCCCTTCCCTTTCCCATTCCGACTCAAGCCCTTATCAGATGACGGAGCCGGAAGCACAGGAGGAGGGAGCTTCTCTATGCGTTCATCAAGGTCAGGCAGATACAATGGCGCGGCATTGCGGGCGAAAATAACAGAGACGGGGACAGGCTCGTGGGTTCCCAGTGTAAGAAGTGAGCTGAATTGTGACGGCGAATCACGTTTGATAGCAGTGGAAGTCGAGGCGAGTGAGCCAGAGCCATCCAGAGATAGCGGTCGTCGGTATGGCGAGCGCGGCCGAATGGTGCTCGAGGAATCAGAGTCCCAAGGGGTCAACTGACGATTCGGAGCCAGGTTTGACATTTCATAGTCAGCACTGTATGAAGGCGGAGGCGGCGACGAAGGATGCACTTTCGAGGCAGACGCTTTCAGGCTGGGAGGATTATAAGGTATTTCATCCGTAACATCAGAAGACATCTCCGGTAGGTCTGAAACTTTAGCGCTTGAAACAAGAATATAATTGTCGTTAACGGTCGTGAATTTCGTGTGCTGAGTCGTGAGTTCATGGGGCGGTAGCTCCGCCTGGATTGCATGACTTTGGGATTGGGAGCCTGAGCGTCGGGGGATACTGTTCAGAGTATTACTCGATCGCGTAGGGTGCACTAGGAATCGCGCGGGTGTTGATGGTGGATCATTATGCATGGAGCTTGAGTCCGACGCGAGTGGATGAGCAGATGTGTTGCGCACATTGCTTTGCCGTCCAAGGGGAGCTGCTGAGCCGCCGCGTTGCGACCGTTTCTCATAGAGGCCGACGAGATCCTTCACGGGCATTGGAGCAATGCAAAGCGGTATTGAGGGGGTTGCAATGCTAGGGATGGCTTGCGATACGCATAGTCCCCTTCCCCAGGACTCCCAGGACCTGCTCGCGGTGGTAAGTTGCGAAGGTGTTCTGTACACACGTGTGTCATATGTGCCTTCTTGGACCGTCCAGTCCGTATATGGAAGGCATACAAGAACGTCGCGGTTGTGCGCTGTGTACTGTAGAATCCAACCCTGTCGCCTACTGTGCGACGGGTCTGCTTTGAGTCCGTATACAGAGAGGACAAATGTAGAGCTCCCTGTGCATGTTGAGTTGTCCGGAGTGAAACAGCAGTTTAGTTACTAGTACTACGAGCTCCCATAATCTCCTGAATAAACTGCCCAACACTACTCTCCTCGATCATCTTCCCAAACCAATTGTCTTCATACACGGGCTCTCCGCTTTCCGTATACATGGTCCGTGTATGTGTTATCTTCTGCTGAATATCTTTACTCTGTGCTTTGGTTCCCTCTAACTTAGACTTTGCAACATTCACCAAGTTCTCGTCTTTTTTGTCCTTCTTCGAGTCTTTCTGGGATTTCTTGTGGTCATCGTATGCCTTGCTCTTTTCGAAAGATGGTTTCCAGTTGGCCTTTACTTCTTCTTCTAGAGGTAGGAGTGTTGTCATAAGGTGAGGGTTCTGCTTGATATGTGCTTCCAGTGTATGGTTGAGCTCGTGTTGCTTCAAGACCGATGGGTGAATCATCTCATGTGTGCGGTTATCATCAGCAGTCGGCAGGCTTCTGTGTATAGTGTCTGCCAAGGCAAATATACCTGTTGCAGAGCTAAAGAAACATGAGGTCTGTTTGAGCATGAAGAAAGACGGTGGTGGCACTGACTCATGCGGACTCTGTTCTCCCCACGGTGCGACGGGTTCAGGAAGAGATGCTAAATAAGTGATATTCAAGGCTAGAATGTCTCCGATGTTGGCCTGTTTATATTGTTATGCGATCGATGTATCCTGGAATACTCATTTCGACTTACTGCCATCCAGAAAAGTGTTAGATCTGACAAGTCATGTTCTTCGTAACCTCCCCCGATCTATAAATAATCAACTCTACGTCATGGAATGCGAGATTCGTACGCACGTCAGAATGGCTCCCAGCAAACCAACACTGCAAGGTGACATCGGTGTCAGCGGAATACAGGAGCGTCACCAGTCGTCGGACATACCTGCTTCAAAACTTGCTTCTTGCGCGCACCTTCTTCTGTTTGTTCAAACTTCGCACAATCCTACGTGACAATGCACGATAAGAACATGCATCCTAAGTGGTAGATAGGATTGAACGTACAAAATCTTTTCGATTCTCGTTCAAAGCCAACGCATGGTATGCACGGGCGACATGAGGCCCCAAATATTTATCGGAGAAGCCGAATATTGTTTTGACTCGGTCTGAGCGCAAGCTCAGTTCCTCAGGAAGTCCCACTGAACCGACAGTGTCGAAGACCCCAAGACAGCTATGATAATTTAGCACACGTTGCCTATCGGTATTGCAAACGGGCATGATAACCTACTGGATCAGGAAGTGGTCTTGATCATAGTCAGCTCGTATTTTACCAGGTGAAGTATGTTGCGTCCAAGGCTGGAGGATGTCATCTAATTTCTTGATCTCTGATACGCCGCAGCAATTTTGATTTCTCTCCTTAGAAACTCAGCTAAATTACTAACCTTCCACATCCTTTGCCTTGCCTCGCTTCTGATAGGCTATGAAAATATCGGCGAAATGATCCATATCCATTCGATCGAGGACGCCGATTTCGCCCTGGTTTGCATTCGGTCAGGTTTCCTAATGTAATGCAAAGAGTTTACGAGTGCTCACAATCAATGCAGCGACCATACGGGCAGTGTAGGCACCCTGAAGAAAGACATTCTTATGAGAATTGCATTAGTTTTCTAAGCAGCGGCACCTACTCTGGAGAAACCGAATAGAAAAATCTGCGTGCAATCAATGTGGGTTGATGATGAACTTGAACCTGTGAATTCGAGTAATGCCTGTGACATACCTCATCCCCGGGTTGGTAGTTGCTACACTCATCGAATGGAACTAGAACCTCGTCGACGCGGTATAAATCAGAGGTATGAACTCACTGAGCGAGAAATGCGTAGGCATCCTGGATTTTATCAGCTACCAGTCGAAATGTCCAGTCAGCGAAGCAGCAATCAAGCATAGTAAGTAAAAATCAACCAAGTGACGCGCCGAGAGCACCTGGAGGATGCACCGAATGTTATTTCTTCACGTTAGAACGACGGTCTCAGTCTCAGTCTTACCATCCAACCATTGCACAGGAGCGAAGCTTTCGGTGCCGACTCCCGACTGGTAATATACGACCTGTGGCACCGGAGGGTCGCTGCAAGAACAATCTTTCTGTTAAATTCTTTGTGCCAGCAGCGGATTATCTAGAGCCTCACTATCGGTCGTCTACATGCTGGATAGCCCGTGCCAGGCGCTATGGTGGGAACATAGCAAGGAATCAGTCTTCACAACGATGGGCAGTATTATATGGACTGCAGCTCACTAAGATGTTAGTGTAGTTCCATCGTCGGCGAGCGGTCAACCCATCCTGCCAAGTTCTTCAGGAATAGCGAATCAATGCGGGGTCCGGGGACGAATTTGCAGTACAAATACCCATCGCAGCAGACAACGATCCTCTTTTTGATCCTTTTGCCAAGTTTCAGGTGGGTCGTGGGTGTGGGATCTGTGAGCTGCTTGGCCTGTGGTCGGGGCGAATTGCCTCTACTAGGCGTTACCTGCTCTTTGGGAGTAAGTATGGGGAGTGCGTCAGTGCCTTGTGACGGTTCTGTAGGCATGGTAAGTATAGTGGTGGATGACAATGGGGAAATGTCTCCGCAAAGTGGTGTTGCTGAGGGGAGAACTGAGAGGGTCTTTAGTAGTTACAGAAATCGGTACTTGTATATCAGCGATCTGAATCATGATATCATCATGACTGTATGTCGAGAATAGTCTTCGGCTGAGCCTGCGTATTTGTTCACATCATGGAGCTTGAAAGATCGGTCACGGATGCTTACCCCAAAGACCTATAACGACATCTCGCTTACGGAATGCGAATATTTAGGTCTTTGAATCCCCCGGGCGTACAACTGAGAGGACTGAACCTGCAAACAAAGGTAAGTACAGAATCAAGAGTGCGAACACGGAATAATTGGTTGTTGCAAAGAGTACAATTGAGCGATACTCGATCATGGAAGAAACGTCTATGGTCGTTCAGGTATCGTGAAGAGTATCCATCCTTGTATTCATGCATCATGCATGGTAATGCATGTGGTATCAGGACAACAAAGGAATGAAATAGAAGCAGCTACTCATGCACGGTGTTATTCGACCTTCCATTCTTTAGTTACGATGTCATCGTCGCTCTCCATGAGAAGTTCAATCGCCCAGGTGATGAGTAAGAAGAACACATTCATCCATCTCCACCATATTTGCGACGAATCATCGAGGACTATGAGGGGACCCGCGTGAGCGATCGTGTTTTATGTGGTAGGAAAACACGCACGTAGTAGGTGAGAATATGTCATCACAAAAATGGCCTGTCGGTAAGTAAGGATTGCATGCGAAAACCTCGAACTCTGAAGTGGCAACGGTCAAATTCACGTATCGGTCGAGAACAAATAATTCGCATACCGGGCGTTCCGATGCATCACCAGCATCGCCCTCGACTGAATCCCAATGGTCTTGCCCAAGCGTAGGAAGAATTCTGGAGGCAAAGTGCATGATGATTAGACGGTATAGCAAGGCAATCAGCACTGGCTTTGGCAGTGTATTCGTAATGAAAATGACCAAAGTTTGCAGGTGGGGTAGGATATTCCCAAGTAGAGGGGTGCTTTTCGAATATGAACCGTCAACGTTAGAGACACCACATAGACTGTATACACTCACTAGGAAGATGCTGGATCAACAGAAGCCGTCTGGTTCACTCCACAAAGCCAGATGTTGTACGCAAGCATCAGCGACAAAGTAGACGACTCGATCACATTGGTACGCCTAAGGACGAAGCCAATGATCGTAAGGAATATAAAAGTCGTCAGCGCCACCCCGAGAAGAGTAGAGGACAGAGGGGATGCCGCCGCAGTAGGATAGCTCTGAGTATGGTGAATCAGTGGCTTATGGCCATGTATAGCAGAGTACTCACGACGATAATCCACCAAGCCGATGTAACGTACGCAGCGGCGGCAGCAATGAGTAGACCGAACTGATACGTTTCCCCCTCCCCAACGAGCTCCTTCCCGACCCGACCCAACTTCTGCGCAACCAGCAAGCTAGACATGCCCTCCATGACGATGTAGCCGGGGCTGCATAATTGCAGGAACTTCTCCCACCAGAATGTCGTTGCAGCTAGCCATGGTCTGATCGAGTCTGCAAAGATGTTGAAGCAAACCAGGAGAAGGAAGGGGTGCATGGGGAGCTGCAGAACGGAGAGCAGCGGCGAATTCCATAGTAAACTGAGGGTGCCGTGGATGAGCGAATGCACAAAGAGGAGGAAGGAAAGCAGTAGGAAAGCAGGTTTGGATAGCGTTGAAAGCGTGAGGGGTAGGTAGATGAGAATTTGAAGGGCACTAGAAAGTCTGGTATAGGCTGAGACACAGCTGTAAGCGGCATTGGGAGCACAAGACACATACCTAGCAGAGCTGAAGACCGCACTCCATATCATCCACGACGAAGCCATGGCGGTATCCCACTGCGCGAGAAAGAGACAGCAAAGGATATGTTGCACGCGTTCATGCAGCAGTGTCGTGTGCGGGCATGGTGTTCGTCAGGAGCACAATTGAATTTGGCGAGTCGGGCTGACTTGGCGTGCCTATCGTAGCACCAGCGGACTGTACCGCCCCTGCACGGCAAGCGCGATTATTGGAGCTCAAGTACACTCAAGAGCATGACGGAGGAACGGAAAGTGCTATCTTTGTATTCAACGAGGCATCTACCGTACTCTAGCATTTGCGCATGACACAACACAAGGCGACCTTACGTAGCACATTCTAGTCGGAACGCACAGTCTCCCCATAGTCTAGGAGCTTAAGTCTCTCACAATGGCACACCAGAGAGATCAGACGAAGGGGGACGTGTATCACGCTGCAAGTTGGACTCTAGCTTTAGGATATTGCGTCATGCCACAGAATTATTCTGACGAAGGGGCCGGTATAGTTGATGGTGGGGGATGTTTGAAGAACCTCTTCCGCCTCTCCTCCACCGTCTCCCCTGCAGCCCGACCTGCAAGATGTTTCCCACTATAATCGAAAACACCGATAGCTCCCCCGAGAATAGCACATGATGCTACGGCCATTGGTAGTGATCGCGCTGTAGGCCATGATCTCGTCTCGTGTCAGAGTATAGACTGCCTCGAAACATTGTACGTACCGCGAATGCCAGCGAGGAAGCCCGCTGCACAACCTCCGGCCACACCATTCAGAGCGTCATCTTTCTCCCGAGTGTTCGCGACCACCGACTCGGTGAGAGCAAAGGCGGCACCCATGGCAGCTACGAAATTAACACCATGAGACGATGCATATAGCATGCAAAGACAGGACTCACCGAAAATGCCAATGGTGCCACCAGTACGCGTGAAGAAACCTGCAGCACCTCGGGAGTGTGCTCCTAGTGCATTTTGGACAGCACTGACTACGGCACCGACACCGGCAGCCTGAAGTGCCACGGCAGATGCATACCGCAGTGAAGGTTTAGGGTTGTATACAGGTGCACTGGCTGTTGTGGGACCTGGTTCGCCCTCGCGGAATTCAGCCATTGGGGATAGACGGTGTGTGTTATGTAGGAGAGAGAGCAGCGACGAGGCGCCCAGGCTCGCAGGCGGCGGCGGCGGAGCCAATCAAACGGTCTCCTTTCAACTTTCTACACATATTTAGGTATATTCATTGAGTATCTCCTTGTTGCCTCTGCACTCATCTCCTGAAGTTGGCCGTTGTTTCTTACATGGCTTCCGACGAGCAACCTGCAGAACCCAATCTTCCCTGGTTCAGACGGCCGGAGGATAGTCATCCGTTCTCGTTGGCGAGGAAGATTACGGTTCGTATACTCATTTACCCACTTGAGTCCCAGGGATAGACGTTGCAGTCTCTGCCAGGGAAGCGGTGGACCCACAGAATCCACAGATGCCTTCTACACGACATCGACGTTCCCTTGGACAATGACGTCTCTACACACATTATGGAATGGTCAGTTTATCGACGATCCTCAGAGCCGCGAGATGTGGCAAGCTACGGTAGACGAATGGTCTGGGACGATTGCCGTTGGAGGCACTGGCCGCGTTTTTATCTTTCCAAAGTTGGCCTCCATGAAGCCCACAATGATCAAGCTGCTCAACGTATGTTCATACACATATGCGTCCACTGCGACATGGAATAAAATTGTCCACTATGTGTAGCAAGACCGTAAGGTGCATGCTGACTGGAAGGTAAAATGTCTCGCTTGGGCATTGAAGAAACCCGACGACGACGAACTTACTGACATTCGGAAACCCCGTGAACCTATCCTCGTCGCCGCGGCTTCGAGCGTGACTTTCATAATCAATCTGAAAACCCTCAAGGTAATGGGCCGCAATCGAGGTCATGGAGGCGTAAGCTCTTCCTTTCTGTACCACTGTCGTCAGTAACGATAGCCACAGGAAATTACATCCATCATAACACATCCCTACCATCCGCATATTATCTGTACGACGTCAAAAGATCATACAACTCGCATATGGGATCTGAGTCTCCCGGCCCGACAAAAGCCTCGCAACCCTCCTTGGCCTCCAAACAAACATCATAGTTTGGCTGGACCTGCTTTTGGTATGCACATGACTGAGCCCGAAGGTGTAGGATGCGGGCAATGTATCGCCGTCTTGGTCGGTGGTCGTTCGGGTGGCCATAATGCTGCCGTATTTGCTGCTGTCAGTCTTGGTTGTTCCTCCTTGGGGCGCGCAATTTGTAGGTTCGCTGATATAAACACAGGCATTTCACCTTACCGAACCATTGATTGCTACATGCGGGGTAGGCCCATTATTATACTTCCATCCCATCAGTTTAGTATTGTATACTGAGTGACATTTTAGATGGACCGGGCTGTCAAGATATGGAGGATTCCGTACTCTGACGATAGTTCACTCGCTAGGGAAGACAAGCCGTTGTTCAGCACGGATATGATTCACAAAGCTCGCGTCCTATCTATCGCATGGTTGAGCCAGGATACGCTGGTGACGCACAGTGCGCCTGCGTGGATGCGAGAAGATCCAGCAGATCGAGAAAGACTATATCAAGCGCCAGGGACAAGTAGGTGTTGTATCACAATGACCGTTAAGCTTCGTTCATGATTGACCGCTGTTGTGTCCCGTTGAAGTTGCTGTTTGGCGATGGCTTGGGTTCGACCGGTATTTCCCTCCCAATAAGATCCCTCCAAGGAACATGAGAGGTTGCGCCAGTGTAAGTACAGTACCTCATTTCATTCACTCAGAGTTGTGGGGTTGACTGCCTCTCTAACCATCGACAGGATTTCACAGGCAGCGGTCAGCCATTTCCTCGTTTACACATTGCTATAATAGCTAACAAAGTGTGATAGACAGCTTCAAGGTTATATCATGTCATTCCCTCCCCATGAGCGTGACAGCCCTGCGAGTCTTTCATGCGCACTACCATGATCCCATTGTCCTCGTCCCACTCGCTGACACTGTGCACATCCGGAACATCTCGCAATTCAAACCTAGGGAAATCCCGCCCTACCCTTTGGACAACGAGGCTGCACCCACGACCAAAGGGAAGGATACGAAGAGAAAGAATCAAAAGCGCAAGAAACGGTCGCGTCCTGCGGATAGCGGTGATGGTGACGATAGAGATGGAAGCGGAGAGAATTTTGTTTGGATTCCCCCGGAAGGCCTGCCAGCCCATAACGAGCCGCAGCCATCCCCACCGCAGGCATTGTTGGAGTGTGTGCCCGGGTGGAAATTGGTCACGAATCCCAACAGCAACTCAAATCGCGGATTGATTGATATCCAGAGTTGCGAGGTGGCATGCGAGGGAAACGTAATAATAGGAATAGGCACCAGTCGCAATTTGCTGATATGGAGGTGTCGACAGTCATGAGTCGTAGAAACAATGTTTTGACTGTCAGTGTCGATTTGACACATTTCTGGCTGACCTTGATGTACTGAATCGCTCACGCCTCGTATAATTTCCCAGTCTCGAACCAGATTGATTGCGGACACCCAGTGCTAAAAAGAACGACAATACACTTGCTAGCTAGAGCAAATGCAGTAAAAAAGAAAGCGGTTGTGAAGTGAAGGGGAAACGAAGGAGAAAAATCCGCGAACAGGAGAACCGATACAGTCTAGCGCATCGACACATTCAAGATACGGGCGGGTAACCTCTGACTGACACATGGCCTAAAAATGGAGCCACATCTGTCTGATGCTCATCGCTGCGAAAGGGGCTATGATGAATGATACATGTCAGAAACTTGCCAATGGATCAGTGGAGCGAATTGAGCTCACTGCGTACGTGCGAAGATCTAGTAGACCTCCAAGACCCCATCAATGGACCTCGTCGCGATCTCAGCAGGGATAATGCTGCCGCGCTTGTAGATCTTCTTAGCGTCACGCTTCGAGTAGGGACGAAGGTTGCCGTCGGGAGCCATCGTCGGAACTTCAGCGGGGATGTCGTTCTTGTCCTGTCTTTTCACGACATTCTCGCGGGAGTAGACACGAAGGTTGCCGTCTGGGGCCATGGTAGCGACCTCAGCAGGGATATCATTCTTGGCCTGCCTCTTGGCGAAATTGGATATCTCGCGAGTGTAGACACGGAGATTACCGTCTGGAGCCATGGTGGCAACTTCGGCGGGGATGGTATTCTTGTCCTGCCTCTTCAAGAGGTGGGCGTCGTCACGGTTGTAGACACGAAGGTTGCCATCTGGGGCCATGGTGGCAACCTCGGCAGGAATGGTGTTTTTATCCTGGCGCTTTACATAGGCAGGAATGACCTCGAGGGGAGCAGGCTCACGACGTTCTAGCTCGATAGTACGCTGAACGGAAAGAAATAAACATCGTGGGACGGGATCTGGTAGCGAGCGGTGCTTACTCTGAGGGGCATGGGCAGAGGCAGAGCAAGAGCGGTGCCAATGAAAAGGAAAGACAAGAAAGCGGCGAAGAGGCGAGAGACGATCATGGCGATGAAGGGATTTGGGAATAGCGAGCCAGAGGTGTGCAAATGGAGTATGCGAAAATATGGATACGATAAAGCCTTGAATCGGGTCTACCGAACGAAGAGGTCGCACAGCGGCCTGGCGCGGATGGAGAAGAACCTGGCAAAAGAAAAGACGACGGTCAGCGCAGAAAGGGGACGAAGAGAGGGGGGACTGACTGGGAGGAACGAGAGAGGGAAAGGTTGGGGATGAGAGAATGCGTGCGAGGTATAAGAGAGCAAACGGAGATCGTATCAAAACTCTGCCGCGGGGTTTCCAAGGAGATCCGGGGGCGGCCATGTCGGCAACGTCTGTCTGCCTGTTTCCCTCCTGCTCTGCGTCGCGGATACAGCCTCGGTGGGCCACAGCTTTCTCATTGTCGACCGTCTATCCTGCAGATCGAATGTCTGCCATCTTAGAGACAAGACAGCCTGACACACTTACTAACAGCGCTGGTGGCCTGGCATGCAGAGGACGTCCGCGGCAGTGCTCCAGAAATAGCCATGCCCAAATATAGCAGTACTCTCACGGTCGCAAAAGTTACCAGCTCTCCTCCCGATTGGCTCTGATGTAGTAGTACATCTTTCCGCCGCCGTTCCTGAACAACTGCGAGTCTGCGACGTCCAACAGCGTCCACCATGTCAGATCCTCGCTTTGCTCGTCTCAAGACCGACCCTCGCTTCCGGCCCATTCGCAAAAAGGAGTCCAAGGTCGTCGTCGACGATCGGTTCAAGAGCATCTTCGATGCCGGTAAAAAGCAAAAGAAGCAGGCGAAAGGTATGCCTGATCTTTCTTGTCAACTTGCTGCTCTTCACGCAACCGTTGTATTAGGAAGGGTCGACAAGTATGGTCGGCCGTTAACCGAGACACACGAGGCTGACAACCTTCGTCGGTACTACCGCCTCGAGAATGAAGATCAGGAAGAGGATGCAGAGCCCAGGCGGCCCGACTATGCCCGTGGCGAGGTACTTCTTGAGTCCTCTGACGAGGAGCAGGAGGACGATGCAGCCTTGTCTTCAGGGGAAAACGACAGTGCTGAGGAAGGCGTCGTTACTTTGGGACGCGATGCTTCAAAACCCATCCCTGTACCTGAGGACGAGGTCGAAATTGATCTCGACGAGGACAATTTCGCGGACCTTGATGCACAGGCAGAAGAGTATTCAAAAGCTCATGCAGACGACGCAAACATTGAACCAACACGGCGAATCGCAGTCGTCAATCTTGACTGGGATCACGTCCGTGCAATCCATCTATACAAGATATTCTCTTCTCTCGTCTCGCCGTCTGCACCTGCCGTCGCTGCTTCTTCCGATCCTCAATCCAACAAGACAGGCAATGCCCCTCGGGTCATTCGCGGCAAGGTGCTCAGTGTTCGAGTATATCCCAGTCAATTTGGCAAGGAGCGAATGGCTCGAGAAGAGAGGGAAGGCCCTCCTCCCGAGTTGTTCAAGAGAAGAATGGATGACGATGAGGAAATCAACGAAAAGAACATATACGAAACAGGAGGAGGAGAGGATTACGACGAAGACGCTCTGCGGAGGTATCAACTCGAACGATTACGGTATGTTATAGCTGATCTTAGGAACCTCGAAAATGTCTGACTAGTCTGCAGATATTATTATGCCATAGTCGAATGCGATACAGTAGAGGCCGCATCACATATCTTCAACGAGCTTGAAGGGACAGAGCTGGAGCGTTCCGCCAATGTTTTTGACCTGAGCTTTGTGCCTAACGACATGACTTTCGATGACGAACCTCGGTAAGTATATATAGTAGAAGCTCTATTATACTTACTTGTATCTCACATATCGTACTAGGGATGAGGCAACCGATGATCTCAACGTGCCATTCAAGCCTCTAGACTTTACTACCGACGTAGGTCTTGTTTTCGCTAGTCACAGCACATGATCCCAATGTATTATCAGGCCCTTCGACATTCAAGAGTCAAACTCACTTGGGACGAGGATGATCCTGACCGAGTCCAGATAACTCGCCGTCAACTGTCCCGGAAAGAGCTCGATGAGAACGATTTCAAGGCGTACTTGGCGTCATCGAGCTCTGGCTCTGATTCTGAAGGCGAGGACGGACCCTCCACCAAAGCGTCTCGTGACAAACTCCGCGCCTTACTCCTGTCAGGTAACGGAGATAACCTACCAGAAGGTTGGGTCGGAGAGAAAGAGGACGGTGTTGATGTCGACATGGAGGTCACATTCACTCCTGGCTTGTCTGGAGCGAAGGAAGACAAGGATGAGACAACGCTGGAGAAGTATCAGCGTAAGATGAAGGAGAAGAAGAAGAAGAGGAAAGAGGAGATCAAGGAGAAACGCGCCCAAACAGAGGGTCAGAAAGAAAAACCTACCGCGCCCAAGGACGACTTCTTCTCCGCTGGAAGTGAAGATGAGGACTCCGGCTCCGAAGCTTCAGACGAAGGACTTCCGCAGAAAAACAAAGGCAAAGGCAAAGGTCGTCGTGCGAGCACAGAGCCAGGCACGCGATCGGTGTCTACTGCTGAAGAACTTGCTCTTGTTGCCGCACCTGATCGTCCTGATGATGAACCGAAACATTTCAATATGAAGGCGATCATCAAGGCGGAAAAGCTGAAAGGAAAGAAGCTCAAGGGCAAACGGAAACGACAAGCTGAACAGGAAAATGAACTGCAAGAGGACTTCGCCATCGACGTTAAGGACGAGCGGTTCAAGGCTGTCCTTGAGGACCCCACATTCGCCATTGATCCTAGCAATCCTCAGTACGTGTATTTGGTACTTGCAACCCTTAGTCTCGAGATTGACTCGTCGACAGTTTCAAGAAGACCAAGAGTATGGCGGCACTACTTGAAGAAAGATCCAAGCGGCAGCGCGAGCGTCCTCCTCATCAAGCCCAGTCGTCAAGAGCCAATGAGAGCGGCGCACAGCCTAGTCTTCAGAGCCTCGTTGAGAGCGTGAAGAGAAAAAGTGCAGCAACTGATACCCAGGGGTCAGGGAAGCGGAGGAAGCACTGAGCTCGATCGAAACAGGGGTGGTATTCGCGGTTTACGACAAAAGTATCATATATTGAGCTATATCATCTTAGTGTACATTGCCTTCAGATGCTGCCTTCTCAATCTTGCCCGCTTACGATATCTTGGCTTGCGAGAAATCAAGCTCAGGATGTGCCTCCTGAAACTTTTTGATTGCCTATGCGAGATCGTGAATCCTCTATGATTGCCCCGAGGAGAAGACATACCTCCATCTTCTTGAGCTCGTCCGACGTTGGCTTACCCATGGCCTATTGCATTGCATTCAGTGGAAACGATCTGTGAACCAGCAGGAGCGCGTACCTTCTGCTGATTGTCGAACTGAGGTATTGAATTGTGTAAGGATCAGTCATGATGTCATACAAAGAATGCATTCTTGACATACCATCATTTTCTCGACCATGCCCCTAGACATGAGTCGTGAGCAAGGGAACCTGGGCGTGAAGAAAGCGGGGTGAAATACCTTGTTTCACCATCTAGATCGCTGAGCTTGCTATTCTCAGGGACGATTTTGGTTGTATCGATCTTCGGGTGGTGGGTTAGAACGTTCGCCCACCATTGCTGTTTGTTTACTTTCTCAAGGTGGATGTGAACCTCCTTTTGATCCTCTGTAGCATGTCAAACCAAAAGTGATTGGCTGATATGTAGAGCACCTACCGAGCATCCAAGTGCTTTCTTCAACCTTGATATCCTGACAAAGCTCACCGCTCATGATGGGCTCCTTGCCCTTCAGGCCGACACTCAGCTTCTTCTTCTGGATAACTACATTAAGATCGCGCCCTCGGGTGCCAGGAGGGACAGGGACCACAACGTCCACTTCGCCAAGCTGTTGACTCCATCTGTAAGGTAATGCTGACCATGATCGAAATGACTACCACCGCCGAACGCATTGCGCGAGGTAATCATTGCTTACCAGCTTGTTCGGCGGCTTCGCGTTCCCTGTCCGCTTTGTCGCGAGCCTCACGCTCTTCTTTCGAGAGTTTATCGTAGTCGTCTCCGGGTGCAGACATGATTGTGGATGGAAGTCAAGGATGGTCCTCGATCACACGTGACCTATGCCTGCAAATATCAGATGCGGCGTTTCACACGGTCCTTGTCCGACGAGCACGTTACGGCTCTGGCCCAGTCGATATCCTCGCGTTCTTGGAGGAGTCCTCGCTTTTGCTCTTGCTCTTGCACTTACTGTGGCCCACGCTCTACTTGCCAGGCCCTTGTTGCGCTGTCGATCTCAAATATGTCAACGGCCGACCCCTGGAGTGATTTTGCGGTGCGTATTCTGAATACAAAGTCTGATGTGCTCGCTGTAGTAATCTTCGTCCATATAGACGGTTCGACACAATGTGAAGCAAAACACTGTAGAGCGCCTGAAACGAATACTGGATTCTTGGAACTCACACTGCGGCACGAATCTCACAAAGACGGGCAAGAAGCAAGAGATTATTCAGAGAATCGTGACCCAGCTTGATTATTGGCGGAATACAAACAATGTGGACGTGTGGCTTCGGGCCAAAGCTGCTTTGGACCAAGCCCGCTCCGCCAACGGGTATGTTTCTCGCGCCTGTAGCCACTGTCGCGCAAGCTTTGCTCCTCCACCATGCATCGACGAAGATATTCACCCTCTCATAGATACACTGCGCCGCGTAGAAGTACTGAAGTATATGCCCAACCATCGACGAGCACTGGATATTATGCACCAGCTCCTAGCACATACCCGTCTTTGCCTACAACCAGCGCAAATCCTCGCCGGTTTGATACCTTTGTATCCCGACCAGCATATCCACCTCCTCCCGCGGCCACATCTACTGCCAGTACTCCAAGTAGGTCAATGTATGTCACGCGGGGAGATAACTCTAATAATCCTTTTTTCAGGTATACGCTTCAGACATTCACCGTTCTTCCGCATCGAGAAACTTGTGTCTAGCATAGTAGAATGTCCAGGTATGTTTTGTTCTGTGTCCTGAATATCCTCTCCTGACGAAATCAGAATCAACGAGCAGCATGGATAGGCGACAACAGTCGCTGAACTTCCAGATTACTCCGGATGTACTTCAGAAACTCAACTCACAAAGGTACGTATGTCTGCGATATGCTTCGCAAATAAATGCGCTGATATCTTCTCCAACGCGTAGCCCCCAGTATCAATTGAGACTATATTGCACATCTTCCACATATTATTCTAGCATACCTGCATTCAGAACGAACACGGAGCCATGCCCTATCGAATTTCCGCCCACATGTGAAGTGCGAGTCAATAATGTTCAACTAAACGCGAACCTGAAAGGGCTGAAGAAGAAACCTGGCACTGCACCTCCTCCTGCTCTGGGTAAGGCACTACGATTGACTCCGGGGGCTTCGAATCGGATAGAGATGGTGTATGTCAACAGTCAGCAGCCAATTCAGGCCAAGGTAGGCGCATCCCAGTTCATGGTCGCGTGTGGTAGCTTACCAGGCAAATAGAAATATTATATGGCGGTGATGCTTGTCGAGGTCACAACCGTAGAACAGCTGATCGATCGCCTTCGCAAAGGAAAGTACAAGAGCAATACAGAGATACTTGCTAAGAGTAAGTGGTGCAATTGAGATCGGATTTGCACATTGACTTACCAGATCTCGCAGTGAAGCAGAATGTCGAGGAGGAGGACGACATCGTTGCAGGGCACCAAAAAATGTCGTTGAAATGCCCAGTATGTCGAACGTCATTGTGTTGATTGTGATTCAAATTCATGATTCCCCCAAACTTAGCTGAGCTATATGCGGATTACTACCCCCTGTCGTTCATGGCACTGCGTGCACCCTCAGTGCTTTGATGCATTTTCATTTTTCTCTGTCATGGAACAGACGACCACCTGGATGTGCCCAGTTTGCGAGAGGGTACTAAATGTGGATGACCTCATTATTGATGGGTATGTCTTTCCACTTGACATTTCACACTGTCTTCGCTGATCAGTCGTGTCAGGTATTTCGACACAATCTTGAAGTTCACACCGGAAGATGTGGAGGATGTCATTGTTGAGCCTGATGGAGAGTGGCACACTGTTGACAACAAGTACGGTACCTCTGCTTGGAAGGCCAAGCACCCCATGGCGGCACCACAGCCACCGAATCCCGCGAAACGACGTACGCCTTCTCCCAAGCCCGATGTTTCTCGGGATAAAGGAAAGGCCTCTGCAGGCCCATCTAACGCAGAGATCGTCATATTGGACTCCGATGACGAGGATGAGGGAAGAGTCAAGAGAGAGCTTTCTCCGTCGTTCAATGCTTCGACGTCTGCCCCTCCTCGTTCTCAAACCATCGAGTCCGACGTGATTGATCTGACGTTGGACTCTGATGATGAAGGCCCTCCTCCTACGACACCGAGCACGCAATCTCATGGCACGAAGAGACGGTCAGACGAGCGAGATCCCTCCCCGTCGGAGCGGATTTGGAAGAAGTCGCGCGTGGATAAGGAGACACCACCGGCGCAACTCTCTGCGCCTCCTCAACCTCAGAATGGATATAGCCCGACTCAGTCAGTGGATTCCCTCCCGCCTTCCTCTCCCACCTCTTCCAATCGCTTTCACCCTGTGTATCAAGCACGCAGTCCGCCTTTTGGGGGAGGATATCCAGCCGGCTTAGGACTCTCCTCCCTTCCCCCTCGTCCACCCCCGCCGATATCCCCGACCAACGTGAGATATCCCGAGGGCGGCCCTTACTATCCAAATGGCTCAGGAAGGCCAGCGGGCTCGGCCGGGTCGTCGTATAACTCATGGCGTTCACATCCTTCTGGTTGACTTGATCATTTGGGTCTAGTGGTGGTATTATTGTGTATCCAGATACATTTATCATATGTAGTTGTGTAATCCCGCGTATTCTTCTTGCTACAGCACTTGAATGAGACCTTGGGCCCTTGAGTTTATTTACTGAGCGCAAAGTACTTGCGAGCACAGTGAGAGAAAAAAATCACAGTTTGAGGACAAGATGCGTTCGCGCATGTTCGGTGACGTTCCAGGAGCAGTGCTCGAGCGACGTCTGTGATGTGGAGCGTCGGGCGTTTCGCTGAGGCCGGATTTCGGGCGGACGTCGGGCGTCAATGGGCGAGCTTGTGAGGAGCTGCCACCTGGCGCGTCGGGCGGGCGTCGGGCGTCTGCAGCCCAGGCGCAGGAAGTGTGACCGGGCCGAACCGGCATGTGTCGGAGTTAGGAACTTTCCGGATTGCATAAGTGAGCGCGAAAACTTCCCTTGCTGGTTTCCTCAACTTGTTCTCCTCCACCACTCAGTCCTTTCCTCCTCCTCCTTCTGGTTTTCCTCCGTCAAAATGGCCGAACAAAAGAAGGGCAAGACGCCCAAAGAGTTCGCAAGTTCGTATCCCTGCATCCTGCAAAGATGCAGCAGTTTTGCTGGTCTTGTGCTCGAAATGACATTTGCTGACCTGGCACCCTTCTCCAGCCGATTTCTTGATGGGTGGTGTCTCAGCTGTACGTGAACATTTGCAGCACTTGTCTGTGTTCCTTCTGAATAACTTTCTCTTTAAAGGCTGTGGCTAAGACATCCGCTGCTCCCATTGAGCGTATCAAGCTCTTGGTGCAGAACCAGGATGAGATGGTACGCGTCTTTTCTGCTTTCGCGTCCCCAATTGGACTCATGTGTTGCTTTCCCCCAGATCAAGCAAGGTCGTCTCTCCACCCCTTACAAGGGTATTGTTGACTGCTTCGCTCGTACCTACCGGGAGGAAGGTCTCCTTTCCCTGTGGCGAGGAAACACTGCCAACGTCATCCGGTACTTCCCTACCCAGGCGTTGAACTTCGCCTTCAGTAAGTGACATTGCGCGCTTTATTAGCGCTGTTTTCTGACTCTACTTCGCAGAGGATTACTTCAAGTCGCTCTTCGGCTTCAAGAAATCTGAGGGTTACTGGAAGTGGTTCGCCGGTAATGTCGCTTCCGGTGCTGGTGCTGGTGCCGCATCGTTGCTTTTCGTTTACTCGCTCGACTACGCCCGTACTCGTCTTGCCAACGATGCTAAGTCGGCCAAGACTGGCGGTGCTCGTCAGTTCAACGGTCTGATTGATGTCTACAAGAAGACCCTCGCTTCCGATGGTATCGCTGGTCTCTACCGTGGCTTCGTCCCCTCTGTTGTCGGTATCATTGTATACCGTGGTCTGTACTTCGGTGTCTACGACTCCCTCAGTGCGTATTTTCCTCTCAAGTTTTCAGTAACGCTGTTGCTGACGTCATTCCAGAGCCCGTCGTCCTCGTTGGCGCTCTTGAGGGCTCGTTTTTGGCTTCCTTCCTGCTCGGTTGGGGTGTTACTATCGGTGCTGGTCTTGCTTCTTACCCTCTTGATACCATCCGGTATGTCTGTCTGCTTCTCTCGTCCGTACAACGGTTCTGACTGTCGGTTCTAGTCGTCGTATGATGATGACATCTGGATCTTCCACGCACTACAAGTCGATGTTCGATGCCGCTTCCCAGATTGTCGCCAAGGAGGGTGCCAAGTCGCTCTTCAAGGGTGCTGGTGCCAACATTCTCCGTGGTGTCGCCGGTGCTGGTGTGCTTTCGTTATACGACAAGCTCCAGGAAGTCATGTTCGGCAAGGTCTACTCTGGCGGCTCTGGCTAAACGCATATGATATAGCGACCCTATTTCTTAGTAGCCTCATAGTACTATTGTTTATCTTGCCCTTCTTACGATTCGCCACAATAGACTACGTGGTTTACTTTCCTTTTCTTCTGGCTTATTTGGTGATGGGATACCACCTCATGACTTCACCTATAGTAGATACGGAATAAAAGATATCCTGCACCAAACCTTGCCTTGCATGAGTGATTTGTTCCAATCGGCTCTGCATTATGGCACAGTACTGGCAGCTATTGGCGCCCATAAAGTGAACAGCTTCCTGCAGGACGGTGGAAGCAACATCTCTGCTTAACCATTCCATGCTATGTACCCGGGGCCGCCTGCGTTCGGTCTGGAGAGCATTTCGTACATATAGCACGAAAAATGACGCATTGGTCACCCTCCGTCCATACCAGGAGGCCTGTCTGCAGGCATGTACAGATGCCTTGCGTTCTGGTGTTTCCCGGCTCGGTGTCTCCTTGCCCACAGGTGCAGGCAAGACTACAGTGTTTATGTCTCTCTTACCCAGAATATTGCCCCCGCAAGATCATCCTGAGGCCAAGAGGTCTTTGGTTATTGTGAACAGCATCGAACTAGCAAAACAGTCGGCTTCCCAAGCAGCGAAGATTTGCCCGCAATGTTCAATCGAGATTGAACAAGGGAGTAGGCATGTCGCATCTGGAACGGCAGATATGTGAGCCCTACGTTTCCGGAAATGCACAAGTCCTTCGTGTACTGATAAGTTCCAAGTACTGTCGCAACATACCAGACGCTCCTACAGCCCAATCGCCTAGCAAAGTTCGACCCAAAATATCTCAAAGCAATCATTGTAGACGAAGCACACCATGCGGCAGCACCATCGTGTGTGGTCACTGACTTATTGTTCCATATTGTTGCTGACTTGCCCACGCAGATATCGTCGTATTCTCTCTCACTTCAATCCCGCAGTATACAACCCCGACCCAACCTTTGTTCATCCGCAGATACCTAGGTCAATTCCAATTCTCGGCTTCTCTGCGACGTTCAGCAGACATGACGGCCTTGCTCTTGGTTCTGTGTTCGAACGCATTGTGTATCACCGCGATTTTCTCGAAATGATTAAAGAACAATGGTTGTGTAATGTCCGGTTTACGACTGTGCGGGCCAACATCAACCTCAGCCAGGTTACAGTAAATGCACGTACTGGAGATTTCAATCCCACCAGTCTTGCTCATGTTATCAATACTTCCACCATCAACCGCCTAGTTGTCAATACCTGTTTGGACAAAGCAGGTAAAGCGTAATATGTTATATGGTCCCGCTCTACTCACTCACGAATCGAGTATCAGCGGGAAGGAAATCGACTCTCGTCTTCTGCGTCAACCTTGCTCATGTCCGAGAACTCACTGCAGCTTTTCGAGAGGCTGGAGTTGATGCTCGATATGTCTATGCAGGTACACCCGCCGCAGAACGAGCAAATCTCATCCAGGAATTCAAGTCCGGGGGTTTCCCTGTATTGCTCAACTGCGGTGAGTGTTTAACAGTTATCATTACCGCGACCCTGTCTGAATGTCTATCTTCGTTATGTAGCGGTGTTAACTGAGGGTGCAGATATTCCTAACATCGATTGTGTCATTGTCGCTAGGCCAACTCGTTCTAAGAATGTCTTTGCCCAGATGGTAGGTGTATGTCAGTATGGTAGCTAAATGCGTGTTCTCAAAATACCCGTAGATTGGTAGGGGTATGCGACTTTCCCCACAAACTGGCAAAGAGGATTGTAGAATAATCGACTTTGTCGATTCCACCAATCGCGTTACTGGCGTTGTTTGTACACCAACCTTGTTCGGATTGGATCCTTCTGAAGTTGTCGACGGTTCGCCTATCATGTGCTGCTGTACCACGTGTTATTCATTGCTCTGCGTTTTCACAGATGAGTCGACCGAGTCCCTCGAAGAGCGAAGGGGTCAAAAAGACGGAATTACCCAACTCAATCGGCTTGCAGATACGACCGACGAAATTCCCGAGCCAACGTCGGTGACCTATACTGACTACGATGATCCCTTCTGTCTTGTAAATCAAGCCTCCGGTGCTCCACATATTGTCAAGTTCAGTCCTCATGCTTGGGTTGGATGCGGAAATGATATATACGTGCTGGAATGTATGGGCAAGGGGTACATTCGCATCGAACCTGTTGAGAAGGATGGTGGTAAGTCCCCAGAAGTCATTTTGTGTGTTCCTCAAGTTCAATGCAGCCGTTTCTCAGCTCGACACTTTGCCGCGGTATATGTGCCGCCTACAATGCCTATAGGTACAGCCCTTAGCCTCAAAATCTCCCCTTTCCAGCGTGGCCGGCGGATTTTGACTGCAGAGCACCTTGTGGATGCCATCAAAGGTGCTGACACGTATGCAAAGCTCAATGTGGTGCGTGGTCCCATCGCCCTAGGGTATGTATGCTCTATCGTGCGATCTCATAACCTCCCTGCTAATTATTCAACATCCAGTATGCTTCGAACAGCAAAATGGAGAAAACTACCTGCTTCCGAGAGCCAGAAGAATTTCATAAGTAAACGTTGGGGAAAGCGCGAGGTATTCCACGATAGCTTGAACCCTGAGGGGAAACATAAGCAAACGATGGCAGAGAAGATAGCTTCCTTGACGAAGGGAGAAGCAGCCAATATCATCACCCGCTTGAAGCATGGCGCCCAGGTATGATTCATTGAGGGACAGAAAAAGACGTCTCTGACTGTCATATTTTTTGTATATAGGCGCGATATGAGAAGAAATCTAAAGAAAAGCGGAAGCTGGAGCAAGCGATGGAGAAGGAAAGAGTAAGGCGTGCTAGAGAAACTGTCAGCGTCGGACCTTTGCCCTCCGTTGCTTGACGTGCCACGGATGTTATGTCCACAGCGACAACCTTGGGGATACAGCTAAATTGCTCTGAAGTGTCGTGACTGCTGCCTAGATTACTGATGCGTCAATTGTTACTTCGGCTGAGGGGGAAGAGGCCTTACTGCTTGGGCCTTGTGTACTGTTGCGTCTAACTTCGTGTCATCATCGAAACAGTCCCGATCTTGGACCAACGACGACAGGATAGCGCCAACAAGTGTGTCACCGGCACCGGTGACATTCACGATTGAGACAGTATCCACCATATGAGCAGGGAAGTGCTTCAATACTAATTTCTCCCCCGAAGAACATTGTGATGTTACTTGTCGAGCGAAAATGTTGGTTTGTTCTTTAGCCCAAGCTGAACCCTCTTTCGCACGGAAGACAACAATGACACCAAATTCTCCACACTTGATAATGATGTGTCGGAAAAACGGTAATAGGTGGATGGCCATCTGTGCGACGCCATCTTTTACCAAGAATTCCATGGATGGGTCATTGAGTCGGGATAGCTGATTAAGGGACATTCGGAACTCGGACCCTACACCCATATTGTCGACTTCAGACCACCATATGTCGGACGTAGTCAAATCCGCTTCCCGGGCAGCTTGATACATGGCAGCCAACTCGACGAGATTGGGTGAGGTGTAGGATACGGGTGTTCTGGTTTTGCCTAGAGTCACTGCTATTGACTTCATGATGCGGCTCGACTTGACGACAGAGGTGGGTTCACTAAAGGCTTGATTAGCGAAGAAAGCAAGCGTAATAGAACCATCCCTTACAAAAACACTGAGCGAACGAAGGTCAGGAAATGTTGGTTGAAGTTATGCAGACGTGTCACTTACCTGGAATGTTCTGCTGACAGCAGAACTGGACCACTGCGGACAAAGAATCCTCAGAAAGGTTTCCATCGAGTGCAACAATACTTGGTTTGACCCGCCGAAGAGCATTAAGTGCCTGAACTCGAGCTTTATGTAGGGCAATACCACAGCCGTAAGATGAGACTTACCAATTGACTGTCGAAATTATGAGCAATGTCCATGTCCGCAATACCTCCTATTAGACATCCTGCTCCGTCCAAAACCATATTGCACACAGCAGTCCGTCCGTCAATCTCTATGAAGCCATCCGTACGCATTCCTATGCCCTTCGACTCGCTAATGAGCATCTTACCAAAAGCGTCTTGTCCAATTGGCGATATCAATGTAGTGGTCTGGGCAAGATTCGAGGAGAAGGCGGTTAAGAGTCTGTGCGCAGCTTCGGCCATATTCCTGCCAACGCCTCCCAATGAAACCGAAACAGAGCCAGGGACGGTGGAGTGCAAAGCAAGCGTAGAATCGGATTGTTTCGCCTGTGCTGTGACATCCACGGCAGATGAACCTACTACGGCTAAAACACCATGATCCTGAGAGTAGGTGAGTCATTTGCTGCGTGTCACTTATGTTATCGAATTAAGACCATACCGAGCTCTCTTGGGCGGAATGTTCAAGTTGAAGCATGGTTTCAACTGTCATCGTATTCATTGAGTTCACCTTGTCATCGTCGCTGCCAGAATTTCATTTATAGCTGAAACTCAACCCAGTAATGTACATATCGCTTACACTGCCGGTGTGAATGTCCTTGAGGACCCATCCTGCGATAAATTTGTGTAGGCTTTTGCAATTTGTGAACCTTAATAGCCTTGATTTAGTTGATGCTATTCAACCATTGAACGAACATACTCACCAACACGAGTGGTATTCTCAATGAGTGCAATATCTTATATCTGTTCAGCATCCTGCCCCAAAAGCAAATTCATGCTTTGACTTACTGCTAGCCAGTGACTTTCCCTCTGTAAGCTCTCCGACTCGTTTGAGTAACCAGGGGGTAGCTTCTTTACCTCGCCTATTTATACCCTTCGCTTCGGATTCGTATATTGCTTGCTCTACCGCCGCCTGAAGTGTCTGACCCACGGCTTCATATTCTTCTGGAATGGGGACAGCAAAGAGAGCACCGTTTGTCATCCCCAGCCGCTCTTGAGTCTCTGCAGTGTGAGATTAGTGTATATACAGGTTTCCAAACTGAATCTACGAACTGAGAATATGGGCAGCGTCGGTGGGATTGTCTACTCTCCAGGGGCTCTGATGCAAACGTATGAGTTACGTCGGAGCTAAGTTAGAAATAAATGCGTACGTTGAACCCGCTCTGTCTCGTGTAAAATGCAGGAAAGTCATTTGTTGGACCGTATGATACGACAGGGACGCCGAGTGTTTCCTGAATGTATGTGAGAAACCTTGTGAGCAGTACTGGTTTAGTACATACGAGATACTCCAAAGTCCTAGAGAGATGAACGGTTAATGTACAAACAAGCAAGATGACGAAGAAACCAACCTGCCGATATCCAATATTGACTTTACACCAGCAGAGACGAGTCCGACTGGACATTTCGTCAGCTCCTGCAAATCCGCAGAGACATCCATAGCTAATTCGGAGTTAGACTTGAATGTTGCAATGAATTGGCTATAATACCCACTACTCTCCCCACCACGATGTACACCACCAAGACTGTTCAAGAGATACTCAAGCATACGCCCACTAAAAAATCCCAAGAGTACTTACCCTCCTGTAGAGAATACCTGAGTTTCGTCATTATCAAGCTACATCTCTCACTTCCATCATATGCGCATACCTTGATACCAGCTAATGCAGCGAATATAAGAGTTGCACTACAGGTGGTACCGCCGTCCTTCTTCAAGCTTATTGTGGGAGCAATATCGCGCCTGGACACCTTCACAACACCGGAATTTCTATCCACATCAGCGAGACGTTCCAATTCAAATGGTTCCAATCCAATCTTGACACGACCACTAATGAGACCAATCGTAGCGGGGACAGCTTGGTTATCCCGCACTATTCGTTCAAGAGATCTAGCAGTATCGATATTAGTAGGGTAAGGCATGCCATGAGTCACAATGGTTGTTTCCAATGCCACAACGGGTTTGCCTGTTGCAAGGGCATCTTGGACTTCGGGATGAACGTCTATCGGCGCACCCCTCAATTTGACCTCCTTCAAAGAGGCATATGCTATGCCCCGTGACTGAAGTATCGGCCCTGTCGGCTTGCAAATTGCTCGACGCAACATCTTGACTCGGTCGACGTCGTGGTCAAGTAGTCCGCCGCTGTAGGCGACCTGAACCAAAATATTGATGCTACCTAATTGAGGCGAGGTGTGTCCATATTTGGCCTTGTGGGTCACATTCACTCGGCCATGGTCGGTTTCTACATTAATTGCAAGTTCACTGTTGTATGCAACGTGAACAAGACTAGTCCCACTGCAAGTGTGTACGGCTCACGGTATTACAAAGAGTACCGTTCAATCGACGACAATCTACCAAGGTCCTGCCACAACCATGTCCCAAGATTGGCCTGCAGCCTCCTTCGCGATCACGGAAGAAACGGCGGACGGCACCGCAGTTTTGACATACAACGAATTGAACGTAGAAAACATAATGCGGTCGGTGGCAGATGATAGAGCTGGTGCAACCGCAATATTTGTGGGAACGACCAGGAACTCGTTCAAAGGTAGACGATCGCATTACATACTGATCTGTACTTGAAGTATACTGAAAATACGCTCAGGAAAAGTGGTGACACGCCTGGATTATCAGGCGTATAGCAAACTAGCCATTAAAACAATGGCGAACATAATACGCGATACGCACCAGAAATATTTGCGCTCATCTCACCACACCGACGGCAACCCAGTACCTTCCGTCATTCGATGTGCAGTATACCACCGACTAGGCACAGTACCTGTTGGAAAGCCATCCATCGTCATCGCGGTCTCGTCCCCACACCGCAAGGAGTCCTTCCAAGCTTGTGAGTTCATATTGGAAGAAGTGAAGCTCAAGGCGCAAATCTGGAAGAGGGAATTCTACGAGGGTCAGTCCGAAGACACCGCAGAGTGGAAGGCCAATTATGACAGTTGAAAAGGTGAGTTATGTCCGTGTCCGTATTACCAAGTAATAACCGTGCGCTGAAAGGAGGATACAACAGTGTCCACAACAGTATAAGTCATTACCTACATTGTCCGTATTATAATTCGCTGGGATACCTAAGTATGGTCTACTTGCCGAGACGCATCTCGGCAGAGGCGAACTCATCCAGAGCCTGCCTGAATTCAGACTCATCTAACAGTGAGGGATCGTGGCGTCGCCACCACCTCCAGACTGATAAGTCCCGATTATAACTGAGAAATATATGTTTAGTTCATAACCCAAATAGATATATACGACACTCACTGAAATTCCGTTAGGCGAATCTGCCACGGAGGGAACGAACGCAGTTCCAACGGTTTGCGATAATGCGAGTTTGACATGTCATGTACAATCATCAGATCTGGTGATGGGAATCCGTGTTCACCTATATGCGATCTTAGTAGAGGCACAAGAGTAGCCGAGTAGAAATTCAGACCTTCTAATACGAAGGTGATGTCGTCAATGGAACAGACCACGCCTTGCGCGCACTCGCCGGATTCTTGGAGTCTTCGAGCAAGACAGTCCGCAAAAGAAGCAACAGCAGGCTTGCCCGATTTACGACAAATTATATGCAGAGTCACTGGGGTTGGCTGAGGCGCCTTCGGCTTGTTAACTTCTAAAGCGTTGGATGAGCTCAAACGGAACTCAGCCCGCCAATCGTACATACGTACTGCCTGAATGACGACGTCTCATGATAGTTTTGCTATTGCGCCGTTTTGTTGTTCGACCATGTGGCTGCCCATCTACTACAAACGTTGACACAAACAGGTCTGGTGTCGGTACGTGTTCGGGAGAAAGAGACCTTGAATCGGATTCGTCCGTAAGTGGTGGTGTAAGAGGATATTCCAACTCCGAGTCATCCTCAGAATCTTGTGAGGGCATTGAAAACGATTCCAATATACGTTCCCTGATAAGTAACGAGGACGCTAAGAGTAAACCTACAATATAATGTGGTTGGCTTCGCCACTGGAAACATACGAACAGAACATACCTTTTCGGTCATATACAGTTAATCTGTTAATACCGGAGAGACGACACCACGATACTGCACGCCGTACATTCTCTATGAGCAAGTTCTCCAGGTCATCCGTTGGCCTGGCTGTATCCAAGTCGAACAGCAACGCGAGATGTTTTGGGACTTGCTTGCGTGGGGCATCTATTGGTCTAGGAGCGGTGACAAACGAATTGCGCAGGGCTGAGAACGTGTTGGCCACCCAGTATATGACATGAATAATGTAGAGAGCGGATAATGTCAGCCAGGACATTGTCTTCTGGGCGGTGTTGGGTGTTGGACACCTCGGGGAGCGAAAGTTGCGAAACGAACGCGTCGTTATACTCTAGCAGCTGAGCAAGCTCAAGGGTCTTGGCGCCCAAACGCGACCTCGAGCTATATGAGGACTTCACTTTGATTGCGTCGTGTATCCTTCCAAAAATAAGCTAAACTACACGTATGCCAGAAAATCCAACATGCATTGTGAGGAGCGTATCCAAAAATAATGGTACAGTATCAAAAATATGCCAAACTTCAAGTAGCTCAGCTCAGGTTAGTGCAGGTTCCTCCTGAATGCCCCTCTTGATCTTTAACAGAATGGCTGTCTTCCAATTGTCAAGCTTGGTGACTTGGTCGAACTCGAAGACAGCAGCAGTGAACGCCTCCTGATCTCCAGCCTCCATGGCATCCACCAGCGCATTGACGAACTTGTACTCTCGGGTCGACGAGAAGGTCGTGTCGAGTGAGGCGTACTTCTGTAAATTGCGCTTACAGGTTACAGGATCCTAACGGGATGTTAGATTTCCCTCGAGCAGAAAAATACGAGTTAATGCCCACCCCCATGGCGAGAGCGCAGAGACTAGCTCTGAGCCAATACTCCTTGACACTGTATTTGGTCAAAGCAGAGTTCAAGGAAGCATTTGCGACCTGTTCGTAACGTGCGATAGCTTGAGGATACTCTTCTAGCTCTCCATGCAAGTCAGCAGCGTCCTTGTAGCAAGCGTTTGCGGTTCTGTGCAGGTAGATGCATGAGATCCCTCGAGGAGACGTAGACGATATACAACTCACGCTGTAGCATCTTCCTGAGCATACCATTCGGCAGCTCGTTCAAAGCTCTCGCACGCCTTCCGTAAATCATTCACTTCCTGTAAGTAAATCTGACCGATCTCCTTCTCTCGATCAGCAGCCTGACGGAATCTGCCCTGCTGCGTCAAGTGCGTGATAGTATGAGACAAGGCTTGTATTGCAACTAGTACGCTGGAAGGTCAGCATTTAGACAGAGACAATTAATATGAGCGCACTCACGATCAGGGCTGACACGCTTATATGCTTTGGCGGCATTCCACCAAGCCTGAGCAGCTTCGTTCGCTTCCTGGCATTTCTCTCTGCATTCCGCCTCCCGGGCGTGTGCATCCCCCGCTTCCTTGAATAGTTTATCTATCTTGAATGCATTGGCCGCTTGCTGATACAGATCACCGGCTTCTTCGTACTTTGTCGAAGCGGACGAGAACCATCCGGTGGAGGAGTTGGCCTTCTTGTCCGCCTTCTCTAGGAGGGTCTGTGCTGGTGATTTGGAAGGCATAAGTGAGTCTAAAGTCGTGTTACTTGCAAGAGCTGTGGCTTAAGTCGGAGGATCATTGCCTGCATTGCCCCCACTGCCTATCCGGGTTCTGGCACGTGTCGCGACGCGATCGCGACCACGAGCGCCCATAACCTCATAACATCGTCAAGTCCTTTTCTACCGTGACTCAACCGCGACACTTCGGTCTCCATTCCCTAGTAGTGAGTCCCGGGCAACATTACCTACTGGTATATTGTATTGACCTTTGCCAAACTCTCTTCAGAAACTCTCTGCAATGTCTGAACTTGATATTGACCTTATCAGGTCTCTTGCCGATCGTCATCCTAAACCCGATCATCTGCACTTCCAGTATGGCACCGCAGGGTTTAGGACACTGTGCGTTCTGTGGGATACAATGGGATAATATAGGCTCTGATGCAAACTTGATACAGTGGAAGTGTCCTCGACTCTGTGATGTTCAGAGTCGGCATCCTAGCTGGTCTGCGAAGCAAGAGATTGGATGGCAAGACGATCGGTGTCATGGTCACCGCCTCCCACAACCCTGAACCTGTATGTATTTCACAGACAGACATCTTCTCTGCGAGACATAGGATTATACTTGATGTACTCTCCAGGACAATGGTGTCAAATTAGTAGACCCTCGAGGCGAAATGTTGGAAGCCGCATGGGAGGGCCATGCTACCACACTCGCCAATGCTGCCACGACTGACGAGTTCATTGCTATTCTCAATTCACTCATCAAAACCCTCAAGATTGACCTCTCGAAACCTGCCAGAATAGTTTACGCAAGGGACACTCGTCCTTCTGGCGGAGCGTTGGTTTCATCGCTGGAGGATGGTATCAAAGCCATCGGCGCTGAGGGTCGTAACGCAGGGGTAACCACGACTCCGATTCTCCACTACCTCGTGCGCTGCATTAACACTAAGGGCGCCAAAGACGAATACGGCCAGGATTCCGAAGACGGCTATTACAAGAAGCTCAGCTCAGCTTATAAGAAGCTAGTGGTAAGTTTGCGCCAACCCGTCTATCACCAGATCACTGACATTCTCATAGGCAGGGAAGGCGGCCTCTCCTCCTCTTGTTGTCGATTGTGCCAACGGTGTCGGTGCTCAGGCTACCGCTGAACTGTCGAAGTATCTGGGCGACACGCTCAAGCTGATCCCTCGTAACACGGACACGACGACCCCTGGTGCCCTGAATAACTCATGCGGTGCTGACTACGTTAAGACGTCCCAGAAGTTGCCTCCCTCATTGGCCTCGGTGTTGAAGCCCGGTCAAAGAGCTTGCAGTCTTGATGGTGATGCTGACCGGCTGATATATTTCTATCTCGATGACCGAGGGGTTTTCCACATGCTTGACGGTGACAAAATCGCTGCACTCGTTGCAACATTCATCGTCGACTTGACCAAAGCAGCGGGTTTGGATCATCGCATTAAGGTTGGCATCGTCCAAACTGCATACGCCAACGGTGGTTCTACCAAGTATCTCTCAGCGGTGAGTATTGACCGTACTGACAACCTCGAGCATAGCAACTCACTTGTACGCAGCGTCTTCCTGTAAAATGTGTGCCAACGGGCGTAAAACACCTGCACCATGCAGCCGAACACTTTGACATTGGAGTCTACTTCGAGGCGAATGGTCATGGAACCGTTCTCTTTTCTCCAGAGACGCTTGAAACGCTGAAGACATATCAACCGTCTACCCCTGCACAATCAACTGCTCTCACGCATTTGAACAACCTGACGGAATTGATCAATCAGACTGTCGGGGACGCGCTTTCGGACATGCTCTTCGTAGAGGTGGTGCTCGCCCACAAGTCATACAGTGGAGCAGAATGGGACTCTCTCTACGTTGACCTACCGAACCGACTGGTCAAGGTCGTCGTTGCGAACAGAAATGTGTTCAAGACTGAGGATGCAGAGCGTCGACTTGTGAGCCCGCCCGGACTGCAGGCAAAGATAGACGAGCTTGTTCGGAAGTACGAGGCCGGACGTGCATTTGTACGACCAAGTGGTACAGAAGATGTGGTCAGAGTCTATGCGGAGGCAATGCTGAGGCCGCAGGCAGACGGTGAGTGGTAAGAAGCATGGCCGACATGGTCTCTAACTCTGGTGTTTCAGAACTGGCGTACCGCGTTGCGGGACTGGTGTACGATGAGGTCGGCGGCGATCCGGCGAAACGACCAGCAGAGTTCTTGTGATAGTAGATGGGAGAGAAGACTGACGGAAACTGTATACCTATTTGCATTGTATAAAGACTTTGAGAACGTAACCGAATGCACATTTTGCGCGCAGCGACCTGCAGCATTGCGCTCGGACTTGTACGTCTGTCGCTCGGATGTGGCCGGGCGCCGAGAGTCGCAATAATGACGGAGGGTGAGATCTAGATCTAGCGAGAGTTCGTCCGACGCAGTGGCTGAAATCCGAGAGCAGCAGTTGTGCCCCTCTGACTCAATTATTATGTTCAGTTCCGTGCCACCTGTCGACAGCATTTTCGTCTCGGCCGCATACCGCGTTCTCTGAACCTCTTGTTCTCCGACCACCATGTGTCGCTTCGTCATTTACAAAGGTACCTCTCCGGTGCAACTGTCCCATCTGCTCACTCGACCATGTCACTCCATTATCAATCAGGCTTTCGACTCGAGGTTGAGGTTGGACCGCAGACGGCCTATCAATGGTGACGGCTTTGGAGTGGGTGAGTATCTGTAGCACTTCTGTACTCGACGCGTTCCCCTGATCGCTCTCAAAGGTTGGTATGATTGCCAATACGACGAAGAGCTGGGATGCCAGCCCTGCATATTTACCTCGGTGACTCCTGTGCGTAAATTGTTCATGGATCGCATTGCTTGTGTGCTCAGACTCATGCAGGCCTGGAACAACGTCAATCTTGTACGCTTGACTGAGAAGATCAAGTCACCATTGGTCTTGTGCGCTCTGAATGTCTCTGATCTTGTACCGTTCGCTGACCCTCCTCGACAGCGCACATGTCCGCGCAACCACTGCCGGGTCGCTATCGCTGGACAATTGCCATCCGTGGCAATTCGGCAAACTCATGGTAAGTAAGCATCGTGAATTCATGTATGCCCTTCGCTCAACCGACTTGTCTTACAAGTTCATGCACAACGGTGGTATCGCAGAGTTCCCGAAGATCAAGCGGAAATTACAATCATATCTGTCGGACGAATTATTCAACTTTGTTGCTGGCAACACTGATTCGCAATGGGCTTTTGCCCTATTCCTATCTAAGGTATGCCATACTAAATTTGATGACGTGCTTGCAGGTTCGAGCATATGCTCACGCCGCCTGCATAGCTACCGGACCCACATGCGACCAAGTTCTCGACCCATACTTTGCGCCAGGCCATGCTGGAGACGATACAGCATATCAACGAGATGACGGAGGCCGTGAACGCCACAGAGGTCTGTGGCCTCCCTATCCGACCGTGGCTAATTTCTGACCGTCGTTGATCTCATCTCTAGCCAAGTCTGATGAACTTTTGCGTGACCGACGGCGAGAGCGTCATTGCCACTCGGTACATCAACTCGCGACATGAAGAAGCAGCGTCTCTGGCAAGTCCACGATCGCATATCGGTGTCTGACTTTGACAGTTGACATGCTGTGCTGTCTTTGCTAGTGGTTCTCTTCTGGCACCACATTCAGCGAATACGCCGAAGGTGGCCATTACAAGATGTCGAAAATGGATAAACGGGAAAACATCATATTGATCGCCAGCGAACCTCTCACTTTTGAGAAAGGCGAGACGTCCTCCTATCTTCTTCTGCATCCCCGTAGCTGACACGTTGTTCCTGTCATCCAGCTGATTGGATGGAAATTCGAACAAACCATATGGTAGTCGTCACTCCCAAGATGAACCTGCTGCAGATCCCCATCGTCGACAAATACTACGTCCCGCCGTCAGACCCTGAGTACGGTGAACGTGGCACAGACTTCGCTGCCGGCAAAGGCTTCCTCAGCCCACGGAGAGATGCGCCTATCACCGTCGTAACAGCCGATGCAAATAACAATGCTACTACTGCCAATGCGGATGTGAGCCCGATAGCGGAGAAGATGCCGAGTCTCGTGTTGGCGTCGTAGCTCCTCACTTTTTGTTCCTGCCTTCGAGCGTCTCTACCTTGAATATCGTATTGTATCCTAATACCATGGGTCTGGATTTTGATCTTTTTTGTATATATACATGTATTCCTTGTTATCTATGGGCGTGAATTATGCAGTCACAGTTATAACAAATGACGGCAGCTAAAATCTCACACACGGATATGTCCACGACATGGCAACGAATAAACTTGAAGGGAGCTCAGTGGACAACGTCAAAGTACTCCTTGCTGCGCTTAAGCGTCCTTCACTAAGAAGTCACCCTGAGCTTCACATAATTTCTTCACCTGAGCGACTATATAGCCTCCATACTTATCCCAGTAATCCTGCCATTCTTGTGCTGTCTTGTATGGGAACTAGTCAAATTGTAGTGTTAATCACACTCCTACCGCAGCTAACGACAAGAGTCCCGCGTACCTTCTCTGCAAGATCGTTCCAAGCTTGCTCATCGGATTTATCATCTGCACCACCATCTGCAAAAAAGTGCGTAATATCATGAAAGGTTGATCCCTCTTCGTCCAGAGCGAGCTCCGGCTGCTCTTCATCGATATCCTTAACGAGGTTGTGAGAGCCATCGTCCTGACCGTCTCCATTTACTCTGCCATTGTCAGACGAGGATAAGTCATCCATTGCCATACGCTCCACTTCCCGAGCAGAATCCTCGTCATCCGCGTCCGGCTGTTCTTGATGATCTTGGAATCGTTCCGCAGTGCCTTTACGTTCTGGGACCTGCTGCCGCGAACAACTCGCCTCTTGCGCCTCGGCTTTGCGACGTGCAATGAGCGCCTTTTTTCTCTGGTTTGAGATCTCAGGCCTGAATTTTCCCGTAAGCTGCATTTGCCAAGAGCCGACGCTATGCTGAGGCATCTATATGAACGCAGCCAGACGTCAGTGAGTTCAGCAGCACGGATATCTTTAGATTCGTCTAATGTCGCACCTTATTATGCATACACTCTGATAAGGCAGTGAAAGTAGCATCTGGATTCCTTCGGAGTAGAATAGGTAAGTATCGAGATACATATGCACGTTCAGCGTCCGTATAGTAATTCTTTCCTGGGGCGAACACCCGAACATCTTGGGGTGGTGGTGGAGAAGGTGTACCTCGGCCATCATAGATTAGGGATGGATGGATCATATTAGGTTGAGATGCTGATTTTGAGGACTGGGCTGGCTTCGAGGAAGAGCCAGAGGACTGGTCCATTTTACTAACTCCCGGGCTTGAATTATGATCAGATGCTTCGTCTGACCTTTCCTCCTCCTCCTCCTCTTCCTGTTGCCTTTTGAGTCGACTCTTCGGCTGCGTCAATGATTGCTTTAAGGGCGACGACTTTCGCGGAGAAGGGGAGGATGTTTTGGATGGGCTGCCCTTCCGAGGGACTGCTTTCACCAGTACCGGTCGTCCCCGCTTGCTCTTCCCATGGATGCCTTCGAAAGAGTACTGCGCTGCATCAAGGATACGCCCCTCCCGGACAGAGTCATGGACAAAGCTCGCCTGCACAGCGGGCCTACTATATGCGACCGCTGAACGTAAGAGGTCCGTGAAGCTCGTTGAATGTGGCGATAACACCACGTAGTCGGCGTCTGCAATGTCTGCCACGATTTTGCCGCCATGGTTCTGGTTTTCACGTCAGCATTCACTGGATAGTGAAAGATCATCGCCATGATTTACCTTGATGTTCTGTACTACATCTTTCCTCTTGCGCAAGTCCACCTGTACGACAAAAGATATGCTCTCGCCATCCTCGATGAAGAGTTCTCCATCGTCAGACTTCGATCGTGATCGAGGAGTAGAAGTCGATGCGTATGATGCGGAACGCGAGGACGAGACATCCGCAGCATAGTTTTGACGCATTCTCTTCCTTGGGCGTTCCGCTGCTTCCTGGCGTGCCTTGCCCTTGGATTTACTGGTCCGTCTGCTGGCTAGAGGTACATCCGGACTCGCAGACCGATCCGCGGAACTCGGGGAGCGTTTGTTGCTTTCTGGAGTAGCGGAGCTACGGTGAAATTCCTGGGGAGGATAAAACGGAATACCAGGCGCAGCCAGTGGTTCACCCTGTGGGTGAACTGGTGGCAGGGGTGGCGGGCCCACGGGATAAACGCCAGGCATTTGGCCGAACTGGTTATGAGGTGCTTGGCCTGGCAGTGGCCATAGATGCCCATTGGGGTTTGCAAGAGGTTGACCGTTTATGCCTGCGACGTTCTTGCAAACGTCGAGCAAGGAGGCCAATAAGTTTCCAGAGACAATATATTGTTCCTGTTCTGAAGGGAGCTGCTGGGGAATTGGGTAGAGGTATTGGAAATTTGGATCAGGGAACGCATTCTGCATGGGATATACGTGCTGTCCTGGAAGCGGCTGCTGTGGTGGAGGGAGATTTATAGGGCCGGGCATGTGGGGTACTTGACCGGGAGGGACATGACTACCAATGGGGCCCCGCCGTGCTATGGGCGTATGGCGCGCAGTTGATGGTGTTGATCTACAATAAGGAAAATTAACATGAGTCCAAGGCGAGAAAATGCCAGGATGGTAACTCACCGCCGACGCTCGTGGTCCTCTTCGTCAAGAAGGCTGCCGTCTTGACTTGCACTCTCGTCAGGGACGGCAACTACGCGTCGGCCACCCCAGTCATCGTGCGAAAGGGCAGGGGCATTGTTCCTCAACGCATCCCAGACCCACTGAATGCTGAGGACAACGTGCGCGTCATCTCCTGCCCAGTCAAGGGCAAGTGCTTCCCCTTCCTTCGTCTCGGGGTCGACCAAAATGATGGAGGCCTCATCAGCCTTGACGCTAATTCTCGCGCCTGCATTCTAGTTTACGTGTAATTAGCCGGATCTCCTCTACCCAGAAAATGGATGATATGTACGAACACGCAAAGTTCTGACGAGTTGCGGTCTATTCTCCATAAGTGGTTCTACGAAGATATGTAACGGAGCGCCGCTGAGATCACGGAAGATTTGCTGGTTATGTGGGTTCGAGGGCCTCGTGTGCGTTGGATGGTTCATGACTGCAGAAGATTCACGACCATGGGCGTGCGGACAGTATAGCGAGAATGTGGTCCTGTGGATGACCGAATGTGGACAGAGAATGATTCAGATGACAAGAAGCAAAATGGGCGTCTACGTAAACGTAACTACAAATCTGGGATCTCACTTGACCTGGAGTGGACAAATACTTAACCTGGCCAGCGACAGCTGCAGCCGGGATGTGCACCTGCAATCAAGTTGCAATACACAGAGAGCCAGAAGACGGATACCTCAAACATTTCACAGGGATCCTGTCTTGCCCCGACGAAGTGATCACACGCCTACAATTTTCCACCTCCAATCACCGCAAAACTCAAGCGAGGGCAGGTTGATTTGGATGCATGTTATCATAGCATACAGCATGCTGAGTGTAATAGGACATAACAACGTAGAACAAAGACAAGCAAAACCCATCCTTCACCGGTAGCTGCGAGGGTATGATGTCAGAAAAATGAAAAATCGCACTGAAAAAAACGCAAACGCACGATTTCTGCCTGCGAGCACGAGCACCATGACCACCGAATTTCTTGGGCTCCATCCGCCTGGGATCCGCAATGAGGAGGGTTCGGTCATAAGCGACAAGCTTCTTCTTCAACTCCATGGCGCTGTAGGCATCCTGGTACTTGGCGTAGTACGCAACAAGAGCCTTGGCAATGGCCTGACGGATGGCATACACTTGCGAAGTGTGTCCACCACCCTTTACACGAACACGGATGTCCATGATGCCGAATGCATCTTCACCAGCAACGAGGACAGGCTCGTAGACCTTGAAGCGGAGGATCTCGGGCTGGAGGAGGTTGATGGGGGAGCCGTTGATGTGGATAAGGCCACGACCCTCCTTTGCGTGGGCGACCGCGGTTGCGGTCTACCAATGGGTTAACCTATTGAGACACATTCCTTGAATTCATGAGGGTCAACTGGCGTACCTTCTTTTTACCGAAAGTCTGAACGGCCTTTGTCGAAGATGCCATGATGTCGAAAGAGAGAGGGTGCCGGCTGAATGTGTCGGCGGGTTCTTGGGGCTATATGAAAAGAACTATAGGTGAGTTATGTGGATTTCAAGACACCAAGAAAGGCCGTGTCATCCAGACAGAGAGCGATGAATCCAGCCCTTTCCGACCGATTGCAGACTTTATAGCCGGTACAGAACGACAGGATGGACCTCTGACAGCGATTCGGACAGCATAGAACGATAGACTTACCCCTCTGAAGGTCTTCTGGGATTTGAGCTGACGGTCTTGAGTCGATACACGAACAACGGCTTTCGATTGCAGAATGGGCGCTCAACACTCGCCACGTGGTAGTCCAAATCAGGACGAGAGCCTCAGCTTCGCTTTGAGCGCTTCTGGAGGGCCTTCAAGAAACTCATTCGACAGCATGCTCACCGCTATTAGACATGCACTCAGAAGGGTGAGGAGGCTTGACCTGATCCATTATATCACAGTGGCTGAAACTAGCGAACAGCCCAAGTGCCAATGGCGTGCATTGTCGACAGTGGTGTCCGAACCTCAAGTCGTCACAGCAGACATCCCTCCCTCAGCAGCTAATAGTTCAGGGCCATCCACCGCTCCGAAAAGGCCTCTGGTCCACTTGCCATGGAATGCGCCAACCAGTGTCAGCGTAAAAGGTCTGCCCATTGCGCGCGGTAATAGGGAATGATCTCCTGACATATCCACAGCCGAACCTGTCACATCGCCCATTTACCTGAACATGTCCTCGCTCATCCCTACCGAGGACGCTTCTGTTCTTGACGAAATCGTTGAATTGGACCCTTTCATATTTGACCATCCCATCCGTCGAGATATTCTTCACCTTTGCGTCGTCCAATACCTCGACTCTCTCCGTCAAGGAACAGCTTCCACAAAAAGCAGGGGTGAAGTGCGAGGTTCAGGTCGCAAAATCCGGCCGCAAAAGGGGACCGGTGAAGCTCGTCTTGGAGACGGCCAGAGTCCAATGCTTCGGGGAGGAGGTGTCGCTTTCGGTCCAAAGCCCCGAGATTTCAGCACCGACTTGCCTCGGAAAGTCATTCAGATGGGAATGCGTGTAGCGCTCAGTGCGAGGGTGAAAGAGCATGGTCTGGGTATAGTGCGGTCCTTGGAATGGCCAGGGTCAAAGACACGGGGGCTTGTGGAGAGATTGGAGGAGTTGGGTTGGCAGAAGACGCTTTTCGTGACCGGGTTAAGCTCCGTACCCGAAGGTCTGCGGCGGGCAAGCAGTAACATCCACAAGGTGGCGACTACCACTGCTGAAGAGCTTACTGTCTATGATGCAGTCAAGTGGCCCAGGCTGGTGCTTGATATTCCTGCGGTGGAATATTTTGAACAAACCTTGGCCAAACGGGTCGCAAAACCGTCTGCTTGAGTATATGATGTTATTACATTACAATATAGAAACATAATTTTCGGCTGGAGTTCCTGCTGTAAATTCCAAGACCAGGCATATCTTGTAAGTTGGCAGAGCAGCGAGCTGCACCGTACTTAGAGGGGTCGAATGCTTGGCTCGTTGGATGTGCGTTTAAACGTCGCGTTCACGTGATGGTGTCACGCTCGGTGTAAACCTGAATCGGTGCCGCGTGCTTAGTGTGCAGTCATCTTGTCTTCGTGCCTCCATCTACTCTTCTCTCCGCCCTCATATACCCCGATCCCTCTCTCTGCAACGGTGATCTACGATGTCTTCAGCCTCACAGCAGTCTCAACAGCCTGAGGAAGAGGAGGAGTTCCAAGTTTCCGGTCCCCTCTTGGTCAACAAGCTTCAAGAGGCCGGCATCTCTCCGCAGGACATCAAGAAGCTGTCCGAAGCCGGCTTGAATACCGTGGAAGCTGTGGCGTATACTCCTAAGAAGGCTCTGATGCAGATCAAGGGTATTTCAGAGCAAAAGGCAGAAAAGATTTTGACTGAAGGTACGCGCAACGGTTTGACAAAGGCTTCCTGAGAAATCTCAGCTTTGGCTCAGCTCACAAGATTATCCCTCTCGGCTTCCAAAGCGCGACGGAAGTGCACGCGCGTCGATCGGAGCTTGTCCACATCACAACTGGTTCGAAGAACCTGGACAGCTTGCTGGGTGGGGGCATCGAAACTGGAGCCATCACCGAACTCTTTGGCGAATTCCGAACCGGAAAGTCGCAAATATGTCATACCCTTGCTGTTACTTGCCAACTCCCAGTCGACATGGGCGGCGGAGAGGGGAAGTGCTTGTACATCGATACCGAAGGGACTTTCCGACCTGTCAGGCTGTTGGCTGTGGCGGAGAGGTATGGGTTGAATGGGGAGGAGGTACTGGATAACGTGGCATATGCGCGAGCGTACAACGCAGATCATCAGAACCAGCTTTTGACCTCTGCCAGTGCTCTCATGTCGGAGTCGAGGTACGTGTTCGGTCACAAAAACCCAAGTATATGCGCATATACGAAGCAGTTTCTGATTGACGGCATAGGTTTTGTTTGCTTATTGTGGATTCTGCAACTAATCTATATCGTACGGACTTCAACGGTCGAGGCGAGTTGTCTGCTCGACAGGCTCATCTCGGGAAGTTCTTGCGGACGCTTCAGCGACTCGCGGATGAGGTATGCATCGAGTCATGGGCTTGCCTCGATTGTGCTGACATCGTCTGCCAGTTCGGCATAGCTGTCGTGATCACCAATCAAGTCATGTCTAATCCGGATGCGTCGGCTGGACCATACGTCGCTAACGAGAAGAAGCCAATTGGAGGTAACATCATCGCGCATGCTTCTACAACGCGGTAAGTTTTGCGACGATTTGAAAGACGTACGATATGAGACTGATCCGTTTTTCCATCCTGTAGATTGCAACTGAAGAAGGGAAGAGCGAACACGCGTCAAGCCAAGATCTATGATTCGCCGTGTCTGCCCGAGTCTGAGACGATGTTTGCGATTTTGCAAAGTGGTGTGGGCGACCCAGAGGAGGACGCATAGAACTCGAACTCCGGACGTAATAGATTGGCCCTGCTTTTCCCAAACTTTTACCGAACTTCAGTGCGTTTTCTCGAAACTGACACTTTGTTGCGCTATAGTATTTCCCTACCCTTTCCCTGGAATGATTAACTTACTCGTCCCTACCCTCGTTGATGTATGTCTAGTAAAGTGTCCTCGCATCGCAGTATGTATTACTCTTACACATTATACAGTTGAATCGTACATATGGATATTCCTACTCGCAGCATGGCTCCAGTTGAGTGGAGATATGCACCCCGAAAGATGCCCTTTTGTCAATGTCCCAGTCCAAGTCCTCTTTCCGCCCGATGCAAGCACGTTCATGCCAACAACCTTGTCAAGATGTTGGCACTCGTCCTGCTGATGAGCTCCCGTATTCTGTTGATATCCTGAGGGCTAACGTCTGCAATGTCCGCCATGAGGTACGCGACCTCGCCCTTGGAATCAGAGTATTGTTTCTCGACGTTGTACGGCGAGAGGACCTCGTTGACCTGCTTGAGCACACCTGGGATGTTGTTGTGCACATGACAGACACGAACGTGTCCGCCCTGCTCGGTGGTGATGGCGCGGAGGTCCACTTCGGGGAAGTTGACTGCGCCGACAGAGGAACCGTAATTCAGGTAGCGGATGAGTGCCGCAGAGACTTCCTCTCCGATCATGCGTTGGGCTTCCTCCGTCGAACCTCCAATGTGCGGGGTGAGGATGACGTTGGGTAGGGAACGGAGAGCGGAGGACCACGGGTTGAGCTGGTCGTCGAATGGTGCGCCGTTCGCAGAGGGTTCTGAAGGGTAGACGTCGATAGCAGCGCCGGCAAGATGCTTGGACTTGACGGCGTCGATGAGGGCGGGGATATCAACGACCTTGCCTCGAGCGTTGTTGATGAGGTAGGAGCCCTGCTTCATCAGGGCCAATTCCTGCGCGGAGATCATGTTGGTCGTCTCTGGAAGTTCGGGGACGTGGAGGGTGACAAAGTCGGACTCGCTGAGGAGAGCCTCGAGGGACTCGACCTGACGGGCCGAACCCAAGGGCATAATGTTGATGACATCGTAAAAGAGGACGCGCATACCAAAGGACTCTGCGAGGACGGAGAGCTGGGAGCCAATGTGGCCGTAGCCTACGATGCCGAGGGTCTTTCCGCGGACCTCCCAGCAGCCCTTGGACTGCTTGTTCCAGATGCCCTGCCTCATTTCAAAGGCGCGCTCAAAGTACTGACGGGAGAGCGCTATGACCTCGGACATGACGAGTTCGGCGACGGAGCGAGAGTTGGAGAAGGGGGAGTTGAATACGGGGATGCCAGCCTTTGCTGCGGTGGGGAGATCGACCTGGTTGGTGCCGATGCAGAAGCAGCCGATGACGAGGAGCTACAGACGGCGCCGTTCAGTACAGTACAGAAAGGAGGCGGGGACGCGACTATGTGCGCACCTTTGAGGCAGCCTTGATGACCCTCTCTGTGATCTTTGTTTTGCTGCGGATGCCGATGGCGTGGTAGGAGCCGATCTTTTCGACGAGCTCGTCCTCGGACATGGCCTTTGTGTAGTGGTCTACATGGAAGCCCTGTGTGCGGAAGGCCTTGACGGCCTCCTGGCTGATGTTTTCGAGGAGGAGGAGCTTGAGGTCGTCGTTGTCGACGGGGTGGAGGACCTTTGGCTGGCGGACGTTTGCGAGGGAGTTTTTGCGGAAGCGTTCATGGAGGGTGGAAGTGGTGGGGGAGACGGAAGCGACGACGGCGGCGGGGGACGCGGGCATGGGGATGGAGATGGCGGCGGACATGGTGGGCGAGAGCGAGGGCCATGGCCTGATCTGCGGGGGTTTTGTGCGAGAGCCTGCGAGTCAGAGAATTCGGAATTGCTCAGAGGAGCGCAAAATTTCTGCAATGGGATCGATGAAGTACTCATATTGAGTCAATACTCATTGCACCATATAGTCGCACTCATATTAAATAACATAGCAGCATTGTACTACTACTCATTGCATAGCAGCACCTCGCGATGGGCCTGTACCTGCTCGACTACGGCGCCGGCAACGTGCAGAGCCTGGCCAACACCCTGCGCCGGCTCGGGCACGACTTCCAGTGGGTCGCCGCGCCGGACGACCTCCGCAAGGCCTCCGTGCGTCTCCTCTCCTCTCTCCCCCCTGCCCTCGTATTCACCCCCGCACCAGTGCCTCATCTTCCCCGGCGTCGGCGCATTCGGCAGCGCAGTCGCCTCTCTCCAGGCCAAAGGTCTCCTCGAGCCCCTCCGCCAGTACATCGCGTCCGGAAAACCCTACTTTGGAATATGCATCGGCATGCAGGTGCTCTTCCAGGCGTCCGCAGAGTCCCCCGGCCTTAGCGGTCTCGGCCTCATCCCTGCCACAATCGAAGAGTTCTCCAACGCTGACAAGACCGTCCCCCACATGGGTTGGAATGCGGCAGATGTCCTCGACAGCGAGGACAAGTCCGACGAGGGGCTCGACAAGTCCGCCCACTACTACTATGTCCACTCCTTCCGTGCCGCTTACGATCCCGAGCACAATCCCGAAGCCGCACAGTGGGTGCACTCTACTACTCAGTACGGCCAGGAAGTATTCGTCGCATCTGTTCGCAAAGACAATGTCTTCGGCACCCAATTCCATCCCGAAAAGTCTGGCGACGCTGGGCTCAAGATCATCTCCGCCTGGCTCAACGAATCCGAAGCTTCTCGCTCCGCTGCCCCTCCAACACCCCGCAAGCCACGCCCTCCCCGGCCCCGCGACGGCCTGACGAAGCGCATCGTCGCGTGCATGGATGTCCGTTCCAACGACGACGGCGACCTCGTCGTGACCAAAGGCGACCAGTACGACGTCCGAGAAAAGGCTCCCGCTGCCGGACAATCTCAGGCAGGTGGCGCCGTCCGCAACCTAGGCAAACCAGTTGCACTAGCAGCGCGCTACTACACCGCAGGCGCAGACGAATTGTGTCTCATGAACATCACTTCCTTCCGCCACTCCCCCCTCCGTGACCAGCCCATGCTTGCTGTTGTTCGCGCCGCAGCCGAGGAGGTCTTTGTCCCCCTCACCATCGGCGGTGGAATCAAAGATACCGTCGACCCCGATGGCACCAAACGGTCTGCTCTCGAGGTCGCCGGTCTCTATTTTCGCGCGGGAGCAGACAAAGTGAGCATCGCTTCCGAGGCGGTCTATGCCGTCGAACGCATGAGGCAGAGGGCCAGTCTCACTCCTGATTCTCATGATCTTGGAGAGGGCGATGGCACTAGTGCGATTGAGACGATCGCTCATGCCTATGGTCGTCAGGCAGTCGTCGTCTCCATCGATCCCAGGAGAGTCTATGTCGATCCATCCTACGATGGTCCGTACAAACAAGAGCTCATCATCGGAAGGCCGGGTACAGAGGACGAAGGGAAAGCTTGGTGGTATCAATGCACCGTCAGCGGAGGAAGGGAAACAAGACCTCTTTCCGTGGTGCAACTCGCGAGGGGCGTAGAAAAGCTCGGCGCGGGTGAAATCATATTGAACAGCATTGATCGCGACGGCACTGGCAAAGGTTTCGATATCGACCTCATCAATCTCGTTCGCAGGAACGTCCGGATCCCCTTGGTCGCTAGCAGCGGTGCCGGAAGCGCGAAACACTTTGTGGAAGTATTCGAAAGGACGGGGGTAGAGGCTGCCCTCGCCGCAGGTATCTTCCACAGAGGTGAAGTCGGTATCTCTGAAGTCAAGGAAGCATTGTCTGCCGCTGGTCTCAATGCACGAAAATAGAATCTCTGTACAACATGTACTATTGTTATAACATATCTAGAGCGGTGCAAGGTTCCTTTGATACTGTCAATCTCAAATCGGGTGAAGAATCACGCATACAAGGGCACTCCACAAAGCTGTGATACGAGCAACTTGCTTGATATTTCTGTACATACATGTCTTTTTTGGCAAATAGTTATACGGGTCAAACCCAAGAAAAAGAAAAGGTCACTAGTACAGTACAGTCAGTAGACTACGTCCAAAAAAGAGAAGCAGATGACAGTAGGTATATTGGAACAACATTGCTACTGGGATACAAAAGAGAAAACGAAAGGAGAGACGGGGCATAAATTCATGATTTCGTTGGTAAAGTGTCCACATCGCAGCTCGAAACTCTACGGAGGTTCGGGATATAGCGCAGTTTAGCGGAATGAAGAGGAGATAGGAAGAAGAGACTGCGGAAGGAGCGAGGCTAAAGGGTGGTAGTCACAAAAGAGGATAGCAAGAAGGGGGGCATAGATGGAATCATTCTCGACAATGTTTACTTGGCACCCTTGACGACGCCTTTCATCTTCTTCAATAAGCTTGTCTTGCGACCAAGACCGCCACCACCAGGGGAGGTGACATAGCCTGTGCCGCCTGCAGAGTCAAAGTATCCTCCACCTTCCTCAGCGGGGTTATGACCTCCCCTCGGGGCGGCAGGCGTAGCAGGTAGCGACTTGTCCTTTCTGCCGGTCTCGACGTAGACAAAGTTATCGGAGTTGTCTGAAGTAGGAGAGGTACCCTCCTTACTGGCGCCATTAGCAGGGCGGCCCAGTCGACCAAGGAAGGAGTTCTGGGCACGGTGGGTTGGCCGAGTTGGGGCAGCACCATGCGAAGTGCTGTGTGTCGCTGCGGAGTTCTCCGCAGAAGATGTAGGAGAGGGATCTCGTTCGCCTGGTTGCGCAAACTCGTCATAGCCCACGGGTACGTTTGGAGCATCGCGCATCTTGCGGATGCGGTTCATAATCGACCTACTTCGCTTGGGTGCACCGGGAGACGAGGGAAGTGGAGCAGAGTTGATAACACCGGCGTCCATCTCGGACTCGGGTACGAATATGGGCTGGGGAGGAGGAAGAGCACGTTTCGTCTGCTGGCGACGAGCCGTTTGCCCTTCCTCAAGATATTCCCTATATTTATCACGGGCTTCGCGGGCATCCTTGCGAGTTCTTGTGCCATTACGAGGAGTCGGTGTGTTGGACTCGCGTTCAGTGTACTGCGAGTAACCACCGCCAGCAGAAAAATCTTCAAAGGGTTCTGGCTCGTGTATGCCCCACGCTTCGGCGATAGCGTCTCGCTTTTTCTTCGGAGCTTCGTATGGGACGTAGATCCCAGGGGATGGATACGGTGAGGAAGACGTATTGGTCGGGAACTCTCTAGCATTTGCCAATGCGTTTCTATCCTCTGGGTTCTCGCTGCTCCATGCATACATGGGTGCCTTCGTTTTGTGCCGATTGCGAGACGGGGCACAAGCGTCAAAAGGTCCGTCGTGATGGAACACTGTGGAAGGAAGATGTTCCATGTCAGCTAGAAAATCGAAGAGCAAACAATGAGACGACTGACTAGGCCCAACTCCAGAAAAGTCCAGTCGGTCAATCACATCTGCGTGCGAGGAGCCCTTCTTGGGGGTTGGTCTGCGCGCGGGCGACTTTGCCTTATCAGCACCGTGAGTCACGCGTGCAGCTGAGTCTTGAGAGAGAGAGCGACGCGGAGGCCCTGCAGCAGGGCGCGAGGAGGAGGCACTGTGATGCATCGGGGAATCGTCAGTGCGAGGATACAGCCGAGTGCGAGGTTTACATACGGAGGGGGTGCCTGTGTCTGACTGCGACCGACTCTTGTGCGGGGGCTCTGGTTCTGATCGATGCGGCGGACGGTGACGACGTCTTTGACGGCATCTGCGGGGATGTCTCGGGTAGCCATGGAAGACTGCTGGTATCGGGATGGGGCGGTCTTTGGGGGTTTGGGCGGAGGAGGAGGGAGACGATGGGACTGGGGGGCGTTTCTAGACAGGGTGGGCACACCGTAGGATGAGTAGGAGTAGGTGGTAGGGTCAGAGAACGGATCGGAGGAGGATCTATGACGGGTTGCCTTTGAGCTGAGGGCCATCGTCTCCGTGTGTTGGTTGTGATTCCGGTCAGGCGGGGGGCAGTTCGGCTAGATGCTCTCCCACGCCAAGACGAGTGGGTCTGCGTGCCTCGTCCAGTCACTGCAGGATGTTCTGCTCAACACGGGGGTAGGCCTGCGCAGGACGTGGTGGTCGGGAGGAAAGATGGATGTCCTGAGCAGCGGGGGAACAGGCAGAAGTCGTGGTCACAGAACGAACTCCCTCGGCCGCTCTCCAAGCAATTCCCCGTCACGCCCCAGCTGTCACGCTCTCCGCACCCCGTCACACCCCGTCACATTATGTCACACCCAGCACTCGTCGCCCTCGGCTCGTGCCAGCGGCCTCCGCATTTGGCCATCGTCGTTCGCTCAGCCACGTCTCAATACAGGCCTCAGATGGCCTCAAACCCATCAACAGCCCCCCAGGGCAATCCGTCAACAAATATTTTGATACACAGCCCTTATCTCCAGTAGGAAATGGATAATCTCCCAGGAACCAATTCAATTGCCCCGGAACTCGGTCATAGCATGCGCGCACGGCCAACGTCCCCTATCCCCAAATCGCGTTCGCTGCCTCAACAATGAGCGCAAGCTTCCTTCGTTGCTCCTGTAGCACGGCACCTGTTGAGTTACCCAACTTCTATCCGCAAACCAGCATACACTCACCTCCTCCGTGATCGGATTGCCCTCCGCCACAGACGCGAATCCGCACTGGGGGCTGATGCATAACCTGCGCAGGCGCGCTAACATCAGTTTACGACAGCCCATACACGCCCGCGGTACTGACTGGTTCAATGCTTCCGCCTGACTTCGCTGCGGGTATCCATTACAAAGTGCCTCAACGGCCTCTAGCACACGAGATTTGATGTCGTTCAATGTCTCTAGCTAAAAATAACCCCATCACATGTTCAGTGAGGATAGTTGAGGATAATCCTCCATGATGGTCAACTCTCACCGTTCCCGTCTTTGTGGTTACCAATCCTAGTACTGCAACTTTATTAAGCGGGAGGTATCGCAACGGCTTGATATCACCGGCGCGTTCAGTATCATACTCGAGCTGCTGAGCGATCAGTAACAATCTGGTACAGCTCGGAGTGGGCACGCACGTAAAAACAATCCACATCAAGATTTTGGAACACCTTCGCGGCAATCGGTTCGTAACCTCCTTCACAATAATGTTCTCCCTGGTAAAGGAGGAATCAGTCGGATTGAACGGGTATTCATGCATGGCTAAACACACTTGGTAGTTTCCACGACACATATGTACCCCAATAATCAGGTCATTAGGTCGGCCTGCCGACACGGAGTTGTGGACTGTAATGTATTTACCAAGAACTTCGTCAGGATCCAATCCTTGTTTGCGCATGCCATTACGCATGCTCTCGGAGCAGAAAAAGCAAAATGCTGGGTCGTCTATCTGGATGTTCCGACACCCCATGTCGTATAATTCGTGTATCTCCTCTCGGTACGCTGCGACGAGGTCCGCAAAATATTCGTCTATCACGGTGTGAGCTCTGCAATCCCTGGTACCCTTTGATCCTGACTAACCGTCATTGGCGTACACAGAGTGATCATATGTATGCTCTGGGCCGTGGCGAAGATGAAGCCAAATCGGAGAGCAAATTGTTACTTTGATTCGCTTCACTTCCTGTGACGACATCAAAAGGACAGCATGCACTTTGTAGCCGGCCCTACACACCTCAGGTTTTACCAGATTCCTCATATATAAAAAGTCCTGAGTGTATACTCCCCCCGTCCTCTTAATCTTACTCTGAGAATATGTCATTAATGTATATGGGGTGAAAGAGAGTTGACGATACTCTACCGTGCAGTAAATCGATGGAATTTCCGTGAGGCCCCTTTCCTTGAAGAGCTCAATATACGGGACAAATGCCTTATTTACATATTAGTTCCGTGCATAGGCGTGTCCAACGGAGTTGCATACATTACACGCAGACAAGGGACCTGTTCAGTGTCGAGCCTACATCTTTAGAATCGAAGAAGCTCATGAGTTGAACTTGAAATACTCACGGCTCGGAACGAACGTCATTCCGTCTAGACGCTCAAACATACCTTCGTAGAAGAGATTCCTGTTGACATAGTCATCAGCTCGGGGGTGTACTCTGTCGGTAGTAGACACAAACCTCCGGTATTCTCCATCTGTAATGGTGCTTAAACCTATATCTCTCTGCATCTGTACCACAGAAACTATCGCTTTGTCTTGGACGGCCCTGAGCTCCTCCACGGAGCACTGGGATTTCTTGAATTCCTCACGCTTCTGCAACAGCTCGGGGGTCCGTAACAACGACCCGACGTGTTCTGCGCGGAAGGGTGGATTAAGATGAAGGGAAGGCATGTCAGTTCGGGAAAGGGCGAATAGGGAGCAGGGCGACCAGGTTGGAAGTTCATTTTATATATGCGCACTGGGAACGCTGTAAGGATGTATGTCATATGGTATGTCGGGTGTTGAAGATATACATATGGCTATACGTACATCGGACGCCCACTATCATATGTTCAGTGCTGCGTGTGGCCATTGCCCTGATATGCGTCGTATGCGAGAACATCGGAGCGTGTACATTGCAGAGAAAGCAACCGTGATACTTTCGGAAGCAAGAAAAGGGAAAAGTTTAGGGATTATACAATACAGTGTCCGTCGCGGAAGTCAATCCAGTCCTTCTTCGATCCATAGAAAGAATAGCACGGACGTACGTCAAGGGCTATCGAAACCGTTGTTTCCCGTGGAGTAGCAGTATATCTCAGGATTTGACACGAGAGCCACTTCCATATGTCAATGAATTTGGAATGGCAGGCTTGTAGAGCGGATTGGTTAACCTATAGCCTCCGACTTCTGAAGTTCCCTGTCAGTGGTTATGGAAAAAGGTACTAAAGCCAAGATAGACGGTGTTATAGGAATGGAAGATTGGAAGCGAACGAAGTCATATGAATGCCTCTGATATCTTCATGCCTAGATTATTTTATGCCCGGTCCCAACGTCGGTTAAAAAGAGCGAAAAGGACGTGCGAAATTTTTAGCTTCGAGTTTGAGCGATAGCATGCCTAAATTTACAATCAATATGGAGATAAACCAGTATGTAGATTGTAACCTCGGTGAGAGTGCGGAAGCAAGCTTGCAATGGACTCACGACGCATGCCCAAGTTGAAGCATGCCCGAGGCCCCGAGCGGGAGTGGACCAACAATGATCAACAACGGGAGAAAGATCAGCGCTTGCGCCCAGCACTTGGCGCCCGTGCTTGGAACTCCGCCAGAATATACCGCCCACCAAGCCACAGTAAACGAGCAAGAGGACAACGCTCCGTCAAGACACCCCTCCTCAAGGTCAGTATCGCCTCCATTCGCCTTGGAAATGCTGCAGGACGTCTCCACGACTCTTTTTTGGTCTATATGTGCAGTGGTTTCGCAGAATTTGGTGTGGAAGTGGCTGGATGGATTTGTTGAGGTTCGGATGGAGCCGTCCTGCCACATTCTCAAACTTCCCCTTTCACGTCCTCCATACTGACCTCCGTCTTGCCCCTCTTCTCATAGATTAAGAAATGGGTTTCGCGCACAATAACGGTTCGTAGAGCTCTTGATCTAGTCAGAGAGGTTTCCATATTGATTGTATATCCCGCAGTCCTCCACGACAACCACTTCCGCAAGGATTGGCAAACCCGCGTGAAGACATGGTTCGACCAGCCCGGACGCAAGCTCCGCCGCCGCAATGCTCGTAAGGCCAAGGCCGCTCGTCTCGGTGTCCGCCCTCTCTCCCTCCTCCGTCCCGCCGTTCGTGCACAGACTGTCCGATACAACAGGAAGGTCCGTGAGGGTCGTGGCTTCACCCTCGCCGAGTTGAAGGAGGCTGGTATTGGGAAGAAGGAGGCGCGGACCATTGGCATTGTTGTCGATCACAGGAGGAGAAACCTGAGTGAGGAGGGCAAGGCCGTGAACGTTGAGCGTCTCAAGGCCTACAAGGCCCGACTTATCGTCTTCCCCCGCAACTCCAAGAAGCCCAAGAAGGGCGACTCTACTGTATGTTTTTCCACGTATGTATCAGTGTTTAAATGTTCACATCGATGTCTAGGGCGATGATCTCAAGGCTGAGATCACTCGCGAAACCGTTCCCATCTCTGACCCTTACACCCCCGAGGCTCCCCGCAAGATCACCGATGAGGAGCGTGAGTTCCAAGCCTATCGCACTCTCCGTACTCAACGGGGATTCGCTCGCTATGAGGGTGCCCGCAAGGTGCGGGAAGCCAAGGTTTGTTTCTTCATCTCGATCGGTGGTATAGTAGCTGATGCGTTGTTCTGCGATCCAATAGAAGGCCGAGGAGGAGGCGAACAAGAAGAAGTAAACATCTTACTTACTACTTGAGCACGCGCTACTTTGATCATCCGTCCTATTTCACGCCTTGCATTCCATCATCATGTACACAAAACTTGGCCACTTGCTGGGGCCTCGCATGCCATGCCATATGTGATGAATATGGGTATTCTACCATGCCGCTCCCTTCTCGTTTCCTACGCTGCGTGTTGTAAAGATAGACCGAAATGCAATCTCCGCCGCAAGTGATTGCAGGTGGGTACAGTCTCAACCATCTAACTACTACATGACGGGACAATTATCAATGTCCTTCTATCGCCTCGCGAACGTTGGCCTCGGCCACCATGCCTACAATTTTGACTTGATCCGCGACCTGCTTAAGCACACTCCTAACCTCGCCATTTCCTTCAAGGAAGCCGAACTCTGCATATTCCAAACCATGCTCCTTTGCGAATTCCTTGACAAGCAGACTTGCCTTACGCAAATTGTGTCGGGGCAGGCGAGGGAACAGATGGTGAGTGACCTGGAGATGAAGGCCACCGTGAATGAACTCAATGGAGGGATCACAAATGACGTCCACGGTCGTTCGTAATTGACGGGCCACAAATGATTCTGAAGGACCCAAATCAGCCGTTGACCTTGAGAAATGAGACAGGACAATCTGTAAGACGACGTCAGCCTCGGCCCTTCTGTATGACCAACCTGTCGACTCACCTGGACGTGCAAGGGGCTAGGAACTACGTGGCTGATGAGCAAAAAACCTAGCCTTGTTCCCCAAGTTCCACAACCCTTCAAGACTAGGCCATACCAGGTGAAGAAACATGCGAGACCGATCATCTCTGTCCACCACCACCAACGGCCTCCCATAGCTTTACGCGGAGCAAAGGCATTCTTGGCCAGAAAAGTCCAAGAGAGCCGGTACAAGTTGAACCGCGCAAATGCCATAATGACATAGAACAGCTTGTGCTGGATCCTGATGAAGATCTTACTCGCCGCGTCAAAGGGAAGGACGCGTTTGTAGTAAGATGAGTACAGAGACCGAAGGAAGACAGGGGATATGGCGAAGAAGGGGAGGTGCTGGATGTCAGGATCACTACGAACCATCATGTAAACAAATGATTCCTAGTTTCAAACAATGGTTGACTTACTGAGACGGATGGTTCGTCACCACTAGTCGAATATCCTATTCAACAAGTTTTCTTGTAGAGGTCGCATGATTCACTTACAATGGTGTGTATTATGATTCTAGTGGAAAATCATCAGGCATGGAACTAACGCGTCGTATTGCTTGTACTAACATCGACCCACCAACCAATACTAAGTCCGCCAATGAAGTCCGCAATCAAGATGCCAAACAGCCGGTCAATTGTCCAGTTATGAGTGACGCCAACGTGTCCGAGATCATGAGCAGTGAAAGTAATTTGATGCCAGAGTAGCCCCAAGAAGAACGCACTGGTCAAGAACCATTTGCATCGGTACGCGACTATCGACGTGACAAGGAAGAACGTGTATCGAAGAACTTCTTGACCATAGCCTGACAAGTAGGGGCATTGGTACAGGCCGGCATCAATGATACGCTGGTGAAGGGCTTTGTATGCCTCGGAATGTTTCGCTGCAGTCTTGAGAGACAGCGAGGAAGGAGGGGGTTCGATCGTCGCAAGAGTGGGCCCGCTTCGTGAAGTCTCGTCGCTTTTGAATAAGAGAATTTGGGATGATGGGGCGTCCACAGTGTCAGTCGAGGAGCGCACCGCAGAGGCCTCGTTGAACCATTCCCTCGCCCCATCTTTCCCCGTGCGACGAACCCAACCACTCATGATCGGAGGAACAAACGGCTTCCAAGCGTGTTCAGAGACGTCCACAGTGCCGATCACATACCGCTTCATCTTTTCAAGAGTCGGGGCAGAATGAAAGGCGTCCACCTCGTCTGTCGCATCGCGACCAACGAAGTGCAAGATAGCCAGTGCACCTCCGGGGTGCGAAGTAAGCCATGAGGAGGGTATACGGAGGACCTGGTCACGCAAAATGACAAGATTGTCTCCTGCAAGAATACGTTTTCCAACTTCTTCACGAGTAAGGACCGGAGGAGATGGCTTGCCCATGATGCGGTTCGTTAGAGAGAGACGGGCTCTGGATTCTGTGGACGGCATTCACTTCAAATGTTTCGCAATTCCGCTTACGTCAAAACAGCCATCACGACCAAATAACGCCAAACAGCATTCCACAAAAGGAGATCTAGGTTCAACTCTGCACGTTCCCTCTCCTCCCTCTTTGGATCCTACGACAAGGAATACCGCCAGTCGGTACTCGAGACGACACTAACCGCAGGCGGTTGACGACCCATAATGACCAAGTACATCAAACCCAAGCCCTTATCCAAGCGGGAGCAGAAAGATCGCAAACGAACCCCTCTAGGCACCATCACTCCCAACGGGGGTTCACCTCTTCTTGTTCCAAAGTCCCCCAAGTCTCCTAAATCCTCGAGGCCGTTGAAATCACTGTCGAAGAGATGTAATCCGTCCTCTCTACGCAAGACATGCACCCGGAAACCAAGCCAGCGTCTTCTTCCCCGGGCATACAAGACTGGAGGAAGGCGCAAACCCATCGCTGTTCGCAACACGCCATCTCCTGACCAAGGGAACTCGCCGGAACTCTCGAGCCTTTCGGAATTCGAAGCCCCCCTTACGTTTGTGCTCGTATTTTATACTTTGTCCGCTACTGATTTGGGTAGCAGCCCTCAGGAAGATCTCCATTCTCTGCTCAGTGTCCTTCGGAAGCGAGTTAGTTACGTCTCAGATAGAATGCAGAAGGATACTAGACGACTGCACGCGTTGCGGATGCGCGAGGCCTTTGGTCCTGGCGACTGGGATGATACATCGACACCCGCGCTGGGTTCCGAACCGTTCGATCACAGGAAGTATCTAACAAAAACTACTCCCACCAAACCGTCTTTCAACCCTGCTGCGCAACGTAAGAAACCCGATGTATTTGAGCTCGTGTTCACAGATGGCCTATTGGAATGCGTACTGGAGCTCGCTAGGACCCAGGACGTCGAGAAGCCGTTTACCATCGAGATGCTCCGGAAGTCATCTGGGCCACACTTTAGATTCTGGGACCAGAGTTGCGTGATCAAGGACGGATATGCACGCTATGCCCTGATTTTCCTCGAACCCGAGGATGCCGAGCCTGAGTTTCGAAAGAAACTCTATGAAGATGTATACAGGAGTGGGGTGAAGGTAGAGCCTGACGATCCTGGTACTCTGTTCTGGGCTGTTATGTTCTCCGTAAGGATCGAGTCTCCAGTGCACATTAAAGAGTTGAAGTTCCGTGCCGGACTTGTCCTTCTCGAAGTGAACGCTGTCAAGAAGGCTGTTGTCGGCAAAGCTCAGGAGAATACCAAAATCGAACACGGCCTTCACAGTGCAACCAAGGTTATGAAAAACTTCACACCCCACAGAGAACAACCGAGGCCTGGGTCCGAAGCATCCCATACGCTTTCCCAAATCATACCACCGAAGGTGGCGTCGATCACCGATCTTGGGTCTTCTGCCGTGGTGACTGTTCCTGCGCTCAGTTCTATTGCATCAGGCGTCGAGAGTAAAGTTCCATTCATTTCGAACGAAGTCGCATCGGTTGACACTGTTCTCGTTAATGACGAGAAAGCCGCAAGACGATCATTGGACCCAATCATGCCTACAGAACTGGTGCCCACCGCTACGCCTGCTGCCAAAGATCAAGGTCTATCTCTCGGCGACAACTCTCGGAAGCCCAGTGACGCTGCGCATAGTATTCCTCCTTCTGCAAGCATGTTGCAGGCTTCGCTGCTGGCTCTAAATACCTTCGCAAAGAAGTCTAATCCTGGAGAAGTCATTGGCCTGGCAATCTCGTCCTCGAGCAGTGGAATGCTCGCCGACATGCTGACCAATATCGGTACCCGTGCTATTGCCACCTCTTCTTCCGCAAAACGGGTCGTCTCGGATGGATCTTCGACCACACAGGAACAGAACGAGCCTGCATCTTTAAACTTTTCGAATGCTGCAAACCATGGTGAGTGGATTTAGTTACTAACGTGAAGCGACGTCAGGTCTCAATATGAGTACAGCTACCACTGCATCCGGTGCTCGGTCTTCTCGGTATTATTTCAGTGCCCCTTCCGCAACCACACCGACTTTAGTACCGGGCAACCGATACAGTATGGCATGGAGCAAACCGGGCTCGTTTGTCGTGGGCGCTGCTCGGTTGACCCCCCAAGGCATGGCAACCAGAGACAGCATGCCATCGCTGGAAGACGTCGAGCGTGATCTAGAAGCAGGGACTCGGCTGGTGTCTGAATTCGAGGTGGAGGAGGGGCTGATGCTCCGCGACAAACGAACGGAGCTGGTGAAGAGATTGACGAAGTTCATACAGGCCGTCGCGACTGTGTTCCTCAGCCCGTGGAGGGGTATGTTGAGGCTGATCCGTCGGGGATGATCTCGAAACGCGCATCAAGACTGTATCACATGCTCTCACTAGGATCTGTTTCACGAGAAATTACTTAGATTTGTATTGTGTTTGTCGCAATGGGAGTGTTGTGCTTGTGTCTCCGCATCCGGGAGCTGCTGTCGAGACGGGGGGCCCTTCCTTGGGAGGATAGAGATCAACGGTTCAATTAGTGGCGGCAGGCTTATGTAACGAGGCACGGTACCCAGAAAGGCGATTTGCAGGATGGCAATGCATGGTGGACAGTCTGCTCTCTGCTCGCTTTGGCCCCTGCAATCTCCATCTCGTCCCCCGCGGCCACGACAGACAAACTGTAGTCCTTAACTTACGACCTTTCTTCTATATTGCCAGCTACTCTGGGAGTCATGCAGATCCGCCTGGGGCTTCTGCCAAACGTCCTTCTCCTCACCATCTTTTCTCGGTTCGTTCACGCAGCAAACTTTACCTTCTCTTTCGGAAACCCCTCACAATGCGACAACTTTCCTATATCTTGGTCCGGTCAGTTCTGACGCGCTCTGCTCACTCCCGTGCCGTGAGTGCTGACGCCTATACAGGGGGACAACCACCTTTTCAACTCACACTCACACCGGTACGGCAATGACTTGTTTTCCTCCTCCTTCGTGGCTAAACACTGTAGTAGATCTTCGGTACCCCTCGTACTGTGAACATACCGGATTCTAGTTTCAGTAATGGCCAGGGAAGTTTTCAAACACAGCTGCCCTTTCCCAAGGATCAAAAGTTCCTTGCTACCATGTCCGATGCAAGTGGATTTGCTTCAGGCGGTACCTCCGATGTACTTGAAGTAGGCGCATCTATAAGCAATTCCAATTGTAACACAACCGACCCAGGTGAGGTTTTGCGCTCGACGTCGCGCCAAGACCCGCTCTGACCTCTTCCGTAGGAGTCGACTTCTTCTTTCAGCTAAATTCAGCTCTCAAACAGTGCAGGTATGACGATTATGCGACATGCAACTTTTGGCCCTCTCTTAGTTATCTCGCGTAGGACATTCACATTCGATGACTATTCTGGAGCCGTGCAACCCGTCACGATCAAGGTAAGCATTGTCACTAGTCTTGATTGTTCTTTTGTAGACGGCCAGTTGTCCTGTAGGGCATCGTACCTGGAGGATCATCAATCATCCTCAATCCACCAGTCGGTCCGACGACTTTCGAATGGATAGCAGATGTCCCGGCTGGGTCTTCCATCGTCTTCATTCTTACCGATTCAAAGGGCCGTCAGGGGGGTAGCTCGGACCTCAATCTAGTCGGCGTTTCAGACGACTCGACATGTCTTACTGCGAACTCCCCTTCTTCGGTCTCTGCGGCACCCTCTGCTACTGCCTCGCAATCTTCGACCTCAGGTGCACCTGCTGCTTCCTCATCCGGTGGTTCTGCGTCAGGCAGCGACAAAAACTCGTCCAGCTCTGGACCAAATGGAGCAGTAGTTGCTGCAGCAGTTGCTGCAGGTGTAGTGGGAACACTCGCCATCGGAGCCCTAGTCATCTTCTTCGTCCGCAAAAGGCGAAAGGAGAGATACTACCGCCATTCACGCTTTGGCTCTATCGATCTTGCTCAAGATCCACCACCCGGTCCGTACGATAATCCGAACCTTCCTCCTGTGAATCCTTACACATTGGGGTCGCAAGCTGGGTCAGTTGCAGGCATTACCCCCGTTTCTGCATCGTCGCATAACCTGCTGGGTCCCGGTAGCCAATACTCGCAGTCAGACTCATTTGATCCATACACCGCATACGCACCACCTTCCGCGACCGGAGGAGCAACCACCCACAATCGAAATAATTCTGAGGTGAATTCGACTGTGACAAGTTCCACACGACCCGGGGAGACCCTGATGAGCTGGGAGGATTCGTCAGTATCATCCGCTGCAAGACGAAAAGCTGCCGCTGCAGGCATCCCGTTACACCACACCCCGGTGTCAACGCGTTTCATCGTGCACACTGACCTCGAAGAAGTTGGCCCTCAAGATGCGCATGAAGAAGTCATTGAGTTGCCTCCACAGTATAGTGAGCGTCGAGCGCCGTTGCCCGGGGTATCGCCAGCGTCCGTCGATACATTTGGTACCATACCACCTCTTGGGTCACCCCCACCCCCACTCCCCTCTAACTCGGCGAATTACTCACCTCACTCATAGCTATCTGCTCCTTCTTGACTTCGCAGACTTTTTTGACTGCTCTTATTTATCCCTGTCCCTGGACTATTTGTTCATCATCATCTTTACTTCAAATCATGAATTATTGTTGAGCTGCCTATACCCTTCGCCACCAATCATTTCTCCCTTTTTGGCGGTAACAGCCTTTCTTCTCTCTTGCTCTTCTCAGTGGTTGTTACTTGTACTTCTTTCCCTTGGTTGTGGCATTGTACAGGGCTACGAAGGTCGTCTTCTGCGCTTATCTTGTTTATGAAATGCTTGTTGGACCATCTTCTCATTTCCCCCTTTTTGCTTTTCCTTCAATTCTGCTGACAAATCGGGGTGAACAATGGTCTAAAACACTCCTTTCTGCCCGTGTCTGCTTGTCGTACTTTAGGACAAAAATCATCGTACCGTATGACACCGAACTAAATGAATTTAGCTGTTGACTGGGACCTCCCGCCTTAGCTTTAAATTGGCTCATGACCACAGGTAAGAACACCCTTCGTCTATTCACTAGCAATTTTCCCAAATAATGGGCCGAAAACAACAGTGACAACCTTTGGATCATAGGAGACAGGCCAAGACGATACAGACAATACGGCGTGATGACGAGGAGGAATGATGAGGCAAGCGAGGGGATAGCAGTAGATTAGCGGCGGTTATGAGAGGGCACTACGCTGCAGAACAAGGAAATAAGAAAGCACAATGCGGAGCGACGATTCCAACAAAGCCACCCAAAGGGGAAAGAGACTGATGAGTGGAAAGGGGGGCACATGGGCGGAAGTGGCAACATATCGAGAATGAGGGGGGTGATTGTACAAGTACAAGTGGGAGCGTTCATGATTGATTTAGGAATATATCGCGGATGAGAGGAGCCGTCAAAACAAACGACCACTCTGCGAGGGTACAGTAAAAAAAGAAGATACACCACACGCGTAATGTGACACGGCGAGTACAAGGTGAACGATATTATCCGCGACCGAAATCTGCTTCATTGTGGCATCTCTTCGTCCTGCAAGCCGGTATTGGCGAAGGCCGCAACCATTGCGTCCTGGTCCTTGCGGCGCTTGTGACGCTTCCTCCTGTCATCCTTGATCGCACGAGCAATGCGACGACGGTATGTATTTTGCAAATGGGGGTCTCCATTGAAGTGCTTGCAAGCCAAGGAGCAGAGCTCAATGATAGCAAGCAGACGAAGCGTCTCGGAGTTATTGAGGGCCTATGTGACGAGGGTAGAACGTAAGAAAAGTGTCAGTCGAATGCAGGGAAGGTAGAGCATGAATAGTCGAGATGCGCGTACGTTCAACGACCATGACACGACACGGTTGCCTTCGACGCATCCTACTACCACGAAGTTGCCTCGCTTCTCTGCCTGCAGCGCTGTGCCCTAAGGGGCGCAGTATTTGTAAGGGTTTGGGGCAACGCATGAGCCAAGGTGTCAATTGAACTAACCTCGCCAAATGCTGTAAGGATCTTATGCGACTGTACTGATCTAACAACTAATGTGAAATGTGGTTGAGTAGAAGGCTCAGGAGTTGTGCAGGGCAGAGTGGCACAGAACGGACCTATTCTGGACGACTTTGGACCAACTGATTCTCGAGTGACGATAGCACGACCGAGATACGCCCAATTATCTCTCTCTGGTCTACGTATGTGTACTTTCACTGCAATATCTTTGAAGTTGTCTTGCGTTTGCGAAGATAACTGAGGTGCCGCTGCCGGCGCGTCTGCATTCGGGTGGGCTACGTGCATGAGCACTCTGGACGACAGGAGAAAGCGGTCGAAGATTTTTACCTGCTACCTGTGAAGTTAAAAGATCTTCTGAGGTTTGGATTGGTGCTTGGTGAGGTTGTTGTTCTGACGCGTGTGCTTGAGGGACTTCCATAGTAGTAGTGGTATCCGAGTCCATGTTCATGTCCTGAGACGATGTTAGGGATGGAGATGACTACAGCGACGTCTTAGTCATATACGCACGATATCCATCCTTACTTGCTGGAGGGCGAGAGGCTTGGGAATGTGTACTGGAAACGTTGCAAGGGGTCAAGGTGCGAGAAATGTCAGGCGAGCTCGGACTCGAACTGGTATTGGATTCCCCCTCACGTGACAAATCATTACGACCACGCGTCGCGACGCGTCTTTGGTCGCCACCGATTGTCTTGCAGGCGGTACTTAGACCTTTCAGGATTTATCTCAGAATCCCTAAGCAAATGACTGCGGGATTCTCCTAAGCTAGGTAGTTAAGTCAACTTTCCAGAGTAACTGCATCCGCAAGCGGCCATACGCGTAGTCTGCAGCACCCGTTCCCCTTTGTACATGCTGCGAGTGGCAAAGAAGCGAAGATCGATTCAGAGTATATACAGTATAAAGAACTTCCGAGCTCGCTCTTCATTTGCCCTTAAGTCACACAAAATTTATACTCGTTGCCTCTGCCATTCACAGCATCCTATCATGATACAACCGTCCCGTGCCGCCACTCATCGAAACTATGTGTATGAGGGGCCGTCCCAACCAGAGGTAACGAAGGTTTAATGTCTGTCTGATTACATAGAAACTCAAATGCACTTTAGCGGTCTCAGGACGACCCCGATTGTTCTACACAGAGGATGACACACAACAGAAGGAGACTTCTCAAGATCTACCAAATGACCTTCACCGTGACCCACTCGTCGCAGAGAATGCTAGTCGTGGCAAAATTCCAGACGACGATACACAAGACAATCAAAGCGAGGAAGGAACGCAAGAATACGAAGAGGAAGGCGTTGCTCTAGCATTGTGCCCATATCCCGAACATTTGACGCAGACGATGCTCGCTCGCATCCTGAAGTTCCACGCTTGGTGATAAGGAAAGTCCACAGAGGCGATCTGGCTTGGGTGGCCATCGCCAGTTTCTGCGACATGTGCCACAAACAGGCGCAGGTGGTGTGGAGGATCATCAGAAAACTTGAAAGGCAGAAGATGCTGACACGGAAACCCGAGGAAGACAGCGGCTCCGTCGAGCAGATTCTAAGGCAAGTCTGGTTTCCGTACCAGCAGATGCGTTGTAGGATGGAGATGTAGGGGCAAAAACAACGTAATGTGTAGAATAGAGATACGTTCACATTCATCGTTGCTCCGGAGCCATATATGGCCCCGCGACAAGACAAAGATTCCGAGGCGTGAACTGAACATTGATGATAGGCGTCCGTTTCGTCGGGAATGTGGCAACCAAATCCGTTCTGTTGTGCCATACTCGGTGTTAATACGATGCGCAGTGTTTAGAACATGCTTACGTCTCGATGCCCGGACTATTTTCGTGCTCCTTATGCACCCCATTCACTCCTTCCCCAGAGCCGTTTACTAGTGTTCCATTTTGGCTCATTTTATTAGGGAGTCCCCCTGCACTTTTTACGTCCCAGCAACGGACTGTCCAGTCAGCGCCCCCACTGACAATCATGCTCGATTCAGCACTGAATGTGAGGGAGTAAATAGATGCGGTATGGCCAGTCATTTTCTTGACTCGGCGACCGGAACCCAAATCCCAGAGATTTATTGCAAGGTCTTCGCCTGAAGGCCGTATCACATCGCGTTCGTTCCCTGAAGCCAAATGCTGAGCGAACTCACCTGCTGTAGCCAGGTACCGACCATCAGGGCTAAATGCCAGCGTAGATACAATATTTTGATGGCCAATAAATACTCGCACGCAGGAGCCTCGTTGAACGTCCCATAAACGAGCAGTCGTATCACTTGATACGGTACCCAGGTATAGGGAATTGGGATGGAATCTCACACTCTGTAAGAGAAATGTGGGACGTCCGGAAGACCACTCGAAGAGAACGGGGATACTCACGTTCACGTCGCTCAAGTGCCCGGCGTATATCCGCAAGGCGTTCCCTCTGTCTGTGGACCACAGTCTGGCTGTTTTATCACGACTTCCGGTGGCGAAATATATCCCAAGGGGGCTCCATTGCACGTCCCATACAGGGTTCTCATGACCCCGATAAGCCACAACGTTCGTCATCGTATCGAGCGACCATAGCCTGGTGGTTGCATCTGCTGAAGACGACAGGAGGTATTTCGGTGAGGCCGCGGAACCACCAATAGGATCAAAGGAGACGGAATATACGGGTCCACTGTGGCCGATCAATTTACGTGTGGACGAGCCACCTTTCTCGCGAATCTTTTTCAAAGATGAAGCTGTGTGATTGAGTTAGGAAAGAAGATATGAAGCGGCACATACTCACAATCACGAATCGCGCTAGCCTGAAAGTCGCTACGCAGACCTTTCAGTTTCTCGCCTTTGAGATTCCAAAGCCTGATATAGCTTTCCGAGAAACCTGCTGCCATCAGAGACGTGTCTTGTGAGAAAGACACGCACGGAACGCTACAGATAGAGATCAGGATTTACTCGATACTCAAGCAATCTGACCGTCGAACATACCCCTCTCCCACGTCATGCAAAGTATACGCACAGATACTTGGCAGGGCACGAGCCCGTAGAGCGGAGCCCTGCGGAGTATTCGCATTGGCGTTTGCCAACAATGACGGTTCTAAACGAATCCTTTTCCTTGCATCCCTGACCTTCTCTACCTCCCTTTTTACATCAACGGATCGGAAATTGGGAGGTAATGGAGGTAAATCGGACAATGAAGGGGCGGTGACCCCGGGTAACGGGGCGGTCCGCAAATAATGCACGTCATATTGCGCACCAGGATCCGGATCCACCGCTGCTTGCTGTCGCAAGGTACGCTCCGTTTCAGCCTTCAATTCTTCAGATATCGGCGCGGGACCTAGTTTCAATTCCCCCTTGGAAGCATTATAGGACGCAGGATTTGCAATCTTGCTCGTCCCACTATTTTGAGGGATGAGAGCCTCTAGGAGTCCCGTGTTCTCCTCCCAATTAGAGGCAGTACCCAAGGTGGCGGGTGAATCAGAAACTGGTATGGTCAATACACTACGAGAAAACGGCCCAGCGAAGGATTCACCTTCAAACTTCAAGTGATTGTTCACCACGCGCATGACCGCAGCACGCCCTCGTTTACCCTTTTCCCCGGTAAACCCATCGGAACTACCCATGGCCTCGCCCCCGACGCCCTCAGTTAGCCATCCGACGAGAAGACTGAAACCAGACCGGCTTAGCCTGATGTAGTACTTTTCGTTACGGAAACGTTGCGCTAAGTCATCCGCTTGCACATGGGCGGGTAGTAGCAACGTAGAAAGGTGATGAAGTACTTGACTATGGGCGGGAGAAATGGAACTGGAATGTTCGGCATAAAATTGTTGGGCTATCATAGATTATGTTTCGTGATATATGCCGCGCAATGCAGAGCTACGTACCGGCCTCTTTGTAGCCGCCTTGGACGAGGTCAAGGTAAAAGTGGCAAAATATTGGGAACAGGATAGGTCGGAATTCTGGCTACTGAACGTTTTGAGGCGATTACACGAGTGACGTGCTTTTAGACTTACGCGATACATATCAAGTGAGCCCTCTACCCAAGCTTCCAGTTCCCTGAAGCCTTCCTGCTTGTCTCCCGGATCGACCGTTAGAATCTCCTCAGCCCCTGCAGGCCCGATGGAGGAAACAAGGTTCTGAATGTTAACAGGCTGACCAGAGGACACTAGTTCAGACTTGACAGCATTAGAATCTTTCAGGGCATTCTCTCCAGGCTGCCCAGGCTTCTGAGTGAATATGGCCAACTGCTTCACCAACTCCTCGGATGAGATGGTGGTCGGCGCGGTTGTGGATGAATCATCTTTGTCAGTTGGACTGCTGTCTTGTTCAAGAGACTGCTGCAAAGCCTGTTCAGCACTCCTGAAGCCCCTGGAACGCAAATATTCTAGGATTTGACGATCGAGAGCAGAGGCCGAGTTTGCCTGGTCCGGTGCTTGGTTGGCGGTATTTGTGGGCGAATTTGCCTCTGGGGCTGGGGTAGATGCAGCAGGGGTAGCGGTAGACATGGATCGAGGGTGTATAGTTGGAAGAGAGAGTAAGATCGTAAGCTATATTGTACAGAGCATGGGGGTACTTATTCAACAAACGTGAACGTTGTAACCGCGTCACGGTCAGTAGCTGTCAGTAGTGTCACCTCGATCGCGTAGGACTTTGACGCTGACGTAAGAACTAATGCTTTTGGAATTTCGACCTTCTCAGTCCGACATTCCGACTCGTGCTGTCTGACCCAAGAGTGTCGGATTTCGACTTTCTTTCTCTGAGATTTGAAACATGCTGTAGTAATTATTGAAGACATCTGACTTGAATACTACAAACTCAGTAGTACTTCCGCCGTTTGTAGCCGCCCCCGCCTCGACTGGGATAGCTAGAGTTACGTCCCCGTCCTCTAGAATATGAACTCGTAGATGCGCTGGACTGGGTGTAGGTCCGTTTCTTGCTGATTGTTGGTTGTGCAGCCTCCACCTTCTGGTATCCCACTTTCTTGCACTCCTTGTCGAATGCCTCTACTAAAGCATTGAAATCGCATGATACCATGCTGCCAAAGAGTGGGTGAGACGTTGACCATTTGCCGTATGTCAATCGAGGCGAAGTTATACCAAACGCCATACGGGCAAGCAGACGAGGATCGTCACGTTCAGGGCACGCATCGAGAATCGCCCTGAGTTTCGCTGGATCCGGTGTGCCCTCTGCGGTGGGATTGAACTCGACGCCTGCTCCCGTTTGGCAGAATGTGCACTGACCACACATTCCTCCCGGGACGCCGTCTGGGTCACCAAAATACTCAGCGAGTGCCTGAGGCAGGCCTAAATCAACAAAAAGGGTCAGCCTCTTGATCGAAGAAGTTCGGCCGGAGGACTCACAGTCATCGTTGACAGCGAAATCAATGACCTGGCGGATTTTCTGGATTGTCTCCTGTTCTCGCTGCAGCATACGTTGGTATATTAGGTCGGCTAACACCCGGATGCCCTCCGCTTCCTTCGGCATTTCGTTCAAAACAGCATATCTCTGTGGACACTGTCAACAAAGCCAGCGCAAAAATTGCGTTACATGTATGGGAGCGCACATTTCTTACTTGCGAAGGCTTGGTGAATACATGTCCTATTCAAACGCAAGATGAGCAAGCTGCATTCTCGAGTACCAATGGGGATCCAACCGTCTAGTTCCCAGTCTGTTAGTTTTCGTGCTAGCTCGCTTCTATCGGTCTTCGAATACTGGGCCGCTTGTACAACATCGATCTATATGAAATGTAAGTGCTGGAGATGGAGAATCGCAAACTGCAACTAACTGTATAATTTGCTCCCTTCCCGACCCAATACTGCTTTATCACCTGAGCGGTCGCCGAGGCGTCTGACTGAATCTTCTTGAGGCCATCCTGACCGCGAGGTGTAATATCGTACACTGAATAAAATGGTGTAACCGCTCTAATATAGTTATAATCCAGCTCGAGTTGGGCATAGCATAGGTTCAGGACATTTGCCTGTGTCATGAGTGAGGACGAACACAAAATGCGGGAGAGAATACAAGCAACGAACCCGAATATCATACCTATATCAATGACGGAGATGAACAGAGGAATGAAGAGAGACGACAAGCGCATACTCACAATCTAGACTGTTGATTCAAGTTGAAATCAATGGTTCCGTCGGGTGCAGGTTCTTTCATGGCGACCTCCTGCAACCAAAGCTCAACATCTTTCTTGGCACAGGTATCTCCACGTGCAAAGCCTTCCAAGATGGGGATGTCGGAGTTGCACAGAAACATCGTGCATTGGGAAGGCAACCCATCCCGACCGGCCCTTCCAACTTCCTGAGAGTAGTTCTCTAAAGACTTGGGCATGGTGAAGTGTATAACCTAGGAGGAAATTTGATATTCAGTATGTGAGAAGCTGTGCGTATGCATACCTGTCGAATGTTGGCTAAAAGTGACAAGTTGAGCACATATGGTCTGATCTCAACATGTATGCACTCACCCTTGTCGATACCCATACCGAAGGCAATCGTTGCGCAGACGATACCCTTCTCGGACTCCATGAACTGTAACTGTATGCGTTCTCTCTCTTCCGACGGCATCCCAGCATGGTAGAACATGGGATCTAAACCGTACGCGCGGAGTCGTGAAGCCAATTCCTCGGCTTGCTTCTGTAAGGCAACATATACAATGGCGGGTCCTGTTCTGGTTTGTAGCATCGGAACGAGTTTGTGTATCTTCTCTTCATAATCGTTGACAACTTCGACATGAAATGCGAGGCTGAGGTAGAAATCAGGGTCAGCGACACTCCTGGATCTCCATCTTTGGCTCACTTTGGTCGATATATAGGTGTGCGGAAGACGCCTTCAATGGGGTGGATCAGGAAGTTCTTGCAGATGTCATCTGCTACAGTCTTGGTGGCGGTAGCAGTCAGACAAAGAACCCGCTCAACGTCCATCTCCTCGGCAAATCGAGCAATCTTGAGGTATTCAGGCCGAAAACTGGATCCCCACTGTGCATATAAGGATCAGAAGAGCCTACTTTCGCTTTAAGTGCTTTGGATTACCTGTGAGATACAGTGTGACTCGTCCACAGCAAGCACAGAGATCCTGACGCGTCGCATTAGCTGCACAAACGACTGCAAACGACGTCAGGTGGATTTCATACGGACGAGCCATAACGTGAACAGGGTGTACCTCATTGTTCAACCTGATAGCCACAAAAATCATTAGACAAACACTCATAAAATGCGAACCCGAATGCTCACCGCTCCGGAGCGACATAGAGGATTTTCATGGATCCAGACAGAACCTCATTCTTGATCCATTGCATGCGATCAGCACTTTGTGTGCTATCCATACTCGCTGCTTTTACACCCCGACGCACGAGTGCGTCCACTTGATCTTTCATAAGAGCGATGAGAGGAGAGATGACCAATGTGAGACCCTTCACATAGAGGCTGAGCAATCTTTTCTTCCTTCGCATCTTTTTGAGAACACTCACCTCCAGACATAGTGCGGGAACCTGGTAAGTTAAACTCTTCCCACCTGTACAAAGCAAAGTCAAATTCATTACAGATATAATCAGCTCGAGAAAGCACTGACCGCCAGTCGGGAAAAGGACGAGGGCATTCTCGTTGTCGACGAGCAGACGACGTATAACCGCCTCCTGAGAGAGTCTGAATGACTCAAAACCGAATGTATTACGAAGGACGTCGTATGCTTGTTCCATAACTTAGATTAAAGCACTTATGGTAGTAACATGAAAAGGGATAGTTGATGGAGAAAAGGTGAGCAAGATATGCGCGGCATCTACATAGCACGCCCCCGCGTTTCTGTTTACGCGTTATTTCAACTTATTTGTCCCGCATACAGCCCCGTGACCCAAAGATTCAGAAGTGCTGGAACATGCTCGAATACTTAGTTACTAGTTGTTCGACAGGACCAGATTCAGCGTAGCAACGGATTGAGGATACCTGTAGCCTCACTATACGGTGATAGGATAATCTACACTCGGAAATAGTTCACAAGTACATTGATAAACTCGAAATATTCTTGATAGAGCAGGGGGTCTGTACTTGTGGGAATTTACAACCAACCTATATAACAAGATACACGAAGCAAAAAGTTACTGAAGAGCGAGGGTGTTGGATAGGTTCTCCGTATGCCATCTCCATTAGAAGTGTTCCTGGAGAGTCGGTCAGCACGGTGAGAGGGACGCTTGAAAGACCAGCCCTACCTTTGCAAAAGTGAACTCAACGTTGGCAGACGTGTGCATGTTACAAGCCTCCTTGATCGATTTGGCGAGGACACCGGGTCCGCAGAAGTAGGTCTATGGAAAAGTCAGTTCATCTGTTGCCTTTCCTCCAGGGCTCAGTGAAGTACTTACTCCAACCTTGGCTTTCAGTTGCGAATTGCTACCGGGCAAATACTGACCAGTCTCGATCGCCTCACGCATGCGACCGTAGATGGATTTCCAATCCGGACGGCCGAACATGGTACGGGAACGAAGAAGGGTGAGAGGGTCGTACTCTGCACCGGCGTCGTTGACAGCAATATTCCAAAGCATGTCTTCGCCAACCTTTTGAGTGAGGTAGATGTTGATACGCAAAAAGTTGGCTGTGTGCTTGTTAAGGATCTGTTTCTTGTAATAGTACATTCAAAACTACTCACGATCAGCCTGGGCTGCTTCGACCTCCTGGAGCAAGCTTTGGAACCAACCGAAGGAAGGAGCGTCACGGCAAACCCAGAAGAACTCGACGCGCTTCAGAGAGCCAAGATTACCCTTCCTCTGACGGTACCAGATGTGTTTGAGAATAGATGCGAAGGGGGTCACACCTACAATACGAGAGAAATTTCAGTGGATTTGCTCCATAAGGGACCAGACAGCCTTCAATTACTTACCAATACCAGCACCAATGAGGACAGCGACCTCGCACTTGAAGACATCTTCCGCAGGGGCACCGTAAGGGCCATCAATCCTAACAGCGGGCAGGGGACGCGCAGTGTGACCAGGATCAAGTTCCACGAAGTCACCACGGGTGCCATAGACGCTGTCGTCTTTCTCCTTACCCTTCATGGCAGCCTGGGTCAAAGCGGCGACAACCGAGGGTCCTGCGCCAACGCGCTCGCCCAATGCCTGGGTCCAATCACCCACTTGACGAATGTGGACGGACACATATGGGTCTTCAGGAGCGGAAGTGATTGTGAACTACAAAAGCTATGAGTCGTGGGAAAAGGCGTCGACGGGGTAACATACCGGATGCCATTGCCAACCGGAGACGTCGGGGACCTGGATGAACAACCATTGTCCAGCGACATACTTGAAACTGGGTTTGATGATGCGGAGTTCCATAGCTCCCGAGGGATGGACGAGAACCTTAGACAGGCGGGTAGCCCGCCTAGCGCGGATCTCTCTCCAGATTCTCTCGCCGAAATAAATAATACCAGGCCAAATGGTGAATCGCCAACTCTCGTAGCCCAAACAATGGTCCGTAGTGTAGAACGGGAACACTTTGCTGTAAGCAGGGTCGGGACTGTCACGGACAAAGCAGCCAGTGGCATGGGTGTAAAGACCGATCATGAAAAAGAAAGCGAGATGATGGGTATACCAGAATGCCTCGAAGCACTGGTTGCGAATCTTGTGATGAGCAGTCGTGTACATGAGCAACATTATGAGCAGCATGAAATGACCGGTGATACCACCCGCTTGAGTGTAATGGATATCGAGGGCAAGTCCGGGGCGGACCTCTGCGTCGTGTTAGCAAGTAACAAGCGAAAAGGGCTGGATGTTTGCTTACGGGTTCTCTCGACATTGAAAAAATTGACGTAGTGAGCGGTGGTGTGAACCATGGCCCAAAATGCCATGGAATACGCGACTTGTCTGTGGAACCAGATATTCTCGTCTGCGGGAAACAACCAGGAGAGCCGAGGACGGACGACACGAATGACGTTACGAAGCATGGGGACCAAAATCAGACCGCCATCGAGGGCCAATACGAGACCTGCCCCACGAGACGTCCAGACCGACCATGTCAGGGCATTCAATGCAGCCAATTTGGCATTGGTTTCCTGGATAGAAATGAGCAAGGGTGGCTGAGGAGATGCACCTCAGCGTACCTGACTATGCCATCCATATGCGAAAAGGCCTAGATGTGCGCCGTAGAAAAGAACGTTGAAGACGAGCCTCCTCGGGGTGAGGATTTCGCGATGGAACCAAGTTTCGCCCATATTGGTGAGATTAGAGGACCGTCGGGGTTGAGACAGCTAGAATACCAAAAGAGAGCGGGGTCCGGGTCCGGCCAGACAAAGGAATGAAAGGAAAGCAAAGGACGGAGAGAAAGAGAGAGCCCTGGAGACGTGAGGAAGAGGGAGGATGATAAGTAGCAGGCAGGCGGCGGGAGGCTTGATGGCCCCGTGCGAGACATATGCATCACCGTTTGACCGTGGTCATGGCAATTTGTCACCCCGTCCCTGGGCCAAAAATACCTCCCGAGGCTCCTTTTCCTCGACAAAGTACAGTAGTATGCACAATGCTTTACATCGCAGCATTCTCGCCTTTGTCGAGCCTCTCTTGCGACGGTCGTTTCGCCGCCTTTCTCTGCGAGGAAAGCTCAAAAATTATCGCGAAACATATCCTCGGATGCTATACTGACACGCGTCGCAACCGGCGTTCGTGCCAAACATTCCAGTCCCTTGGGTCGTCCCAGGCTCAAGCTTGCCTCGAGCAATGGCATTTTCCTTCCTTCGTAACAATGCGTACAGTACAGATGGTCAGAAACCCTCCCTCACGACCACGCTGCGGTGTCGTCTCTACCCTTCATAACGATAGGCCACCATCGCCTCAATCCGGTGGACATCCGTGCTGAAGCTCCGCAACTTGACCTGCTGGCTCTTGCTTGCTTCAATCGCCAGCGGATCGGTATCCACCCACTCGTCCGCGGGCACGTCGGCCGACTCGGAGGTGTATGCCAGAATGTTGAACACCGTCGGCTCGTCGATGACTGGCAGGAACGTCACCGTCGACACAATTTGCTTGAGAATGTTACGGATCTCTGCTTGAATTTCTGACTCCGGTTTCGCTGGGGCACTGCACCCTGCGTCAATCGTGGCGTTGGGGACTCGATGAATGATACGTACTCGCCGCCATCAGCGGGCTGTTCAACTAGGTTGATGTCGAACACCCATCGCTCCATCGTTCTTCGCGAGTCTTTTGATATGATTGCGAGAACAAGCTGGGTAATTGACCCCGTCAAGAGCCACTCTATTGAGAGCACTTTGTGTTATACTTCTGCTTTCCAATGCTCTATTAGAGAACGTACTATTGACTTGCTTCAAAATCCTGTACACATCTTCAGAAGCTGGCCTGTATGAGAGGCAATTGAACATACTTGTCAAGGTAACTTTCTAACGCCAAATCTTGGGTGACAAGCACGGTCTGTCCGTATTTCTTCACCATGTGGAAGTCGTCGGCGGGGTAGACTCCCCGCTGAAAGAGAATGCTTTTACAACAATGTGAGGACATGTCAAGCTACAAGAAATTGCAGTGGCACAGACGTGTTAACGGCATATTTGAAGAATTCAGTCACCAGGCTGGTGGAGCCTTTGAGGGTGATGGCCTGTCTTGTAGGTGCTTGCCTCGTCGGAGCCATAATGGAGACGTGCTTCTGCGTTGATGAGTATCTGGGGTAATCAAGAGGCGATGGTAGGTAGGAAAGAGAAACGCAGAGGGACAAAGTTGAAGGTTGAACAATGATCGCGCCGGTGGCTACGGCCTGCAGGTCTCTCGCGACTTGTCCACGCGTTTGACACGTGATCATGTCCAAGGCTTGTCCTGAGCTCAGATTCAAACTGGGCTGATGTTCCCTCACTCCTGAGCTTGCCGACGTTGAATATTCTGAAAGCTCGATATGCAACATCGGCATGCAATTCTCGCAATATGCACTTCCGATCATGGATGGTCATCCGGTACAGGGCGTATTATTATAAGGGCGCGTCACATAAGAGACCATAGAGACATAACGACATAACGACAATAAGGGATAGAAATGAGGAGACGGCATCGATGAGGCAATCATAAATCCGGAGTAGTGTGGCAGAATGGTATGATTATGCAATAGAGAAATGGTCATATTTAATCGTGTACGAGGTGCGTGGAGGATCCAAGGGAAAATTGGTAGAGGATAGACGCGAACGAAATGTCGTGAGGGATTGGACGCGAAGGAATTGGATGTGAAGGGAGTAGCTTGAAGGAAGCGGCACGAAGGCAAGGTTACGAAGGATAGGATGATTGAGGTCAGTGGGGATTAGGTGTATACCTGCAGTTCACCCAGGTCGTCTGACAAGGTGGTAAGAGGAATACCAGCCTGGAAATACCTGAAGCCTCCCTTCACCATTCTTCGCATCATGCCCTCATCGTCGGGATCTTCAATGTTTTCTGGATCTTCAGTGTGGTCTTCCTGGTATACGTCGTCATCACCGTTGCCCACGTCCATGTCCTCGTAAAGGCTGTTATCACTGTCTAAGTCCGTGTCCTCGCAGGAGCTATCCTCACTATCCATGCTCATGTCCTCATAAAGGCTCAGCTCAACATCGTACTCGGAATCGGGACTGCAACGTCTGCCAGAATCACTTCTGTAGCCACCGTCGTCCGACCCGGCGCTTGATGGGCGTTGAGAGGAGTCCTTTGACATTGGAAGCACGAGGGAGATATTTTCCTTCTGATGGATAGACGTGCAAGGAGCATCCACCAGTGTGCGATCGCCGTCGGAATTATCAGCATCACTATCATCATAAGCAACGCCAGCAACACCAGGGTCACAGACATTGCTAGCATTACCAGCATGACCAGCGATACCAGCGAAACCAGCATTACCAACATTACCAATGTCACCAGTGTAGCCAGTGTTGCCAACTTCACCGTCATCGTCGGAGTCCATAGTGAGATCGATACAGTTCTCAAGAGATGATCCAGGAAAGAAAAGGGCATCCACGTCGATGATCTCCAAGGGCAAGAGTTTGATCGTACTAGACCTAGGACAAGGTTGGGGCATCCTCTCCGGCTTGACAGCAGTGGAAGGTGGATCTGAGATAGTCAGTTGCAACGTGTACATGAAATCGGGCGATAGAAACAAACTAACCAATCGACTTGGGAGTTACTGCAATCTCTGCTGAGCGATTAGAGTTGAGCATGAATTGATTACCCTTGTGTGCAGTACTTGGAGCAGGTGCGACAACCAGACTAGTGATTTTGGGCTTGATGATGGGTGTCCGCAAGGCGCGAAGTGAACCCGACGGAGTCCCTCGCCTTCGCTTGTCAACCTTGCCGGGTAGCTTTGTAGAGAGGACCTGTCGCTTCCGTGGTAGGCTGCAAAAGGGTATGGGATACGCATCGGATGGAGGCCAAGTCACAAACTCACGTCAAGGTACACTGCTCTCTAACTGCACCGATAAGCGGTGCGAAGATGCGAAAGGTCCATTCACAAGTGGCCTCGAATCCAGCTTGTATAAAGTAGGCAGCGGTGATAGTCTCAAATAGATCTGCGATGGGTTTCGTGCTTGACTTGGACGCCTTCGCTACGGGACAGTGTCGGCCAAATCCTTTGTTTTCGAGACTTTTGCGCACGTCGGCGTCTAACTCGGAGAGGTCGAGCTTTGATGAGATTCTACAGAAGGTGGCATTCGAGAGGAGAGCAGACCGGCATTGCTGACGAGAATAGTTGAGGGATGAAAAACAAGCTTATTCCTTCTGAGACTCACGGTGTATATATGTGCATTTGCTGTGGGATATTTGTTGAAGAGCACATGAGTGAGAGTGGCATATATCACAGCGTCGCCGAGGAACTCAAGCTGGTCGTTTCGAAAGTCACTATCGTCAGAGAAGAGCAGCCTCTTCCACCATACATCAGAAAGAGGAGGGAGAACGGCAGTGAAGGTGTGACGGGAGATGACGGCGTCCACGACTTCCTGGATAGACCGGCGGTTGGGAGGCTTGACGGTGAGCATCGAAAGTCTGGCGGTCATCTTGAATCTTGAGGAGTGGCGACGCTTGGGACTGCGTAGGTAGGGGAGAGAGAAGAAAGAGGGATGGACCTACCGCGGGGTCTGTTGAGGGTATAAGAGGGGGAGGCTGGCGGGCTTTGGCCCAGTGGCGGGTTGGTTCTAGTTTTCACTCAAAGTTCACTAGTGCTTTCTGGTTTGACTGGATTTGGCCTCGCAGCATTGTCCGCCACTGAGTCCCGTGACTGCTTCCCCAATTGGGTGATTACGTACACAACGCGTGCAGAAAAAGACGCGTCTGGTCAAAGCACAATAGAGTTCGTTTCGTCCTCCTGGGCCGCCGCCACAGTTCCCTCCTTGTCTCTCCCGGCCATGTTCCAGTCCACCGCACCCTCCAGTTCGTTCCCAAAGTCCATCAATGGCAAGGGCACACAGCACACACCCTCCCCAACTCCTCTGCTCGACCTCCCCGCCCTACAAAGCGCGAGTAGGGTGCTGCATGATCAATTCGTCAAGGATGCACAGGCCGTGCCAGAGCTGGGGGAAATGCTGACCACCTGTATGTACCCAGTATCTCCCGCACACATCCTTTGCTGATGGTCAACAGCTGGCCTGCAGTCCTCAGCTGCGTACAGCGTGTTCCCCGACGACTACCGGGTGCCATTTCAGAAGAGGCGGTTGGTGCGGATTCCAGAGTCACTCTTCCAGTATTATAACAGTATGTGTAGTGCTATTGCCAACCTCGACTACAGTTGACCCAATCATAGCAACAAATGTCACAACACATATGGGTCTTCTTCCTGAACTCGACCGTGTATGGATCACCATCGACCAGAACCTCTTCCTCTGGGACTACATTGAGGGGTAGCGCTTCATCTTCTACTTTTCATCTCTGCCACTAAGTTTTCATAATTTAACAGACAAGAACTAAGCTCCTTTTCCGACCAACCCGACGTCATCACGCATGTCGCGTTGGTAAAGCCCAAACCTGGTGTCTTCATCGACGAAATCACTTCGTTGCTTGTTCTATGCACTCCAGTCTCGATCCTACTTATTGGCATTTCCGTCGCAGATGTCCCGGGACCTAGCAATCGAACCCGCAAGGAGATCAAGATGTATGCCACAGACATGTCCGTGCCTTGCGAGGTTGAAATGTCCTCGGTAGCTGGTACAAGTGATGGGCGCATATTTATGACGGGCGTACAGGACGGCCATTTGTATGAACTGCACTATCAAGAGAAGGAGGGCTGGTTTGGAAAACGCGTGCAGCTCATAAATCACTCTGTTGGTGGTGTCCAGAGTTTGCTCCCTAGGCTTGGTTCAGCCAAGGCAGAAGGTATGCATACTTCTCCCTATTAAGGCACTTGCACTCATCATAGAAACCTGTCGCAGACCGAATGACAACAGTCGTGTCCGACTCGTACAGAAACCTCTTCTATACGCTCACAGTCAACAACACGATCTCTGTATATCGCACGAATGGTGACAAAGCAGTGCAGCATTTACAGACCATTTCGAACCTCTACAAGCTTGCACAAGACAAGGCTCCAGGCTCCCCTGCTCTCACTCCGAAATCGTTCTCCATAATCTCGCTGCATGTGCTTGAGCCTGGTCATTCACAGTACAGTGCTCAACTGATGGCAATCACCACCAACGGCGTGCGGCTCTTCTTTGGAACGAGTTCCTCGCTTTCTCGGCAGCTGCAGCTTCTGCATGTCCGACTGCCACCTTCAAACTTGATACACCCTGATGAAGCTCTCAACCCCATGCGTCCTCCGTCGGCTCCTTCCTATGGCCTCGGACAACAGGGACAACAAATCACGAATAGGCCCTACCTTGTATCGACTCTCGACATTGCTGCCTACGAGGCTGGCTTGACCATTGCCGCCCAACCTGGTGATACAGAAGACACAGACTTCTTGCTGTGCATGTCCCCAGACCTTACACGTATCGGGAACTTGGGACAACTACATGCACCTGCGCCGCAGATGCAACCTCCACAACCGCAATATAACACCTACGGCGCGGTACAAGGACCCACCAGACCTGTACTTACAGAGTACGCGACTTTGCTCACTATTCCTGGACGTACTTGGGCTATGGCCCCTGTCCCTCGCCCTCCACTTGCTGCCGCCGCCATCACCCCATCTGATTGTCCTGCCCCTACATTGACTAATGAGCTATCTACGCAATTTTCTGAACCTTCACGACAATTTATGATCCTCACGAACGTGGGCCTTACATTCTTGGCGAAGCGCAGAGCTCTTGACTATTTACAGGCTGTCATTGAAGAGTATCAGGTCGAGGGAAATGCTCAACCTCTGATTGAGTTCCGCGACAGGTAAGCCCTTCGGGATGTGATGCATGTTTGTCCTAACTGCATTCATATAGCTTTGGCCGAGACCAAACTTGTGCTATGTTACTCGCCATTGCAGCTGGGAACACTTTCCTCGACATCGGAGAGCAGTCATACATCGGTACCATTAGCATTGTGAATCCTGACCTTGCAGCTGTAGCGAGACAGGCATTCTATGATTTCGGCGAGAGGCCGATATGGACAGAACGAACGACGTATGGCACGAGTACGTGTGCTCACAGTATAGCTGAGTCGACTTACTTACCTCCTCTCACAGGTGAGGGATCAGGTACGGCTACCTTCAGTGGTAGACGAGAAGGTTTGGCACTATATTTTGCTCGCCTTGTTCGTCCTATATGGAAGGCGAAGGTGGTAAAGCCTGGGTGAGTGCCTTGCCTCTTCGCTACTTGTTTGCTCGTTTTGACTTACCGCCGTATACACGAAGTCCGTTTGGTTTGCAAGAGCCAAACATCTCCGACGATGTCCTTGTTGTTATCCAGAAGAACCTGTTCGCTTTGAAAGAAATGCTAGATAGAAACCCTCATTTATTCCATTCTGCACCTGGAGATCATGCAGGTGTTCGCTCGGCAGCTGCTACCGAACAGGAGGCATGGAAGGTACGAAGTATTACTACCTCGCTCTAGCGAATAGAATCACAGAATGCCTAACAATAATTACAGGTGGAACAAGCATCCGTATTTCAGCTACTGAGCTTGCTATCACGCACCATTGAGGCGATATCCTTCATTTTGCTACTTACTGACCATAGAATCGGCGAACTTATTGCGCAGTACGTCTCCCTGTTCCCGCAGCACGATAGGTCCAAGTGGACGTACTCATTTTCATTTTTACATCTCAGATGCGATGTGGAGGTGCAAAAAACCTTCCAGACGCTAACATTCGAGCAACTCGTTACAGACCAAAGTGGTGTGAATGTGTCCCGAGCACTGGTCAACGTGGTTATCAACCAGCAGATCGGGCAGCAAATCAGTGTGCGTATTCGACTATCGCTCTGGCTTATATAACGTGTTCATTTCTGCTCTTCAGGTCGATACGATTAGCGAAGTTCTCCAGCAGCGCTGTGGTTCATTCTGCAGTACTGATGACGTCATGCTCTACAAGGTACATCTACACAAACTCGCTCACATTATTGTCACCGATTTCATTTGACACCAGGCTCGAGAAAATGTTCGCAAAGCCGCGGAAACGAAGAATCCGGCCGAAAGGCAGAACTGGCTTGCTGAATCGCTTCGGTATGCTATACAAGTGCCATAACCAACTATCTGCATTTGGCTGACAATATTCAAGGTTGTTCACGAAAGGGGCACGGATAATGGAGTTCGAGAAGCTCCGGGAGATTGTTGGCGATTACCAACAGTTGAACTATGCTAAAGGTACGTGGTAGCTTGCCGGGCCTTTGAGTATCTTCCACACTTTCTGAACTGTACTAGGAGCGATTGAGCTGCCGTTGTACTGCGCTCAAGTATTTGACATCGACCATCAAGGGCAAGATTACTGGTACTCTGGGTGTCCTGCCAACGACCCCCGAGCCGAGTTCTGGCAACGCAGACTAAACTGTTATGACCTCGTCCTTGACTCTTTGCAGGTGTTCGAGGACCGGAGCGATAGTGCTGCTGCGCAGACAGGCTCTTTGGAAGATCCTCAGACAGTCAAGAGGCATGCATATGAACTAGCGCTCGCTAGCGAAGATGAAATGTTCCATTCGACGTTGTACGACTGGCTCATTCAGAGAGGTTTCTCAGATGAGCTCCTTGAAGTAAGTCTTGCGACTGAGTCTTTCATATACGAAAGCTAACAATGTCTCGGATTTGCCTGCTCAGATGCGACCAGTGTATCTCGAGGCGCATCTGCGTAGAGAGCCTGCCACTGTGGAGAAGTATCAGCTACTATGGCAATTTTACGTCAAAGATGGGCAACCCCTTCGTGCTGCGGAGGTGCTTGGTGCATTGGCTGACTCCACTGAGTTCGTTCTGTTTCGTCATGACTGCATCTGTCACCCTCTAATCCTGCCATCTGCACACGCAGGTTTGACCTTCCCCTCGAAGCCCGTCTAGAATACCTGACTCTTGCAGTTGGGAACGCCAAATCGCATCCTGTCTCTGTCGGAGGCAAGCACGAAACTGCGGTTGCGTTCCTTACGGAACTCGAAGAGAAACTTGAAGTAGCGCAGGTTCAGCTAGAGACATACCATGCCCTGTTACCCCAAGCCAGCCAACCCGGGGAAGTCGGTGCTAAGATCAAGCTATTGAGCAAAGCTTTATTCAACATTACGGAGGTGTGTTTGCCCTTGCCCCTATCATCTCGCTGTACTGATTATACACCCAATGGTCAGCTGTATCAAGGATATGCCGTGCCGTTTGATCTTCCTACGATTAAGCTACTCATTCTACATGTCTCTGAACATCGTGACGACAACATTGTGAGACCTATATGGAACAAGCTATTTGAACAAGGCGAGTTATTTCTTATTGCTGTGGAGAAAACATAAGCTGATGTATTTTGCAGCAATGGAAGGCTTGGAACCTGCCGCTGCAGCAGACCGCATTGCCTCGAAGGTCATCCCTCTTGGATCGAGGTTCTACCCATCAGAGAGTGCCTTCCCACTCCGTGAGTCTTTGTTCCCTTAAATTACCTGCATAGGCCCTTACATTTTCGTTCTTTCCCCAGGACATGTCGCCTCATTGCTGGTGCGATTTGCTCTCGCCAACAAGGCAGTCGTACCATTTGGTTGGGCCCCGCGGATACTCGTTCAATGCGGCGTGCCTCATGCCGAGGTGTGGGACATCCTGCACGAGATGTACGAATCGCAAATACCTCCCTTCAACGAGCAAGCAAACGTGCAACATCTCTCCTCGGATATTGCTATCTTGCTAACAGACTGGTTGGAGGAGGCAAAGAGGCCGCAAGCCGGTGGTGCCAGAACGGTCAGAGGAGAGTTTCCCGTATATAGGATCGACCAAGCTGTGGATCAGTATCTGTCAGAGCTTGCCCCTGACCGGACAGAAACCAAAGTGGCGTATGAAAACATCAAGAGGCAATTGAGGCGGAACTGGTGATGGTTGCCCGACAGAGCCCTCCTATCTTGTTTCATGCAAACCTTCCCCCCCCAGAAGTAGCAGGGATGTAGATGGACCATCCCGCGCTCATGTCCCTTGTCGGAGTAGATACCAAGCCCATGATGTTATGTATATAGTGTCCAAGCTGCAATGCACGGCGATCCGTAGGTTAGTATGGCTTCCATAAAATACACATGTACATTGCTGTACATCCACAGACTTAGCAATCTTATTATTTTCTGAGCAAAGGCTGGAAGCTGAAAGCACGGGGTCATAAATAGTGGCTAGTTGACCTCTAGAATCGCTTCTTCCGCACGAAGTAGGACTCGCTTGACGAGCCGTTCTGTGTGGTTGTATACCTTGTATAGAGCCCTATGCATCGACACGTAACGATCAAAGATTTTTCATGAATAGGACACAATGGAATTCACGAACCTTGCGGCACCTACAATGACCAAGGCAACTATGACAAGCGTTGCAAAGTCTCGGGAGTTCCCTCTCGATGACCTTGACCGCATGCGGAACCAATGGAAAGACATGGGTATGCTTGACAGAAGTTGCATGAGGCCTCCCGCCCCTACGACGGGCAGCCCGAGGAGGAACCGCCGCACAAACCTCTTGAGAAACCCAGGAGGACCTGATTTTGTCTTGATTTTGCGGGGTGTGGTATAAGTGAGGAGCTTGTCGTCGAGTCTACTGTCTGTGAATATCTCCGCTGCGGTGCGTACTATGTTGTGGAATGCAGTCCATGGTGTGATGAAGAAGTATGAATCATAGCCGTCGTCACCGGCGAGTATCCAGGTCGTTATGTAGGATGAGCATAAGACAAGGATAGTAAACAGAATAGCAGATAATGCGCCAACGATGGCTGTGACGAGCTGTCAGAGCTGCTGCATCCATTGATAGTTCAAGGATATCGTACCGGGGTTGGTAGCAATCCCTACAACCTGAGTTCGCGCGAAACGATAGTTATAGCCGCATTGGGGACAGCGATAGAATGCAGATTGAGAGGCTGATGTGGTCCTCCACTTCTGCAGGCACTTCACATGGACATACTGCATAGAGTTCACGTAGGCAGCTTGTATAGCAGGATACTGGACGTTGACTTACACTAATTGAGCCTCTGCATAGGCACGGTCGGATGAGTCGGCCGAGAGTGGGATCCTCTCCGTCGAGACATATTCTGCACTGTTTCTCTTCAGGGGGCTGATGCTCATTATCTGACATGGTCTTTAGCGGTCAGACGTGAGTTTAACGGTGGTTACAAGTGGGTTACAGGGCAAAGTATTCCTCGGTACGCCACGAAGGCCTGAGAGTCGAACGAGACGGCGAACCTGGTCGAACTACTGATCGATCGAACACGTTGTGGGGTGTGGCGTCTAATAATAACTGCACTCGGCAAGCCAGATACGGACGACAGCGTATTGAAGTAACACCGTAATAGCGATGATTCACGCTTTCGCGCTTCAAGCAGCTCTCATCTCTGCGTGCTGATCCAGCGAGGATGACTGAAGAGGTGAATCCGAGTGGCCATCTTCGCATTGTCGGCGCAATTGCAGGCGTTGGTAGTGGTATGTTCCCTCAATAACTTCGCCGACAGCCCTCACACTGACCATGGACTGCCTTCGGTCTAGGCCTAACCAAGGTATCCTGTACTTTGCTTTCCGTCCATGTGCCTTGGCTGAATCTTCCATTTAGGTTGCCGTTGGACACGGGTAAGAATTCGTACAATTGTGAGCTGCTTCAGAAGCTATTCAACCGTGGCAGAGTCTGAATTGGTTGGATCACAGTAATTTGCGTCCGCGCAGGCAACACACGGATTTGATACCGGGCAATGTATTAGCTTTGACACGATCAAGACGCGTCTACAATGCACACCCCCAGGAACCTACCGCGGTACCGTAGACTGCTTGGTGAAAATCGTCCGCAACGAGGTAAATACTAAGCAGCAATACTGTCAGCCTCTCTTGCGCTCTGTTGATTCGTATGCCCTTGGCCATGCCTACAACAGTCTGTGTTTGCTCTCTACAAAGGCGCAACACCACCTGCGGTCGGATGGGGGATTATTGACTCCGTGCTGCTCGGCTCTCTACATAACTACAGACTCTTCCTTATACGCCATCATTGGACCGAACCTGTCCCTGGTTCTGAGGGCAAAGAACGACTCACGTTAGCTGGTCATGGTTTGGCTGGGCTTGGTGCTGGCCTGACCAGGTATAGGCTCTTTCCCCCTGGCATAATCATATTGATTCCAAGTGCATGCTTTGTAGTGCATTGGTCGCAACGCCCATGGAAAACCTGAAGAGTAAGTGAATGTCTCGATAATCATATATCCTAGGTTAACGTTTCCATAGTCAAACTACAGATGCAATCTCAACGCTCCGTAGCGGATCGGCAGTTCAAAGGACCTATCGACTGTGCCCGTCAGGTTATACGTAGCCAAGGTATTCTGGGACTCTGGACAGGCTTCGCGGGCAGCCTGGCTTTCCGAGCAAACTTTCTGTGGATGTTTGGTTCGTTTGAGGCCTTGATGAGGACATGCTCCAAACTCGAAGGGACTTCTTTTGAGATGAGCACCGGAACGGCGAATTTTATCTCCGGCGGTCTTGGATCGTTTGCTTTCTGGTTTATGGCTATTCCAGCTGACAATATCAAAAAGTATGTTCTAACTCAACCCCCGTCTTGAAGCATGATTAAAATAGATCATGTCCAACTGCAGCCGCATGATGGCAGTACCGCTGAATGCACCCAAGCCAAGGTTCCGTGATACGTTGCTTGGTATTTACAGGACTGTGGGTTTGAGGGGATATTTTGCTGGCCTGACGCCATGTTTACTTAGAGCGTTCCCATCCAATGCCTGTGCCTTCTATGTATATGAGGGTCTGATGAGGCTATTCGGAGCTGAGAAGGTGAGTTGCTTCTCTCATTTTACGTCTTGTGTGCTGCGTTCAACTAACTGGATTGAATTCCAGACGCGCCATTAAACTAGAGATGCAGCATACCCATTCATATACCCGTATTTACCTACATATAGAGGCTCTGGCTAGATGTGCTGCATTCGAAGCAGTGGAAATGATCAAAAAAGTTTATGACGCATCTATGTCCTCTACAGGAGACAGGCCAATGTATATCTTCCGAGAGCGCCAAGCCCACCATACATACGACCCAACCGGAAGTAGAAGCAGAGTCACCAAGAATGCTATACAGAGCCGAAGCTGTCTCCGTGTGATGAGCCAGACATGGCGATCATGTCTATGTCTCAAAGCCGACTGATCGCTATCTGTATCAACCAGTTTGATTGTTCGCTCGAAAAGATTCTCCAAGCCGGTTGGCTCCTCTGGTGCAAAGAACTTTTGTGGGCGGAGCCACGATCCATCATCGTTGTCTCTTTTGATATGTGGTGGTCTGGCTTTGCGTTTCACCGGGGATGACGTCGGACTCCAGTCCATTGCATCTGGGTCATCTTCTTTCTCGCCCATTTCTTCGTCCTCATCCTCAGTGATGCTCAGGTCACCTGTCGGAGCAGCAGAGGATTCTGGAGCTACAGGTAACGAGGGTACGCCAAAGACAGGGTGTATCGAGGGGGGGAGAATCGGTTTGTTGCTGAGCGAGAGAGGTGCAAGCAAGTCTCCTTCGGCCATTGTTCTTGGGAACGTGGATGACGCCGGGGAGGTCGCGCGAGATGACGAGGGAGTGGGTGAAAGGCCTGTTCGGGATGGTCGCTGAGATGAATCGTCGAGGAGTTGCACGGCTGGCGGGCGTTGGACACGGAGAACAATGACGGAGCGGACGACAAACTGTCGGAAAATCTTAGCCTGTGCAGTCACGTAAACAATAAAATAAGGTACATACCAATAGCTCCATGCCCAAGAGGAAAGATGCGACCATTCGCGTATTTTTCGACACAGGCTCCTTCAAAGGAGGATATTGCCATTCTGGCTTGAGCCAGCGCATAGAGAATAATGTGGATACTATGAGCCTAGATAACCATATGATACTTTGCAGGACCTATCCAAAGGCGATTGATAAGTCTTTCTCGAAGATAGTATCATTGGTCACAGCCTACGTTATATTCTTTTCTTCCTCGTTGCCGTACTACGCGACCTTGAAGTTCGGCACGTTTGACTAGTGCGTAAGTAGGATCCCATGCTGTCCAAAGCAGAGACACGAAAATCGTTGACGGCAGTACCGGGAAAATTATCTGAGGTATCGATGGAATGATGAAACCAGCAGCAACTGCCAATCATAGTCAGCAAGCAGTGACAGATCAAGTCAGCATCACTTATACCTGTAGAATATACGCTTAGAGTACAAAGTAACGTCCCGAACCACAGACATCCTCTGACCCGCCACATCTTGAGGCTTTGCTCAAACTTCTCCTTCTCACCGTGCATTTTCAACACCTGCCGCTGCTTATCCTTTCCCCTGCTGTCCTTTAGGAATCCTCCGAGGGCACGCGTCCTCGCCATATTGTCGCGTCTCTTGATTTCTTCTTCGACTGCGGGTAAGCAGTTAGAACACACAGGAGGATAACGCGTCTCTACGGACGCTCGGTATTCCGGGAGCCGCTCCAGTCTCTCTTCGTATTCAGGGTCCTGGTATCATACGAGTGTGAGCTCAAATAAAAGGACAGCTGAGATGCACGGTCACACGCACATCTGGAGGAGGGAGGTAGTTTGACAGAAGATTCGACAGTAGCATCTGGTTGGTTTGGCACGTATGACAGAACAGAACAGATGTTCCGTATTGAGAGGGTATACGGTCCTTCCTTGGGGAGGCTCAATCATCGAATGAAAGGAGAATAATCTATATAAAGCCTGAACCGTCAAGACGCGCAAGTGAATGTAAGCAGACATACCTCGTCGTGCAAAAGATTTGGAATTGAGATTTTCATCATGCATCGCAGGCTCGTCAGAAATAATTTCTCCATGGGCATCGTATCGGTTCCAACAGTGACATTCGGGGCAGCGGAAGGAGCGAGGGTCCCGTGGATCGACCTGGGACTGGCAGTAGAAGCATTCGACCCGGGTTGGTCGACGGAGAAGTTTAGACATGGCTTGTAGATTGGTGGCAAAAGAAAAACTCAGAAAAAAGTGTTGGGCGTTATACAGTAGGGTTAGGACCGCAGTGAGGAGTTCGGTAAGAGAATGTGGCCAAGTCGCGCTCGTTGTGAGTGCTGCCACGCGCGGCTCTGCGAGGAACACGATCACCTGATGTGAGCGTCTATGCTCTTCAGTCCATGACCATGACGCGCCCGACTCGCCGATTCTGCTCGTTTGGTAGGAAACCATGTCGACCGAGCCAGCACCAACCACATTGCGCGGAGAGATCACTCTTCAGCCGTCATATTTTACTTCTTCTTTGTATGTCTACCCCCTCCGGGAGGACATTTCTCTCCTAACCCAGGCGTTTTCCGAGAGGTATATACAGAGCGCTCGAAAATCCCCGTTTGCTCTCTTCAAGACTATATGGAATGAGCAAGGATGGACTTGGCTTCATTTTAAAGTGTTTGATGCAAGGGCTAGGGAAAAGTTCCTTGAAGTCACTCTTAGACTCTTTGCCGGTATGTTTCTTCAGAGCAGCATTGGCTGGAACTCATTTAAACATCCGACAGAGCGCGCGGTTGCGAGTAGTCACCCTATGGCCAAAGTGGTGGCTCTGTTTGGGATGTATACCTTTTTCTATTCCCAGCCGTCAACCTCGACGCCGTCCTTGCACTCCATCAAGCACATCGCTCTTCCAATCGGTATCTGATTTCTCTCCTTTATCGAGAATAGGGTCTTTGACATTGCACAGATATATTCAACAGTTTGTTAGCTGTTCCAATTTCTCTGTCTGAACCTAGCTTGCGACCGCTGCAACCTTACGCGACACATGTCCTGTCCACTCTTTTAGACTCTCAAGCATTCCATATTCTTCCAGAGTCCTCCCTACGACCGCAGAACCCAAGCGTTCTGCCACGAGAATACTTCATACCGGATGATGCGGATCCTGCTGCGGTATTGCCAGCGGAAGCTACTGCTGCATCGTCCAACCCTGCCAAGTCAGTGAAAAAGAAAGGAAGACCATCGAAGCGAGACAAGGCGAAGAGGGCAAAAGACGCTGTCACAGCCCTGGACCGCTGGCTGGACAAGAACACTTATACATACCCTTCCCTGGATGGTCTCGGTCTGCAGTCCCCGGAAGACGAAGCGAGGGCCACGCACGTCCTCATTGCGCATCGCCCCGTAACCCTGCAACAAAACTATATCTCACAGAAGGCACAACTGCTCGACGTGCTGGAGCAGATGACGATATCGTCTGGCGCAGATGGTGCGGGTCCATCAGCAGCCTCGACGGGGAGAGATGCGCTCTTGAGGGCAAACGAGGCGATACTAATGCGACTCAGGAAAATCGACGAGATGGCAGCAGAGCAAGGGCTGGAGGTCGGCGGTGAAGGGGGCGACATGACAGGGCTGGCTCGAGTGGAAAAGGCGGTCACAGACCTACGCGAGGGCAGGAGTCGCGGGGGAGTACTGAACCTGCTCGAAGGGGCAGGGGCAGGTGTGACCCAGTGTCCGACACACGAAGAGGCTGCACACGAGAGTCTGTAGAAGACTTTTATCTCAGAGAATGCCATTGTTTGCAAAGTATCTACCAGTTCTCTCCTCGGATTCAATTGCAAGCGAGACTGTAATACTCCCTGTACATACTACATACTGAGGTTTGTGTTTTGTTTGTGTTGCGATGGAAAGTGTTCGCCGGGCGTCAGTGCGGGCGGTCACGCGCTCGACCCGCTTTGGTTGCGCTTTCTTGTAGTTTCTTGTTTCCCTTCCCCACCGCCTCCTGCATCCCCGCCATTCCCGCCAGTTGTTGTACAAAATCCGCTTTACCTGTCTTTACGCTTGTCCCCGACGCTGCTTTCGTACTGGCCTAGTCTCTCCTTTCCCCCACCATGGCCTCTCTCGGTCCCAACGCGCAAAAGCGCTACTTCCAGAACAATTCACCTTCAACGACCCATCTTTTGTCCCCAAATACCGCTGCCTCTGCGCCAGGCGTACAGGCGACCTTTGCTCAAGCCCCTCAAACAGTTCGTAGCGTGGGCAGCGTTGCATCCCTGGTACGCACTACACGGTCTCACGTACCCGGTGTCCGCATCTCATCCTCCTATAGCAGGACGACTCTCGGTACAGCAACTCCCCATCGGTATCAAACTCGATATCAGAGAAGGTGCGCAACCTGCATCATGTGCTAGTAGCTCTGTTCTAACACACTGCCTAGTTTTCACTCTCGCCCGACCCGTCTGCCTGGGGTGCAAGACTCTCCGCGGACTACCCCGAGCAGGATGACTACCTCCACAACCCAGACCCCCGAAGAGACAGAAAGAATGACCAGGACATGTCCATATTCTCCAGCCGTGGGCTGCAGAATTTGGGATGTCTTACTGTCCTTTTGGTCGGCTTGGTCGCACTTTTGTATGTCGCTTCTCCCCTTGGAGACAACTGTTGCCGCTCATCACCATGCACAGTGCTGGATACCCCGTCATCAGCCACTTTACCAGGCATACGCAGGCTCGTCTCGGAGGATTCAACCTCGGAGGCATCAACGCGTCTGGTCAAGTCCCCGACATGGCCGGCAATTGGGGGCTGATCGACCTGGACACGCCCACCGACGCATATACCAAACCAGACTACTTGACCGGCAAAGATTGGCAACTCATCTTTAGCGACGAGTTCAACACCGATGGACGCACTTTCTATCCTGGTGATGATCCCTACTGGGAAGCTGTTGACCTCCACTACTGGCAGACAAATAACATGGAATGGTATGATCCTGCTGCCATCACTACCAGAAACGGTGCCTTGGAGATCACCCTTTCGCGCAAGGAAACGCACGATCTCCATTTCCAGGGCGGCATGATGTCTACATGGAACAAGTTTTGCTTCACAGGCGGTTTGATCGAGACCTCCGTTGTTCTACCCGGTGTCAACAACGTCGTTGGTCTATGGCCTGCCGTCTGGACTATGGGAAATCTAGGTCGTGCTGGTTATGGCGCTAGTCTCGAAGGCATGGTGTGTATCTCCCAATACGCCACGCCAATTATACACTGACACCTTAGCAGTGGCCGTATACGTATGATTCCTGCGATGTGGGCACCGTAGCCAATCAATCGATCAACGGCCTTCCTGTGGCTGCGACTGTAAACGGCGATAAATCTGTCGGTGGTGTTCTGTCTTACCTTCCTGGCCAGAGGTTGTCGCGTTGCACATGTCCTGGTGAATCACATCCCGGACCTGTGCACGCTGACGGCACATATGTCGGGCGGGCTGCTCCTGAAATTGATATCTTCGAAGCCCAGGTGAGACTGGCCTGTAATTGATACAGTTTGCCTGAATCTGACCGGTACCTCAGATTACTGGCGAGCCTCTTACTGGCCAAGTTTCTCAGTCATCTCAATGGGCTGTACGTATAACTTGCCTTTAAGCATATCAATATCGTGCTCACTTTGAACTTCAGCCTTTCAATGCCCAATACAGGTGGTTCAACACAACAGACAACCTGATTATCGCAGATCCCACTGTCAGCGAATTGAATAGTTACCTGGGTGGCGCCTTCCAGCAGGCGGCTTCCGTGGTAACACAGACTGGTGAGCTCGGCACAGGTGTATATGCTGATAGGAGGTTGACACGCTACGCATCTTTTCACAGACCAGGAAGCCTATGAAGGCACCGGTGGCAAATTCTCGGTCTACGGGTTCCAGTACCAACCGGGTTTCGATGATGCAGTAAGTCTGATCTTGGCCTGCTACTCGCCTATCCTCTGGCTGATTTGTGCCTGTAGTACATTACATGGATATCAAGTGGCAAGGTGGCTTGGACGATGAAGCAGGCTGGTATGGCTGCTGATACTAGAGTTGAAATTGGTCCCCGCCCTGTCCCTCAGGAACCCATGGTAAGTGTACAGGGAGCACCTGACGTACACTTGCTAATAATGTCGTATAGTATATCATTGCCAATCTCGGCATGTCGACGAATTTCGGAGAAGTTGACCTGGAGCACCTTGAGTTCCCGGTCACTATGCGCATCGACTGGGTTCGCGTCTATCAGGACCCGGATCGCATCAACTACGGGTGTGACCCCAAGGACTTCCCTACCGCGGCCTACATCGAGCAGTACGTTTGCTCCATACTATCGTCAGTTCTCGCGTAGCTTACTTCTGTTCGTCCATCCAGATACATCGAGGCATACACGAATCCAAACTTGACAACGTGGCGTGACGACTTCAAGCAGCCATTCCCCAAAAATAAGTTCTTGGGCGAATGCTAATTTACCCATAGCTGCGACATACTGCTCAACACTCTGCGTATTCGGCCATTGTCGTTACGGCCCTCGATGTACATCACCTTTTGAACACCTCGGCATGACATTCGAGCCTGTTCGTCCACTCCTTCAAGTCATTGTTGCACTTTGTCGCCAACTGTACTGTTACCTTTGTTACACCATTTCTGCACCGCTACGGACTCTGTGTTTCAGTCGAACTTGGCTACTCCACCGATGAACCGTATGCGGCGTATATCCTTCTTTTTCGCCGTTGTCCGGTTCCCTTTTCCTATCACGTTTCCAGGCCTGGACGCCTCAGCACGTTCAGATTTTACCCTTGATGTTGTATCCCGTTTGTCCTTCCTCTCGCTGGCATTCGCGTGTTCGCCGGGCGCGCTATCTGTTACAATTCACCTCTAACTTTATTCAGCTCTCTTCCCAGCTATCGTTCCCATATCTACTCTACCGGACTCGTTATACTAGGTTCCTCTTTTCTTTTAGCTAGTATCTCGTCTTCCCCGGCCCTTGTTTTACAACCCCTTGTAGATATCACAGAGCACTTACAGAGCCTGCGTACTGCAAGGACATTTCATGTTTGGTTCGCTGCTCGTGAGGGAGAATCGCAAACTACATGATTTACTGGACGTCCGGATTAGGAAACCCGTTGATCGTGATTTGTTGCTCTTGTCTTCTGCCAGATTAAAGGAGTGGTGGCACATTTCCCGCATCGTGGATGCCGCCTTCTCCTGAAACGTCTTTCCCTCTTCCTACTGTACCATGTCCAACAACATGAATCCACCACCCGGAAATCCCTCGTTATCCACCCAACAACACCAAGCACTTCTAGCAGCTATGCTCAATCAGAACTCCTTTATCGCGGCTCAAAACCCCTTAATGATGCAGTTTGCCGGTCAAAATCCCTTCGCACAGATGGCGGCGACGTCGATGAATTCCGCGGCTCCTGGCAACAGTAGCAACACTGGTCCTCATGCCCCCAACCCGTTTAATATGGGAGCATCTAGTATTCCTGCTTTTCACCAATTATTGTTTCAGCAGCAGGGGGTGGCTCAGATGCAGAACCCCCAAGTTAATGTTGCGCAGACGACATTCTCCCAACTTTTTGCGGATGCAATTAAGCTCAACACCCCTGTGGGCACCGTCCAGAACGATGTAGAATTGTTGGTGCGAGCATTGCTTGAAAGCGAGCAGAAAGGCTTGAGTTATCGTCAAGCTCTAGAGGGTTTACATGGTGTGAGTGCTCTAGTGTCACTTTCCCCCTACGTATATTCAAGCTTCCCTGTCAAGGTGAATAACCACGCCGCGAACTTGTGGAAAGACTATTATCTGGAATATACAAAACAAATAGACGAACTAGTACGGGAACAACGTGGTATTGCGGCCTCCGCCTCAAGTTCTTCGAAAAGCCTCCGGTCAGGAAAAGCCAACCCACAGGCCTCGGGTTCTTCGACTCACGATCCCAAGCATCCACGTATCAAGGCTGAGAAAAACATTGGCCCGAAAACCGTCGAATCCGCACCCTCATCTTCGACTGCCAAGAAATCCTGTCCTACTCCACCAACCAAGGGGTGTCCAAAGGACCCGGATGGCTTCAGGCATGATTACACGCAGGAAGAAAATGAGTATATGCTCAAGTACGCAGACTGGGCTTTTGACCGAAATCCAAAACTCACCCAACAGTCCCTTGCCAAGGGGCTGGCAAAGAAAGTAACTGCCCTTTCCCCACGTTCCATGCCACATCTCATCAGTGTTTCTGTTAGGTCCCTTTCCACTCCGTTGCATCTTGGAGGTATCACATCTCGCGAAATATGAGCCTGGTGGAACCTCTCAGGGCCAAGGCACGTAAGGCGCGCCGTTGTAAAGAGAATGAGATGGAGGATAGCGATGAAGCAGGAGGATCCGACGAGGACGACCATATCACCGAGTCCGAGTCAAAATTCGGTTCTGACTACGAGGATGGCAAATCCGGTAGCCCTGATGAAGATGAATCATCAGCGTCCATCGTTCGACGTGGTCGTAGACGACCTGACTCTCAGGACTATGACGACTCTTCCGATGAAACTGACGAGGAAGTTGACCGGCAAGCAATGGGTGGTTTTGGTCGTGCCGTGACCGATGCCGACAAGCGTGTGATTGCTCGGTATATCGCATCCATCGACGATTGGGACATTTTGACCATGCGCGAGAAATGGGATCCCTTCGAGCAGATGGTACATAGTTCTATGTTTGTATCGTGCCGCTCGTCTCGCTGACTGCTATGGATCTAGTTTCCCCAGAGGAACAGCAAGGCGTGGGGTGAAACGTACAGGAGGTATGCCGAAGGTAGGGTCCTTGAACGTAGTACGAGAACGGCAAACAACTCACTCCATCCGTAGTCATAGATTTGCTGGTTGAGAAATATCGTCGGCGCAAATTGGCTTCGGAAGAATCGATCAGCGCGCAGGTTGGTCGTCCATCATGGGCTTCTAGACCGCAATCTTCTGCCGACGATTCGCGATCAGGAAAGCGACGTTACACTGGCTCAGATAGGCACTTGGAGCGAAAACGGACGAAGACCACTGCACTTGGCCGATGAGCATGGTGACGTTTTGGTCCAATTGTAACCCATTATGTTATGTTTGTTGTATACACTAATGCCATAATTATACGAAGGGCTGTTCGAATCTTGTCATAGATGCGCCTGCTTATACTGGGAATCCCTAATGGATATCCTTTACGTGCTGCCGCTGTCGACGCTACACACATGGGTTATGCATGTTGATGCTATATAATACTAAGCCTACACTCCATCTTTTCCCTCTCCTTCAGTCACCATGAGTGAGATTGATCTCGATTTTCTCCTCGCGCTAGTTCACCTCAACCAAGTCTTGCTGAATATTCAAGTCCAGCTCCTACTATCCCGACAAACACGCGCTCACGCACATAGCACTGAGACCAACGCTGCAAATAGCGATTTAGGAAATACGGCTGAGGCATCCACTCACACATTTCAGCGGCACGATGGAGCCACAGAGCGGGAGCTTCCTTTCAGCAGGGGAAGTCCCTTGCCCCCCAGATCGAGTCTGGCTTCGAGCGGAACTCAGGGAATGGTCAAAAGTGCATGTCTGCCAGTAGATGAGGTACCGCCTGCTCCAGGATGAGTAGCTTTTGATCGACTCATCCGAGTTTCTCTGCAGAGTAATATCGAGCCAGAGGATCGTGAAAGACCTGAAGACTCGCAAAATCATGATGCTGATTTAGATGGCCAACGTCATAGTAATTGTCCTACGCCTCCCCAGAAAGAATATGTTGGTCCTCGTCTCAAAGGCGCATCTGTGCGGTACACCGAAGACGAACGAGACTATATCAGCAGGTATGCCCAATGGGCGCTTGCTGCTAATCCTACCCTGACACGAGCAGACTTGGCTGCAGGATTGGCAAAGCAGGTATGCGTTTTCATTATAATACTAAGAACTGAAAGATCGTTGAATATGTCGTAGATTCCTAGACACACCGAGAATGCATGGAGACACTACATCGACCGTCACAAAGAACTCCTTGGGTCCGCCGCCGGAGTCATTCTGCAGAATGGCAGAGCCAGAAACAGCGGAGGTTCCTCGCATAATCCCCATAGAACTGACGGCCATGACCAGGAGGAAAGTGACTCTGGAAAACCTGAAATTTCACCGCTATACGATCGGCAGAAACTCGCTGCATATTCCACTTACGCACAGACCACTTACAACTCTTCAGAGTCGGACGACGAATCTGAAGGCTTGTACTGGCCCCCACGCCAGAGACATCACTGCGAGGCCAGCAGTACTACGGTGATTCCCTTTGATCATGCCATTGCTGCGGAGGTGGAAAAGGTTGACAGTAGTTCGGCGGACGACTCTCGATTGAAGAGAAGACGTTCGAGCACGCGAGACCAACAGGTTCAGCCTGAGTTCGGGGAGCCTGAGTGCAAGCGGTTGAGGTCATCAAATCCTGAATCTGAGGCTGCCGATGACGAGGTCTCTGACCCATCGACTTGGTTCCTTTGGGCAAAGATGGACTGTGACAGACAGCGTGCAGTGAAGTGAAGCTCGTAGACGATTGCCGTGATGATTCTCTTGACAAGTAATGACCTCTTATGTATTGCGCACTTCTTGAACGTAAACAGTTGACAAATCGAGCGAGATCAAACGGCACGTGGAGTAGAATCGATGGACTAGCACGCCGCTTGGAATGGCAACGGTCTATTTAGCAGGTTGGCAACTATATTACACCTGCCCTTGTTCTCCACCCACTTCCTTCTCGATTTGCTTTCTCTTTGACGTTCTCATTTAACGAATCATGGATGAAGAGTACGATGTAAGCAGCCATGGGTTACGACCAGATCATGCTAGTGGTGACACAATCATAGGTCGTCGTCCTTGGCACTGGTTTGACCGAATGTATCCTCTCTGGCTTGTTGTCCGTCGACGGCAAGAAAGTGTTGCATATGGATAGAAACGACTACTATGGAGGCGAAAGTGCATCTTTGAATCTCACTCAGGTCGGTATCTGGCTCTACCACAGGGGCAATGGAGTGATTCACAGTCGCGGCATAGCTCTGGCGCAAGTTCAGGCCTGATCAGTCACCTCCCGCTGAACTTGGTCGCGATCGTGACTATGCTATCGACTTGATCCCCAAGTTCATTATTGCCTCTGGAGAGCTCACCAAAATTCTGGTCCACACCGATGTCACTCGTTACCTCGAGTTTAAACAGATTGCGGGTAGTTTCGTATATCGCGATGGCAAGATCTCTAAGGTCCCCAGTACAGAAATGGAAGCTGTCAAGAGTCCTCTCATGGGCCTCTTTGAGAAGCGGCGGGCGAAGAAGTTCTTTGAGTTCTTGCAAGGCTGGAAGGATGAAGATCCTGCCACACACCAAGGTCAGTGTAGCTATATCCAACATTGATTTTCTAGTATTAACCCCTTGTTAGGCATTGATCTCGATAAGGACTCAATGAACAAAGTGTATGAAAAATTCGGCCTTGAACCCGGTACCCAAGACTTCATTGGTCACGCTATGGCTCTCTACCTCGATGACGAGTATGTCTCTTGCTTTCTTTGCTTGACCTGTCGTTGACGTCGTGATAGTTACAAGACCAAGCCTGCTCGGGAAACGTACAACCGTATCATATTGTACACCTCCTCGATGGCTCGCTACGGGAAGAGTCCCTACATTTATCCTCTTTATGGTCTCGGTGAATTACCGCAGGCATTCGCTCGTCTCAGTGCAATCTACGGAGGAACGTACATGCTCGACAAGCCCGTTGACGAGATCGTCACTGACGCTGACGGCAAGTTTGTTGGTGTGAGAAGTGGTAACGAGACTGTCAAGGCGAAGCAAGTCGTTGGTGACCCCAGCTATTTCGGTGCTGGTCAGCCTGCACAGGATGGGAAGGTTCGCGTTATTGAGGAGGGAAAAGTTATTCGGGCTATTTGTATCCTCAAGCACCCTATCCCTCAAACCGACAATGCGGACAGTGCTCAAATTATCATCCCCCAGAACCAGGTTGGCAGACGGAACGGTATGTCCTCTCCATATTTTCTATTTGCGTTCATTTGTAAAATTTCTGGCGTCAGATATCTACATCGCGATGGTTTCCTCAACGCACAACGTTTGTGCCAAGGATATCTACATCGCTATCGTGAGCACCATTGTCGAGACCAACAACCCTGAACAGGAGATTGCTCCTGGCCTTGCTCTCCTGGGACCCATTCATGACAAGTGCGCTATATTTGTCCCTGTCTCGTACTTTCTAAACTAACATCCTCTTAGGTTTGTTTCCATCTCATCTTTGTACACGCCAACTTCTACCGGCGAGAGCGACAATATCTTCGTCACCCGCTCATACGATGCCACTTCCCACTTCGAGACTGTCGTTGATGATGTCCACAATGTCTGGAAGAGGATGAATGGGTCTGATCTCGTCCTCAAGAAGCGTGAGGTTGAAGTTGAAGCCTAGATACGAACATATATCTTCCGATGCACGCACATGGTTCTTGGTCACGATCTGGATTCCTTCATCAGTTCTCCAATCTCAGGAAGAGGTTTCTCTATCATTCTGTCATTTGTATCATATGTTTCTTTCCTATGGCTCGAGTTGATCAATGGTCAATGTTTGTTACGTTTGTGATGTTTCAGCTCTGCTAATGGCCAAAGGGTCTCGTCGTGCGTGAATTAACTAAATCAGAAAAATGCATTCATGTCGAACTCTGGTACGCTGACATCCTGCTTGGCGGATTTCATCAAGCTACCAATCCCAGCCTTTCGTGCTATCAAATCCCCCTCATTGGCCACCTTGTCTTCTATCGCTGATGAAGCACTAATCCCGACGCCGTTAGGTGGTGCATGTACAGGGGATGCGGGTCGTGTGGGAGGGTCAGATTTGATGTCCATGTCTATGAGAATAGAGGCACGTCGACGTAATGCAGGCTCCAGTGCGAACCGGGTAGTCAACGGGCTGGGTGGGCGGTACCTAGTATCACGCACCACAACTGAAGGCCGTTCGAAGGACCATGAGCGGACAATATCCAGTGCCAAAACGTGACAGCCTGATGTGGTGGTTGTAAATAATGTCCACATTACTCCGATAGCCAATACGTACCCATACGGCAAAACACCCTAGCCATCTGAAGTACAAAGTTGAATTCCGTCCGACCGGATATCTCACTCGTCCCTTTCGCTGTTTGTAAAGTCTTCGATTTGAGCTGTGCGAATAGCAAAGCCAGACTGGGATCGTCGTAATGAGGTTCGCCAATCTCCGTCACTTGCACGGTCAAGGTCCTCGCTATATCTTGCAGAGGTGTCTAAGCACAATGGAGTCAGCAAGGATGACCGGAATATGCATCACAATGCTCACCACCAGTATACGGACGGCCAGATCACGTCTCCGCAGGAGCCAGAATGCCCAGCTTGCCAAGTATCGGTTACCTTCCTTGAAAGCAACGGGAAGAACGGTATTGTTGAGTATCTCAGCTAAAACTGGCCCTTCGTCGCCTTGTTCCACTACGCGAGTTATTGCCACAGCAAGTTGAAAGTCTTGGAGATTCTTGATACAGACGTTGACAGCGTCCTTCAGACTGCCTCCCAGCAAGAAGAATGCAGCCGCGTATTCTGCAAAAACCATGCATAAGATGTTTCGTTCCACTGTCAGAAATATGACGGAAACGTACCGAACCGCCGTTTTGACAAGAGAGCGAAAGCATTCTTGGATGCAGCTGTGCGCCAACGAGGCTGGGTGAAATCGTTGTTCAAGAATTTGAGCATCACATTGTATTCCTTGTGCCATGAAGCCTGTCTCCAGAGCCCATGCACAAGTTTAACTTTTCCCAGGGCGAAGTAAAAAAGGCTGCACTGAGTTGGATCACGGTTATCCCCAGCGAGAAACTGGCTGCGAGCAATTAATTCCATATGTGCTTTCTGCAGGTCATAGGTGAGTTGAGTTAAGGCAGGCAAACAAATGCATGAATCGTACCATGGTCTCATGAGAACGCAGCCAAATAAAGACACCTAAAGCCTTCGCATCTGCCCAAGACATCTTCCCTCCCTCACAAGTGGCGACGGAGGCTGAAAGTAGTAGCTCTTGGCTCTCGCTGTGGAATGCCCATATCATGTCCCGATATCGCAATCGTTCTCTCTTCTGCATGTTATGAGACTGTGAGCCGTTCGATGGGGGCGAGTTCGGTTGGGAGAGGCGACGATTGAGGTTGTGGAACACCCTCATTGTGATGAGGTACCGTAGGCCATTCGAGTCCAGGGCACGTCTATGCTCCTCAATCTATTGGTAAAACTGAGCATCGGTCAGGTAGCACATCGGTGTGTTTCTCACCTCTAAAGCTGTCTGAATCAGTACCAGCAGCGATTGATGTTCGTTAGGTGTGAGGTGAGGGATCGGTTCTTGTTCCAGGCGCTCGATCAGCTGCTTTACAAGAATAGGCGAAAACTCTGTCTCTTCTGGTCTATGGGCAATGTAAGCAGCCACATCCATTGATATCCTAACTGGAATAAGCCTACTCGGTGACTTCCGGAACAGTGAACAGGAACGATAACGGCCTTTTAGCATGCATATGTGACTACATCTTTATGAGCCTACGACCACATTCCTTGACCGAAATTTTGACTTACGGCCTTCACGAGTTCATCCTGTTGCAAAAAATCCTCCACAGGGATGGGCTGCCAATCGTGCACGTTTCTTGTTCTCTCGATGTTGCGAGCGAGGTTTACTATGATGGATTTCACCACTTCAACTTTCTCTAGGAAAGTACACACTTAATCCCATATAAACACTACGCACACACGGATAGGACCACTTACCCCATAGCAAACACTGAAGTATCAATTGAGGGTGATAGTCACTCAATGGGCCGTTATGACGCGCGACGTACTCAAACAGGCTCTCTGGTGCGTCAGGTTGCATCCCCGAGTTAGTTTGTCCAAAGAGAGTCATAAAGTGTCCCGCGCCAACCAATAATGAGCCCCGATTGAGCCATATTGCGTCACTGATAGGATGTGGTAACATCCTGAGGGCAATTCGAAACTCATGAACATCCTTCGAAGTATGGCACCTGATCGCCGAGTGGGCGCACTTACTTTTCCAAGTCGAGTTTCCAGCATAATCCCCAAGCAGGAACGTCATCGAAGTAGGTCATCCGTTGCTGGCTGTATACTTCTACCCTGCGAGTGAATCCTACCGCTAGGATTGATTGGCCATCGGGAGTTGCTGTCCAGTCCAGATCATGTATGGAATCAGGGTAGCTGCGAGGATTTCTTCGCTTTAGGCGCAATACATCTTTACCCAGTAGCTCTCACGCACCTCAAGATCTGTCGGTACTCCAATCCCGAAGCGAATTCTGATTCTTTTGAATCCCATATTGTCAGCTCCTCCCCATTGTCAGTCGCCACGACTAATGCACGCATTCAGAATTTGATCATATCCAAGTGAAAAATTGCAACATACCTAACGCGGATTTCTTCGCAGAACTACACCGAGCCTTGGTCAACCGCACTCTACCCGTTCTCACAGCTCCCGTACATTTCCAACTGGGACCCTCATTGCTTCCCAACGGGATCCAAAATGCGAGTTCACCTTCGCCCGAAATGCTCAGCAATGCATCATGTTCGACCTCTTGGTATCGGTTAAGATAGTGATTGCTCCATGCCATCGGGTCTACTGGCATGATTCGTAAAGGTGGAGAGGGGAGAGGAAGAGCAGAAGTAGAGGATATCGACAATGTGCCAGGGAGAACGGTAGTTGGTAAGGTTAAATCAAAGACGACGATTTCCTGGTCTGCGGTGACGCCAACGAGGGAGACGTGGCAAGAGGGCAAGCTGCTAGGGGTGCTGTTGGGTATAGAGAATAAGGATATCAACTTTGATACAGTGAGCTGAACAGGTGGATCAGCGTGGAACATTAGCGTGTCATTGCCTGCCGAATACGTGACAAAGTATTCGCCTGGGATGTGTTATCAGAAAACTACTAGAAACATGCACCACACACTTTTACCTTGCTGGAGGACCACAAGAAGGTCAACGGAGAATCCCGCGTCGAGCTTGCATTTGCGCCTGCTGGTCAGGTTCCGTCCATCCGGAGAGACAGCCCAAGTTTCCCCCGCGCCATCCATACGGATAACACCCACTCCTTCACCATCCGGAGTTCTCTCAAAGCGCACTATCATGCGTTCCTCGACTCCGACTTCAGGTTCATCGTTAAGCGGAAGCTCGTCGCACGAAGCGGTGTGCATGAGGCCATCGCTACGTACATCGAGAAATAAAAGGGGGTCTAAAGTATAGCTTGTAATAGGAGGTGATGTGACTAGTGTAAGCGTGCCAGGTTGAGCAGGATTCGGCAAGACATAGAGGTGTAAAGGGTAACTTTCGAGAGCTTGCGGTGGGGACTGGAGGAGAGTGAATGCCTTGAGAAGCGTGGGCGGTCGTCTATCGATGTTCTATTCGATATCACGGGCAGATTAAAATACATCATGATATTCAAGGAGACAGGAACTTACAGCCACAGCTTGAACAACCAGTGAGCAGTCTGAAAGGACACGGATGAACAGATCCCATCCTTCCTCCGTAATCTCCTGCACCCGTTTTGCTCGGATGTCATCGTGATTAGATGACGTTTGTTTCAGGATAGTCGTTAATGCATTCGAAATCACTTGTCTATCTAACCAGAATATGCTGGACTGGCGTACTTGTTGGGCAAGGGAGAAAGGGAGTGCAGAGTGAACGTCTAATGATGCGTGTAGCTGGACATATTGCGGAGTGTCTATCACTGGCAGAAAGACGCGGAGTGTGGCATCGCTGGTGACTGTGTACAACACGGAGTCATCTCTAGATCAAAGTGAGATAGTGTGGTAGGTTCTGAAGCACATCAAACATACCGACTACTGGCTTGAGCCATGCGCCAATTAACATCGGTTATGGGACGAGGGTGAGGGACGACTTGAGTTTGCTTCCCAGATGTTGTGAGATATATTCGTACTGAGTTGTCACTCTGCGATATAGGTGAAGTTGATTGCATCTGTTCAAGAATTTGAGGAAGTGCGTACCGAAGAAGTGCTAGCCATATACATCAGTGAGGGCGAGAACCGTACTCGAGAAAGATGAGATATTCTGCACAATCAGGATTGGTGACGATGTTGGGTGTGAGCTCAGCAATATCTTACATACGGGAGGGTCCATTTCAGCGACCAAGTTGGAAGGTCGTTCTCTAGTAAAAGTGTGTAGACAGATAGGCTAGACAAAGTACCAATGGCGAGGAGACCTGGAGGGTATAAGAAAATGAGAGCGGCAATTTGGGACGGTCTCGTTACCAGATTTGCAATCTACCGCGGTAATCTTTTGAGCTTCTGGCAATACAAGAGAGGAGTGCACCCTCCATGTATCGCTTTGCACTCCGGACATGGCCCAGGTTGCTAGACGCGAACCCATAGAAGCAACGATCTGATGTTTGAATGAATCAGACAGACATACTATGGGAGAATAGTTTGGACACACGAGTTTCATCCCCGGGTCCACTGAGACCCGATTAATGGTTTCGGATGCATGCAAAGCGCCAGGAAAAGCCTCCCAGAAGGCAAGAGCGCGGATGAAAGCGAGAGTATGCGAATTCAGAATGACGACTGAGTCAGATGAAGGGTAGAGCTTTGGGCTAAATCAGTCTTGTGGATTGCTTTCAACTCTATGACACTGACCAGAAGAGTCTCCCGGGGTAAGGCGAGGTGCTGGAGGCCAGTGGTAGGACATGCAGTGAATGTACGAAGTAAGTCTAACATAATCACTGAATGGGAAGGCAGAACAGCAGTGAACGTAAGATGTGTTTGACTGCCCAAAGCTGACGTGTATCAGGAAAAAGAGTCACGCAGGGGAGTTGCAATCCAAAGGATGGAGGGGGAACCGCATGGCATCAACAGAGGACTTGGATGGACTGGAGCCGTTTGGTAGAACGCGACGCGTGACGCGAAGCGTTTCCCGGCAATGTCCGGACCCGTGCTTGTGCGTCATGGCAGGCATCAGGAGGCATGGGCATAAATAAGTGGCTGCAGCTCAGGCTCAGCTTACCACTCCTGCGCAGCCCATAACTTATCCCAGACAACTTGCACGCATCAGTAGTTCTTGTGCGTTCTACTGAGCCACAAGCATTGCAACACCTCGCGCTATGCTGCTACTCAATAGCATCCCTCTCGTCTTGTTGCTGTGCGTGCACTGCGCACTTGGAGAACAAGCCATCTTCTCTCACCAGTCCAACGGACCGCTGCAATCCAAGAACATCATTGATGCCCTGTCCGAGGATCCAGACTACACATCTCTACTACGCTTACTGCAACGAGCAAAACTCATTCCCACCTTGAACAAACTCAACTCCAGTACCTTCTTTGCTCCTACCAATGATGCCATTGAGAGTCACATTGCTTCCCGTTTTCTATGGCGAGCAGCACTAGACGATGAACACCACGACTTCCGTGACAATGTCCAAGAGCAATTGCGACAGGAGTTGTTCTACCATCTGCTCAACTACACGCTTGACTCGCTTCCAACAGAGCAGACACCAATGGTTCTCAAAACCTTGCACTATCCTCGCAAGCCCTCTCAAGGACCACCCTCTCATGAGCCTCCTCCGTATCCTCCATGGCTTCCCGTCCCTGGAGGTACCCTGGGCGGAGAACCCCAAAGGTTGAGGTCTGCTGCACGCGATGCTAAAACATATGTTGGTGTGAACGCTTTTGGCAAGGATGGGGTGGAGGTCATCAAATCTCCGGTCAATACATCCAACGGTTTGCTTCTCGGCATCGGTAGTGTCGTACCAGTGCCGCCAGATCTATGTGAGTACAATCTACGGTTCTTTGCATGAAATATCCGTCTAACTTTCAGTTCTTTGCAGCGACCGTCATATCCCATCGTCCCGAACTCAGTCAGCTTGCCAGGATTCTGAGGCCGGAAGTGCAATCCTTCCTCAATTCAACTTCCGAATTAACCTTATTCCTACCCGTCAACTCTGCCTGGGACTCTCTCCCGTTCTATGAGAGGCTTTACCTTCAGAGCGACCTTGCAGCACATGATCTATCCCGGATAGTCAACATGCATGCCGTCGTGAAGAAACACGTTATATATTCGGAAGAATTCTCGTTAGGTCTCAATTGTAAGTTGAGCAACTTATATTTCGTTCGTGCCCTGGCTGAAAATTTTATGCAGTGACCACCATTGACGGTACTACACTCGACATATCTACACAAGGGGGCAAAACACGAATATCGTCTGCAGAGCTAGTTGAACCGGACATCTACGCGTCGAACGGTGTTCTCCACACCGTTTCCGAATTCTTGATCCCACCTGGCGCATTACAATTGACGCCCGAGAAATCGCTTCTCGTTCTCAATTGCACCACATTTGTGTCTTTGCTGCGGTCTGTGAACCTGACCTCGCTCATCAATGACACGGAGACACATTGGACTATTCTCGCACCACAGGACGATGTGATAGACCTTCTTGGACACAACGAATTACCGGAGAAGGGAAGCGAAGAACTCAAGAAACTGCTCCAATATCACTTCATTCCCGGAAAGCGTTCCCCCAAGAAATTGCAAGACGGAATGCTGCTTGAAACGGCACTGGAGGAACCAGGTCTGGATGGAGGTCGACAGGTGTTGGACGTGGAAGTCAGCAAGAAAAAGGGCAGCGATGACCGCACTATTCGCTTTGGCGGCGCGGGCATCATTGGAGATCCAGGTATGAGATACTCTTCACGTCAAAGTTATGTGTTATTGTACTCATCGTTCCCCGTCCTTGTCAGTGGAAATCAATAACACGTTGATTTATTTTGTCTCCCGACCCCTGACACCCCCGGTTGACGCTCTCCAAACTGCCCTACCCCAACTCGATCTATCATCCTTCCTGGCAGCTGTCTTCTCAACTGGCCTCGCCGACAAGCTCAAATTTGCGCCTCGCACGACCATGCTGATTCCGCACAACAGCGCGTTCAAGCGGCTAGGAATGCTCGTTAGCGCACATCTGCTCTCTGCGTCTTCCAAACCAGACCTCGAACGTGTCATCCAGCATCATGTTCTAGACGGTGTTGAGTATACACACAACCTACTCAACGGCTCTCAGCGCACTTTCCCGACACTCGAAGGTTCCGATGTCCACCTTGATCGCACGGTTTTAGGCAACGGTACCTTGCGACTCTCAGCCAGTGGAGGGTGGGCAGACATGTACTCTCAGCTGCTTTTGAAAAATACTCTTACACAGACGGGGGTAATCCATGAGGTCACCGATATCCTTATCCCCCGTTCGGTCAACCTGACGGTGGGAAAGCTCGTTCGCGCTGCGAAGGGATCTACCATGGCCACAATGGTTACCAAGGCCGGCCTTGACTGGATTCTCAATGGTACTGCCCCACCTGAGGGTTCAACGTGGGCGGACCTTGGCTTGACCGGTGCAGGCTGGACTCTTCTCTGTCCCACTGACGACGCATTCAAGAACATTAAGCTCACTGAGCTGTATGCAGATGAAGAACGCCTCCAGGCATTTGTTACACAGCATCTCATTCCCGCACAAGCTCCGTCGCGTGCACCAGACGATGACAGTCTTGCAGTGGATAACGTGAACAACAACCGACCCCTCGTACTCGATGATGCCACAACCTACAATACACTCCGGTCATCGCCTGATCTTTATGGAGATATCGTTTTCCGGCAGGTTGATGGTACAGACGAAATTCTTGTTGGGATCAAAGGTGCACGGGGCGCAAGCGGTCAGAGAGACTGGGCTCGCGTCCTCGCCTGGGGTCGGGCGACCACTGGCGGGGGTACGGGGGGAGTCATCCAGATTGACCGACTACTCGTACCCTATTCCCCCTCCTGGTGGATCGCGTTCGGTGCTCCAATAACAGTTGGTGTTATTGGAGTGATCCTGATCTGTCTATTCTTCTACGGAGTGCGAGTATTCTGGCGCAGAGATACTACGGAGGCGACGTATGAGCCTATTGGCGGGTTCATCCACGACGCTGAAGATTCTTGAATAGGGATTCTTGCTTACACACATTTCTCTCATGGTTGTTCACTGACAATGGATGCGCAATCTTCGGGTTCACTACTGGTGTAGAAACATAATAGAGCACTTATGTACAATTATATTATGGTATGGTATGTATTCATAGTTTTCCTGTCTTATTCGGATTGCTTGATATTGCGATTTGATTCGCGTTGTGTATAGTTGGTGTTCAGTTACCTCCGCATTGCTTCCCCATGGGGTCTGTCGGAAATGAACTTCCGTATCGTGGCGTGGAGAACTCGATTTCAGACTGTTCTCCTTCCTGATGAAACGACCTTCTTGCCATTTGACAACGGAACTCCTTCCGCGGACGCTGCAGCTACTACGTGCCCTGTAGCTGCTAGCTACTTGGTGTTCAAAACGTTCAACGTTGCATGCACCCACTGGCATTGGCAGCAACTTGCAAACTGCCAAGCAATTGGCCGTGATTAGATTAGATGCAAATGCGACTCACGAGGAATTAGTGCGCTCAGAAATCACGCGCCAGTTGCCCAGCCCGCATGCCATCATCCGACGATGGTTTGCCTGAGCGATTCCCGGGCATGCCAGTACAAATTGCGTTTCCTCGATTGGACTTTTCGCCCTTGACCTACTTTGACCGGCGACAACCACCATGGTATGTATCCTGGCGATCTCAATACGGTTGAACTCAATGTTCGGTAGAGCGACGTAGCATCTTCTGAGGAAGCGATCAAGCAGCCGAGTGCTTCCACCGCGGAGAACATAAAGTCTTTCGTGTCTGGAGGAGCTGGTGGTATAGCTGCTGTCCTCGTCGGCATGTATCTCGCGAGTTTCTGCTTCCCCCCGTTCTCGTACTTAACTGGTTCTGTCTCTAGGTCACCCGTTCGATCTGACGAAGACGCGTCTGCAAACCGCTGCCCCTGGTACTTATGCTGGTGCCATTGACTGCGTCAAGAAGACGGTAGCTCGTGATGGTGTCACTGGGTACCGTCTGCCGTTCTTGCGGTTGATACGCCACCTGACCTTGGTCTGATGTAGATTATATCGAGGTGTCGTCCCGCCATTACTAGGAGTCACACCTATATTCGCCGTGTCATTCTGGGTATTCACGCGTGCATCTTTCTAGATTGAGGAAAAACTAACACCCTCAAACCTAGGCCTACGATATGTCCAAAGTGCTCATCTACAAATTCACGCCTAACCGGACAAGCAAAGACCTGTCAGTAGCGGAATATGCTGCAGCTGGCTTCCTGTCCGCCATCCCTACCACTCTCGTGACCGCCCCAGTAGAGCGTGCCAAGGTTCTTCTACAGATTCAGGGTCAAGGACAGGGAGGTCCACAGTACAACGGTGTCATAGATGTTGTGCGGCATCTGTACAAAGAAGGTGGTCTGCGGAGTGTATTCCGTGGATCAGCAGCAACAGTAGCAAGAGACGGACCTGGGAGTGCCGCGTAAGCATCGAGGCCAAAGAATGTGGATCAGTGTCTAATGACTTGTCTGTCAGATACTTCGCTGCATACGAGATCACCAAGAAACTGCTGACACCAGCAGGCTCGTCACCATCAGACTTGAACTTGAGCGCGGTCATTCTCGCGGGCGGTACCGCAGGCATTGCAATGTGGTCAATAGCTATCCCCCCAGATGTGAGACGATACATTCCCTCCCGAAGCCATTAATTTCATTGACCATTCGCTTTTACAGGTCCTCAAATCGCGGATCCAATCTGCACCCACGGGAACATACTCTGGTTTCCTTGATTGTGCACGCAAAACCATCGCTGCAGATGGCGTTAGTGCGCTTTGGAGAGGGTTGGGACCTGCTATGGCTCGGGTGAGATTACCATTTTATCGATGGAATGTCTCATATGTTGACAGACGTCTTTCTATCTAGGCCTTCCCAGCCAACGCTGCAACTTTCGTGAGTCACAATCAATATGGACATAGACATCGGAATATTAACAGTTACCCTGATAGCTTGGTGTCGAAGCTTGCAAGAAGCTGTTCGATAGCTTTGCATGATAGGGGAGTGTCAACCGAGCCTTTACGTCCTTGTTGGAATATCAACAAACTTACATTACTGTCTGGTCGTGCCATAAGTATATACGCTTATATTCTAAACACACATGCCAGTGAGGTCTCTACTTTGTGATGCAACGTGCAACAATACCTCACGTCTTGGTTGGCTCCATTCGACACTGGGACTTGTCTGATGTCGTCCACTAGCTACAACTCCCAACTCTCAGTTTCGCTGACCCTGGCCAAGACAGAACTTTACACCCAGTATTTAAAAAATGTGGTAGGACAACGGTCACATATCAGATTACGAAGCTGGGCAGTGCGCAGAATTTGCTACGATACCAGACTAAACAAAACAACAACGAATGGACTGCACAAAATACAAGATAATAGGTAGTATAGCGTCCTCAATTGGAAGGATCATCTAATGATGCATCCTCCATTTCATCATGTAGGGTAGGACGAGCGATGGTGAATCGAGGCGAGATATTTCCAGAATCTCCGAAAACTGACAACAAAACGCGGGTTAGATTCAGAGGGCCACAACTCCGGAATGAAGCACATACGAGCAACAATGTAGTTATCGCGGCGGGTTGCGTTGGGTACCTTGAAGGTGACATGACCGTCCATGAGCTTGAAACCGCTTGCAAGGGGGTGTGCTTGAAGTAGACAATCAGCCTTTTGCACGCTTGTCGTTCCTCGGAACACGCACCATTGTCGAGGTTCTCGCTGCTACCCTCGTCATAGCCAAGCAGGACACGCCCTGTGGAGTTCTGGGCCCGAGGAGGAAGCGTCGAAGTGTCCCAGGAGACTGTCTGCTTGGACCCGACGAGCCACTTGTCCCCGGCAGCGGGTCTAGTGATGCGAGGGTTCCAAACTTCCTCGGCGGCGCGCTCCAGCGGGGTTGCAAGCACGACTGCCGCAAGGAAGAGAGAAAGTAGAATGGCTGTAAGTCGGTACATTATATGATACAGAGGGGTGGCAGGGTCTGCGGGGATGGTTCGACAGGAGTTGGACGAGCGAGGGTTTTATATGGCGGGTAAGGTGAAGAGGAGTGACGGTGAGCGTAAAAGACGACGGTTAAGGCAATGCCGGCGACCGAGCTCGATGGATAGCTCGAGGACCTGCGATGAGGCGCGCCCTCAGATCTGTCCGCCCAGCTTCGCACGTCCCCGGATCTGCAGCAGCGACGCGCGAGGCTAGCCGCGTCCACCTGCTCATCGTCGCCAGCCATCTCTGCAGCAGCCATCTCTGCAGCAGCCATCTCTGCAGCAGCCATCTCTGCAGCAGCCATATCTGCTCGTTTGTCCACACTCGCAGCCTGAGGAAATCGCCACAGCAGCGCGGCCGCGGATCACAGTCGCGTCCGATCGCGTTTGATCCGTATTTTGTGGGGTCGTGCTCTCTTCTGAACGGGAGACGCACTCCAACGACTCGCAAAGCATGTCATGTAAAATATGGCGGCTTTCTCTTCAAGATTGCGCAGAAAACTCTAGTCTGTGGATTGCAATCACCTAGCGTAACCGGTAGCAATACATCTTTGAAGCACATAAGTTAGTATTATACGGCAAACGGCGGATCTAATGGTCAGACGACACTTCTACTTTTTCCAACTCGAGGGGATCTTCATTACGGCATCTGCCCAAACGGACAGACGGTTTTCCTCCCAGTGCTCAATGTACGACAAGCCAGCATTGCCGCGCCGGGCTTCTTCGGTTTTGAGGCGTATTTCCGCATCGCACCAAAACAGCACCCAGTCGCCTATGCGGACATGTCCGGTACTGCGTTCAAAGTACCACTTGTTGACCGGGTTGTTTGCGCGGCTGCGCCATACGAGGTCAGTCCCTTCCCCCCGGCCCTGCTTTCCGCCATTGGGGTTGGCTGAGAAAGGCAGCCCAAGCCCGTACGTCTCATCGTGCAGGGCGACCCAGAGGAAATCGACGGTACCGTCGCCCTGATGGCTCGGGAGAACAGCAAACTTGTCGAGGTAGCAAATCGGATTGTGATGCTCGGGAGTGTCTGGAGAACATTCCTCTCGCGTGACGATCGCGGCTCCGGCATAGTCACCAGCGACAATGACAAAGTCCAGAAATTTTTCGAGCCGTTCCCAGAAGGGGCGTTCGTCCAACGTCCGCCTGAAAGATTGCTCGAGAAGAGTCTTCATTTTGACCTTGTCAATTTCGGCAGGCGTGCGGAGGACGCGTATGTCGAGGCCACGGCGTAACAGCGTCGGGGTGTGTGGGTTAAGTTTCCTGTTTCCCTGAAGCAAGGCGTGGGGCAAGCTGGAACTTACGGCCGGCTTATTTGTGATGAGATTGGCAATCAAGGCACTGGGCGAACGATGCGAGACCATGACTGCTGAGGAACTCGGGGGCATGTACTTCAGACATGTGCGGGCGAGGGCAAGATTGGAAAGGGCCGAGGGATGTGTGCTACGCCAACGCGGGTCAAACGTTTGCCTGATGAAGTCAAACTCGGACGTCAGGTTGACGAGCAGATGGGGGAGCCCTGAACGTGCGTAAGAAGGGACTCCTCCCTCACGGTTGATGATCATAAGGCGCATGGGTGTAAGGTTCACGTCGTTTGGCGAAATAGCTTCTTCGGGTCCTGCCGCCTTGCCTTGATCGTCCAAGCCGGCGGCCTCCACCATGCCTCGCGCCAGGGCAGCAATCACGTCGTTGCTGTCGATGCGCACAGATCGGTAGAACGAGTCGAGGGCCATGGGCGGAAGCACGGGGATCTCGCCGGCGCGGAGGGAGGACCGGATGTGGACAAGGTCGGAAGGATAGGTGTGGGCCTCAGGAACGTCGTAGTCGCGTCCCTCGCCGTCGTTCTCCTCCCCTGGCTTCGGACCGAGTCGGACAACGGCCCCGAGCAACGGGCGAGCTCGGGCTCCCTGCTTCTCCAGCGCATTCACAACCCGCATCGTCTCCTCAATGACAATCGACCGCTCATGTTCCTCGCCCCGCGCAAGCTGATCATTCTCTACAACCATGACACTCAGCAGACCGAGTTTCTCGAGGTAGACCATGCCCCGGGCAATGCTGTCAAGTTGCCTGTCCGTAAACGGCCCTTGCACTTTGACCAGCGCCGGGCGGCGGATTATGGGGTCAAGGATGGAAGCAACGACAGCATTCTGCGTTTGCGGCGTGATGTCCGGGGAACGACTTTCCGACGTTACAGCAGATGTTGGTTCTGCCGTCGGTGCATTGCGTTCCGGTCGTGTTCCTGTCGAGGATATGGGCTTGGCCTTTGGCCCAAAGCTCGCGAGGTAAGAGCGCGTGTCCCTTATGGAAGGGTTAGCACGCAGGATCGACATGATGAAGTCCTGGGTTGGTTTATCAGATAATCAGTACAGCATGGCCTGGCAGATCTAATCTCTCTACGCACATCATCTTGAGGATCCCCGTCAAGGGAGGAGGTCGGCTCTGAGGCTGCTTTCGACTGTCGGAGGTCACGAATGGTCTGGCATGTCCAGCGATTGTCAAGCTGGAGTCAGCGACTGCGTCGGAGCAACGGGGGGACAGGACGTACAGCGTAAAATGCCTTGAAGGTCTGTGCAGACCTAGAGTTGAGGTTGGGGGTCACTTTGGAGGCACTATGCAGCGACCGAGGCAACATTGCGAGAGCCAGAGGGGAGGACCTGTGGAGGGGGAACGGTCGCGAATGCGGCTCTTTTATGAGTCATAGGTAGGTCGACGGAAGGTGTGTAGAAAACTCGGTGTGTGCCTCCATCACTGCTTTGATCAACCCAAGGGGCACCTCCTTCTCCGGAGCGCCGATAAGATGTTGGTAGACGCCCGCTTAATCTACCACGAACGCGATAGCTGTTACTGCCATTCCCTGCTGGTTGTATTTGCTTGCACGGCAGATGGGCTCGCACTGCAGCCTACCGCATCGCAATACAACCGCTGCGGTCCGACATGGCCCTCTGGTTTCCCCGCAGATCATGCAGCCCACGTAGCAAAGGTCACGCAAGAACGTAAGGCTGGCTTGCCGCCATGTACCATTCAGGATGCTCGTACATACATTGGGCTTCTCTGTCATATCCGTTCTAGGGATGCACCCCATCCGCAGCCACGCATCTATGAGGGATAACCGCCATACGCGCCTTGTCCTCTATGAACGCGCCTAGGGGTCCTTGGGTAGGATCGCAGGCCCGGCACCGACTTATTTGCTTCCTGTACAGTCCCTGCGCACTGGGGCGCCATATACGTCAAGAGAATGCCCTGATATGACGAGATAGTGTCAAGTATGGTCGCCGCAACACATCCTGGCGTCAGGCGAGACTCTGCCGCACCATAAGAAGCCCACATCAAAACGTCAAGATGCGATATCGACGGATGTTGTTTTCCTGGAGACATGCATGAGCATTCCTGCTGTCGGAGAAACAGCCAGCCTTCACTTACAGTGGTTACGAGTACGACTGAATCCTCGCTGATCATCGCTGCCTGAAGTCTTCTGTCTTGCACTGGCAGTTCTGTGCGTGTCAGCCGGAAAGGAAGATTCGTCAAGACCGCCTCGCCAAAGAGCATCCCGTTACTACCCATGGACATCGGTTGGTTCATGAGCTTCGCAGGATTCCTCTTGTCGTACTCCTCTGGGTCTTCCGCAAATTGTGCTAGATGCCATCTAAACGCATCTTGGTTGAAGTCCAGCACGTTGAGTTCATATCTCTCGGACCCATGCATGAAGCGCGAGGGGAACAAAATGGATGTTCCATAGACATAGCAGACCCATATCTGGGAAAGCCCAGGCGGAACAGACATGACTCGACTTCCGGAAGGCCCCCAATCATCCCATGCTACTTCCCGCCTCGCCTGTTCTGTTTCACTGATGTGGTTCAACAAAACAGATGACAAGGTGAGCAGCATGAACATGGAGATTGTGTTATGGTCCTGTACGACGCATATTGGCACCACGAGCAACCGTTCTTTCCGAGCAGTATAGAAAGGCACCTGCAAGTCGTCGCTCGGTTTCCAGGACGGCGCAGGGTCGGAACGAATCATGGCATCTACAACGACACGGTCCGGCTTGAACGAGGGCAAGTTGAATGAACAGACGAAGTCCATATCGTCAGAAGAGGTCATTTCCGTTCGGGCCGTCCGAAGGTCGACAGCCACCAGGGCTACATTGGCCGTTTGGACCCGCACTAACAGGAGATGATGTTCGCTCAAAAACGCGAACGACATTACGGTTGAACCGGAGATAGCCTACCAGAGTTGTGAGCACAAGCACTCATGTCACGATCTTTCACTGACCATTACGACATCTCCGGTCTTCCAGTTCCATACCAGCAGCTCACCACCATTGTCAACTTGGCTATGATAGAGAACAGCTACATGATGAGAGCAGGTCTGTATAGTAAAGTTGAGGGTCTGAAAGCGAGGAGTGTGGGAGAGAATAGCAGGTTTTGGTGCCAAGGGATGTGGCTTCCCTGTCCTCAATGACAGTAGATGGACTGGGTAATAGGACGTACTGACAGGCAGAGGTCAATAATAGTGTATTGTGTAGTGTTGAACTTACTTAGGTAGTGCGGGGCGTTCAATAACAACCAGCAGGTCCTGAGTAGGATCCATGCCGAAGTCTCGTATGGCAAATTCAAGGTCGAGCTTCCAGTGCTCCTCTTCAATACCCCGGATTTCGGACGGGAGACGGTAGAAATGCAGGGATCGTTGTCCTTGGCCCTGTGCGAGAACACCTCCGTAGAGTTCCCAAACTTCTCCTCGATGCATCTCGACATCCTTCATCGTCTTGTAAGCTAATCTATCCCAGGCTTCTTCACGCTGGTGCAATAGGTTGAGCCGATCGGATGCTCCAAGGGAACTCGGGGGCCCATCTTCCAAGCCATTTATTGCCAGTTCCACTTTGTACCGAAGGACGATGGCATCTTCTATGATGACCTGGAGTTGCCTGCAGACCTAGAATACACGGACAGAGGTGTCAATGTTCGCTATGCGTGTCATTGTTCAGTCAACAACCCACCCTCTTGCATCTGAGTAGATTCCTAAAGTCCAGCTCATTTAGTATCTTTGTGAGAAGTTCCACGGGTAGGTCCAGAATATGTAGCATGTTCTGTGTCGTTCAGATGATTATGTCTCTGAGAAGAGATTTGATAGCCAGTGAAGATGCAGAAAAAGACAAGAGGGTGGCCAAACTTGATGCTCAAGCGGCACTTTCACCTCTCAATTGTGTCATCGGTATCTAGATCTGGTCAGGTCGAATTGTGTTCACGCTCGCGAACACTCCGCTTATTTTAGCGAGTCCTCTACCTGTGAATTCTCCATTGGTACCTTCACGCATTCCGATTCATTCAGTCACCATGTCTACTACACTGCAACCCCAGCATTCGACAAGGGTGAGCTGCTGCTGATATATCGGGGGGATAGCAAGTTCTTGTGGCTGACGCTGAGCAATCGCTTCGCTCGAACGCAGCTTTACCAGGATGATATCGTACAGCACAAGGCGGACCCGCGTGCATACGGGCTCGTCGTGGTAAGTTCTCGATGCGACGGCTCTCGCATTCAGATCATTTTAGTTGAACTGCTCTAGCGGACATGGCATGATCCTGAAGACACGCCCTTGCCGGAAGACATTGCGGCTGACCCACTCCTTCGTCCACTGAAACCGGGGGAAGTCGGGGTCTCCTTCTACCCCAAGGGTAGCAGAGAGATTCTGCAGGAAACCGAGCTGCACCTTATTGACCGCATGTACCAGCCCGGAGACCTTCTCAAGAGAAGCGTGGAGGACTCATTGGCGGGCATAGTAACCAGGTATGTGCATTTATCTGCGCTGATTCCAACACTGTAGTGATTGTAACTGCGCACAGTGTAGAGGTCAAGGGCCGCCTTGAGCATACCATCAGTGGGGAGGATATTCCCGGGTGGAAGCGAGCAGATGAAGTTGACTCAAGTATCGACATAGACATGGGCGACTATGTCATTTACAACGATTGGGTTGGACAGGTACATTTCTATCAACGCCGAGTCCGTTCCATGCTTATCATATGTAGGTCATCGAAGTAGGTCTCGGTCTATCTTGTTATGTGGTTACTCATTGGCCAAGATATTCGACGAAGCTATTATCGAAATGTCCGACGGTAACCTAGTGCGCCTTCCGGAGTTGAGCGCAAGGCTGGCGGTGGGTCAGAAGGGCTCGGTATGTATCTCGACTGATGATACCCACATGTATATTGAAACAGCCGTAGAACATTCTGCCCACACCATCTGGGGTGTATAATCTGTTCGGATTCTTGATGAACAATCCTCGACCAAATATGCAGGATACGGTGCTCTCTGTGAAACGCACCGTGCTCGCAATTACTTGGCTGGCCATCAATCAATCGGTACGTGAACAGCCGTGCAGTACGCAAACGATGTTGATGGGACCCGTAGTTAACCCAGGAAGAAGCTAATTCGAGATCGCGGCCGCAAAGATTCTGGTATGGCAGCGACTTAAGTAAACTTACTCTCATTCGTCGGCGAGCGGAGGAGGCGTTCCATGTCGGAGACCGTGTACTGCTGAAGAATCGTGAAGGGCCTGTGACTGTCCACGGTAAAGAAGGAGAATCGACTGGATCCGTGCATGTGCAAGACCTCGTAGTCAAAGAGACTCAGACAACGGTCAACATTCTATGGCAAGATGGCTCTCATGACAGCCTTGACTGCAAGGACACTATCCCGTACATGAACCCGGATGAGTACGATTGCTGGTATGTGCTTGTTCGTATGTTTATCTATCAGACACTCAATGTTCAGTAGGCCGGGTGATCATGTGGTCTGGAAAGGAGAAGGCGCACAACGCGCAGCGGTTGTGCAGAGCGTGAACGCAATGGATCGCACGGCCCACATCCGATTTGATGATACTAAGACGATCGAATTGGTCTCCCTGCTCGAGCTTGACGTTCACGGAACTACAGATCTCGCAGACATCAACCCTCCTGAAGAAATGGGCGTTCACCGCGGGGACTTTGTGTTCATTCATTCCGAGGGCTCCACGAATGGTTCACAATATCCGATGGTACCTCGAATAGGTGAATTGGAAGGGTGGGTCCGGGAAAGTGGTATTGATCCACAGGGGCACATTGGTGGATGGCGGCGAGAGATGATAAAAATTGGCACAGAGATTGCGGAACGTCGCGGTCGCGATCCGACTGTTGAGGAAGGTGAGATTCAACGGCCTCAGAAAGGCGATTCTTCCCTACAGTGGTTTGGTGAGGTCATAGAGGTCTGTGTTAATCACCACTCGCTTATCACCGACTAACATTGCTCTAGCTTCGACTTGACGGCACAGTTGAGGTTATGTTCCCAGGAGGAACAATTGCAGTGTACCCCTTGGAGAGGTTGACCCGCTTATATGACGGTTTGGAGCAATTGGGGGAAGTATATGATGATGAGCTTGACGACGCGCAAGACCTCATGGATGAAATGAGTGAAGACGATGAGGATCTATTGTGGTCTATGGGACGCAGTGCACGTTGGGTAGAAGACACTAGGAATGCCGCCGATGACATGGGGGGTTGGACGACGGACGAAGAGTTCTCTGATACCGAGCAGTTTCTGGAGACAGCCTCATCATCTCAACCACCCGTCTCTTCGACAGACGATGGCGGGGACAACAGCCTGATACAGAACATGACCCCAACTACACTGCCCTCTACCCCAAATGTTAACAATGGGCCAGCTGAGGTGGAATCAGATTCCACAAACGCCAATGCGGAGGTGGACGATGACTCAGAGGAAGACTCACCTTGGAAGCGATTTGCAGTATTGCCATCGGCACCCGTCGATCATGCATTCTATTCGACACCACCTGCCCAGCGCTCACGCGCATTTCTGGCTCGCCTTTCCAAAGAGTACAAGATTTTGGCCGACAGCCTGCCTGGTATATCTTGAGTTTTCCTCTACCACATAAATTCACTGACATCCCTTCCAGATTCGATTGTGGTGCGAGCGTACGAAGACAGAACGGATCTCATCAGGTCGTTGATTATCGGCCCAGAGAACACCCCCTACGAAGATGCACCGTTTGTTATTGATTGGCAGCTCGATTCAAATTTCCCACAAAGTCCACCAATTGCGCACTTCCTCAGTTGGACCAATGGAAACGGTCGAGGTGTGTACAGATTGACTGCTTGTTCTGGATCATAACTGTCTGACATCATGCTCTGGACTTCGCAGTCAACCCGTATGTTGAGCATGTCCAGGTTTTCTTTGCGATATGCTCACGTGCTTGAAATAGTAACTTATACGAGGAAGGCAAAGTTTGTCTTTCGATTTTAGGAACCTGGGCAGGAGAAAAGAGTGAAAGTTGGAGTGCTTCGCGTTCCTCTTTGCTCCAGGCATTGGTCTCTATTCAAGGCCTTGTCTTGGTTAAGGAGCCGTAAGCGATCTCACCCTGTTCCTCACCAGATGTTTTCTAATAATTCCCTAGGTGGTACTGTGAACCTGCATACGAGAAGCTTAGAGGTACAGAGGAAGGCGCAGTCAATAGGTCCGTGTTATACCGTACTGCACTATCATAACTATAACTCACGTGTTGCATAGTCGGTTGTATAGCGAAAAAGCCTACGTCCTTTCCCGGGGCTTTGTGCGCCGAGCTCTTGAGATCCCGCTTGGAAGTCTGGAAGCGGAGGTCAATTGGTTCTATTATACCCAGGGCAAACTTGACAAGGTGATACGCAGTGCTCGCGTCTTGATTGACAAAAGCAAGTCTGGGTTGAGCGACTCTACTGCTGATGCCGACCTCGCAATACCGAGGCTGACAGGTGGAGGGATCATCGCACTGGAACGGACGTTGGCCAAGTTGCAATCACTTCTAGATTCTCATCGTAGTAATTCATGATCGAGATGACATTGACAGTGTTGTACTCGTAATTTTACATTATATCTTACATAGCACTATGAGACACCAGAACCCAATCACAGGATTTAACCATATTCACGCCTTCTCTAATATCACACAAACGATACATTATCGTAGACACTTCCCTGTCCACTGCCTTCTCTCTCTTGATCGTCGTCGTTCGGGGAGTGATACCGGGCGCGTTTTGATGCCGGTGAGGACGTGTCACGTTCGCCGCCTGTATCTTCTTCAGCTTTACGCCTGCGAGGCAAAGATAGTCCTGACTGTGCCACTTTCAAGGGCGTTGTCGCTTGTTTGGTGGATTTGTGCGATGATTGTGGCGCCGTAGAGTCGATTCGTCCACGAATAGCCCGAATATCTTCAACGGAGCGGCGAGAAGCGATATCATCGTTCACATCACGGTCGCGTATGCACGTCCTTGCAAGAACGAGGAGGCCTAGCCATAAACTCGTGAGTGAAGGTCGCTAAAGGTAGGATCTCTCTACCTTCCAACTGAAGCTCACAGCAACGTGCCCATTCCTTCGAAGATCGCGTTGGATTCTAACAATCCACAGGGTTACGAGGCGAACCTTGATCAAGTCACAAGCCAATAAACTCACTTTGTCTGCGAATTGATTCCATTGTTTAGGGTCCAGGAGTAGGGACCGTGATTCACTCCGCAGAGTAGACACATGTGAGGCCATGAGTAACAATTCGGCGCAAGTAAGATTTTTGTTCTCTTTACTAGCAGCTTCCACCTCTGGGCTGCTATCCCAGCTGATTTGGTCGGGCGACTGGCTCTGCTCGGAGCTACCTGCAGGTACTACGTTTTCGTCAGCAGATGATATCTCTTCTTCATTGTCATCATGTTCCCCCAAACTCCTGGTCTCCTTGAGGATCCGATTCAAAATGTCTGCGTATCGACGTTGGGCATGGCTTTGCCACGAGCTGGCAGAGTGGTGCGGCGCCTGATCAAGGTCCTTCTGAATGATTGTAACAGAGATTGCAATTCGTAATTACCCACCTTCTGCCCAAGCAATTCGAACACATCATTCTTAGAAACTGAGGGATTGTTTTTGCATGTCCATAGGAACATGTCAACAAGGTATGTGCTGTCCTCCGCAGTGAATTGGTTTCCCCTGGGAGCAGGCAGAATGCTTGTAGGAGGGCTCGGCGAACGAGATGGCACTGGTGGGATAGGCATGCCAATAGAACGGTCTCGACCTATATCGTCGCTTGAAGATTCTCGTGTGGCGGGAAGACGGTCTCGTTTTGAGGCAACTGCAGCTCGACGTCGATTAGACAGGCTAGCATAATACTCTTCGCCTTTTTCGGTGATACGCGTATCGGAAGATGCTTCATCCTTTGTCTTCACTTCTATGGCTTTACGAGCCCGCACCGCTACAGGTTGATGATGCGAGGAGAGGTTTGACATCGTTGCTCCCTACAGCACGTGACATGGACGGTCAACCAACGAGTAGAACACGAGTGGATAACAGGATATACTTCTCGCGATTGTGCTCTCCCATACATAGCATGTCCACTATGACCCGAATTCTGAGGCTGCATTCTTGCCGCACCAGAAGCACCGCCCTTATCACTGAGTCTCGTTACTACAGACTCAATGCGGTCATGATGCGCTAAGAAATAGTCCTTCCATTCTGCTGCTGAGTGCTGATTCACCTGGTATGGTGATGATTTAAACCGAGGAGCCATCAGTAATTCAGACAACGTACTCCATTCAACCCGTTTATGGCATTCAAATGGGTTTGTCCGGTCTTCTTGGCCTGGTATAAAACGTTGACGAGAAGCGATTCGTCGTTGGACGACGAGCCCACTGGCAATTGGATCACATTAAAACCCGGTGCTGACTGCTGGGGCCACGGCACCGTCGATTGAACGCCATTTGGGCTTGATACAAACGCATTGTTAATAAGTTGTATAGCTTGCTGTAACTGCTGCAGCGGCGTGCTGGATACGTTTTGGGGAATATTCGTCGTTGTGGCAGGGGTGGTAGAACTGGACTGAAGGCCGTGGTCTCGCCGGCTTAAACGATTGATCAGGTCGGCGAGCCCATGCTGAGTCGGCATTCTTGAAACAACATTCGGTATACAGAGGAACACATATTGTTTACCGACTTACGGGGCTGGGGCATTGAAGGGGGAATAGTTATTCATTTTGAGCGGGTACCGGATGTATCTATGCGACTCCTAGGGTGCGGTATGAGGTGAAGTGTGTCCCACTGTCCACCACCAATTCGTGCTTGAACGATAAAACATGCAGGCACATGCAGGCAGAAACGCGAGGCAAAGTGCAATGAGGCGTCGGAGGCGCGGCATAGTCTCCAAGTTGCTGCGCCATGAGGCTGAGATGGACGTCTAGCCACCTTGTTAGGTTGATATGCTAGATTTCCATTAACAGCCCGGATGAGGCTCGATTATCTTGAGTCTAGTACATTATCGCCCAGAGAACCGCGACTGACTGATAATAAGAGAGTGATGATTAGGCTCCGCATAAGTTAGGAAACATCGAGTGTGTCCTCTCCTCTTCGTCAGGTGTTCGCTGATGCTACATAGGATATGTGGCCATGTCGTGACATACCCATTTCTAAGCATGCGAGCGTGGACCTGTCGATAGGAGCTAAGTAAAGTATGCCGACTGCAACTTTGGTGGTCAGTACAGATGTGAAACGCGATATTCTGGATAGAAGTACCTGTGTTGGTCTCCTCCGCGACAGTAAGCAGATTGCGAGACTCTCAAGGCGCAACAACTTGAACTACATCTTGTTCCAACGCGGGACTCGGACTTTCAGTACTTTCAGTACTTTCAGTAGTCACGTGATTCGGATGAAACAAGCGTGGGAAGACAGGGGGAGACGCGCTTGTCTGAGGAGAGCATCCGCCTGGGTTCCAGTGCACGGCCAATTGGCCTACTATTCTGTGCAACTGCACTACTGACCACAATTCCACGCAAGCAGCTATTCCTGGCGCGACGTCTTCTCGAGGATACAACTGCTTTGTACACGCTGGACATCCAGAACCGCAAGTGTAATCAGATTCCACACCAGGCTACCCAATCCCCGCGTTCGCAACCTGCACTGCGAGACTTCCAACCCAAACTTTCGACCGAACAGGACGCTTCGCCAGCGTTCAAACACTTTCTGTGGCCATTTCCTCAATGAACGTGCGCAAAAGGAGAGCGGACGATTCACTTCTACCCCTGCGTGCACCCAAGATACCCCGCACAACAGTAACTCATCATCTCGGCGGTAACCCAAGTCCAAACCAAGACGAGGGTCTCCTTGCTCGTTGGACATATTTCTTCTCAGAAGGCGCGAATCTCATGTTTGAGACCGCGAATACCTTTCTCAATGCTCTCGTGGACGGTGCGTCTCAGATGGGTTCAACCATGACTGCTCAAGTTAACTTATCTGTATCAACAGCTGTGGCCAACAAGCAGAACACCGCCAAAGCAAGAAGCGTAAAAAACAGGCAGGTACAACATGTCAGCAGGCCCTCGTATGAGGAGGAGACACGCCCTGAACCCCCAACCGCTGGCCCCTCCCAACCCTCGGAGCAGCCCCAGTCCCACTCTCGCTTCCACTTCGCTACCACACGCCGAAACCACGAAATGCCCCCACCCCCACCACCTTCTTCCTCTCGCCCGCCGCCTATGAATACAGTTCCTGCATCCAACAAGGGTAAATCACGCTACTCAACCAACTTGGCGCAACATGTCCCTGAGCAGGAGCGGGAACAGGCACATTATCACACAGGTCTACCAACTCCTCCCCTGACCAGTCCTACGTCTGGCTCAAACGCGCCTTCGATATCTTCTTCCACAGGCACAGACTTGTCAGAGTTGGACGCTGCCATCCAGCAATTTGAACTTCAAAGGAAAAACCAGGAGATGAGGAAGCTCAATGGAAAGAGGCGACACATATACGATAAAGCTGTGAGTCAAAATACATTTACGACTTTCCAAGGTATAAACTAACATGTATTTCTGCTCGCAGCACAAGGCTAAAGCGACACAGGAGCGGGAGAAACTCAGGGAGGAATTGCAGACTGAATTGTATAATGTGAAGAGAGCTTCTGGTACGTGATGCGATATTTCGATGCTAGGCCCTATCTTAGTCGTTATCAGGATACGGATCGAATTTCGAAGATTTCAAGAGTACGTATTGCCTTTCATGATAAAAACGTCGTCCTCAGTCATTCCAGGTTATCTTGAATACTCGAGGAAATTGGATGAATTACAGAAAAAGGAGCTCTTATTTCGTAAGTACCTTCCTGGTGTACGGTGATCGGTATTAATTCATAAGTGTAGCGGCCAGGTCCATGGTGGACTTGCGTAAGGCATCTCAGGAACGGGAGTCTAACCGCAGACATTCTGAGGTGAGTAGTACAGAAAATCGCTACGCATAGTTGACTCTGAATTCCACACAGGATGACTTTCTTGCACGCGCCCTCGAGAAAGCGAGGCTTTCGTTACAAGGGTGAGTATCATTTGGACACCGCGGGATGCTCTCTAACAATGTTAACAGTCAACCTCCCCCCGGCCCCTTCACGCCGACTTTGGAACAACTACGCGTGCAACAAAAACTCAAGGATGCCGAAATCGAACAGAGATTACATCCCAAGGTTACTTTGCCTGAATCGTTGCCGCCAGAAGACGAAGCAGAGGTAGACGGTTTATTCCAAAAAAGAGGCGTCATCTCTCGCTTCGAGCGGTCAGAAGTAACGGACCACGATTTACAAACATTGCGACCAGGCAGTTGGCTCAATGACGAGATCATCAATTTCTATGGACAACTCATCCAGAGTCGATCTGACGAGGCCCTGAAGTCCGCCTCGAAGAATGGCGTGGCCAAAGGAAAGTCGAAACCCCTCAACGTACATTACTTCAACTCGTTCTTCTGGACAAAGTTAAAGACCCAGGGCTATGAGAAAGGCCGACTCGCAAAGTGGACCAAGAAGGTGTGTTCTCCATTCTCATCTCATTGTCAAGCAAACACTCATATCAATGTCAGATTGATATCTTCTCCAAGGATGTCATTCTGTTGCCTGTGAACCACAATAACACCCATTGGACGGCCGCTGCAATCAATTTCCGGCAGAAACGGATAGAGTCCTACGACAGCATGGATATGAACCGTTCTGCTGTGTTTCAGGTAGGGTAGATTACCATTATATATTTCGAATGGACGACCAACTCATGGTGATTAGCTCCTGCGATCTTATCTGGACGCGGAACACCGGAACAAGAAGAAGAAGCCGTTCGACTTTACGGGATGGGAGGACTACGTGTTGAAGGTAATTTCGCGAGAAAAGGCTCAGTGCGAAGGCTAATTTGCTTGTGCAGGAGACCCCGCAGCAAGAGAATGGCTACGACTGTGGGGTGTTCACTTGCCAGTTCCTGGAGTCGCTCTCACGGGGCGTCGACCGTTTCGCGTTCCGGCAGCGCAACATGCCCTATCTCCGTCGACGGATGGCCTGGGAAATTGCGCATTGTAAATTGCGCGATGACCCATAGCGTCCGCTAGTAGTACCACGCCTGCGACACCCTTGGTGACATTATACTACCTTACCCTCCTCGTTATTTGTTAGTGTAGCGACAGTGTAATATATTTTGAGCGACAATATGAGCCAGCCCTCGGTGATAGAGAGACAGACGCCGGACGGGATGAGTGAAGAGGTGGCAGCGGCCTCCGCGTCGACTTTGCCATGTCCCGCATCCCAGTGCCCTCGCACTCTCCCTCTCACCATCGTAGCGCGGGCGCACAACAACGCTCAGCTTCCCCAATCCCGTTCCCAGCAGAACGCGCAGTTTCTCCTCTACCATCGGGTGCCAGTCGTCTTCAGCAAAGTCCGTCCAGCATGTCCACTCTGTCCGGCTCGCTCGCGGAGACGAGGCGGAAGCAGTCAAAGAGGGATGAGGTGCGTGTCCTCTTCACCCCACTCGTGACCAGCGGACGGTTGGCTCCCAGCACGCGTACCCGAGGGTACGATGACAATAAAACATACGTGTATTTCGAAGGCTGTCTCCTCCCATGCGCGAAGGATGTGCCCAGCCGTCCGCACACACAGTCTCATTCACGAGGACTTCCCAAGCATATACTGACCTTCCTCATGCATTCTTCAGGCTATCCGCAAGAAGATCGAGTCCGAACTTTCTCGCAAGCGGACAATCTCTACCCCTCACAGACCTACAGGCCGACGTGGCAACAAGCCCGCGGTGCAGAAGGGTACGGTCGCTGCGCTGAAACCTAGCCCAGCTTTGACGGTCCCCGAAAACATCACTGTTGCTGAAGCAAGTCAGCTTTGCGCGGCCAAGAGAACCGATTGTGTATTGGTGGTGGACGATGAGGAGGGATTGAGCGGTATCTTTACGGCCAAGGACTTGGCGTACCGAGTATGTTGAAGGAGCTTCGCTTTCAGTTGGACATAGACTGACAAAAGGACGCAGGTCACTGCGGAAGGCTTGGATCCGCATATCACTCATGTCAGTGCCATCATGACTCGCAATCCAATGGTAACTCGTGATACCACGAGTGCGACCGAGGCCCTGCAGCTCATGGTGACAAGGCACTTCAGGCATTTGGTGGGTCTTTGCTCGCTATCTCGCGAGACTCAGTCTGACGTGCTGTAGCCTGTTTGTAATGAGGAGGGAAACGTTGTCGGCTTGCTCGACATCACAAAGGTTTTCCATGAGGCCCTCGACAAGGTCGAGCGTAGCTCTTCCGCCTCGGAGAAACTCTACAGTGCTCTGGCTGGTGTTCAGTCCGAGTTAGGTGCCGGTTTAGGATCGAACCCTCAAGCTGCTGCAATGCTTTCATACGTCGAGGCCCTTCGCGAGAAGACAGCTTTGCCCGATCTGACGACTATCATGGACTCGCGCACCCAACCTGCTACAGTCGGTCCCAAGACAACCGTGCGGGAGGTCGCAAAGCTCATGAAAGAACGTCGTACAACCGCAGTATGCGTGATGGAACCAGTGTCACCCGCCGCCGGATTACCCGGTGCACCTCCCAAGATTGCTGGAATCTTCACTAGCAAAGATATCGTGCTTCGTGTAATCGCAGCGGGCTTGGATGCTACTCGGTGTAGCGTTGTGAGAGTGATGACGCCTCACCCTGACACAGCACCTCCTACCATGACTGTTCACGACGCACTCAAGAAGATGCACAGTAAGTGAGCTCATCAGGGCCTCGGTGAATCATTCTCTGACGAAGGCACAGATGGTCACTACCTCAATCTTCCTGTGGTCGAGGCTGATGGCCGCCTCGTCGCCATCGTCGATGTTCTCAAGCTCACCTATGCAACTTTGGAACAGGTATTTGCCTTTTATGTTGCCGTCCGAATGGACGATTCTGACGTGTGTATGCTAGATGAACAATATGGCCGCCGAATCGAACCAGGAATCTGAGGGTGGCCCGATGTGGGGTCGCTTCTTTGAGTCCATCGGTGGAACGGACGAGAACGACTCAGTTGTTTCTGGCTCTCATGTCCCAACAGATCTTCAGTCGCGTCACCACCTGAACAGGAGCGTTTCCCATCTCGTCAGCTCCCCATACTCGGAAGTACACCCCAACGATTCTGCGTCCGTTGTCGACGATGACCATATCTCTGCACTGGAGAGTTACGCAAATAAAGCCGAAGGGGGTGTGGCGCCTGCTATTGTTGGCGGCGCTCCCAGTGTTGCACCCCAGGCCGACGATGGCACGTACGTCTTCAAGTTCCGCACGCCTAGTGGACGCACCCACCGGTTCCAAGCTCGCCATGATAACGTCGAGAATCTCCGTGACATCGTGTCCGGTAAATTGGCCACAGATCCTTTCTTCACTGAATACCAAGTCAAAGATCCCTCTGAGCTACCGCCAGATCCCATTGACTTCCAGCTCTCGTATACGGACGCAGACGGTGACATTGTGTTGATCACTTCTGACTCAGATGTGACCGATGCAGTACGGAACGCACGTACTTCCGGGCAAGATCGCGTCGTTCTCTTTATTCAGGGAGGCAAAGGCTGGTCGTCTATTGACGAGAAAGCCAACGCGAAGGCAGCCGAGGTTGCCGCAAAGGCTCAGGAAGAGATCAAGGAAGTCGAAAAGGCTGAAGCAACCTTGCCTGACAAGGTTCAGTTCGCACCCCCTGCCCCAGTTCACGTTCCAGAAGAAGAGAAAGTGATGGGTATACCCAAAGATTTATTACTTCCTGCCAGTATTGGTGCTCTTGCAGCAGTGATACTGGGTGTGTTCACTATTTCTCGGCTTTCTCGATAGATAGTTGCGGATTAGTTTTGTCCTCCAAGCAGATGTGCTTTGCCGATATGGAAGGTCCTCTCAATCCTCTCTCGTTAGTTAGAACATACTCTGCCTTTGTGGCCCTCTTCCTTAATCAACGTACATTGCTCTCTTTATCGTATGTTGCGGACGACTATGACGAACTGTTACGATTTGATTACCCTTACGCGCATGTGCATGAAAGTCGGAGTGCGTCTGCTCAGCTCAACTTACGATCTCTGCTACACGGCGAACGCGCGCGGAGGCGTAATGTTCGCGGAGGGAGCACCCACGTGGGAAACAAGTTCGGGTGCAATATGAGCAAAGCACTGTTTCAGTATCAGTAAAGTTCAGCATTTCAGGTGCTTAATTCTACCACATTCTACTAGCCATACTCCTCGCCGTCCTTTGACAGGGCTCACAGCATATCGCTGAAGAGGACTGCGTATCGGTGTCCTCAACCGACCCCAGACATAGCGCAGCATTTCCTCCGTATGCCTAAGCGGGAGCGAGATGAAGCATTGGCTGAGCTGGTAACTGTTTTCTCTATGCCATGAATGTCTATCAGAGTCTGAAGACTGTGCCTTCCTGCTGCTTAGTCTTCCAGAATATTTTCCTCAATGCTCGAGGATATCATACTTGATATTGCACTCAAGTCTCATCAAGAGATAGCACGGGCTAAGACGTTATGTCCAACTTGCCACACCTAGTATGTTCTATGCAGTCTCACAAATATGCCGATGATCAACGACTTGGCTACTTGATAGCTGCGGTGACGGTACGTTTAACAACTCGCGAGGCTGCTGGGACATACCCGTTATTCATCCCCGCATTTCAGTCCATGTGCCCAACCCGAGCAATGCAGGACAACCCACTGCATCATCCTCACGACAGTCCCCAAAGGAGGGGGACAATACGCACAATAATGATACGGGGCAGAGTACACCTATCAATGGGAATGGCAAATCCGACGGAAACATCTACTTTGAATGCGAAATTTGTAAACGTTCGGTAAGTATTCTGCGGGCACCCCTCATTGCTTGATTTTGTCGAAGTCACATTTCTCCCTCAAAGATTGCGTCCAATCGATATGCGCCACATCTAAGTTCCTGCTTAGGACTCAACAGACGGGGCGCAGCACGAAATGCCACTACCAAGACGAAGTACGTAAATGGCTGCACAAGGGGTGCCGACCCTCAATTGACTGCGATCATTACCAGACTTGCTGCTGAAGCGGGACGGTCTGTTTCCCCATACGTTCCCTCTGAGAATGGCTATCTCTCCGACGAAACCAGAGCGGGGTTGAAGTCTAAGACCAAGACGTCTAAGGCTAAGAGAGCTGGTGAGTGAGCTCACAATAGCAGACAGCTACTATGATTTGTCTGATCCCTGCGTCAGACGAAGCTGAATTCAGTCTTAATAGCAAGAAACGGGTATGTTCTCTTATGCAATCAAAGAAAACAAAATTGAACTGTCTTCTTACCAGATGGCGTCACCTGCGACGTCTCCAGCAAAGAAGTCTAAAAAAGCGAAAACTAATAGTGAGGCTGCTGTCTCACGGCACACTTGCTTATCGCTAATATCCATGACAGACTCCCCTTCCTTATCCCACAAGACGATCCCTGGAACATCCAACGTTAGTACCATCCAAACTACGTCAATCGTCTGTTTCTCATTGCTTTTTTGTTAGCCTTTATCACTGCATCATACATCTTCTCAAACAAGGGTCCCTTCTCGACTTGCGAACACAGTAACAGGCGATCGCGAATCCTCGCCTGATTCGCGTTTCTCATCTCCCGAACGGTCCACGCACACTCCAACGTCCACTCTATCTGCCAAGAGCCCAGTTATACCACCAATGCCCGGCGGTGTTCCGGGTCAAAGGGGAAGACCATTGAAGAATGGGACAACCAAAGCAAAGGCGAATGGGGCTCCGCCTCCAAAAAGAATGAGTCCTCCGCGTCCTCCCCCTCCCCCTCCTGTACCCAAGGTTGCACAACCCGATTTCCTCGTCGGTGCGTCTCTCGATCCGGATTGTCGCATTCACAGGAACACTAACAGTTCTCGTCAGATGTTGAAGGCGACGGCGACGAGACAGGGTCTTCCACCGATACCGATAGTTCTTGATGAGATACCTATGCCTGCTCATTATGTATGCGTCTTCCTAGTTATTCTTTCTTGTTTGCTGTGCACATGACATTTTTCTTGCTTTCGATGCTACTGTTTGTATATCTGTAGATTATATACCGGGCATGAATAGGGTTTGAGTCTAGTGGATCTATTCATTTACATTCTGATTAAACTATTGAGCGGCGAGGTGTTTGGCTTCCTCCCATGCGCTCTTGACTGCATGCCAATATGCATCGGGGTGGACTCTTGCATGTTGAACATGTGCGGAACCGGTGAACTTTTCGACTTTCACATTGAGACCCAACTGTCTTGCCTGATCAATGTGACTTTCTACTGCATGTGCCGGAACCAATTTGTCCTTGTCCGAGTACAAGTACAATCTCGGTGTCTTCACCGTCGCACCCGGGAAGAGGTCGACCTTGTTCAGTACTCTCCGTGCTCGATCAATCAGGGGTTCCGTACCGGTGATGGCGTACGAGATGGTGAGGAATACATAGACCCCGAAGAAAAAGATATATGCCATCAACTTGAGTAGACGGGACTGAATCTGAGCCGTAAATGCTTCGAGTGCTGAGGAGAGGGTAGCGATGCCGGGGACGGAGTCGAACACGAAGCAAATAGGCTGGGCTTTGGTCGGTTGCTCTGGCACTTTGGGGGCAATATACTCGTGCAATTCAATGAGTTGGTTCGCACCACCTGTAAGACTGATGAATAGTGGCTTTGATTGGATTCTGAGATGGACGTGCCGTTGGAGAAAACGTGAACGAGTACGCCGCCGGATGTGTTGCCCTCTGTGACACCGTGTTCCTTCAGATACTGAACCAGTGGTGCCACAGATGCTTCCTGGAGTCGCTTGGATTGAGCTGTGCGCGATACTGATATACGCAATACGCACCCGAGACCTGGCGCCTGCGTAGAAGTGTTCTGGACGAGAGAGCACTAGGACTCTGTTTGCGCGGGGGAAGAACGCTCTATACTGGTCGGCGTACTTGCGAATATGCGGCAACTGGGCCCCCACTACGGCATGCATCAGTCGCACGCATGCGCGCAGCTATCGCGAGGACGTACTCCAGGCAAAGATGATGACATGGCTTTAAAAAGACATGAGTTGGATGCGAAGATGGGCCGTGTGGTGCGTACCGTGGACCATCGCTGGGGCCAGCGTGCGGTATGGCCTCGTCGACATACACCTCGTCGACATACACATCCTGCCCTCGTCGCTGGAACCCTGGGATGCTGTCCGCCATCGCGTCCGACGTCGCGTCCGTCATGTGATGCGATGTCGCAGATGCGGTCAAGGCGGGGCAAACAGGGCCAAACAGCTGCGGTGACAGCCGAGTTCCAGCTCGCGAGTCGTCGCCGTCTTGAGAACGTTGTGCAGCCAGGACGACCTTCCACTCTCTCCAGACGGTGCACATCCCTCCTTACACGATCGCCGGACGACGCACGCACCGTTCCCCACATTCCTTTCCACGTCCTCCACAATGAACTACCCCCCGAACTCGCCCGCATACCCCGCATCCCACCCACAGCCCCCACACTTTGACGACGAGGACACCAAAGCCCCCTACGACGACCTCATCGACCAGTATGCCACCCCTTTCCGCCAGAATCCCCAGCACAAAGCGTACAGCATCGATCCGTCCGCTTTGAGTGCTTCGGATCGCTCGGCTCAACCAACCAGCTACCCATTGACCCACAAGAAAACAAACATGAGCGATGCCACAAGCAAGGATCTCGAGGCAGGCACGACCGAGGGCGTAGACTGGGGTTATCCACCTCCCCTGCCCAAGGTCGAGAAGGACAAGCCAAATTGGTGGGCAACAGTGCGTCTATAACCTCCGACCAGTCCGCCCCAGTCTGTTCACAGCACCCCGCAAGGTCATACCCGACTCCATTGCATGTCGGTTATACGTTCTTGTCGTACTGATTGAGACGGCCATCGACTTGGCCATCGAGGCCGACCTTTTCATCCGCTTCCAGGACTTCGGTGAGAATGATGATGATTTCCGTGCCAAAAACAAGATACCTGTGTATCTTGCTATCTTCGCTCTCGCTCAGTATGCTCCTCTGCCTCTGCATCTTCGCCTCAAAACATCTTACCGTTTCATAGCGTGTTTCAGTTTGCCATGGCATTGGATGCGGTTTACGCACGAAACACACTGCAGTTCATCGCTTTAACGTAGGTCACCCGCTAACGCTCATGCTACTAATCCTTCCTTACATGCAATGCACTCATAGGTTGTTCAATGCCATATTCCTTGCCTACGCGGTCATTCAGATTGGTGAAGTGAACGGACTGATCCCCCCGAATACACCAGGGATTTCGCACATCCCCATCACCGTCCTAACGAAAATCATCCCATGCGTCATCTCAGTAGCAGAGCTTGCCTACATCGCTCTTGGCTGGAAAATCTACACAGAGTTTGGTTGGAAGGTGTACAAGTTCCTTGGTGCGGATCGTCGCATCAAGTCCATGTACGCCAACTATCAGGTCTTCCTTTGCTTGGTCAAGTTCGACTTGTTCTTCTGGGTCAGCTTCTCCATCCTCTTCATTTGGCTAGTTTTGAACAAGAACGATGCCGAATACTATCTGACGTGCGCTGCTCTTCCGCTATCGGTCATCGTACTCGTTGAGGGCCATTTGGCCGCACGGTATGAGAACAAATGGATGATGTTGACCTTCATGGGAGGCTGTTCGGCTGCCATGGTGTACTTCTGCTATAAGGTAATCACCATTTGTCACGTCATCGCGTCTCCTGGGCGAGTCTCACCGTAGACATTATAGCTCGTCAAAGTACTCAGATTTCGCGACACCGACACATTTGTCTTTGTTTGGAAAACAATGACAAACTTCTGTGAGTACCTTTTGTGAGTTCAAAGAGTGGTATCTCTGACGGCGAGCCGACAGCGGTGCTTGCCATTCTCCTTCTGCTAATCACTGTGGTATTTGCCACACTAGTGATGAGGAACTTCGGCCATGGGTTGAAAGATCAGAGTACGTCACTGCGTTTGACATTTGTCCTGTGTCCTCATATCTCATGCCTACATTCAGTCGCAAAGAACAAGAACGGTTTGCAGCGCGGGAAGTCGCAGTATGTACATCGAGGTCCAATGGCGACGCATCCAAACAGGATGAGCATTGACTAGATCGTTGCTGCGTCTCCTACTATCTGGCGCACGGACTTGTACTCATGAATCTGTATTATCTGTTCCTCATCACACACACACCGCTGTCGCATCTCACATTTTCTCGCTTGCCATTGCCATACGCCTGGACTCTATATCTTTCCCTGTTCGTTATTTTGGTACGAGTACCGTTTCCACTCCTATTGTTTCTGTTTGTTGCGCGGAACCATTTCGACTTCGTTTCATTCTTTCGGAACCTTTCCCTAGTCCCTCTTCGTTTGGGTTGAGATCGATCGACCGTAGTACTATATAGTCTGCTCGATGTTTGTTGGCTGGCTTCCTATTCGAGCCTATTTTCTTCCTCCTCTTTCTCCGTTTCGCGGCCCTCTGAAGCAACCTTTCCCGGAGTGATCACACTCACCTGTGTATCGCTAGACGTACGATAGTTCATCACGATGGGTCCTTTCTATACCGCTCTGCTTGCGTCGAACCCAATCAGTCCAGACTGAACCCGCTTCACGATGCTTGGGATTGATATACCTCCGCGGCTTCTGCCGTTGGTCGTGGCCATTTTTCCGCTCAGGCTGAACAAAAAGTGTGGGTAGACAATGGCTGTTGACCATGTTCATTGTCTCCTTGTCAAGCCTGAGGCAATTCACTGTCTACGGAGACAGCCGAATTAAGTATCGCGATTGGTATGGGAAAAGCTAAGTCACCGTGCCCTGTTCGGACTTAGCCAGACTCGTCGCAGTGCCACCGTCGCTGCAGCCTGCAGGTGGTCTTTGTACTAGTACGGTCTCTCTGGAGATCATATAACTCATCAACCCCTCAGTGGTAGACGACCACTCTATCCTTCTTTCCTCCACCTTCTCAAGGAATGTCCATCCTCGAGAGTCTTTCGAATGCTATCCATTGGAATTGCCGTACTGCCCCGTTGCTTGGAAGCACTCTCCTTTGGCGACCTTTTTGGAAACCCCGACGCATCTCAAATCTCACTTTTAGGCACGAATATTCGTTTTCTCCACTCACGCTCTTCTCTCGAAAACCCGCCTCCCGAGGACAATGGGATTCCTGAACAACTTGAGCGGCTTTTCCTCCTTTTGAATGATCATTGGCATCTCTTTGACTGCCTGATACCCGACGCGCATTAGCTCTGTGCACCAATTGCTTGTAATGCCCTATCCCGCTGTCAACTCTGTGGACAATGCTGCCTGTAGCTCTGGGTTCAAAGGCGAAGTCAAATGTGCTTTGGCGTTGTGGCTAGTGGTGGCCATCGACTCGCTATCGTTATAAATGTGGTGAGTATAGCTCCCTCTCTCTTCAGTTCCATCGACCCTCCTCCTCGAAATATGTCTTCCCAACTGCCTTTTGATATGTCCTCATCGCCTTGCTCCGTTAGATCCTTGTCACCGGTCCAGCTACCGGTATTTCCCATAGAATGGGATGAATCGCCTAATCCCGTCATGCCTTTCGTGAAAATGGAGTCCGCGATAGTAAAGCAAGAAATCTCGACCGCCATGAAGAAGCCCATTGTAAAGCAAGAGCGATCGATGAGCCCCTCGTTCTACGACGACAGGATCTTCAGGGGCCAACAGTCCGTCTCGTTTGACATCGCAGAAGTGAGCATCGCCTATTTTTTCGCGTTTCGACGCGTGTTTTACGCGCATTCGTGTTGATACGTGACAAGGGGCGTGTTTATCGGTATACAGCCCAGTTGGACGACCAGTGCGGGGAGACCCCGCACTCATTGAGACAAAAAGTTATGGAGGCCCTGAATAGAGGCGAAGACCAAAAGGTAATACTCATGCTACATTCCGAAATGTACTCGGTATGCTGATGTAGTGTGCTATGTTGAAGGATGGCAAGGCGATCACGCGGGCCATCCACCGTGGCCGGAGACCTAGGCTATTGGATCGCAAGGACGGTCGATATTTCGTGGAGTTGCACCCTGTCTGATTCAACTCTTGGGATTCAAAATCGTTCTCCGTGCGGCTGGCCGACATAGTGGACGCGCTCTTTTTGGACCTCGCTCTTTCGGGCACGCTCGCCGTATCACTATCGTTATTTTAACTTATCGCTATTTCCCAATGTTGCATTGCATCGTTTGTGAGCTTTTCGTACCTGTTGTTCATGTAGTAGTATCATCCTGTGTAGTTCTCGGTTCATTAGCCTGTGCTCAGGCGGGTTCGCGCATTGTTCGCGCACTTATTTGGTCGATGTATTGTCAATGACATCCTGTTTGATCTGTTTCGCGTTATACGTATGCGTTTAGAATGCAGCAACTTGAAATTCGACGTTTGTAGCTTTCAAATACTTTCACAACGACACCTTCCTTTGCGGGGTCAACACTAGTAGGCGCCATTTGTCTCCCGAAGAGGAAACGACGACGTGGGATGGGATGCACTGTTCAGGCTGTTGACAGTTAATACATGTGTACCTATATCTCCCGTAGGAGTTCATAGAGATGTCGCAGCGGTATGTGCATACTAGTACTCTCTGAAGACCATGTCGTTATGTCCGCTTCAGGTTCCGAGTCAACAACAGTCTACACAATCGCTCGGCCCTCTTAGGAGACTACCACACGCCACCGTCATCTGGACGGTCTTCTCCCTATCCCGAGAACCCATATAGCCACTCTCAGCGGTATGCGGACGACCTCGAGGGTCAGAATGACGAGCAGTTGGAGGGACTCACAGCGAAGGTAAAGATCCTCAAGGATGTGCGTAAGTCTTTGATTGATTCCATGGGACGGCCGACGAGAATAGATCTGAACGTACTGTTCATAGATCACGATTGGGATTGGGAACGAAGTCCGAGACTCTACGATTCAACTCAGTCAAATGGTGAGTTGAAATGCCACTCCCAAGGACGGGATACTCACTGATATCCCGCGTGTAGAACGATGCCTTCGCAGAGACATCTGGTATTCTCTCGGGGACGTTTCGGAGATTGAACAACATGGCGGCAAGGCAAGGCTGTCGTTGGCTATGGTATATCGTCTTCCTCATCCTCGTCTTCTGGTTCTTTATTGTTGTGTGGTGGTTTCGACGATGAACCTGATTGGTTCAGTCGCATGCCTGTTTCTCTGCTCTTTGCGGACCCTTGGATTGTTACAATATACTCATTGTTTTCATCAACGGCGTGCTACAGTCCAAACTAATGAAGCAAACGACTACAGTAATTATACATTGGTATCTACGCCAGCGACACGTGATGGGTCATCACAAGGGCACTCAAGCCTTTGGAGCAAAGTAGCAGTCAATCCTTGGAAACTACGTCAGGAAGATGCTTGCCTACCTGCATACGCGTTCACGCTCGTTTCTTCACACCAGTGTTTGTCTTGCCTTGCCGAGTCGTATACAAATAATAGGCCCCACCGAGCAACAAGATGAGGAAGAAGTTGGCTAGCAACGGAGAATTCAACACTCCACTCTGGCGGGAATATGAAGCTGGCACTCACCGAAGGCGAAACCGACGACATCTTGCACGAGGTCCGTGACAAGTTGGACAATAGCGTGGCCTAACTTGAACACGCCACCAAGCAACTCCTGGCCTGCCGCTAGGATTGCCTGCACGACGGCGAGGGCAGACTGAACTATCGAGGCGAAGATGCCTGTGATGGCTTGAAAGAAGTTAACGAACGCAGTTTGCACGGCGGGCATGGTGAGGAAATAGTCCAGAGGGGATGGTTCATATTCTGCCCACACCCCACGCCATTTATACGCCGTACATTGCTTGCTCCGACGCAGGTATGTACGTAGCTGCTGCACACACCACTTAGACGCGTGACGTCACACGCTGCACTTACACCAAGTAGATGGCGATAGAAACACCTGATTAGTGAATTCGCTATACAAAGCTAGGATTCGCACTAAGAGAACAAGGTCCGTCTTCTATCGTCCGGTGGCAGCTAACAGAGAACAGACATCATTAAGCATAGCTTAAAACAGTTCGACAAGAATCCCCCACACCGCATAATCCCCTCCTTCACTGAGCCCGGGCACCAGCAGCAGGCTGCAGAACGCTACCAACCCAACGACCGAGATAGTACTTGAACTGCGTCCAAATTCGGACCACAGATGGGTTCGCCCCAGGCTTGTTCACGTAGGCATCCGCCCGCGCATTGATGTATGCAACGGCATCGCGAGTGAAGGCAGATTGATAGTAACGTTGGCGGAGGAAATGCGCGTAGATGAGAGGCGCAAGGAACGAGTTCTGGAATAACAGAGCTCCAAGAATGACGCGAGCAAAGATAGCAAGTTCAATGAATGATACAGCCCTCATAGCAGGGTTATAGTTCGCTGTCGGATGATCGAGTGTGAGTGAGGAACTGGAGGGAAAGGTGCAGATTTACGTACACTTCACGAACAGCTGAATTTTCTTAGCGATCGGATTCGGGGTGGGGGCACCACCGGCGGTGGCAGGAGGCCCAGGCGGAAGCAGCTGGGGAAGCAGAGTAGTTCGCGTGAATGTCAATGCATGGAAAAGCGAGAAGATGGCATAGGGAAGCAAGGCAACTGGTGTGAGATACAACTGCTGTTAATTTCGTGCCAATGACAACTCATTGATACGCACTTGCTACTGGCTTGGAGCTCCACCAAAAGAATGCAAGAGCGAAGTATTGAACATTCTGCAATTGGCGTTAGTGTATCGCCCCACATCACAAGCACGCGTAGGCACGCACTTCATCGGTGATCGCCTTCCTGAGCCAGGTAGAGTTTGGCGAAGGTATCTGAGCGCAGGTGATTGAACACTTGATTGTAGACCAAAGGACGAATGTCTCCTTACCCCCAAAGATTTACTACGGCGAAGAAAATCAGTCAACGGAAAGATCGACCCTTGGAGAGGCACTCACTGGCAGACTATAGCGTAGCTGAGAAGCGCCCCCATAAAACTCGCTACGTGTCAGGGATGGTGCATTGAGTACGAGGCGAGGCAAGAAAGTGAATATACATACCTTTGTACCACCAAGCGGAAGGACCCCTGAACAGAATCCATGCCATGAAATAGCGGACTGAGGATAGCAAGAGAATGAAATGGCCAGCGGCCCATAGGTAATGCTAGACATCACATTCGGGAATATCAGTACCCAGTTACAATAGACAAAATAACACTATTAGAAGTGCCCTAACCTGGGTTGTCGCCATCGTTCACGCGGAGCAAGCTGGGGGGATGTCGGTGTCAAGAGCAAACTTGAAATTGGCGGTGAGTCCACCTGCAGCAAGGCGATACGGCACCAGCTGCAACTCGGTGTTGTGACGTACGCATGTTTTCATTTAGGGCCGGCCCGCCAAACGTGACCCTAACCACACGTGCTAGCGACACTCCGGATCCAAACCTGCAGTCGAGTAATTACTGTACAAACAACTCATAGAGTACAACTAGCGACACAATAAGATAGCCAGAAGATAGGACAAGGGGGAAAGCACAGAGTAAATCTATCACCGACTCCATTGAGTCCCGGAGTCTGACTGTTTTTTTCTCTCCATCCCTTTCCTGTATACTTCCTTCTCCACCCTGCGCTGTCCTAGGGTTTCCTTCCGCTTATTTCTTCCGTCTCGTCTTGCCTGTTTCGCTACAGGCTCACCACTAACCTGATTCTCTTCGTCGCTTCCATCCTTATCCACGGCATCGATCTCCTCCCAAGTCTCTTCGTCATCGTCATTTTCATCTCTCCGTCTTTTCTTCCCTGACCGACCTGTGCCTCCCGCTCCTCCGCCGATGTTTACATTCACCCGAGGGGGCACCGAGAACCCAAATGACTTTCCAACCTTTGCGAGGTCCAACTTGTTCACATCGAAGATCTTTTTGAGAGAATATGATGCGTAGGCTTGGAGGTATGAGCGATAGCCATCCTGCGCTGATTTGTGTAAGAAGTAGTTCTTCTGCAGGAGCTTCTCCAGCTACGCGACGAGTCAGCACGAGCATCTCCAAGAATTGCGACAAAGACGCTACCTGGGATTGTACATTTGCGATTTTCTCGGGCGGGAAACTGTACTCGTTCAGGGGCACCTTGGCCTCCTTCAAAAATCGTAGGAACCCGAGCTCACTCGGGAGTAAGAACATGAGACTCTTCCCCACTTTGCCCGCTCGGGCCGTACGACCGACTCGATGAATGTAGTCGCGCGGATCGTCTGGAGGATCGTATTGAATGATCCAATCTACTCTTGGAATATCAAGACCACGGGCGGCGACATCCGTGCAGAGGAGTGTGCCAGATTCGGCGTTGCAGAACTCGAAGAAGGTTGTCGTCCGTTTTTGTTGCTTTTGTTTACCCTACATAGGAGGATTAGCAAGTAATTGCGCATTACCGACAGATGTCAGCTCACATGAAGGTCTAAAACCGGCACATCAATGTAGTTCAGGAGCTCAGCATGATATTTGACCGAGTTGCAGCTTGAGAAGAAAACAACAATCTTTTTCTTGATATTCTTTTTGAGGAATGTGAATAGGAGGAGGAAACGGCGATCGGATGGGCAGACAACATATCCTTGCGAGAGTGTGGAGACAGTACTCGTGCTTTCGGATTTGTCAACATCAATGTACAAAGGTCCGGGGCGGAGGGATATGCGGGCGAGGTCGGTGACTTTTGTGGTTTGGGTGGCAGAAAATAGCATAGATTGCCTATTTTCTAGGGGAAGGTCAACGGCCAGGACGAGTAAAATGCAGGACGAGTCATACCACTTGGAAGCAGAGCGATGATCTTCTTCATTTGCTCCTCGAAACCAACCTCCAATATACGATCGGCTTCGTCAATAACTAGACACCTCAGGTTACGGAAGATGAAGCCTTTTGTTCCCTGCAGAAGAGTGAGATCATGGCGATGCACATCGCAAAAGTAGAACATACCTCAAGATGGTCCAGCAATCGTCCAGGTGTCGCTACCAAAAGATTCACACCCTTTTGCAGTTTGTCTGCCTCAGCCCTATGATTTGCTCCGCCCATGACAATACCAAACGTCTGCGAGTGGTGTGCCATCAACTCCTTTGCAACACCAAAGATTTGCAAGGCGAGTTCTCTCGTTGGTGAGATAACAATGATACCAGTGCCTATGGCAGGAGGTGTAAGTCTCACTGGGCGAATGCAGATGGAGAGAATTTTGGACTACCATTCCGAGGCTTGAATTTTAACCTGTGCAGCAGTTCTATGGCTGGGATGAGGAAAGCCAAAGTTTTACCCGAACCTGTCCTCGCAGCACCCAGGACGTCCTTTCCAGCGAGCAGCGGGGGTATCGATTTTTCCTGGATAGCAGTCATATGTGTGAAGCCCATTTCTTTGAGAGCCCTCTGAGTCGGTTCTGAGAGGTCGAGTTCTGAGAACGGCTTGCGCCCTGGTGCGCTCTCGTTAGGCACCGGCGCAGGTGCGTGTGTTTCCTCGGTGGTCATATTTTGATATGTCGATGTACAGGAGTATAACGGCGGACGAAGGGGCAGCAGTGCTGCACAAGGGTTGTACGAGCTCGGTCACTGCGAGCCTGAGAGCAATGCAAAAAGTCTCCGGAGGCGCCTCCCATTGGGCCGGCGTTTGCCGCTGCCCTATACTGAACGCCGATCATCCTTGGCCAGTACAGCTCAAGCTTCAGCCGAACTTTCAGTCGCCGCTGCATTCTCCTGCAAGAATGTCAACGCTCAGGGAATGTTCGTCAGTACTGCATCCGTCTGTCTAGCTTGGCTAACCCTCGAGCTCACTAACAAGACCGCTTAGTCTTCACCGGTGTGATTCTCGTCGCCACCTCTCTGGGGATTGGATATGGACTCGGAGTAAAGTCTGCTGCTTCCACTGCAACCACCAGCAACACTTCGACGACGGAGAAAGCCGTTTCTCAAAATGATATCAAGAGAACTGAACCATCTGCCGAAGAAGCAGGCTCCGATATTGACAGTGACGAGGAAGATGTGGCAGATGGTGATCTTGCCGCCGTGAAGCCAGGTTTTCTTGAACCTTGTAAACTTGTGGGTTGCACTTCACTTCGCCAATAGTTTATTATTTACCAGGCTCTTTATAGGTTCTTGTGGTACGGACAGATCTGGGGATGACCACGGGTAAGATCGCAGCACAATGCGGGCATGTATATCTCAATATCGTGTATGATGCTTCAGTCAATCTTACTCATGCTTCCATAGACATGCTACTCTCGCATGTTACAAAGCCCTACAGAAGTCGAACCCCAGTCTCTTGAAACATTGGGAACGTACAGGGTGCGAGCACCGTTGTCTGTAATACATTCTACACGGCTGACGATAGTATATATAGTCAAGCCAAGATTGCCCTCAGAGGAGACTCAGAAGACGCCTTGCTAGAGCTTGAAGCTATTGCAAAAAGTCTTAACCTATGTGCACGATCAATTATTGACGCGTATGTTTCCCTGGTGTACCCTGCGTTGTTGATCTGATGTTCGTCGCGCAGTGGAAGAACGCAAGTCGCGGCCAGAACGCGTACTGTTCTGGGAATTGGACCTGGTATGTGTGCCGTATCAAGGAAGCAATGTTGGACTCACTCAGGTCTCGACAGCACCCGTTGACCTGGTGAACAAAGTCACCGGAAAGCTCCGTCTTCTATGATGTATGTATACAGTATTCTTATTCCTCTGCTCGTGCAGATTGACATAAACTACAAGCTTCAGGTGCATTGGGATGAATTATAGCCGCTAGATTCACTTCGCAACAGATTATGTTGGACTGAAAACAGGAGATGTCCTCCCTCCGCGTAAAGCCGTTTACGGCTTGCTGTGTCGAGGTTGCCCCTTCCCTCTTCCCGTTTCTAACGTTCCTTTCAAATAATACAATTATAAGAGTCCGTCTCCTCGTTGTCTCTTCCGGTTTACCGGATTCGCTTCGCAATGTATGAAGCTGCGACCAAGGAGACGAGTAAGTTGCATGGAAGTACATCAATCCCGTTCCTCCCTTCCAAAATCGTGATCGTACCGACCTCTTCATCCAGGTCTTCCTCGTTGGTATCGTAATATGCAATTATTCACCTGTTCTACTCGCCATTCTAGGGAATGTACGCCAAGGTGCCTCTTGCTCGTGAGCCTGGAATTCTCTAGTGATACTCGTCTGGGCCCTCCTGATGCTTGCGCTATCCCTCTATTCTCATTTGATATAGCCGAAGATTTCGAAGGTGCCGGAGTCTTCGAATATGTCTCGGTTATCGTCGTCTAATCCATTTACTGAAGCGACGACAGCTGCGCAAGCAGGCTTGAATCTGACCAATGTTCCGTACGTGGAACTGTCTCCACTTCTCCGTCACTTCCCGAATGACTCCCTATCCATAAGAAGGAAGTGGGCTGCCGATTTCTTTTGCGGTACTCATGTAAGCATGCATTCTCGCATTGCCAGTCGGACTATACTGGTTCCAAAGGGTCGTTCGAAACTACACCGAGCATGACTTCAACACAACAATGCAAAGTCCGAGGAAACATAGCAAGAGAAACTAAATCAAAGGACCAGCATGACAAATGATTCGGAAGCTTCACATAAGTATTGTACAACAGTTGCGACGACGAATATATCGCACTGCTTCAGTAGACAAGAAATCGGAAGGACGTAAAAAGAGAAACGTGATAGTACTAGACACCGGTCATCACAGCGAGAGGATGCTTCTCCGCACCAAGTCTATGTTTCTCGCTCAAGGTTAGCCCCATCCACTCCTCGTTGCCTTTCGTCACATCTCTTTTAACGAGAAACGTGTAGTAAGTATTGACGGGCGCGCTCTTGAGTGAAGTGCGGATTGACTTCTTAAGCTCAACATGAAGGAAAGGATGGCCGCGATCATCCTCGACATCCGTGACCTTGACTGTGATGTAGAGGTCCCACTCTTCGATGAACGGCATCCCAAAATGCCTATGGTAGGACTTTGCCGTCCAACCCAAGGCATTGTCGCTAAGGAGTGGCTCAACTTGGTCGAAAGCCAGGATGAAACGGAAGTTGGTGATCTTGTTGGGTGGATGGGTGATTCGCGCATCTGTAGGCGAAGGCTCGTCGGAGTTGGTGGAGGCAGGATTCAACTCAATGCGCAAGATGGGTTCTTGGGCGAAGGGATGGTCCGCTTTGTATTCGGTGTCACGCGAAGCAGAGTGGACATCCATGGGGAAGACTACACGGTAGTCACCGCAAAGCTGACTGATGTCCAGCGGGCGCGAGAAGCGGTTACGGTACATCTGTCGAAGACAATGGTTAGCTTGCCACTTGGTCATAGTCATGATGAGGCAACGCACGACTCCTCGCTGGAGGCATTGATTCTCTTTATCATTATATTTGATGTTCCAGTGGGTAATGCCTTTCCACATGGTCAAGAGAGCGAGTATAGGTTGCTTCGAGTAAAGACGGCAGTGTAGTCTGAACGAACGGTGGCGAGTTTTGAAAGAGACAGGGCTCGACATTTTTATAGGATGGGCAGTGGCATCGGCTCGAGGGTCGAGACGTGCACGAGGAAGCCGATCAAGAGGCTGCGCTTTCCAAGTGCGAATTCCTTCGCATCATCTCTTTGTCTTCTTTCCTGCTTCGTTCGCGCTTTTCCTTTGAGAGCCTGCACGGAAATTCCCTTGAGTTTATGGTACAACGGGCTCGTGAACAATGACTGAGTAATCAGTTGATTAGGTTGCTATCTGCCTTTTCACGTTACTTTATTCCTGGGCCACTGTGTTCCGGTGCGCCTCTTGCAATGGTTGCACATGTTCCATCGCCTCGTAGCTTGCTGACAATGAGGGTAGAAAATTTCCGGTCAACGTCCCAACTTCTGGTTGTATTGCGGTCTCGCACGCTAAACAGTAGATAGGATCGGCAAGGACTGAATTGAATGGCAAGGAGCGGCGTGCGATTTACGTGCTCGGTTATTGCCAGCCACGACACGGTTTCCTGTACTGGACATGCGTTGAAGCAGCATCACGCCAGCTCTGAACGAAACAAAGAACGTCAACGACCCGTCCTCGAGCCAGCTGTGGTCTGTTAATGCTGAACGACAAGACCTTCCCTGTATAGACGGCGTGATGTGGGTGTGACGTCACAGCGCGGCGAGCGAGAAAGGGATGGAAAAGTCTGCGCCCCTGCGAGCCGCGCGCCGAGGTTGGAGTGGCCGTCTCAAAAGTCAGCCACCGCTGGAGTCGTCCATGGCGCACAGTGGATAACCGTTGGATGCATGAATGCCTTATAGTACGCCGCCTTTGCTCTTCGTCCTAGACCTTGACCTTCATCTAGTCTCTCTCATATCCTGCCCAAAACAACCCCGACTTTCATATGGCTAGCGTAACTCTCGCTCGTGTCTACCAACAGTCGTTTGACTCGCATCCCTATTGGACTCTCGCCATCACCAACGGTGCGCTCAACGCACTCGGTGACACCGTGGCCCAGCTCACAGAGACAAGGGTAGGTTCAGTCGACTGACCCTCGTGCTTCCGGAAGGTGATCCTAATGCATCTATTTCCGGTTCCGCTGCAGTTCCAGAACGACCAGTCACGAGATGATCGGCCTCGGTACGATATTCCTCGCACCCTGCGTTTCTTCGCCTTTGGCTTTGGCATGGGTACGTCGCTTATACACACTGCATACGCGCTACATACTCATGAGCATCCATAGGTCCCCTCATTGGCAGATGGAATTTCTGGCTCGAACGCAACTTCCCTCTGCGGTCCCAATCTGGCTCCGGTAAGGTCAGCGTACGAGCCCTATCCAAAAGGGTGGCTGCCGACCAACTGATCATGTACGTGTTGCTTTTCCCGAGTGCTTCCACGGCGGTGCTGACAATATGACCAGGGCTCCTATTGGCCTGGGTCTATTCCTAGGATCAATGGGCATCATGGAAGGTCAAGACAAACATCATATAGAAAACAAGTTTAAAGACCTCTATGGCAGTCTCATCGTCACCAACTGGCAAGTATGGCCACTGGCACAGGTGAGTAGCGTTCACTGGCCCTGTTCAACATTTCAATTGACCTCGTATCGTACACCCAGCTCGTCAACTTCAGGTACATGCCTTTACCAATGAGGGTGCCGTTCCAGTCAACATGTGGTGTATTCTGGACTCTGTACCTTTCTATTGCTAATGCAAGGTATGTCGTGTGACCTGTGAAGCGCAGTGTGAAACTCAATCCGTGTATTCAGAGAGGATCGGAAACAACTTGAGCTCGACCACATGCGTGAATCCGTGGGCCATACCACTCCCTCTCCACAACCTCTCAAGTCTTGAAGCCTCCACTCCTCTAGAAATTTCGTAATATACAAACCATTATAGCCTTTTACGTGTACACCCTCTTAGTGTATCAATACCTTCGTCTTTCCTTAGTACTCGCCAACACGAGATACCCACACGAGCCACAGAATTTCGTTCTTGGCATTTGGGAGACAGCCGTATTGGTGTCGACCTCTCGCATTTGGTTTAGAGCCAATAGAGTCCTTCCTGTACATAGATGTCATGACTAGGAATGGTTAGCATAGATATATGCAACATATACAGTACATGTACTTTTCGTGTAAGACACCTATGATGCGCCGTACTTCGGTTTGAAAAAGGCGGGTGGCAATCTAGACAGCACGTCTACTAGCGGCCTCTCTACGACGACCAACTCCCCTGGACCAAGAAAGTCCACGCACAATATCGGCCTATACTGTGTGACCATCTTGAAATTCTGCGCGGGTTGTTGCTGACCATCTTCACCATTTGTGATCGGCGGAGGGCGATGCATGAACTTTCGTCCATCCCGTCTCCGCTTCTTGTCGTATCCCCCATACCCATACATACCCTGATCGAGAATGACTTTGCATATCCAGGTAGATCCCCAGAAAAGTGCTGTCATTTTCTTGTTCTTGTCATTCGCGTCGGGGTCGAAGGCAACGCCGATAACGGGGTCGTGCAAGGTGGTGAAGCGGGGAGGGAGAGAGGATGTTAGTGGTCGAGACCAGGCGGGGAAGGTGCGGGATTCGACGTCGTAAATCTGTATGGTATTGTTGGCTAACGCGAGAGTAAGGACGGAGGGTGAGGACACCATGAAGGAAATTGCATGGATGGGATGCGGTAGTGAAGGTAAGACACAATGATGCTATAGGAACATCAGTTTCCCGTCAGATACTTGGGTAGATCAAGAAACTAACCTGTATAGAGTCCAGATTGAATACATGCGTCCGACACCGGTCGTCTACCGTTGCAAGCCACTGGCCGTCAGGACTAACAGCCATACGCGTCACAGTAGCATTTGTGTCGTCCTCCACCTCCTCTTCGCTGCTATCCTCATTCTCTTGTGGCCGGTCCTCGCGCTCTTCGTCCATGTCTACATCTTCGTCCTGTCTCGCCGCCCGCCGCCGTCCCTTGACCACTTTGACATCTTTCATTCGATGCTGATCAAAGCGCCGCAAAACACGCGGTCGCTGGTCGTCCGCCGTACCCCCCAAATCGACGATAATGACGTGTGCTGACATTGCCGTGGCGAGGATGAGCTTTCTGCTGTCTGGAGAGAAAGTGAGGGATGATGAGCCTGTCGAGCTCTCTGGCGAGGGAGTCTCCAGTATAGAGCTGAAGTTCCGGATGCGATGGGGTTTCAAGTGACCGTTTTTCTTCACGATCAGAACTATATGAGCAAAATGGGGGATGAGATTTATACGAACTAGACACTTACCAAATGCTCAAGCCGGAATAGTTTGGTCTCATACCAGTCAGATACACTTATCCAATTTCCGTCGTCCGAGATAGCACTCGCAACCAGGTTAGTATGAACGTTCAAGTCCATTTCCAACACATTGTCCCATCCGCCGTCTCTACTATCGTTCCCTTCGACCTCTCCATTCACAGCAATATCTTCGTCGTTGCTAACATTCTTCCGGGGCTTAACTCTCCAGATCTTCAACCCGGAATCCTTCATACACATAACCAACCGGGCGGACTTCGCGACCTTCACACCAGTTGAACCAAACGGTGCAGTGCTATATGCCATACGACGATGATAGGCGTCTTCAAATGTTGCGACTGTGCTCGTCATCAGTGGATTGACTACCTTTGCTACTCCGGTAGCATTAGGCAACGCGGCGGGTGTTAGAACTACACTCATGTCAAGTCCTCCCGAGGCCAGGATAGGTGCGAGGTCTATGGGGAAGCGACGAGAGTGTGAGGGCGGAAGAGGGGTATGGGGAGGCCAGATGGCTAGAGCGCGAACATCATGAGAATGCATGCGGCGAGCAGAAGACTGAATCCATCGTGAAGGTGACGATCGCGAGAGCAGAGATGATTGTGGCTGAGATGTATGGGCTTTAATGACCGTGAACTGCACAACCTTTTGGTCGACACCAGAAGAGTATACCGCACTTCCCTCCTACGAGACGTTAGCGGGTCTGGCAGACAGAATGATTGGATGGCAAACATACCGGGCTTATCGCAAGACAGAGAACGTCTGCACCATGGGCTGGAAAACTATGTATTTGAGTACACGTTCTTGAGTCCCAAAACTTCACCATGCCAAGAGAATCGCCTGAAATGATTGTACCATCACTATCGAGAACCACAATGAGCAATTGCATACAAAGTAAAGCCGCGCATTAGTCATTGAGTACTCACCCAAGTACGCCAACAGCCCAGACAAGCGTTCTCTCCCCTTTACTTCTGTCCGCGGCCATCTTGTCCAGCACTCTGCCAGTCTTCAAATCCCATTTCCTCACACTGCTATCGGAGCAGCCCGCGACAATCCATGAATCCGCCCATTCCTCTTCCTCTTCATCACTGCTCTCCGTGTCTGGGGCTTCTGCTGCACCCCTTTCCTCAGAAGGGTTGTTCCTGTGATTCCGAGGAACTGGGGGACCCCACGAAAGACTTAGAATTCGGGCCTTGACGCGGTCGAGGCGTCGTAGGTGCGAGAGGGTATCATATTCTAGAGAGAGGAGACGTATTGAGCCATCTTCACACCCTAATGCAAGCGTTGTCCCTGATGGGTTGACCGATATCGACCAGATAGAGCCGCCGTTTGAGGCAATAGTGCGCTAAGGTGGCAGATTCAGTCCAAGCAGATGAAGGAAAAGAAAATCGCCAGAGGCTTACTCGGATACACCCTTTCTCAATATCCCATTCTGCGAGTTCGTTTCCACCACCAGCACTGAATAACCTGAGGTTCGACCATGACGGCAATTCATCTGTACCGACTTGGTCTGGGTAGCGGATTGTGAAGGCAAGGGAATCCACTTTGGACCCGTATGGTCCCACAAGAGTCTAGCAAAATAGATATCCCATAAATCAAGCGACTGGGGAAATTGAGAATTGCCTACGCACCTTCTTCACTACCCAAGCTTGCGGTGCTTGCAAATGTCCCTTGTCTCCTGACCATTCGCACAGCTCGATATTTCCGTTGGCTCTGCCAATAGCTAGGGTACCAAACTGTACTTTTTTGCTATTATCCGAGACATTTTTTCTGCGCTTCCTCTTTTCTTTCGCTGCGGATGGGAGAGGCAATGGGGGGAAAGCGAGTGCGGTGATGGCTGAAGGCGTAAAGTCGACAAAGCGACAGCGATGTACGGCAAGTGTTGTTGGTTCCCCCATCACGACCATGTATGCCGGTGCTCGTCGACGATACGAAAGCAGGCGGGGGACCCAATGAAAGCAGTTGAAGCAAAGTTGAAGTGCAAGTCCAGTCTTCAGCCACACCAGTGTGCGGGCGCCTACAAACTTTTCCTGATCGACGTGACCAAATTCGGGCGTCGGGCGGCCAGCCAGACTTGCCATTGAACGTCGACCACATACCCACATCCTACTTTCAGTCCACAATATGTCTTTCCTTGGCAGAGGATCCACGCCCTCCGGCTCGGTAAACCCAGAGCGGATAGACATGGCAATGCAGGAGTGAGTATTCTACATAGCACACCGTCTCGCGCCATGTACTAAACGTCATTGGCAGGCTCGACATGATCACAGACGTGTTTAACAAACTCGTCTCGTAAGTAGCCAAGTCTCCTCTTGCTCAAGTCGTGAGGGCCAACACGCGTCTCTAGGTCGTGTCACGCGAAATGTATAGGAACCCGCTACACCGAAGGCGACCTGAACAAGGGTGAAAGCGTCTGCATTGACCGCTGCGTAGCCAAATTCTTCGAGGTCAACAAGAAAGTCGGCGAGAAGTTGCAAGGAATGGGTGCCAATGCTGCGGCAAGCGGAGGGAGCTTTGGCTCGTCGCTATGAACTGGTTGCATCATCATAGAGTGGGAGGGGTATTCAAGTACGATTATATTCATATAATGTGCTGCGCGAGGCAGCTCTAGTGAACACACAACATACATCTCCACGACCCGTTTCGATTGGGTTCACAACCCAGCAAAACAGACAGCCCACGGCAGTCCAAGAGATGAAGCAGGCCACAACCAATGCACAATGTAGTCTACGCTACTTGGCATACGTAGGGAAACATTCTGCCATGGTCTTGCTGTGTTTGTTCTGCGCGTGTTCTTCAAGGCTGCACAAAGATGTGTTACTTATGCTGACGGCAATAACAGACAAAGACTCACGCAGGCGCACGGGTGGTCAACAGCTGCCAGCAAGCGATGAATATGGCACCAACATGGACGATTGAGCATTACTCACAAATGTTTGTCTGCATGTCTGGCAGATGATGTTCTTCGCCGCCTCGTTCACCTTGATCTGACTTTTGGCAGTACCCCCCTGCTTTGCCTGATTCCTCTCCCGCTTCTGCTGCGCTTTGGCCCCCTGGATACACAATATGTTCAGCCTGGTAGCCGTGACGCGCAAGCAGGTGCACTAACGTTGCCCATGACGAAAGAAAGAAAAGACAGCCAACCCAGAGAAAAGTAAGTAGATATGTCGAGAGGAAAAGAGATCACCGCGAGCCACGCCGATTACAATCGAGACCAAGACCGAACGCTAAGCGCCGCCGCCTAAAAGTAGTATGTTTCTTTTCCGGCCGTTCGGGTCTGCTCAATTTTTCACACTTGATCGAGATTTTTCCAGGTTGTTTTGCAGACGAGGGAGACGAGTCAAAAATGGATGACCACACACACATCTTAATCGTCGAAAGGGTTCTGTTGAAATACTCGTCCTTTTCTTAAGCTCCTTCTCGCATCGGAGGTCCGCATCTGACGTTGCATGTGGAAATGAGTCACCGTGTATTCCAGCAGCTATTCTCAGCTCCGAGAGCCGTTCGACCGCTATCACAATCTCTCCCCCAGCTCTCTCGCCACACAGCCATGTCCCAAGACCTCGCAGCTCGTCGGGCAGCCATCGCTCAGCAAGTCAAGTTTGACATCATCACCGAAAGCCAGGCAGCGGTGAGTGGCATCGCTCGATTGCACTCGATCGACAATGACACTAGCTCTTACCATTACAGGAAAATGACAAGGCCAGGCAAGAGGTCGCGAGAAGCTTCATATGTGAGTACTCTCCCCTTTTAACATCACCCCAGGACAGTCGCTCATGCTCTATCGCAGCGGATACCATCACTGGTATGATCATGTCATGTCCCATAATATGCAGTGTTTTCCGACATGTCACGCCAAATAGTTCCGACACCAGAGATGTATAGTTATGCGGCAATGGCGTCGTTGGGGGATGATGTCTACCACGAGCCTTCAACACTTGCTTTGGAGGGTCATGTTGCTCAATTGACTGGCAAAGAGGCCGCCATGTTTGTCCCTTCGGGGACGATGTCCAACCAAATAGCGTTGAGAACACATCTGAAGCAGCCCCCGTATTCGGTGCTATGCGATCATCGGGCCCATATTCACAAGTAAGCAGTATTTATCGTTGACATTCTCTGGTGTCAATGCTAATTTTCATGGAAGGCATGAAGCTGGTGGCATTGCATTCCACTCTGGCGCAGCTACTCTCCTTGTATCTCCTGCCAATGGTATGCCTACCGTAATCATACGATAGACAAGCCTCCCCAACCTCTTTATAGGCCATCACATGACCCTAGAAGATGTTCAATCCCACATTGTCCTAGATCGCAATATCCATTAGTACGGACGCTGCTCGCTGCTCAAACATCATTGATTCCTGTACTGACGCGTCTTGTAGTGCCCCCACAGAGGTAGTTGCTTTAGAAAATACCCTTAATGGTACCATTATTCCTCAAGACGAGGTTATCCGTATTTCGGACTGGGTCCGCGGTCAAGGTCTGATCATGCATTGCGACGGCGCACGGTTATGGCATGTGGCAATCGAAACTGGTATCTCAATGAAAGAGCTTTGCGATCCCTTCGACTCTGTCAGCTTGTGTTTTAGTAAGGGCTTGGGTATGTTTTCTTGGTTTCTTAATGAAGCAGAACATCCGAACTGATTACCTTCCTCAGGTGCACCTGTTGGCTCTTGTCTTGTCGGTTCGAAAGAATTCATTGCCAAGGCTCGATGGTTCAGGAAGCTCTTCGGTGGTGGCATGAGACAAACGGGTCTTCTGGCCGCGTCAGCGGCATACGCCCTCACGCATAACTTCCCCAAGCTCCTCGACGTTCATACACTGGCGAAGAAGCTAGAAGCAGATTTGATAGAGCTTGGTGTGAGAATCCTGTCTCCCGCCGAAACGTGCATGGTTCGTGGTTCAAACGGCACATTCTTCGCCCCTACTGATTCAGCGGGGCCTCTAGATATTCTTCGACCCCTCTCCTCTGGGTATAGACTACACTGAGCTCGCCGAACGCGCCGACGCTCTGCCCAACCCTATTAAAATCGGTGGCTCCAGACTTGTTTTGCACATTCAAACATCGCCACAAGCCGTCGACGACTTCGTTGCTCTTATCCGGGAAATGGCTGAAGAGAAGAAGAAATCCGGCTTCGTACCCGCGAATGGCGTGAACGGTGTTCAGAAAAGCGGTGATATCTATGTACGCGTAAAACGGACCTAAGATACATATGAATTAGATATACCAGTCGCCGTGTCGGGACTCGGATGTTTTCGTAATTGAGTAGAATCACGTAGATCCTCGAGACACATAGTCTATGTATATTCAGCAGTGGTACAAATATGCAATTAGCCCTTCCCGACGTATCGTTGTTTTTCGTACTGCTTCCATAATCCTTTCATGACCACCTTACCCCCGGAATCGAGAGCCACCATTAACGAATCCCGATACTTCTCCCCAATTATCTCACATAGTGCAAACAATCCAGGCTCCAGCTCTCGCCGAATGTCAGTCGAAAGGACACACAAGGGATCGTTCAGAGTTTCGATGTACGTCTTTAGCACAACAAAGATATGCTTCGAGAGAGGCCGCGAGAGTGAATCGGCCTTTTGAGATTCAAGGCCCAAGGCGGGGACGTTGCTATGCGTTCGGATGACAGTTTTCGTGGTGAGACTTGTGAGCAGACGAGCGAGCGGGCGGGCTTCTCTGCTGGATAGAGGGTCGTTCGTACTGATCCATTGAGGTAGGGTGTTAGATACTAGTCTCTTTTGACGTGCACCGAGGTTGGGAACCACGGTCTTCAGGCAGTTGATCAGCCGACGGAGTGTTAGGCATAGGAGGGGTAGTATGGGTAGTACCAGATCCCGACGGAGCCGAACAAGTCCACTGAGTGCAGAAACAATCTCAGAGAAGATGCCACGGCAAGTCTGTGAATCGTGGGTCATCGAGGGAGCCAAGGCTCGGCCTATGAGCGAGCATATAGGGGGAACTTGCGAGGATCGTAGGGCGGCGGGCTGGGAATGTCTCTTAAACAGAGAGAAAGAAGCTTAGAGAATGATTTCAAAACTTACCCTGTCATTGATATGGGTGGTGATAAAGGATAGAACTTGATGGAGCAGAATAGTATTTGTGCTGTGCGCTGGCTGGTCGATGAAAGACATGAGACAAGTTGTGACGTGATCCTGTGTCAACCTCAGTGTTCCTGAAGATTACAGTGAGCCAATAGTTGAAGACAGGGAAGATAACTCTAGTACCTTCCGGCGCGTTATGAATAAGACTGTGCGACAATCGGATTAGAGTATTCAGATGCTCAGCACCCAGATCGCTGCGTCCTATCCCTTCCGAGACTATATTCAACACAACAGCGAATGTCTCCAGCGACAGTTTCTTCGATATCGTTTCTAGTCGAACATTCAAAGCTTCGCGCTCTGGAATCGGACCTCGCTCAGTGTGGAACAGTACTACTTCCTTTTCATGCCACTCACCTGATGCATTACATTGCTTATAAAATGCAAGATAGCTGGCCACCACAAATTCTATGTGGCCTTTCTTGTCGCTATTGAATGCGAGCTCCTCAAGCAAGACGGCGAAAGTGGAGATGAGAACTTCTCCGAGGATTCGCACCCGATTTGATATAGATTGCATGATCTTGGCCACTAAAGGTCTACCCAGCAAAGGGATGGTGGCACCTACGTAGTTTGCTGAGAGCCAACTCAGCGGAGAATAATATGAACAAGCATACCTTGAACGTCCAACCACCTCTGGAAAGCAAGAAATGCGCACCAGAGGTCAATATAGATGCAATATTGAGACAAGTCAGGCGATTCAACTGAAACCAGAACGAGTATACGCGAGTGTAAGGTGGAGTATAGGCATCCGTGGAGGTTTTTCAGGTTCTCCAAGACTTCGCCTCCCCTAAGTCTAACGGAGGGATTAGCTAGCGGAGAGTAAATATCTGTCTGACGTACTGTGACGGTGAGATTTCAGCCACGAGAGATTCAAGCAGGAGAGCCAGACATCTCAGCTTGAATTTTCCCGGATGGTCAGTCTGCGCCGCCGACATACTTAATTCTCGTGACTGTATGAAGGACCGCAAAAGGGAGCTCAAAGCGTCCGCGTTACCCTTCAAGGAGGAAGCAAACATTGTCCTGTTTATGCTGTGAGTACTACGCGAGAATACTTAAATGGTGGGCGTCGCACTCGATATGCATCTTGAACAAGTTCAGCGTTGTTTTGGAGACGTCTTCCTCCAACAGGGAGAATGGAGGCTCTACTAGGTAAGACGTGTATTCAGATATCGCCTATGTAGAGTGACAGTCAGAGAAAGATACGACAATGCGCTGCGGAATACTTACAGCATGTTCCACTCCACCGACGTATGCGAATACACGTCGTATGAACTCGCGGACTACAAGCAAGTGGCGTCGCTCTACAGGATATAGAGGTCGGCCTTTGGCAGAGAATCCCAATGTTACGTCCACAACCATAGCACGTCGGAGGAGGTCTGTGCGTACGCCCCGAGGGAAGAACTCCGGGGGTGCATATAGCAACAATTCATAGATACCCACAAATTCGGCGGGATTTTGACGGAGTGAACCACCGTCTTGCTCAAACAGATCTTTGACATCGACGTGGCCAAGAGGTGCGGTTTGCTCGTTGATTTGAGACACCAGTGCTTCTATGTTGATTGAGTGCTATCGCAATCTGCAAATAGGGAGGTATACGTACCACGGAAATTCTGCAACTCCCAAAATTCTGCATCGCGCAGGAGCTTGACGAAAGCTAAGGGTATGCTAATCGAATTTGCAGGTGATGCATCGCTCTGAGAAAGTGTATGGTATGGAAGGGCTGTTAGCATGATCTGTGACAGCTGCTGCAATTGTTCCATGGAAGCGAGTTTACTACACATATGCAATTGAGTCAACAATCTCAACCACCGAGATCAAACACGTACTCAAGGTTGGGAAGCCATCTATCCAAAAGTACATGAAGGCTGGCTATAGCAGCAGATGACGCGTCATCACCTTTAAGCCGATGCAATTTACCGTCCCATGCTGCCAGCTCCTGCGACTGAATGCTGTGGGCCCGTTTTAAGATGTCGGCGATCACGGAAGTCGCGTCAAGAGAATTCTCGCTGGATATATGAAGCAGCGTCCGTTGCTGTAAATGTCATTCAGGTACTGACATTGAACGGTGAATGGCCAGGAAACCTACTATTTCCACACGAAGCTCGTGGATGACGCTTTCTGTCTCTAGTAGGTCCTTGAGTTTGGAAAGCAGATTCCCGTTGTTCTCGGTCAACAGGGAGTATTGCGGGCACACGAGTAGGGTGTATCGCAACCTTAAAAGAAACGTTGCCACTATTTCATGACACCAATTATCCGCGTGGCTATCAATTGAAACAGATTTCAACGTATTCAGAAGGTTCTGGAGTATGCTGCAAGCATAAAAGCTTTGAATCGCCCGTCGAATTTCACTTTGTGTCTCATCCGATGTCAGATGCAAGGGTAGACTTGCTAGCACCACGCAGGCGACTTTGGCCATGAATGCAAAGCGAACCGCCGCATGGTCAGGGTCAGTTATTCCAAAGGTAGGTGATCGCCTCTCTCTTCTCCGCCTCTTCCTGGATTCGTCGATGGTTGATGAGCGGGTGGCTTGTTCTTGGAAGGTCTCCAAAGCCTCACTCAGCTTCTCCAGTACCTCTCTTGCTACCTCAGAAACTTGTCCCGGAGTTAAAGATGCCAGTGTAGCCCTGGAAAGCCGATCCAAGAAGGCATTGCTTAGTAAGGGGCTTGAGCAGGTAAGCAGATATGACTCCTGGGCGGCCTTTGCCGTGAAGGAAATTGACTGCAGGGCAGATAATAGGAAGGTATCCATTGTACGTGTTTTGGAATGGAAGATGAGCAACCGTTTGAGATATGCAGACCCTGGTTCGGCCAGGCCCTCTGGTAGCTGAGAAACAAAATGTCAGGCAGAGAAGCAAGAACCAAAAGCTTTCGCGACGTACCATGGAGATCACCGGAAGAACTCGCTCTAGAGGAGAAGGGATCAACTCATAATCGACGTCAGTCAGGATACAGAGACAGTCCAAAGCCAAACCCGTGAGTTCGTGCTGTTTGCCTGTACGGGCTGATTAATGACTGTGTATACAGCGGTGAAACGAACGCACGCTGATGGAAGGCAGAGAGAGATGTAACTGAAGATTCCGCGACCTGTCGTAAGGTTGCCGCGGATACTTCAGAGGTTGAGTTTAGCAATCGTTCTTGGTTTATGACGTCTAGCAGCAGCGATCTCGTTCGCCACACTTGTGCACTGGTTTCTGGCATTGAATGGAACAGAGATTCACAGGAAGCATAGAACTTCAGCGCTGTTGCGCGCGCTTGGTCTACGGCGGTAGCCCCTGCGTGCTTTGAACTCTGTCCGAAAAGTGACCCTCGATGTCTATTGACCGACTGTATGTATGCCCGAAAGAGGTCTGTCAACGAAGTGAGAACATGAGATGGATCCTGGGCTATGAATGAGGATAAGATGTCGTCAGGTAAAGGTTGGGATTGGTCCTCTTGTGCTGCTCGAAGGACGTCGATACTAAACAGAGTATCGACGCCTGTTTGGTATATCGTGGAAAGAATGGGATCGCTACGTGGCGGTCCTGATTTGCTGTAGACGGCAACCAACCAGGGCTGCATATGACTCGCGGTGAACACAGAGTATGCCTAGTAATAATTTAGTTTATGGGCGCCATAGCAATGTAGAAGGATTACCTTCTTCTTATGTGCAGAGTTCTGCAGGACGTCTCGGTAGGTATTACATATATTCGAAACGAGGCGAGTGAAGGGCGTGATCACATCATCGTGATCGGCGGCGATTCGATGGAGTCCTGCGCCGAGATACTTCAGGAGAGACCCAAAACAATCGAGCAACGTCTCAAGAGTGAACTTTGGAGAAGCCATGGCCCATATGGAGTTCGAGCACAGAATTGCATTGTGCATGGTTTCGGTGTCGATTTTCAGGGCTTGAGTCGTACCAATGTTGAGCATGGCAATAAGAACTGGTGCAAATGGAACACGATTGAGTAACGGTACGAGCCACGTTCTCGCTGACTGAGTGGACTCCGAATTGATGGGGGAGGATGTTGAAGTCAATATGTCTGCCAGTAGCTTCCAATGTCGGGAGTCCAGCAAAGGATTTGAAGCCCTATTAGCGCATTAGTCTAGGTGCGTTCTTTCAATGCTGCTAACGTACGGGTCCTTGTCCTTGTCTTTTAATAGTCTCGTGAGGAGCCAATCCGCGATTGTTTCTGCCTTGTTTGGCATGTACAGGGTACTATTGGTCCATGCATTGGATGCGAGCGCGATCTTGACTGGGCCATTGGGTGTCGGAGGATCCGTGGGTGCTTTGAGAGCGCGAACCAGAGCCAGTGCAGAGTCAGCCATGGCACACACAAGCAATGTCACTGTAGTGCAACGCTCCAACGCTACTGAGCCTCCTGCTGCCTGTGACTTAGACCAACGTACTCCCTTGCTCTTACTAGTCCTAGTCTCGGAGCGAAACAGCGTGCAATCAATTCGCTGCCGACTTGCTCGCAAACTTTTCAACGACAGCCTTCCAAATGCGGCATGTTCGGGAAGCAAGGACGATCAAGGCACGGTTGACGAATGCACGTGGCGCCGAAGTCGGTCAAGGCACCGTTCGTCCCGTGCTCGGCTTCATCTTACAGAGTGTAAAACAAGGCTCGACGCCTCGTTGCGTTCGGCCCTTGCTTTCTCTCTTCCAACTACACCCCTCTCCCAGTAAGCTGCTTGTCGCAACCATTCTCACAGATACGCTGACCTCGCGGGGGGCAGATGTGGCATCGCCCACGGTCTTTCTCAAACACTCACCCTACCTTGTATTAGTATAATTTGACAGGTGAGAGATCGTCCCGAAACCACGTCTCGGTCGAAACAAGCATGACCTATAAGAGACAGAGCCAGGGCCTAGCATGTCCCCCGCAGTCGTGCATTCCTACTTCGCAATACCTACCCGTGTTCATCCTCGTTCATCCATGGTCGCATATCTCTGGTTAGTATGGTATCAAGCCAGCTCCAAAATGTCCCCAAAACACTGGGCATTGGCAGTCACATATGAACTCAACGAGAGGGCGTATGCCACCATCTATCAGGTACGCATTGGTCAGCATCCAGTAAGTGTGCACAGGTGACCCCGCTGTTCCCAGATAGTGGGGGATGGGAATGGGATGGGCCAATTCTTCCCCAATGTCCTCCGCCGGGTTCACCTCATGAGCACCCATAGTGCTCAGCCTTACGAGGGGAAGCTGCTGCTCGGCGAAATCCAGGACAGTGTCGTCGGCGCGCTGGAGATGTATAGCGAGTCCGCCTCGGAATTGGTTAATACAAAAAACCGGAAACGAGGTGTCGGCGAGTCCAATTGTCAGGATTGGGCCATGATCATCGTTCGGAGCCTCGAAGACGCGCAGCTGCTGCCTAAGGGGACACTCGCGAGGGTTGAGCGATGTCCTCGATACGGTTAAAGTCCACCTTCCATTGCCTCATCCTTCGGCTTTCACCATGAGCTAATTTATTGCGTCTTTTGGTATCTTTCTGAACGATTTCACTCCATGGTATCAGGTTTTCACTACATTGTCTGTCTTTATAGGGCTTTCAGTAGACTTTCATCAGGGTTTTCAGCGGGGTTTCACCAGGGTTCTTCGTTTATATTCTTTGGGTCATCTGTCCTCATTTGTCCAGCACTGTACACCTTTGTCATTATTGTTATGCATTCTGTACTCTACAGAATTCTTAGACATGGCAATCACTCTGAGTAGAACACAATCAGAAAATGTACCACCACGTAATAAATTATCGTCTTCAACTGCATTGGCCCATACTCATAATCTTATACTTCATTACGGCCTCGTGACTAGTACAGCTTGCCTGCATACTTCTTGAGAGAACGAACTTCGTGAATAGTGAATACTGATAGCGACTCAGTATTTACCGAAAGTTCACATGTACCGTATCGCGCGCCACCCTACACATACCTTATTCAGAGTGATTGTTTCTCCTACATACCATGCTTATTTATGATTTGTTCGATCGGTAGCCTGTAGGCAGAGGCTAGGTGTTGGTACCGGTGGCGCTGCTGTGTTCGTGCGGCGCGCGCTCAAGCTCTCAAGCTTAAGCATAAGCTTACAAGCTAAGTATGTACTTGCTGTACATGTGTTCCATGACAAATTTGTCAGCAGCACTGACTTTTCCCTTGACATATCTATTAGCTTCTATATAAAGTACATTGTCCCTTTCTCCAGTGACCTCGACTGTCCAGTATCCCTTCTGTTCGATAGCATGTCAACGACCATAACCGGAGCGATCTTGGAAGTACAAGGTGCCGAACAGTGTAAGGCGATGCAACAGGAGGAATGGGAGGTCTTAGAGGTACGCTTCCTTTCATTGTTCATTGCCGAAAGTACCTAAGTTTCAATGCTCGTCAGTCTATCTATCCAGACTATTTGTCTGGTGACCCCTCCAAGGGATCGATGAAACTTGAGATTCCTATTGAGTTCTCGCAGCCGCGAAGCATTGTATCACCAGAAAATAAACTACTCGCTTCACTGTCGGCTCTTCCTCCATTGCTGTTGGATATCATATTACCGCCAAACTACCCACTATATGGCCCTCCAGAAATCATAGCGATTCACGCCACTCATTCATGGCTGCCTCCGAAGATTGGGTTACGCCACTATCTCAAAGAAATGTGGGTGCTCGGAGAAGGCGTTCTGTATACCTGGATCGAATGGATACGAGGAGGTGACTTTCTCGAACGACTTAATTTAGCAGCGAATATAGACGAGGACTATGCGATCCGGTACGTAGCGGATGCCCCTCTGTCTGCGGCACAATATCCTAACATCGAAGCTAGAATACCACATCCAGAGCTAGATCTACTAATACCCAAACTAATAACCTACGACTCGAGCATGCAACTAACGCGCTTTTCACAAAATTCGTACAATTGCGAGATTTGTATGACATCCATTAAGGGTGCACGATGCATTCTTCTGGCTTGCTCACACGTATTTTGTCGATCATGTTTGGAGGATTTCTGGAAGTTGTGCATAGCAGAGGGGGAAGTGGGACGAGTAGGATGTCCGGACCCACAGTGCGTGAAGGAAGGCAAGGAGGCGAATGAAGAGGATGTCCGGAGGGTTGTGACTGAAGAAGAGGTCAGACGGTGGAAGTGGTTGCGCCAAAAGCGGGCGGTAGAGAGAGGTTTGCAGTCTTTGCTTTCGTTTCTGCTATGGGCTAATCGTCTATCTCTAGATCCAACTATTGTGCATTGTCCCGTATCGTTCTGCCAGACTCCGGTCCCCATGAGCAAGGATGTCGAAAGGGACACTAGTTGGGAGCGGTTGCGCGAATGCCCGGAATGCGGGTTTTCATTCTGTGCATACTGCAAACGGACTTGGTGAGTTTGGCCATCGTTGGTATGCCGTGCGTATGCTAAGTCGCCAAAATTCAAGGCATGGGCCTCATAGCCAGTGTCCGTTAGCTGTAACAGATGCACTAACGTTGAAGTATATCGAACTTCCGGAGGGCTCACCCGAACGAGTAGCGATGGAGAGGAGGTATGGCCGGGCGAACCTGCAGCGATTAGTGGCACAGTATGAAGAGGACAAAGCGAATCAGGAATGGCTCAAAGCGCAGACGACGGCCTGCCCAAGCTGTGAGGTTCGGGTCGAGAAGTCGCATGGATGCAACCATGTAAGTCTAGGCAGACCCTGACATCATGCACTATGCTAAGATGGGATTCATAGATGACATGTCTGCGATGCCGACACCACTTTTGCTACCGGTGCGGCGAAAAGATCAGTGCGCAGAACCCGTACACTCACTTCAATATCCCGGGCACGCCGTGCTACTCGAAGCTTTTTGACGTCGAGAGCATCGAGAATGAGTGGCAGCCGATAGAGGCGTTTGATGAGTTGTAAGAGTGTGTTAGTCAGTACGTACTACATACCGTCAGCGTACCTAGGAGTTCCCCGAATTAGTGCCCGGGTCGAGAACGGGCGGGTGCCTCGTCATAATGTGCGTCTGAGCGTGAAAATTGATGAGCGGAGAGTGAACTGCGGCGGTGCGGCAGTTTGCGGCAGGGGGACGGCGCAGCATGCCGGGTACGTCGGCGTGTCGGGGCGGGGATCGGAGAGTGAGACGGGGGCGGAAGGAGGAGGAGGAGGAAGGGAGAATCTTTACCTCGAACTCCTATCTGGCCTCTGGCTATAACCGTTCGCCGTTCTTGGTCGCCCTGCGCGCAGGGCCCTCGCTCTCCTTTTTACCCTTCGTGTCTGCTTGAGGCTTCGCAGGTTCCCCCACGGATACCACTTTGTCCATACCCGAATCTTACCCCATACCCTCGCTGTTTCGTTTAAACCCATCAAGCCTACTCGAGCATTCACGTCCCTGTATTTTTCACACTCCTAGCCACAGGACAGGACCATGGAAGTCTACACCACCTCCTTTACTTATCCTCGTCGTTCACGACTCACTCATTCGCCCGCTTCCTCTCTCGACTTTTCTTCCGTTCAGGACCTCCGGCATCAGGACTCCTATTCTCAGCTTCACCAGCAACATGTGAATAGTACTCTTCCCAATTCTCAGGGGACTGCGTCTCCCTCCGACTACGATGCCGTGCACAAGTTGTCGATGATGGCCATGGCCTTTCATAACGTGCACATCAGTTTTGCACCTGCAGACCAAGGCAGGGCCTGGAATTTTCAGATTTCTGGCGCATACCAGCAAGTCATGTCTGCCCGTGGAATGATCATGAAGGAGTGCCCTGTTCAAGTGCGTTTCGCTCTCTCGTTTGGAATGCACGCGTTGACACGTATTCAGAACCGCGCAGTTATTAGAGTGCCCCGGTCGGACATTTTGGATTCACCCGCCACAAAGCCTTGCTTGAAGCCAGAGATCCGTCGTCGTCTTGACGACATCGCTTCGCAGACATTTGCTCATATCGCGGTCGTAAATAGTCCCCTGTCTCTCTCCACGCGCTCTTTACCCGACGGCATCAGCAACAGCGCGGGATGGTCTGGGCTCGAGACAGAGCGCGTGTGTGAACTTGTCATCACCGGCCATGGCGATTCTGTCGAGTTGGCTAAAGTACGCCTACTTGTCATGTTAGATGAGCTGGTTAGTCAATCATTTCATCCCGATCAAGTCCGTTCTTACGCTTACATATTTCCAGAGCGGCCTTCACGCAGAGGCTTGCGAGATTGATCACAAGCTACATCCCTTGGTAGCTGGAAGGAAGCGCAGTGTTCTGCAAACGATTCAAGAGGAGACAGCCACAAATATATACCTCCCGTCCCCGTTACAGGGACTTGTCGGCCCTGAGTTCGGACAAGGAGCAGGCACGGGTGCTCAAAATAAGCTGAACCCAAACGTGATCTGGATTACTGGCGAGTTCTTCGGCGTCCAGCGCGCTCGCGATATGCTCTTCCAAGTATCTGTTAACAAGGTGTGTCAATTTGTACATTCGTGCTATTTCCATCTCGTCTCATCATTCTCTCAGTCAAAACAGCTCATCTCTCGGGATGCTGCGATTCTCCCTCGTAAATTAGATTGGATGGTTACAGATCGTGCTGACGATCTGAGAGCCTTAATGTCTGACAACGCCACCTTCATTCAATTCCCTCCTATCGGTAGTTCCACCAGCTTAATCACTGTATATGGTGAGCAGAGAGTCAATGTTCAAAGAACAATTCGGTCAATCATGCAGCTGGTGAGTGTCATCATTAGCTGGCTCTCGATTTGAGGTGCTAATCAGTGTATAGGCTTGTCAATACTACGTTGGCTCTCTTTGGTTGCTACCTGCTCAATTCAACGCCTTGATGCCATCCGCGACCTTGAACCAACCCCAAGTTGCCGCTATACTCAAGCAGATATCCTATGCCACTGGCGCTGAGGTGGTATTCAAGGGAATGTGCTTCGAGATGCACGGTTTAGAGCATGAAGTTCGTGCCGCCATCACGATGTTGCTTGAACTTGACATTGTCAAGGTAAACTCATAGATCACTTCGGTAAGCAAAAAAGCTGAATTGTCGTTCTAGACCTATCACCACGAGATACGTTTCCAAATCGAGCTCGCGAACGAGCATCGCGAATTCATTAGTGGAAAGAAGAACGGCAAAATAAACAAGATTATGCAAACCACCAATGTCAAAATCAAATTTGAGACATTCAATGAGCATAATTTCCTCATCGATATCGCCGGAAACGACGTATCCGTCCTCCAAGGCCTTACATTGCTCCAGGAGGAGTTACCCGCGGAGATTTCATTCCACGTTCCCGAAACGTATCACAAGCGTATAATTGGCGTTGGCGGCCGTAGCATCCAACGTATTATGAAGAAGTACGGAGTCTACGTCAAGTTCTCGAATGCTGAGGAATTCGCAGCTATGGGCGGCTACAACGACAACGAGGACAATGTCGTAGCGAGAACTCCCGCCAAGAACGCTATGAATCTTGACAATCTTAAGCAATCTGTCATGGAGATGGTAAATCCAAAGGTGCGTAGTGTTGCGTCCGCGACTTTTGCGTTTGACTAATGTGTATTCGTTCACAAGGACAAGGACTATATCAACGAAACCGTAGCAATCCCCCGTAAATACCATCGTACCCTTCTCGGCGAGAAGAGCATCTTTATCCATGATATCGAGGCGAAGACCAACTCGAAGGTACGCTTCCCTGACAAAGAAAGTGCTTCGGATTTGGTCGTCATCTGGGGTCCCGAAAGCCAAGTACAAATTGCTGCGACGATGCTTCTTGTAAGTTTCATGTGCATGCTGCCTCGGGAAGTCCCCTAATACCTTTCAGGAACATGTCCCCTTCGAAGCGGATATGGCAGTCCCGCCTCATCATGATCTCGCTCGTATCGTGTCTTCTCCCGACTTCGCCTCATTCACGGACCGGATCAAACGCGACTTCCAAGTCGTCATCACGCCCAACATTAGGAGCAACTCCCCCAACGTTGCCGACGTGCAGATGGAATGCTCCTTCAAGTTCAGATGTCAGCGTAGTAACAGCGATTTTCTTGTCACTGCTCGCGAGATGTTGGAGCAGTATTTGCTTAGCCATAACGTTCATGTTTATCCTTCGGCTACTTCCAGGACCCACAAACGAGGAGACTCGTTCGCTGACGCGTTTCCTCACTTTGATAGCAAGGTCCTTTCCACTGCCAGAACTCGGCATCAGAGTAGGTGAATCCTTGTGTACTGGTGTTCATGTCGTCTTATATTCCGGTAGATTCCGCTGACTTGGGTCGGCCTTCGGAGTCCATGATTGACCGGAGATTGAGACTGGCTAGCTCTTCCCCCGACGTGAAGGCCCTGTTCAATAACTCCCCGTCATATATCTATCATCTTGAAGAAGAGGAAGACTACGATTCCAACTATGTACCCGGGTCATCCAACGAATATTGGGCTCCCATTCCACCACCCATCGTGAGTGAAATCTTGCATTGGCTGATTCGCCGATAATGTGACGCTTATGGTTTCCAGGGCTCTGGAATACCTGCTCGAACTCGCCAATCGGACGACAATCTCAAACGCGGTTCTGACTCCCTGCTCGAGGCCAAAATCAAGGACTCGCTGACTAAACCACGATCGCTCACGAATCGCGCACAATCGCTGGACCTCACACTTTCTCTATCCCGTATCACCGAAGGACCATCTCGTTCCGGCCTGTCTCGCCCTGAATCACCGGTTAACTCCATCGATGAGGCTGGTGAGTCGAGCGAAACCTCAATCACCGCGCCGTCCTTCCCAAGCGTTTATGGCCCTCCTATGTCGAACCGTTCTACGGGGCTATCAAACAATCATGGAATGAGCCGGGCTGGCAGATCGATGGAAGATGAAGCAGTGGAAGAAGTGTCCAGGGTTATTTCCAACCTAGGCCTTTGAGCGAATTAGTGCTCTTCTGCGCTGGTTCCCGCAACCCTTCGCCAGTGTATATTCAAAAAGGTGGTAGTATGCCGCCGACGCCACCCGACGGACTCGCTCATTCATATATTTTGAACTTGACGGACAATTTCTTCGTTATTGAGCTTTCTTGTTTATCTTTATCGCGGGTGCACACACCAGATTCGTTTCCGAAATTTATCATCCACTCTAGAACCATATCTTCCTGTACAAGCTGTCAATCACCTCAACTTCCTATCCCAGTTCTGTGCTAGTGCGTTAAGACCCTTTCGAATCTCATTGTACAGGTTCTCCGTAGTTCTTGATGCAGCTTCCTTGCCTCTCGAGTCCTCAGCCCCTCGCTATTTACCTCTTCCTTTCCTTGCAGCACCATAGGCATCTTAACCTATATCTGTAATATACATCTACCTACTAAAAGATATTCCTACTCATCGTAACGTAGTGGGCTGGTCAATAAATAGTCAACAATGTTTTCGCTCGCTGCTGCTGATCCACTTCGAGATTATGAAGCGACCGTATGCTATTCACAAACAAGAAATTGGCATGAACAGGAACTTCCATCCGGTATATGCGTAACGATGTACATCCCAGCGGCAAAAATCATAGAATGATCCATGGCACCTCAAAAAGCACAAAGTCAAAATACTCTTGGTCCAGCAAAGTTTGATACTCTCCAACGAAGTCTTCTGTGTTGGTCGACTTCGAAGAAGTCTTTGCCGCAGTAGGATTTGAACGGCTTGCAAGATATCCCAGTTGCTGTTGCAAGATATTGAGTGTACGTTTCGTTGCCTTTGGCTCCGGCTGTATCGTCGATTGTCAATATGAGGCATTGCATGCATGTGTGTTACAGACGAACTGACCTTGATGATGAATCCTGTGTAATTCGCAGGTAGACCGTAGCGTAGAACGCTCTCCACGAAGAGCTGTAGCACTTTCAGATGCACCAGGATTTGGAAGGCCTCGGAAAAGTTGGTTCGCGACAGACGAAGTAACTCAGTCTGGATTGGGGAATGAGATACGGTTACAGACTCTGTACCTGAGATGACATACCCAAAGTTCTTTCTCAGTCGCATCCGCTGTTTCGAGCTCCTCGCGTTGCTTTTGGAGCACATCCTCAGAGTAAATGAAGTCCCGTACAATGAATCTAGTTCCTGATGGCTCAGTTGTGGTACTATAACCACAGGTAGAGTAACCCACTTATTTTCTCGACACTTTTGGACGAATTCATCGTGTACGCGTCGGAATATTACGACACCGAAAAGCGCATAATCGTCATCCGAAGCAATAAGACTGTGGATGAGACTGCATCAGCATCTGCATGGACGAAGTTGGAAAGCCCCACGTACACTGAGGAGCGAGGCACCACGAAATTTGTCAGTCTCTCATATTTGGCATTCCAATCCTTTGCGAGGGTCCTGGATTCTGACGCTTAGTTCCCAATAAAGCATCGAAAAGAGGTATGAGACGTAGCGGGGCTCACTTCGGGACCGCGACGAGGACTGTTTCGAGATACTCCGAATCCTGAATGAAGTGCTCTGGTTTGACAACATCGGCTAGTGATCGCACAGACAGATTGCCGGTCTTCTTCCGCTGCAGCTGCACAAGGGCACCTTTTGCTAGATTGTACGAATTCAGCTTGTTCTTCATGACATTGTCTATGGAGGTCATTTCCTGAAGGGTGATTATCACTATGAAGAGGGACGGGTGTTGAACTAGAAGGAGCATTTACCTTGATGAGCACATCCGCCATCTCCCTCAAGCCGCGTTGGGTACCATAGCGCCCCTCATTCCATCTCCAGTCGTTTAGCAAGTAGTCATCAACGGGCTGCTCGTTCACAAGAACGTGCTGTGAGAGCTTGGAGGAGTCGTTGTTGAGCAGGTTTCTCAGGGTATCAACGATCTTCGCGACAGTAGCGGTAAAGAACGCGTCCTGCTTCGGCAAGTCCTCGGATAGGGACACCAAGGACTCTAGTGTCCCCGTCTTGATAGCAAGCATAAGAAGAGCGTAATTAATAGATATACATGCTCCATACCTTGAAAGAAGGAACGGCGAGCTGAGAGAGGACGGGGGATTTAGACACAGACTTGAGTTTGGAATGCAACTCCTGATATGCGCCCTCCGCATCGCCGTCGTGAGGAATGGATACGAGCCATGTACTCTGGTCTGAAGGCATGCCTAATGTATATATGCAATCTGCGGCGGAGGTCAGTACCATGTACTAATCCGCGGCGTAGTCCTACGTACCGCTTGGACTCAGTACTCAAGGTCGAGGTCGACGCCAAGCAGCCTCCTCAGGCTGTTGCTGAGCGTCAGATGGCTATGACCGAATTGTCCAAATAGGGGACCCTAGACTAGGGTCACATGCATACCAGGCTCTCAGCTGTCTCACAGATATATGTAGTACGGGTGAGTACGGTTGCAACTTCCTGCCAGATAAATAGATCTTCGTGCGTCGAGTCGAGCTGTAATACAGATCTCTCTGCTCGGCTATGATCTCTCTTCTTTTGCCCAAACAGTTCTCTCAGCTTCCCCGCATCCTGTCTACTCGAAGGAGTATGTCTGCATTCGGCGACAATTGTCCTCTTGTGCTGTCTCCCAGGCAGCTCCTCGACATTCCTTCCAATGAGGTTGCCATCCTTGATGCCAGCTGGCACATGCCTAATTCTCCTCGCAATGCAAGGAAGGAGTTCCTGCAGAAGCGTCTGCCAAAGGCTAGGTACCTGGATTTGGACGAAGTCGCCAGCCCCCATGAGCTCGGTCTGATGCACATGATGCCAGACGGTGAAGTATTCGCCAAAGCCTGTGGTGAGTAGCAATGATTGTGGTGCCTCCCCAATCTCATTGGGCATATTTCCAGAATCGCTGGGCATCTCGCCCTCGTCTCATGTTGTGCTGTATGTGACCATGAACCGCACCCTGAAATGTGTCTGTATATTAACTCGCGCTAAACATAGGTATGACACCCATGGTGTATTCTCCTCTCCTCGAGCCCTTTTTATGTTCCGCGCCTTTGGCCATCACCGCTCGAGCATTCTAGACGGCGGTCTCCCCCACTGGGAAGCCCACGGGTGCCCAACAGAGTCCGGTGAACCCCAACCTGTGGCACGCGGAAAGTATCCTCCTCTCAGCCTTGATACCTCTGTGATTCGAGGTGAGTATCATTCTCGTCTCCACCGCGTAGTATTGATTCGTGTGTTACAGATTATCAACAAATGATTAGTAACGCCAACTACTCTCCGGATGACCCCGCAGCGCAAATCGTTCTCGATGCGAGACCCCGTGGCAGGTACTTAAATACTGATCCAAGACGTACTTCTTCACTGACACCTTACTCAGGTATCTTGGAACGGATCCAGAGCCTCGCCCGAATCTCCCTTCCGGACATATTCCTCATTCTTTCTCCCTGCCATTCAGTCTATTTCTGAAGACAAACACATACAAGTCCACAGGCCATTCTGAACCTATTAGCTACACCACGCTGCGTCCTACTTCTGAGATTTTGGAAGAACTTCGAGCTACCTTGGGGGACCAGAGACTACAAGAAATCATAGAGGGTAAGCGCGGTGTGGTCACAAGCTGTGGCAGCGGGATGACAGCCGGTATTCTATGGCTCGGTCTGAAGCTGCTGGGTGTCGAAAAGGTTCAGCTGTATGACGAGGTCCGTGGATTGTCCCTACCGACCTTGCTGTAATGTTCATGCTAATTGTTGTATTGAAGTCTTGGACAGGATACGCATCTAGAAGCGAAAGTCCAATCGTCAAAGGCGAACACGATTGATAGAGTATACTGCAATGGATTATTGCAGCCAACGCACAATTATACCTTGATATATGTGTTTCAAGATGTCAATTACAAATATTCTGCACATTTACACTTGAGAGCGCCCATAGGCCACCGTACGTCCATTTCCAAAACTAGTTGACTCATGGCACGTCGAGAATATCGAGCCATGGTGGAGAAACATTATCTCGCTTGCCTCCTTCCACGCATGCTGGACGACCCCGATATGTCACTTCCACTCGGTGTTTCTTGCGTTTTCGATAAATGGTCAGTTGCCAACTGTGAAACCGAGTCATGGGGAGAGCCAATGCGAAGGAACAAGACACCTGCCTCTCCGTCAGCAAGGTATTGAACCCGTTCTCCTTCAGACGCCTCATGAGTTGACTCCGTGTAGCACAGATGGCCTCCCGGATGTTTGTTATATCGTTGATGTCATGCAGGACAGTTATTGCCTGGTCTGTGGTAGAGCAGTTCCGTACGTGAATGGCTGCTATGTCAATATCTGCATAAGTGACGTTGGACGACATGCAGTATGACTCACCATCATCCTCGTCGTACATTAACGTCGGACGAATGTCATTCGTCTGCACAACTTCCCAGGGATCATCTTTGCGGCGAAGAAAGCGATACATCTTTGAGGTTCAGTACGAATTGGCTCAAGTAAGGAAGGTGCTACTACGGCGACGAGGATTTGAAGCAAGGCGGGCACCCTTCCAAGGAGTGAGGCCAAGGGGAGGTCAAGTCCGGATAGGCATAGTATATCAGGTCCTTTATCTGCTCGCCACGGCCGAAAGACACGTTGAACCAGAGTATGAACATATTCAGTCCAATGCGCAAACTGAAGCGATATGTGAGGCTGTGCAAGCCTAACTTCGAATTTGGACGTACTGGTTCTACTGCAGCGGTCCGATAGATTCGCACATAGAGCGAACACAGCGACCATTACATTCGTATTGGGGCATCACCATTTCGAGTCTATAATACGATTAACATGTACTTCCTGAACAGGTCAGCCATGGATAAGATGACGATCCTCACGCGAGTCTAGCATGCCCAATTGCTGACAGTGCTCACATGAAGTAACGTGTTGGATTTGTTCACAATCAAGGAGAAGTGCCACTCCGGAGGACAGGCTACCAGTGTTCTGGTACTGCCGCATAATATTATCTGTGCGAAAAATAGGGTGTATAGATGGTGCCTGCGCACTCCCAATGATCAGCCTGGGATCGAATTGCAATAGCGACGCCAGTAGCAAAACGTTGAAAAGGTTGGTAAAGAATGCGTATTGCGTTTCATTTTCCTACTACAGAATGCCACTCGCGCTTTAAATAGCGACAGACACAAGTCCAACCACGGACAACAATGCGCCCAAGCCGATCGCCGAAGTAGTCTGGGCAGAACTGCTGCTACCAGAGGACGTAGGGGCAGGAGCACCGGACGACGACGAGTGCGAAGATTCGGTGGAGTTCGAGCAGGTGACGTTCGAAGGAACGGTGAAGTTGTTGCTAAGGGTCACATCGGAGCACTGTGATGAAAAAATCCGTCAGGTCAATTAAGAAGTTGGCGCGAGAGGAAAACGAACCTGATAGAGCTTGTCATCCCCGCCGTCAAACACGACCTGGATAGTAACGTTGGCTCCATCCCGGATGCCATCAATACCGGTGCTGTTCAGGTTGATAGGGAAGCAGAGCGGCCCTTCACTCTCATTGGAGAAGAAGTTGACTGCTGTCGAAAAGTTGTCAAAGCTGGTGGGATTTTGTGCGGTGGACACAATAATTCCAACTGTGCCATTTTGTTAGTACGTCGCCACAAACGAAAATAGTATACGCACCGGTATATTTGGGATGGTGGCTGTCGATAGAGACGAATCCGCCGCTCAGAGGGAATTGCGTACGATTCTCAGCTGCCTGTGTATAGCCATCTGCATAGAAGCAAGGGTCAGCCAGACGATTAAAGGATAGTATACTGCTGGGAAGTTGACATGCCACAGAAGTTGACTTCTTGATTGGCAACAAATGCTCCTCGGGCAGGAGGGTATTGCAATTGGAAGTGTGCGGATGCAGACGCAACCGCGCAGCTGAGCAAAGCAAGGGTCGTGAAGAGCATTTTCGACGAGTCGGAATGAGATTTCGTAGCACAATCGTCAGCCTTCGTGAAGTTGGAGAGTAGGGCTCCTGAGCTGCCGCTCTTTATACAATCCGTCTACCTGCATTTCGGGGCGACGAAAAAGTTTTTTCCAGCCGACGAACGAGCTCGTTACTGCCAAGAGTACTAGGTCAATTCGCTAACAGCTCCAGGGCCAATATACATTCGTAAAGTGATGGGCTCGACGAGTTGGGTGGGCAGGAAGGGTCACAACGAACTTGAGCCAAGAGAGATGAAAGATTTTTTGGCAGTGCTTGTCATTGTTTGGCCTTACGCGGGCAGACCAGCAGTTTGAACCACACCAACATTAATATTGCGGTGCTCACTGTACAAAGCAAGGCTAAGGTCGTGCTCAATACACATCTTTCGGGTGAATTATCGGGAGGAAAATATGGTTCACCAGGAAGATCCGTCAAGAATGCTTCAGTTTAGGACAAAGCAAGTTCTTGTCGATATTGCATTGTATCTTGAGTATCATACGGTACAAGTACATGTCACGGTCTTTCAAACTACGAGGGCGGCACCAAGAACACTCAAGAACGCGCTGATATACATTGCAGAGAGGGAGGTAGCACTGTTCGCAGTACCAGTGGGAGATGCTCCTCCGGAGGTACCGGAGGGTGAGGTGCTAGAAGCGGATGAACCAGAGCTGGTAGACGTGCCGGTTGAGTTCGAGCACGAGACATTTGAAGGTACGTTGAAGTTGCTGCTGAGAGTGACATCTGCGCACTAAGCCAAAAGTCAAAAAACAAAACCTCGTCTACGTGAAGCTTGATCTTACCTGATAGAGCTTGCCATCGCCACCGTCGAAGACTACTTGAAGAGTAGCATTTGCACCATCGCCTACTCCGCTGATACCGGCAGCGCTGAGGTCAACGGGGAAACAGAACGGCCCCTCGCCGGTGGACTGGAAGAAGTTGACGGCAGTGGAAAAGTTGGCGAAATTGTTAGGATTTTGCGCGGTGGATACAATCAACCCCACTGGTTCGGAGGCCTCAGTTCAATTCTAGATAGGATAGAACTGAGAACGTACCAGTGAATTTCGGATGTTCGCTGTTCAATGAAATGAATCCTCCAGAAAGGGGGAATTCCGAGCGATTGCTAGCAGCGGTATTGTAACCATCTTGAGGAGTGTCTACTAAGTCACCGTATAATCGAGGCTTCTAGTCAACTGTCACTTACCGCAGAAGTTGACTTCGTCTGGCTCTACAAAAGGGCCTCTTGGCACTGGGTATTGAAGCTGGAAATGAGCCGATGCTACAGACAACGCAGCGCTGATGAAGATGAAAGTTGCAAAACGCATTGTGACTGAAGAATTTGGGGAAGTATCGTCGAGCCAAGATGCCAAGAGATGGGTCGAGAATGAGAATGGCAGAGTACGCTGGTCAAAATATTTAAGAGCAGGAAGGGTTGCCGCTGGTGAAAGACTTTTTCATCTTTGTTGCGGTTTGTTGTGGGCGGGCTGGCGTTGCCTGGGAATGAAACTTCATTGTACGCCCGAAGGCGATTCATCATGGTGAGACTGACGATCGACCGATCTTTCCGGTTGCAAAGGGGCGGCAGGTTGACAGTATTCAAAGGGGCTCTGATCACTACGATCCGAAACCACGGGCAGAAAGATGAACACCTGAGCTCAAGGTACTAGTAATGGATCATGAATGTATTCAATCTGTACGTTTCCTACAATAGCGCACGACATTTCAATGAATATTATGGCTCCCCAAGCGTCCAAACAAAATTTCACCAATCCCGAGACCGATCACAATTGAGATGAAGTAAGCAGCCTGGAAGGTCCTACAGCGGTTTCAGCTGATTGCGAAACGACTGGGGGTGAAATACATAACTCACATGATAACCAACATGAGAACATAGGCAAGCAGAGCTTGTATGGCATGAATGATACCACGCGGCACGTCGTGGGACAGGATGAAGGGGGGATATACTCGGGAACGAGTACGGGATGATGCATCAGGCTGCCGCGCTGTATTATTCACATCATCATCGCCGAAATCGACGTCCTTATCCTGCGCAGAAACGCAGTGAGCAGAGGCTGCATTGCCAGCCTCACGCATGCTCATCTGGGCTAGCGCACTAGGACAACGGTACTGAGTAAGTCATGAAGTGCACATAATCAGAATTTCCGTACCTCAGCTTCCATCGCCTATCTAAAATTGCCCGGACACCAGACAGCCACCGCTCTAGGAGAGCGAGCAGGGCAAGACCGATACAAGCCCCAGCGATAGCACCAGGAGATGAGGGATGCCATGACTTGAATAGCAAGTAATCTCCTCCTACAAAGTGAAGCCACGGTGTCATCATCCCCTCCATGTGATCCGTCGTTCCGTCCATTCCGTCCATGCGTAGAAGTAGGCTGTACGTGCAAGGCGTATGTGATGTTGGGAGGCGATCTCAAGAGGAGGTGGGCATGGGTGAGAGAGTCCGTGATGCTTTGGATTAGGGCGATTGGGCATAAGCGCCAAAAGCTTGAAAGCGACCCACGTGCTCGGGCGCCTGTGGTAGCCTTGGAGCCTTCCAAGTCCGATGGTAGAGCCAACGCAACAAGCAAGCATTCGCGACGCGGATGGTTGGGCACTTACTATGGTTAAGTCGCCCCGCCTTTGAGGGCAGTATAGATAAGATGTCCCTCCAACGCTGCACGTACACCATGAGGCTTGGCCGCTCATGGCTATGCCGGCGACATACCCAAGTTGCAGGGACTGGGCCTGCTGCAGTTATACAGCTCATACCCCAAAAATGACAGCTGAAGACGAAGTCAAGGAATGGGCTGAAGGGGCGGGGTCGGATTCTGAGAACTACGCTCGCACGTCGGCCGCCCCATCGCACCTACCAGAAGAAGACATGGAGATGACCGATCCTGCAGATGGCGGTATGAGGGAGGAACTGAGGATGCACAGAGAAGAAGGGCCAATCATCGAGTATTAGTCGATTGTACGGAAAACCTAGAGTTGCTAGCGACGACAACATCCATGCAGGCTTGCTGAGAACTACGCTCCCACCTGCATGAAGTTACCAGATAAGCAGGAGATGAGAGCATCGAGCAGCCAGAGAGGACAAGGAAATAGTGAGCGAACAGAGACCCGCAAACAGCGATACTGGCCGACCGATGAGAGGGGAGGGCTGGGGGAGGGAGAGAAATGTTGTTGTCAGAGGGAGGCGAAGATGCGTGAGGCATTTGCGCGCATCAGGCAGCCAATGGCGAAAAGCCGCAGTCCGAAGACCCCAAACACCGCAGCACGTGATGGCTTACAAGGGCGCATATCCAGATATGGAAATGTGGTTCTCGCTTCAAGTTCTTGCTCTCAGATCTCAGCTCTGTGTTGTAACGCGTTCCATTTCATCCACAGTGTCAGTGCTAGTGCATACATCCCAGCTATGCTCCGTGTGCTCTCTCGTTCTGCCCCCCGCCTGATATTGACGAAGCCTACGTCACGGCTACTTGCCCCTCATGCGGCGCGTTCAGTGCGATTCAAGAGCTCGGGTGGCCAGCCCCCCAAACCAAAGGACTTGCTGGAAAAGAATGATCGCCTGAGGGATTGGGACGCGAAGCAAATAAGTTACGAAGAGCTCAAACCTCGCACTGAACAGCCTAGTCCGGCAAGTAGCTCTGATGAAGACAGCAGAGACTTGTACTCATGTCTGAATAGAATGCATATATCGTTGATGTCCGAGAACCCGATGAGGTACTTCAAGGTGCTATCCCTTCCTCTGTGAACATTCCCTTGTCGGTGCTTGGCAATGCGCTGTACATGCATCACGACGAGTTCAAGAAGAAGTTCGGTTTTGAGAAACCTCGTCTGGATCAAGAGGTCATCTTCTACTGCAGGAGCGGTGTTAGATCTACCACTGCCTGCGATGTCGCAAAGCGAAATGGATATAAGAAGTATGTATGCATGCAGCGCTCTCCGCAGTTACTGAAACATTGGTCCACAGCATACTAAATTACAAAGGGTCATGGCTTGACTGGGTGCAGCGGGAAGGAAAGGGACAGACGCAGTCGTGAGCTTTGAGGCATACTGTCATGATTGCTTGTAGGCATTACATATTGGATATTGAATCTGCTTGAGCAATGCTCATGATCCCCTCGCATAACGGTCTTACGGTATTACTGTACCGTAGGAGTCTTTGCAGCAGAAGCTTTCCGAATTGAAAATGCAAAACCCAGCTCGAAGCCTCGAACTCGTGCGTGCGTCGTCTGACGCAATCGTACTCACCGAAGCGCGTGATCGTGATGAGTAGGCGCTTTGTATGTATCTTGGTCACAACTATACATCACTCACTATTCGAGGATTTTGACAGTCAACCCATCTTGCAATGTTGTGCAGACACGCTGGTCGTTCACTGACGCGTGGCACTCGCATCGTTGTCCCCTTTTCTCGTAGCCTGGCCCTGCTGCATACCTTCCAAAGGCATTCATCAGTCGCACTCCCGTCGCATACCCAACCGAGGGCACGTCTTCTAACGACCCCTCCTCCTCTCGTCAATGTAAGGTATGCATAGCAAGATTTGATTGAGGGGGATTCAGCTGAACAATCACTAGTGACTTGCCAGTGGAAACCTATCATACATATTCCGATGCTACGATGGAGAGATTGCTCGATGGTCTTGAAAGCATCCTGGATGAGATTGGGAACACAGAATACGAAGTTGAATACAGTGTAGGTTCCCTTCACGCCAGTTATGCCAGAACTTCACCAATTGCAACCCACAGAGTGGTGTGTTAACTCTGAAGCTTGGTGAGAAAGGCACATATGTCATCAACAAACAGCCTCCCAACAAGCAAATCTGGCTGTCATCCCCCGTTAGGTGAGTTGTGATGTTCTGCCTTTGTCATGGTTTACTCCTAACATTCCATGGCTAGCGGTCCCAAACGCTACGATTACGTGAAGGACCGGGACGACTGGATTTACGTTCGAGAACATCGGTCAATGGGCGACTTGCTCAACTCGGAACTCAGTGATCTTCTGCAACGGAAAATTGACTTGGAACTCAGAAACGTCTCTACAATTGATTCATGACAATGCCGTCTCTGGGTATGAAGACACTCCAGGAATGTCCCATCAGGTGTGCTGTGGGTTAGGCCGCATAGGATGTCATGTAACTAATGTTGGCCTCCTAATCGATGTTGCCGTGTTGCATCTTGCTCAATAAACTTCATTACAGTCCGAGATATGGAGATGATACAAATAATAAGATCGACGAATGTTGATTGTGAAATGGACAGGAGATGACTGCATGATGAAAGAGAATGTGGTGGGATCACTGGGATATACATGAAACAGGGACTGGGACAAGCGAGAAACAATGACGATCGGTTCCATGGTGGCGGGTGAGAGAAGAATATGCGCGACAACATATGTTGTAGGTATGGATATCTGTGAAGGACAATCAAGATGTCTGGTTCACTTGTCGGTCGTCGAGCTCCTGTCTACGACTGAGGAACAACGAGCGCAATATGCTGCAGAAACCGTTCAGCTTTGTATGATAGCGTAGTGTTTACAGACAACTCACCGATTCGAATGCTCGTAGCGACTAATTACAGTCTCCGTCTCCATCGCTTCGTCGGCACCATGTGCGGTCTCGTGCTCATCAGGAGAAGCGAGCGAGGAAGGGTCGATGGCATTATGTGCGTAAGCGGAATGGTCGGATTTCCCAACATGAGAGGAATAGTCGTAGGATGGATGTGTCCACTTCCTGGTCTGTGGAGATGACGACGAAGAAAACAGCATTCGATGCCTTTGCTCAGCGTGCAAGTCGTGCAACAAGCTGTTGGCATTCTTGTACACGCCGGCTGTCTCCTGCCACTCCCTCTTTCGAGACACATATCGCCATTCTTTAGTTTCTTCTTCCTTGCCATCCTCAGTAGATGTGTCTAAGACATCGTCGCTGTCTGCTTCGCCTGCGCGTCCACCTCTGGAGGAAGGTGGCGCGAAATATCGGCGTCGTTTGGAATCAGGCTCGTAGAGGGAGGATGACCAATCGTCTTCAACTTGGGTCTCCATAGGGAGAGGGATAGGCGAAGACGGTCGTTGTCGTTTCAACATCGTGGAGGCCGGTTACTGCACTGTCGATGGTACAAGGGATAGGAGAGCAAACTGCGATTACACTGTTGGACGGTTCCGAACAAGGTCGACTTCCAGAAAAAGCACGCGTGATTGAATGGGACAGACGCGCCAGACGCGCCTTACGTTGTCGGCTTGTGTCATTCCAACTCGAGATCGACTCGTTCTGAACTCGTTCACTCTGCACATTGGCCATTTAGCAAAAAGCTTTGTGCTACAGTGTGCTATTTCCAGTAGAGGGCATTCAGTCGACTTGATCTACCTTGTGGTTCAACTCAGCCATGGACGACCAAGATATCATGGCCGCAATGGGAATCTCAGGCTTCGGAAAGAAACCCAAGCAACGACAACTGGATCCCAAGCGGTTCGAACGAAACAAACGCGAAGAGGTACGTCGAAAGTCATGGTTGCTATCACTGTACTGTACTCATGCAATACACAGGCAAGTTCGTCAACAGCAGTGGACACTGGTGATAAACCAGCTCAGGGACTTAGTCAACCCGCTGCATCTCGCAGCGAGGAGCCCAATTCTGACTTTGAGGATGTCGGCCCTCCGCCTCCACCTTCGTCCACGCAGCAGACAGGAGGCGGTCAGGAAGAGCCTGAATTCGAACCTTCCGAAGATGAGGCAGATGAACTTCCCGAATTCCCAATCACCCACGAACTCATTCTGAAAGACCACACGAAGGTCGTGTCGGCCTTAGCCCTCGACCCTTCCGGTGCTCGGGTACTCAGTGGGTCTCATGACTATGATTGTAAACTGTGGGATTTCGGTGGCATGGACTGGAGGTGTAAGCCGTTCAAAACTTGGGAGCCTGCGGGTACTTATTATGTGCGTTCAGTTTCAGTTCCTTCCCAGAAACTCCCTGTAACTGACACTTCCCATGTAGGTCCATGATCTGAAGTATTCCAATGATGGGCACCAATTTCTCGTGGCATCAGGAACCACGCAGGCGAAATTATACGACAGAGATGGAGAAGAATTGTGAGTCGTCGGATACTCTGCAAAGGTTCAGGAATAAACAGGTTATAGGGCCACATACATCAAAGGCGACCCTTATATTCGGGACATGAAGAATACCAGGTTGGTTCGTGTACCTTTGGAGTTCTGCTACATATTGACCCATGAGGTGATAGCGGTCATGTAGCCGAGTTGACATCTTGCGCATGGCACCCGAAGGATCCCCAAACATTCATCACGAGTTCCGTAGACTCTACTATTCGGTGTGTAAAACTACCCCGGGCTATTTCTTCATCTTGGAAACTAATTGCTTCGCAAGGATTTGGGACGTCGAGAACAAGCGCAAACAGAAGACAGTTATTGTCGTGAAGTCCAAAGAGCGTGGCGCGCGCACCAAAGTCACGTCATGCGCATATTCACCCGATGGCGGCCTTATCGGGGGAGGTGAACATAAACAATCGTAGGGGCAATCGAAGTATACTGATACCTACTTTCCAGCGTGTCTGGATGGTGCTATCCATATGTGGCAAACGAAGTCGAACTTTGTGCGGCCGAATATGACGATTGAAGGTGCACACACCAAGGGTACCGAGACAGGGTCAATGGTCTTCTCGGTTGACGGCCGCACCGTGCTGACCCGAGGCGGAGACGACACCGTAAAACGTATGTGACACTGGCACCCTCCAATGATCCTCACGCTGAAGATTCCGACTGATTAGTTTGGGACCTGCGGGCATTCAAGAAACCATTAGCTGTCCACGAAGGTCTCACGACGCTGTACCCGACGACAAATGCTATTTTCAGCCCAGACGACAAATACGTTGTCACCGGGGCTGGTGCAACCACCAAGGGAGGCAAGGGAAGACTCATGTTCATGAAAAAGGACGGCCTGGAGTCGGTCAAGACCCTCGAAGTCGACACAACCCCCGTCAAAGTCGTATGGCACTCAAAGATCAACCAGGTAGAGAAGGCTTTCACATTCTCAAGAGTGTTTGGTATTCACTTGATATATTAGATTGTCACAGGTTTGGCGAGCGGTCAAATATGTGTACTGTACTCTCCGCAGACGTCAGTGAACGGCGCGAAGCTGCTGCTGAACAAGGGACCTCCGAGGAAAGCGACTGTGGAGGACATGTCGGACGCGGTGGCTGCACCGACCATCATCACGCCGCATGCATTGCCGATGTTCCGAGATGGGGAAGTCGCGAGGGGAAGCAAACGAAAGCGCGAGAAGGACCGGATGGATCCACGCAAGAGCAGGCGACCGGACTTGCCAGTGACGGGCCCAGGAAGAGGCGGGCGAGTGGGTGCCAGTGCTACGCAGCACGTCGTGCAGAATCTTGTGAGGGACACGACGAGAGACGAGGATGTGCGTACAGCTTCCCTACTGATCTCCTATCGGGCGGTGCAGAGGGGTGTGCCTCGGTGTGTCGCGACGGCTGCGGACGCGATCTGCGTGTTGATGTCACCGCCAACGCTGGGGGGCTTGGACGTCGGTGTCTGCGTTGCGGTATGTCGCCCAACGCGGTGGACGAGCTGGCCGCTGTGAGCTGGCAGCGGCGTCGCGTCTTTGTGAATCGCAGACGTTCGACGCCATCACCCGGCGTTGGCGGTTGCCAGTGCGACACGCCGAGATCACGCGCAGCTGGGCCGAAGGCGCCGAGTGATGGCGCTGCTTACGCGATCATCCTGCACCAGCCCGTCCGCGAGTGCGGCGACGATGCTGACCGTTTTTTTTTTGCGCGGTGTCCTTGCGCATGCAGCCCCGGGAAGCACTTCTGCGGCATGCAGCAGCAGCAGAGCAAGAGCCACTGTGGACTGCAGGTGAGTTCGGATGATTCAGGAGGCGGAGATGATCTTTTTTGATACGGTGTTTGCTCGTGTTTGGGAGCGGCGGTGATTGCTGACGTGGAACTTTGATTTTTTGGAACTCAGCGTGGCGCGCAAACCAGCCCAAGCCGGTGTTCGCGAGGGAGGACGAGGGCGGGGACGACGAGGAGAAGTAGTAGCGAGCCCGTGTATGTACCAGAGCGAGCGAGAATGCAAACGAGTGAGCAGAATGTGCAGCGGAGGATGCGGCGGCGGGGGTGGGGGGACCAGGGCGTGCGCGGGAGCTCGAACCTTATTTTGCACCGGGTATAAAGACTCTAGCCCACGTTCGGATCTCCTGCCTCCCTATATCTCCCCCGTCCCCCCAGAGCCCTCTGTCACCTCCCCCGTGACCGTCACGCGTCATGTCCGGCGCGCCTCTCGAAAACGGCCTCGCCATCGGCGCTCACAGCGACGACCACCCCGACTCCCCCGCCACCCCCGTCGACAACTCCACCTCCGCCGACATCAAGCTCGACGTCGACTTTCCCGCACCCGCCCCCGCCCGCAATGACCCCGTCCCCATGAGCGTCGACCCCGTCCGCGACGCGTCCACCGTCCCCCAGCTCGGCACCCCCGCCGACCCAGGTGAGCATCCAGCCCGCCCACCACCCCCCGCATCCGTCTCATCGCCCCCAGCGTCCCTCCCCATCGACCCCCCCAGCGGCACGCCCCCTCCTGTGGCGGGCGACCTCCTCGACGACGTCAAAGTGTCCGAGCAGCCGGCCGGTCGCGACGACCCCATGGCCGACCCCCCGCCCGCGACCCAGACAAACGGCGCCTCGTCGCCCGCCGCATCCTCTGTTGCCGCCTCCTCGTCGTATACTACTCTTCCAGCTAATGACCATGACGATAAACCCCCTCCTGCTAAGCGTGCCCGCAAGTACTCTGATGCCGAGAAGGCCTCGATTGCCAATGTAAGTATCTCGTCTTTATGGGCCGCCATGGGCGTGCTGATCCCTTACCTCCGTCGCGCCGCCTTCTGAAGACCGCAACTCCACCCCCAGCGTCACCGTCCCCTGTCCCTGCACCCACCACCAATGGCGGGTCGGTTCATCAGGGCCCCTCGACCTTTAGCCCTGCGCAGTACCGCTTCTGCACATCCACTGTGCGCACGCTGAAGAGGCTCAAGGACGCCGGCCCCTTTATTCATCCCGTGGACGCCGTCGCCCTGAACATTCCCCACTACTATGACATTATCAAGCACCCGATGGACTTTATGACCATCGAGCGCAAGCTCCAGTCCTCGAACCCGGCGAAGCCTGATCCTAACCCTGCTAATCCCCGGTACCGCAACGCCGATGAATTTGTTGCCGACGTCCGCCTCATCTTTTCCAACTGTTTGACGTTCAACGGTCCAGAACATCCCATTACTGCAATGGGAAAGCGAGTGGAGGCCGTCTTTGACAAACAGATTAAGCAAATGCCTCCCCCAGAAGAGGTTCGTGGCATTGTCTGTCGTACTTGCTGATCTGTACCGTAACTCGACACCCACAGGTCAAATCTCCCGTCGTCAAGAAACCATCTCCGCCCCCTCCCCCGCCGCCTGCGCCACCCAAGAAGTCTGCGCGCAGACCGTCGCAGACAATGCCTACTATTCGGCGTAACGAGACGGAAACCGTGGCCAACAATCGGCCAAAGCGTGAAATTCATCCTCCTCCACCGAAAGATCTCCCGTACGAGGCGCCCAAGAAGGCGCGACGAGCAAAGGCGGCGAGGAATGATTTGCACGCCGAACAACTCAAGTTTTGCGAGAAGATCTTGAAGGATTTGCACAAAAAGGTTCACTACAATATTGCTCATCCGTTCTATGAGCCTGTCGGTGCGTACTGTCACTCGTGCCACTAAGATGACATACTCAGAGGCTCCTAGATTGGGTGAAACTTGACATCCCGACTTATCCCAAGTTGATCAAGCGGCCTATGGATCTCTCTACCATTCGTAAGAAGCTGGACAGCGGCGAGTATCCCACCGCCCGGGAGTTCTACGATGACTTCAAGCTCATGATCCGGAACTGCCTCACGTTCAATCCTGACGGTACCCCTGTCAACGCCGCCGGGCGGGAGCTGGACCGTCTCTTTGAAGATAAATGGAAGAACATGCCCCCACTTCGCGGTGACGACAGTGACGAGGACGATGAGATGGAAGAGGAAGAGGATGAACAAGCCCGTACGTTTGAATCGGTTTCACATCACATCGTGTTGCTTACACCTTGTGGAAGGTCTCATTGCTGATATGGAGCATCAAATAGAGAATATGAACCGTCAATTGGAGGGCCTGAAGAAAGGCAAGGACAAGAAGGTCAAAAAGGAGAAGCGGGAGAAGGTACCTGTGCCCTCGACATCGAAGGCGCCGCCGAAGCCCGCAAAGTCGGCTCCTGCGCCTTCAACCAGCCGGAAAAAGAGCAACAACAAGCGGCCAGTCACTGACGACGATGTCCTATCCTTTGAACAAAAGAAAGATCTGAGCGACACGATCGCCAAACTGGACGGAGCCAAACTGGAGAGGGTCATCCAGATCATTCACGAAGGCGTACCTGAAATTCGAGATGTGAGTGCACAGACTTGCTAATTGACGGCAACTTACTGACACCATCGCTGTAGTCAACGGAGGAGATTGAACTCGAGATTGATCAGCTGCCAGCGGCAGTCTTGACCAAACTCTACAACTTCGTCATCCGACCAATGAAGCCTCCTCCGGCCAAGCGTGCTCGTACTGGCAAAGGCACGGGGACCGGTGGCCTGAAACGCAAGAGTATGGACGAGGACGTTGAGGCTGAGAAAATCCGTGTATTGGAAGAACGGATGGCTCTATTTGAGAGCGGAGCGAAGCCTACCGCACGGGGGGCGAACCACCGTCCAGCCGCCCCTGCTGCGTCGGACGGCTCGTCTGACTCCAGTTCCGATGGCGAGAGTTCTGGCAGCGAGTCAGAGTGAACTCTTCCTTTCTTGTGCACTCGAACGTCGAGGCTTCTGCCCATATATTTTTTCGGACTTTCCGCTGCTTGTCGCGTTCTCTCGCAATTCCCCTCGTTGTTGAAAATTACAGCATCAATACTTATGTAGCTAGTTAGTACTTGTACGCTTTTTCTTCTGTTCATATGTTCAAAGGTTGCTTCTTCGCCGTAGACATCTGAGTATGAATATATAATTCCTAAGTGTAGGTAATGGTTACATGGAAAGAATGATGCTTCTCCCAGTTGCACACCCATTAACGACGTTTCCCTTTCGCAGCACGGAACTGTTGCCACCCAGAACGCGATCCTTCTTGAGCTGCTAGTTCGGGTGACGCCAACTGTGAATTACGTTCTGATTGCTGAGGACGGGCGGTAGACGTCGTAGACACTAGCTGTTCACTTGGTGACCTCGTTCCTCCCAACGACGAGTTAGGATCCTCTTCACGCTGTGCCGGGGTGGCATTCGCAAACGAAGTAGATGTTGGCAGGGATGACAGTGGTTGCGTTGGTGGTTACGGTACATACTCCGACGGCTGAGACACAGGATCACTCGTCTCCAGCGAAGTCCATCCACCAGTTCGGAAGGTAGGGGCGGCGGCAGCGTGTGTGTGTTGTCGCGGAGGAGCCTTAGGGGTGTCGATAGACTGCTCCTGTTGTTCAATAGCTTGTGGATTACTATGGGTGGGTGACGATACTGAGCCTACCGTTGCCCAACCGGAGCGCTTGAAGCCAGAGCTGGGTGGTTCTGGATTAGGGGTAGGTGCAGCGACTGTTGCCCAGCCAGCCTTCTTGAAACCACCAGAGGGACCCGAAGCTGACTCGCCACTATTGGCGACTAAAAGAGTGCTGATAGCTGCAGGCTTGGACATCTTGATCCCCGCTGCCTTGGCGAGTTTACGGAGTTCCTTCTCCTCCCTTTTTCTCTCCTTCTCTTTCCGTTTATCCATTTCCTCCTTTGCAGCTGAAGATGCACGTTGAGCAAGTTGCATGTCTCGGAATCGTGCCTTGTGATGATGCGCGTAGGAATTGGTATGTTCATCGTATTGGGCAACGTTCTTGAACTGTTTATCGCACAGTTCGCAATAGAACGGGCGCAAAGTGGATGATATCTCGGATTGAAGAGCAGCCTTTCTTGCAACCTCTTCCTGCAGTAACAAATATGTAAGCCTGTTACGCAGCAGAGCCTGCACTATATATATACCTCTCTCGCTCGACGCTGTTCCTCGGTTTCTTTGATTTGCCTTTCAGAATCAAGTTCTCGTCGTTGCGAAACCGTTGTTTCGATCATTCGAACATCTTGGCTGGATTTTCCTAACCCAGTGAGGTCGTTCTTGACATAGAACGGGACTGGGTCGACACGACCTGGAGTAACAATAATCGGCTTGGATATGGGATTGCGACGCTGCCAATGATGGCACTTACCGTCACCGGATAGACCTAGAGGTTGACCCTCTACCCACCCAAGTTTCGACAGCAACGCAAACCCCTTGTTGGTAGGTTTAATTTTAGTCTCGACAGTGACAACCTCCCGGCTTGGCCGCCGGATGTATTCATCGTATTTGTCGATGTCCATGGCATTGGGTGGTGAAGGGGAGCGCGAGACCAACGATATGTCATCGTCATCCACGGCATCGTCCCTTGTACGCTGAGCATGATACGGACGAAAGAGAGAAGTAGTATGCAGCACATGTTCATGGAGGCGGAGGAGGCGCATAGAGTACCTTCATGGAGTGCAGAGGACCTTGATCCGCAGGTCTCTCCATAGGTATTGAGTTCCATCGGTTGATCGTCTCTGCGGACATTGTGGTACAGAGTGGAAGGCAATGTCTAAGTCAGAGATTCACTGGTATAGCGAACGCTGAGGCGGCGTGGGTGCACTGGGTGATGGCCAGCGTCTTTTCCCATGTGATCGTGCACGTGATGCGGACGCGTCGGACTCGGATTCGGACGCGCCCAGTGGTTCGCAGGTGGTTCGTGACCTCTTCCATGTCGCAGCGCGGTCATCCACAACTAGTCAACCATCTCTGTCACTACGCAGCATTGTCTTACAGATCTAAGGGATATGAGCTCGGACGGCTATTTCGACGACGAACTTGATTCCGCCTTTTTGAAGGAGGTGGACGCCATTGAGGCGGCACATACAGGGCAACAATCCAGCACAATCATTTCTCACAATACTCAAAGTCGCGCCTCGGATACCAGAGCAAGACACGATGTCATTGAAATTGATGATGAAGACGACAGCTTCGGAGTTTTCGAAGTCAACGCCGACGAGCTACGGCACTTCGACGAAGTCTGTAAGAATGGCGCGCCGGTGGCATCAACGTCCAAGCAAAACAAACCACACTCGCGTACCAGCTCTAGGGGTACCGTTCAAACAACCTTGTTTGGTGAGGTTGCCGTACAGAACGCGGGTCCCTCGAGAGCAACTACAACCGTAGCCTTGCAGAGAACGCACTCCGACAGCCGCATACCTACAGGCCGCCAGAAGAAGACCAAGAAATGGGATCACGCTTCTTTCGCAAAAAGTAGTAGGACTAGACTTAAGGGCAAGGGTAAATTACAGCAGGATGCCGGCGAAGAAGAAGAAGGATGGGATGACCCAGTGGAGTTCGTGCAATTTCCTGCTCCTGAAGCTGATGTCGCGTGAGTTACATGGTTCATAATGGTTTGCGTGCGATGCTGATTTTGCAAACAGTCCAGTACGTCTTCATGACTGTGTGCTTGGACAGTCAATGATAACCATATCCCATCTAGCCCCAGCCAATGAAGTTGAAACCGGACCTACTAGCAGCCAGGCGTTGGATATACCCCTTGAACAAGCCCAAGCGGGACTACCAATACAACATCGTGAAACATTGTCTGTTTGACAACACCCTCGTAGCCCTGCCTACTGGCCTTGGCAAGACATTCATCGCAGGTGTCGTCATGCTGAACTGTATGTCTCGTTGCCTTTCACCTCGTCATATGCTACATCTGCTCTCAAACTAGATTACACTTGGTTTCCGGAGGGGAAAGTCGTATTCGTTGGTCCCACTAAGCCACTTGTCGCACAACAAATAGATGCCTGTCATAAAGCCTGTGGCATCCCCGGAAGCCATGCCGCCGAACTAACTGGTGAAATACCAAGTGTAAAGAGGGCTAAACTTGTAAGCGCCATCCTTCTCCTCTGCGCCATGGTTGCCTCATAATATCCCTAGTGGCAGGAGAAGCGAGTGTTCTTCATGACGCCACAAACACTCATGAATGACTTGAAGAAGGGAAACTGTGATCCACAGGATATTGTTCTCTTTGTAGTCGGTCAGTGCATTGCAATCCTGCGCTCATCAGGTACCTTCCTCATACCCTGCTCTTCCAGATGAGGCACACAAGGCCACAGGAGACTATGCTTATGCTCAGGCTGTTCGATATCTCATGCAGAAAAACCCACACTTCCGCGTATTGGCGCTGACTGCCACTCCAGGGTCAAATCCGGAGGCCGTTCAGGAGATTGTTGACAGCCTACATATCAGTCACGTTGAAATTCGCGACGAGCAGAGTCTCGATATCCGCTCGTACATTCACAAAAAGATTGTAGAACAAGTGATTGTACCGATGACAGATGAGATCGCCAAAGTTAGAGATATGTTGGCCGACCTCATGCAGGTACGTAACTAACTGTGAAGATATTGTACCCGCCTGAAATAACTTTCTGTAGCCAATGATCAAAACCGTCCAGCGTGTCAACCTACTGAATGGCCCTTCGGATCCTGTCTCATTGCACTACTTTCGAGCGCACAAGGCGTTACAAGATGCTCATGGCCGTCGAGATAAGCCGACATTTGCTTTTGCGCCGTTGAAGAACTTGTCCGCCCTTGCACGTGCCATGGGATACTTGGTCGGTACTCGTTGAAATACTGTCCTCACTCGTACTCACCTTTGTCCTACCAGCTCGAGGCTAGCATACGGCAATGTCTGACGTGTTTGAACGAATTGGCCTACGGGATAGACACTGAAGATGGAGGGGGGCCAAAAAAGCATAATAACAAAGGCTCGAAGCTTTCCAAAGATCCCAAATTTCAAGCCATCCTGAAAGAACTTGAAAGTATTGTCAACAGGGATGTCATCCACCCCAAGATGGACAAGACGAAGAGCCTTTTAGTACAACACTTCGGCAAGAGAATGTGCGAAAAGGAGGAAGCGGAGGCCAAAGGTGATGCTGAGGCTGCGGAAGACGCAGCAAGTTCGCGTGTCATGGTCTTCGCATCATTCCGGGATAGCATCGAGCAGATAGTGGATCTACTGAATCAAGAAAGCCCTCTCATACGTGCTGCTAAATTCATCGGTCAAGGGACGGACAAGCGAGGGCAAAAGGGCTACGCACAGAAAGAGCAGATCGAAGTAAGTCATCAGCAGTCAATCTAAGTTGGGGAAACTCAATTGCGGCCTAGGTAATCAACAAGTTCAAGGCGGGCGTATACAATGTTCTGGTATCTACCTCGATTGGTGAGGAGGGTCTCGATATCGGCGAAGTCGAAGCTATCATATGCTACGATGCACAAAAGACCCCCATTCGCATGGTATGTTCTGTAGCTAGCGATGACCTGTGGCAGGGTCACTAACATAACCAATAGCTCCAACGGATAGGACGTACCGGACGTAAACGAGACGGTTACGTGTTCGTGCTCTTGGCGGAAGGCCGAGAAGATCGAAACTGGGACAAAGCAAAGGACATGTATGCCATGGTCCAAGACTTCATAGTCCGCGCAGATCAACTGGAGCTCTTCAACGATGTCGAGCGCATGATCCCCGATCATATACGCCCCGAATGTGTAGAAATGGTTATGGACATCGAGGAGTATGTTCGCGAAGAAGCTGGGTCAAAGTCGAAGAAGGGTTCTCTGGCAAATTCACCCAAGCCAAAGAAACGGAAACGCAACGATGATATGATGCGTAACATTCCTAACGGTGCCAGCAGTACGTTCGTTAGTGTCCGCGAACTCATAGCCAAAGGCGCCGCCTCTCGGAAACGAAAAAAGAAGGAGGAAGGGCTGGGGCTCCAGCTCATAGCTTCTAGTACTGACGAGGATGAACTGGAGATCGAGGCAGGACTCACTGGGCCACGACGTGTCTTGTCATTGACCACCGAGAAGCAGCAACCGCAGAAACAGAAGATGTCTCGCAGGGCTAAAACGCTAGGAGGCAACACAACCCCCAACAAGAAATCCAATTCGAGGAAGAAGCCTACCATAGGAGAGACTGTTGACCGATTATCGCATATAAGGCGAGACGACTCGGATGATGAAGCCATCGAAAGTGGGAATGCCGATTACTCTCAGCCTCCCACCCCTCGCACTCGCCTTAATTCGCCAATACAAGACAAGCATGACAGAACCGCTTCACCGGCACCTCACTTGACCCCTCACACTCGTTTCTCCTCCCCTGATGATCGCAATCACAGTATCATTGACCTGACAACCCCAAGTACCGTTCCCCGTGCTTTATCACCTGTCGTTCCAGACCCACCAAATCTTCTCAACTTTGGGACTGCTCGCTGCTCTACGCCGGCAAAGGAACCAGTGAGAGGCTCCCCCGAACTAGTGATACCATCTTCTCCAAGCCCATCATCTCGCAGCTTGTCGGCTGAGCAACTCGGCGAGAGTACAAGCATAGCATGGCTGGTGGAAAACGACAGCGAACCTGAAGTAGCCCTGGAAAAGGCCGAGCTCGCGTCGCCGGCAAGGGCTATCGTTGATGGTGGCAGCGATGAGGAGCTGGATAAAATGGACTCTGTGCATAGGTCACCCCTTCCTCCTGCATCTATGTATACTCAAAGCCCGCTTTCTTCACCCATTGCATCGCGCATTCGCCCTTCTGGCCAGCGAAGGTCAGAATCGGATATGCCCCCACCTGCACTTCCCTCGCGATTCACCCAGGCCTCCGAGTTAGTACGGGAGGAAGATGATTTTGAGCTCCCCTCTTCCACTTTCGTTGTGCGTCCCCCGGGCAGGTCCTCCAAGAGATCCAAGAGAAAGATTCTCGCAGATGTCGCAGATGTTGATTCATCTCCGGTGGAAATCGTCTCTCCTCCCAAACGTCGCTTACAGCGGAGAAGGCACTCAGTGTCCCCGTCTCCAGAACCTCGCCCTCCGAAGAAGAAGAGGAGATTCAGAGACGTTATGGAAGCTCAGCAGTTCAATCCTTGGTTAGATGTCGAAGCTACGCATTCTGGTGATGATAATAGCGCAGGCGGATCTGGCGAAGAGCTCGGCGACTCCTCAGACCAGGAGTTTGTTCGGGAACTACCAGAATCGCAGGTTTCTTCTTCGTATGATCAGTCTGCCGTATACAGGCAAAGCCTATTATCACAGGCGCCACGGAATGCAGGCAACGGACCACGCTTTGCAAATAAACCAGTGCGCAAGGGCCCTCTGGCCTATAATTTTGCAAGCTCGTCACGACGTGAGCAATTATCGCCACCCAGTTCACCCAGGAACGCAGACTCCGACGATTATGTCCTCGGAAGTTTCATTGTGCCCGACGACGCTGATATTTCATACGATGATGGATGACAGTAGCGTAGCTAGAGTTTACCAATATATGTCCCTTGGTGCCCATGACTCGGCATATGAAGGCATTTAGAACCGTACTAATACATGCACGCTTGGTTATTACCCTCGACTAGTTCGTTCGTGTAGTGACAAGTTTACATCAACCTATCCTAGCCTCACTGCTCAACAGGTATCAGCGATGTCGACAAGCTCCCCAGAGTTCACCGCATAAGTAACAAAACTCCGCAGCACATCTACATATTATATGAGGACACCCCTGCGTCCTTTCTACCATGTGTCGGCAGGAAGGACAGCGTTGCCACCCTTGTGTCTTCGCCAAATCGAAAATTGTCGCATCGCTGCCGTGACACTCTTCATTTTCCCCGTGAGCTTCTCCTTTGCACGCACCACATGTTTGGCTTCTGCACACTCGGCAGCGTACGGATGTTGGCAATGCTGTTGCTGCACCGATGAATGCTGAGCATTGCTTCCTGCTGCAGTACACGCGATCTTTCGTTCTGTATTCGACTGCCTTGCGAAGGAACGTATCAAGAAGATCGGCGTCCAAGAAAGACCCGAAGTCATCCACCGACATTTCTTGATTGCAGCATCTTGGGGGAAACGACTCTTCGTCGTTGGCTGCCTGGCGAAACATAGCCTCTAAACACTTAACATCGTATGCATGTCTGCAAGGTGCATAGATGGCGTCCACGATAGCATCTCTGCAGATGGTGCAATCAGTCGTGCTGGCGAGCATACGGTGGTTAGTTTCTCGTAAAGGCGGCATGGACATGAGGAGGCGAACTCACAGCAGATCCGAGTCCTGAGTGTTCTTCTCCTTTTCCAGGACACCAGTGGATGAATCAGGCCTCGCAACGAACTGCTCGTTGTCAGGTAGCGCGGAAGAGTTTCCCGTCGGCGGAAATAACAGAGTACTGATAGTTATGATGAGTATGGTTTGATTGCCAGTGGATAACAGACGTACCCATTGGCCTCTGCCAAGGATAAGTCGGGTATCTGATGAGTTGGAGAATCTAAAGCCGGAGGGGATACGCTGCTGCGATCGTTCAAGTCCTCATCGGAGTCGTCACTGGGAAAGTATGGGTAAGCAAGGCTGGGAAACCGTGTCTACCGCGAAGAGCACACGTACTATTCAACAGAATCTAGGGGTATTACCATTTCAGACGACTGAATAGGTTGTTCAACCGCGATGGTTTGACTGTTGGCAGGTTCTTGGGCTGGTCTCGCCGGACGACGGCTGACGTTAGCTCTCACAGGAGGAGGCCTTCCTTCTGAGAGAGCTATTGCCAGCTCATGGTCAAAACGAGCTGTCTCCTCCCAATCGAAGAACTCTTCCAAGAGCGAGTCTGAGTCATCCCGCGTGCGCTTATGCTCTCGAGTTCTATTAAGCAAGGACTCCGCATCTTGCACGAAGAGAAGCATGGCCAGCTCTTCATCTGTAAGTTGCGTATCGTTGGGGTCTGTTCGAGCTCGTGCCTGCAAATCATCTATCTCGGTGACATTGAGATGGACAATGTACTGCAGCGTCGATGTCATGATTTCGTCCATCGTCAGGACCAGAGCTGGGAGTTTGAGTGAGAAGTCGAGGCCGCAGCGAGGGGAGCGAGCGAGCGAGCGAGCGAAGCACATAGGTTATACGGAGCAGTCTAGTATATGTACTTCGGCGTATCAGTTATCATGCTGCTGCATGACCGTTGCATACACGTTCACCGCAGCAACTTAATGTTAATGGTCGATAGTTGATGCCTGTCCAGAAGGAATTCGTGAATTTCGCGCTGCGCTTCGATGAGGTGTCTGGACTTACAGCATTGTCTGACAAATACGAATTGTACGGCGGGATAAACCGAGAACGATGAGTAGAGATTTGCGTGGATCATTGTTGCAGCACGCATTTGTTCTCGCAAAAGATGTGATAATCTTCACTACACTGCAAACATGCCAGTGAACATCGCACGAAGGAGGGGCGAACTGTAAGTCGGTCTTGCAAGACAACCATGGAAGTGCAGAAGCAGATGACAACTTACTGTATTCGTGCAAGTTCACGTACTATGTAGTAGTACACACATATCAGACTCCGATCTTCTTCTTTCAAAAAAATGAAATCCTTCTGTGAATGCTTTCTTATATACCTCTGTTGTTGCACATTGCACTGAAGTCAGGTCTAATAAGGGCGGCACGATGAGACTGTCGCTGTACATAACCCAATTTCAGAGCCTATTACGTCGACAACGCACACATGTCAACATCTGGCAACCTGTGCATCGCTACGCAAAGAAGGCAACAACTTTTATCAGCACCAGAGATCATTGAGTGGCGAATGCCGTACTCACAAGCAGGTACTGCGGCAAGTTATGAAAACACACTTCACATTGCCCACCTCCTGGTCGATATCTCCAAATTCCATGTTGACAATCATGATCGTCCCTCAACCGGTCAGCCATAGCGGCGACGGCGACTCCGAAGTTCCAGTTGGCTGCCCGAGCAGCAGGCTCCTCCCGTAGTTGACGCTGTACTCTGTCCTGGGCGACGGCGACCAAGCGTCGTTCTTCCCACTGAGGACACGGACATGTCTTCCATGTCGCCGTACAGACATAGCAAAACTCCTTCCGGCATCTGCATGTCATATGGTAGCAACCTATGGAAAGCTCCACGAGTCGATGACACCCGGGACATCGCTTCCAGCCTTCGCGCTCGGCCAACGCAAGCACCGCAGCGTCTTCTTTCGTGGAGCAGGGTACGCCAGGGTGCGCCTCATCCTTGCATTGCCCACAGGTGCCGCTGAAGCATTCAGGGCATCGAAGGGTGATGGAGGATCGGGTTGTTGCTCCGATGAATGCGGAGCATGTGGGAACAGAACAATATACACGATTGACTGTAGAGAATTCAATCGACTTCTTCTCATACAGAGATGCGAGTTGGTACCCAAGATAATGTCGAACTTGCTTGAGGATGAATGGCTTTTGGCAGCATCGGGGAGGAAAGAGTGATTCGTCCCTTGTTGTAGCCCTGAATAAGTCCACAAGACATGGTACATCGTAGAAATGCCCGCATGGAGCTTGAACTTCAATCCTACGAATCACATCGCCACAAATGACGCATTCATTTGACCTGAAGGTGTTTAGATTGCTATGTAGCAAACGAAACGTGCGACTGACTGTTTGACCTGAAGTTTAAAAGGAGGGGTCGGGCCTGTTGGAGCCTTTGGGGACGTAACGGAAGCTTTTGGTTCAGCTTCGCTATCGCATATAGTGCTGTAATTATCTGTGGCTCAAGCTTGAAGGCAATCACGTACGTCTCCGTGTCCGAGGATTCAGGGCTAGTCTCCATTACGACTAAGTCTGAAGGGTCACACTGTACATCAGGAGCTCTGCGAGGAGCACCCATCGAAAGAGCCAGGCGGCGATCTCGAAGGGCAACAGTCTCTTCTGCTACGAGCTGTCGTATAAGGGTACGGTCAGTACGCAATGCATTGTTGATGCTACGAGCAAAGATGGCGTCCTCTGTCACAGAGAGCAATTGGCGCGCCTCCTGGGCATAGAGCTGGAATGCCAGCTCTTCGTCGGATAAGACTGAAGAAATAGAGGGCTTGTTTACTCGCTGACGAGGAACCTCTTTGAGATCGTCCAACGTCAATGAGGCAATCGTTGCCAGCAGTTCGATATCGTCCATCGCGTTCATGGTTGGCACAAGAGACGAGCTATCCGGTACGACAGCTTTCTTCGCCACAGAAGACTTTATAGAGCCTTGTGAAGCCCAGAGTGGTGAATCCATTGCGGAGAAACGGGGTGACATCCCGAGGAGATGCGCTAGATAGCGCAGCAAGTATTGCAAAGGTGCGGTGCCATGGATTCCTATCTGAAAGTCCACGAGCAGGAGGACAGGACATGCGTGCGGCGGTTTCGCTGGCTGCAGAGGTTGTCTTGCAAGAGCAGGCCTGAGCAGCCCAACCGAACTTCAACGAAGTGCGTGCTGTATGGGTCCATATTGTGTCGCAGAACGTTTCCGGATATGGCAAGATGGTGACATCGCGATGACATCAGGAAGCGATCGGAGTGGCCCATCTACTCAAAAGGCTCTACTTACCACCAAGTGCATCTTCCAGCACAAGTTCAAGCCTTCGCTGTAGTCCTCGTACACCCGCCATGCACCAGCCATCTGCGCCCATTCTTCACGCCTTCTCCAACCCAGACGAGCTCGTCAACTCGCTCGCAAACTTCATTATCAAAGCCCAGAAAGAGTCCATCGAGAAGAAGGGCAGGTTCACCGTCGCCGTCTCTGGCGGTTCTCTTCCACAGCAGCTCAACGGCCTTATCGGAAAGCACGGGGTCAAGTGGGACAAATGGTATGTATTGTTCCCCCGACCCCCCAGCCTTATCTTCAATTGAACACGGTCTGCAGGCAGGTCTTCTATGCTGACGAGCGTGTGGTCCCCCTGGATCACGAAGATTCGAATCATCGCCTCTGCGTAGACAGCCTCTTCTCAAAAGTACCTATCCCCCAGGAGAATATCCACACCATCGACTATTCCCTCAAAGATGACCTCGAAGAGCTCGCAGACGCATACGAGAAAGAGCTTATCAAAGAGTTCGCGAACAAAGACGCGGCTAGGTTCCCCGTCTTCGACCTCATCCTCCTCGGCGTCGGCCCAGACGGCCACACCGCGTCCCTCTTCCCCGGACATGCCCTGCTCAGCGAAGAAGATCGATGGGTGGCGTATATCACCGATAGTCCAAAACCTCCCCCACAGCGCATCACCCTCACATATCCCGTCATTAACCACGCCGCCCGAGTCGCCTTTGTTGTCTCTGGAGAGAGCAAGGCGGATATACTCAAGACCGTCCTCGATAACCCCGAGGCGGGCTTGCCCGCATCTAGGGTCCGCCCAGTCAGTCCGGGTCAGGTCTACTGGTTCGTAGATGATAACGCGTCATCTAAGGTTCAATACCCCAAGACGCCCTTCAAGTTGTAGATGTGGATGGTTAGGATGTAGAAAAAGTAGATGATGGAAGAAGTTTGTTCAATTGTACGACCGCTTGCCTTTTTTATTCGCTAACAGAGTCCTCCACTCTCGTATTTGTTCCTTGACCGATTGCTTCCGTCGTTGCATGTAGCCCTTCCACGCTACCCTTAGTACTATAGGCCTCTGTGCCATCATACCTCGTACATAATTGCGTGTCCGATTCACTTCCAACACTCGCGCCTTGAGAGGCGAAAGGTCAAAGTCGTAAGGCTCCATGTGTAACACCGTAATTTACACCATAAATAATCAGAAGGTTAGTGCCGCCTTGTAACCACTACAGGTAAGCTACCCTTCTTGGTCACAAACCTATCTTCCAGTTCTTGGTTCCACCGGTTGATGTCCCAACCCTCGGCAAAGCGCAACTCCAGGTTCTGCAAGATGGCGCAAACCACGACGCGCATTTCCTGCAATGCCAAGTTCTTGCCAACGCAGTTGTAAGGCCCGAATGAGAATGGTATGAATGCGCTGGGATTATGTCTGAAGTCCTTCGGTGCCGGTTCCTCCCCCTCTGCAACTAACCAGCGGTTGGGCCAAAAGGAGTCTGGGTGGGGATAGAAATTGCGAGCGTCGCGGTGCACAGAGTAAAAGTGAATGCGAGCTTGGGTGCCCTCGGGTAGATAGCTGCACGAAATATTCGCGATAAGCTCGAACGTCGTCAACAAGAGTAAGACGTACTATGGTCCCACAACCTTTCCTCCCGACGCAACGCCGGGTTGAGCAGCACGTTGGCTTCCGCTTGGGACTGCAGGATACAGTCGCAAAGTCTCGTTGCTGCAGAAAGGCAGTTCAGTCGTCGCGTTTACCATCGCTTTGGGATCAACATACAGAACAGCATCCAGAAATGTCATCTTCGGATAATGCTTCGGGTTGGTCGGATCCTCTCCCACAGGGTAGTAATGATCGATTTCAGCTTGAAGCCGTTTGTACGTGTCCGGGTATCGCAGCAATGAATAGAAAATATTGGACAAGACACTGGCGGTGGTGTCTGACCCCGCGATAACAGCAAGTACCGCATCGGCCACAACTACACCTTCAGGAGACTGTTCAGGCTCCGCTCCATCGTCATTGTTCTGCGTACTCTGGTAAGCGGGACAATCATTCGGAAGAAAGGCTGAATGATACACACTAGGTAGTAGAATAGATCTTTCGTCTTTGAGCCTTGCGCACGTCTCTCAGCACCTTTGGCTAGGGCCGAGGCACGATGTTTCTTCACTGTGCTAGCTACGCTAGGAACATGACGAATGAAGTAAGTGATCCAGGGGATGTTTTCGAGGGTCGAAGTGGTCCTGGTATGCCATCAGCAAAGGGCAGAGCATACATGCACTGAATCCGACTGACTTAAGGCTGGCCTCCATAAGTTCCCATTTCTTGTCTTTATCGCCGTCACGCAGCATCTCGTACCAGCCACCGAATCTAAGAAAGTCAGAGTTGGCGCATCTTCACAATTGCGGAGAGGCTTGTGGCACTTACACCATATCCCCCATAAAGTCATAGCTAGAAACACATCCAGTGAGACATCTTCCCGATACAAAATGAAGCACCTACGTGAAGTAACTGATATATCTGGCGAGATCTACAGGACCTTTATCTGAGACTAATTTCTCCACAAGCTGCGACACTCGATGTGCAATCAGGGGCTCGTACTCTTTCAACGCCGCCGTGCTGAATGCCCGGTTCCAAGGTCTGCGCCGTTTGGCGTGGAGAGCGGGATCCCGGATAGTGATCATGGCGGGTATGGGCTGAGGACCCATGGTGTGACCGAGATAGACTATAGAGCAATTGTTAGACGACTTCAGATGTATCTTTCTGACAACCAAGAGACGACTCACATGGACCTTTGGGCCACCCATTAGTACCCATCAATGGGCCGATGGCGGAAACGTCGCGGATAGAGACTTCGTTAGGACCTATAGTTCTTGTTAGCGTGATATGCGGGACAACATAGCGAACAGGTCCGCACCAATTCTCACAATATCGCCATACTTTTCATGCAGCTGCTGGATGTACAAATGCCTCTTTCCGGTTCTGGTTGCCTTCAGAATGAAGAATTGCGATAATCTATGCTTGAACGGACCCGGATATTTCGCTAACGGGTGGAAGGGTGACAGACGATAGAGGGAAATGGAGGAGGCCAGCGTAGCATAATACGTCAGGAAGCTGAAAGGAATTGCTATGAACCAAGAATAATGGCCATGGAGAAGGAAAGAGAGCGCCAAAGGTAGGACGATCAGGAGAGTTACCACCACAGGGATTGCATGGGGCTCCCATCTCTTGAAGATATAGTGGGTCGTCTACATATCTCACAGCATGTGAATACTGGTAGTTACGGGAAAATAGAAGCAGCAGCATACCAAGGCTGATGCTCCCACCGCAAGGAATGCATCCTTGAGCGAGAGCAATGGTGGTAGATTGGTCAGTGACATGCTGCACTGGCGGGAAAGCAGGATGATAGCCAAGGGACATGGACCTCGAGATTATATACGAGTGAACATTCAGGGATCATCTGGAAACACTGATCGGGATGGTGATCGGTATGGCGATGATGTCTCTTGTTCGCTCTTCTCCCCGAGGCTGCAGATGATGGGAATCAGGACGTCCGGATTTGCAGACGTGCTGATATGTAGTAGACTCACCGTAGACTCACCATGGCTACATGCAGTGAACATGTCCCCGTGTCCTACACTAACCTTAAGCCAGTTTCGAGGCGCATGTCCTATCCCGACTCGCAGCCGACTCGGGGACTCTCAAGATCTTGAATTCTCAAGCATCAGCCGCGCAGGGAATAGACGGGGGATTACTGTTCACCGGTGACCACCCTCTCCCCGAAGGCTCGTAAAGTGATTGCAAAGAGCTGCAAAGTGGCTGCGAAGTTTTACTCAACCTCGGCCATGACAGGATCCGCAAGGATCCGTACCACCTCGGGAGTCGGCGGACGTAGTAAACAATATTTATGATCGACACCAGTACTACGCATCAAATTCATCAAAATCGCAATACGGATGCTTTTGTCGAAAGTCGGCCAACTGCAAGTCCTGAAATCAAATCTTACTACGGCTCGAGCATCACAGGCTACAGCCAACAAGCTCGGAACCGCCCGGGGACTTGTTATTTAGGAGGATGAATCCACGAGGTATAATCATCTATGTTGAGAAGACAAGTACCCCGGAAGAATTCAGATAAACACATTCATACACTATCGCGACTCAGGTCGTGAGCTCATGCCCGAAGGTGTGATATCTCCTTGCACATTGGTGCTCACGCTGCTAGTGCTGGATCTGTCGGCTTCTGCAGGAGAAACGGGATCGCTCATCCCGAGGTCCGGGAATGTTGTGACTACAAGAAGGTCCATGATGAGGAGAAGCAAATGCGCATTGCAGGCTTGGGAGGAGAGTGGGTCAAGGATACTCTGAATGGTATATGAGCGCGCATCAGAGTTTGGGCCCAGTAGTGGCTGCAATATTCCTATACATATTGAATTGAAGTCAGCGACGCGTTTGCCGCTGTGAAGCCAATTGGAGGTTACCAGGTATCACATCTAATAGTCTCTTCTCCAGCCGCTGCCGTATTTCCGCTTGCTCTTCCGGCGTTGGATCAAGTGGCGGAGGTGCGGGCCATCCTTCAGGAAATAATGATCGTCTAGCGATCCGTACTGTGTTCGCCAACGTAGTAGAGCACAGTACATGAGTATACAACAGGTATGGGAGCAACCGTGAGAGGAATGGCGACAGTAACGAGACAACCATTGAAATGACATGAGTGAGAGCAGAGGCGGTCAGATAACTTTGACGTGCGAGGGAAATGGTCAAAGGCGGCGGGGGCGAAGAGAGGAGGGTGAGGAGTAGACGAAGACCTGAATACGTATAGTTAGGGGCAGAGGCGGATGTAGGAGCCTGAGGGAGGGTTGGGATGGATGCATTCGAAGAAGAACGTGAGGCCACTTTGGGCTCCAGGGTAGGAGGAGTTGTCGAAGATGGCAGGGGGGACAATGGCACAAGTGACCCCGGAATAAGTGGCCTAGAGGGCGACGTGCTGTCTGCCGGAAAGGAACTATACACAGGGGACAAGTTGTGGCTTTGGTTCACTTTCTTGATAGTGTCTAGTGCCTGCTTGTATGCATGCAGAAGTGTAAGGCAGAGACTAGAGATCGAGCGGACAGCTGACAAAAATAGTATCGCCATGGCTTGGAAAGAGAAATGATGCGAGCGTTGGCGTTGCAGAGGAGGTCGACTCTTTGGGGTATCAGCGGGAACAGCGAGATCGTCTGTAGGCTGGAAAGACGAAAGTCAACGAACACGATCAGAGTTGATTGTCGTCGAAGCACACCTTCGCCGCCGCCCCTTCAGTCTCCGGACCAAGAAGGTCCAACATAACTTTGTATATGAACCACGGTTGAGATAGTCTTGGCATGACGCTACCAAGCACTACTTTCAAAATGATCTCCCGTACAATGTAACGCTCAGGTTCTGGATCGTAGTCTTCGGTCGGTAGCAGCTCCTTCAGGACCTGATCTATGAGCTGACGGACGTATGCTTCTTCGACCTTTCCCTCCGCAGTGATGGCCATGTGCGGTTGTAGCTGGTGGAACAGCTGGGAAAGACTTGCTACACCGCCGGTAGCATAGGAGGTGTGCACTTTGCCCTGTGCATTGCGGTAGTCCTGATAATGCTGGTGGAGAAGTGCAGGAAGATCGCGGTATGCAAAAGGGGAAAAGTCGATTGAGGTGACACGGCTCTCGAGGTTGCGGAGGACAGTGGATAGGATTTGGGTGATCTGGGGGAGGAACTCCTTGTCATAACGCGTGAGCTTTGTCCACCATGGGTTGATATACGCTCTCAGAGCGACTGCAAGGAGCTCATAGAGCTCGGCGTTGAGCTCAGGTGATGCAGCAGGCGAAACGAGCAGCGGCGGCAGATCGGCATCAGGGGGGAGGTGAGGGAAGAGCAGCCGTCGGGGGAGGGAGGGGGGCCTCGAGGCGACCTTGGACGACGCCGAGGGGGCCTTGTCCGCTGTGGACGACGCGACGGAATGCACCGAACGAGGGCCTGGGTGTCGTTGGCGGTGGGATGTGTGTGAGGACATCATCGGCGACGACGAGCACGACGCTTGCCATTTGGGGACGCGCCATTACGTAACCCCACCCGCTCGACTTAAGCTTGGGCAATGCAAGCGGCGGCAAGCGCTGGACCTCAAAACCTCCTCTGCAGCGACCGACGCCGTGCTCCAAGTTTTTATCCTATCAGTCGTCGTCGTCGCACACAGCGAGCACGGGGTTCGTGTACGCTCTCAGTGACATCCTGGTAAGCGTCGCGCGTGCGCCCGGTCTATTCTGCGCGTCTTTCGTTTTTGGCTGACCTCTTGTCTCCCTACGGAAGCGAGGAGATATTTATTGCATGCTCTCCCGACACTCCTTGTAACCCGACGCTCCTTCGCCTCTCGTTTTTCAACCATCCATGACTTTATCCTCAGGTAATTTCCTCTACAGTCGCGACGACGACGGCGGCCTGTCCACCGCCAGCATCATCGGCATCGCAGTCGCATGTGGTTCGGTCGGCCTCCTCATCCTCACCCTCTTCCTTTGGCGGCTCATTTCTCGTCTCTGTCGTCGAGAGAGACCTGCACCGCTGCCTCCCGTGCAGGCCCTCGCTCACCATCGCGAAGCCCATGTTGCCGCTTTCGCGGAGCGCAACACGAGCAGACCGACGACATGGCTAGACAATGCTTCTTATGGTAGTCGCTCCAAAGTACGTCTGCATGCCGCTGCTACCGCCAGTGATGTTTCCTTGATTCCTGGGACGTCGGAACGAAAAGCAAGCATTTATACCGACGAAGCGACCACTGCGGAAAGCGCGCTTACCCTTTCGTCACCTCTGTCGAGCAACGATCTATCTCTTCCCCCACCTCATCCGCACTTCCTCGCTGGACAATTGAGCACACCCAGTCCTCATACGAGCCTGACCAGCATGTCAAGCTCAATAGCTTCCGAGGAGATCTCACCATCATCCATGTTCCCGTCAACCAGTCTCCCGACTTCAGAGACTGCCTCTACTGCATCTCACTTTGTCCCTCGAAGTAATTCCCATCATCCATTGCAATCCACATCTCGGTCACCGCTTCCACATTCTACTTCGCGCTCGGTCTCTCGACAGCGATCGCGGCCAACCTCCATGGTGTCTATGGCTGGAACAACGTATAGCGCACGGACAGCTGGCGGCAGTGTCATTCGTGGTGCCCCGCATGGGCCATACAGTAACGTGCAGATTGTATTACCTGCACCGTTGGACCCTAAGGCCTATTCTCAGATGGACCCTCTGCACGAGGGGAACATCAGTACCTTTGCTCTCACGGATGCATCTGTCTCACGAATGAGCGTGGCCGATCCTTGGGTTTTAGTTGGGACCTCTAGTACACCACGGTCTCAATGTAAGTGGTTGCTACCGCAGCTTCCCGTGACCCCGCTTACGCCTGTACGTAGATGACCATCGGAGTCGAAGTACACACACACCCAAACACAAACCCAGTCGTTCAAGTTCTCTCGCTCCCAGCGCAAGTCAGCCCCGTCGCTCAATGTCGCAGCCGCGGATATCTGCGGAAGGTTCTTCTTCCCCACTATCTCATTCACCTTCCCCCGCACCGTCTGCAGTGGCCTCCCAGCACACTGATAGACCACCGCCAGTGCCTCCCATTCCTTCGGCATACAGCAAACCCGCGGAGGAGTTTGTTGAGCTTGAGCGAGGCCGGTCGCGAGTGTCGCGCTCGGGATCCATTTCTTCTCAGCCGCTACCTCATCGGCCAACTGAAACTGAGATTGTTCCCCAACAAGATGGCGTCGACCAGCTCCCGCCAAAGCGGCGACCTTCAAAGGGTCGTACATTGCGCAAACCTCGACCAGACGCTGTATCATAACCATATTCATGTTCAGCATGCAGGCTTGATCATGTATATGCTCGTGCTGTTGGACTCTATCTGTGCTCCGTTTGTCTTGCTCGATGAGGCCATCCCCTCGCGCTACATTATACTCGATTAGAACATCTCCCATCACAAGACATAGGACTTCCTGCACTGGTATCATCATTTACATTCGTTGAACCATAGAACCTGACTCTTTGTCGCTTCGATTAGCAATGTACAGTCATCTCAATACAACCACTCAAACATCTGCAACTCGCAGATATGGCGTGAATTTCGAACGGGTCAGTGCAGCGACATGGTGGCCGACTTGGCTCTCCCGAGGATACATTACGCAAAGAGAAAATTCAGACACTGAATACAGGATCGTATGCACATAGGGAAAAGGAACAGCGACGTCAACGAGTGAACCATCCTTGATTGACAAATTGTTGTCGTCCTCATGTGAGGCACTATAGCATTCCGAAGCCATCTTCAGCATCGTCGCCCCATCCACCTGCAACCACCTCATCGTCCTGGTGCCCCGGTTCTGGTGCGTGATTGTCGGGGCGAACCTCTTGGCGCTCAGCATTGAGCGGAGCAGAAGAATCATCGACGTTCATCTTTGTGGACGGAGAAGTGGGCATTGCGGACTTAGTAGCGGGAGTGAGTGCCTTTGGCGCGTGTGTGCCGTTTGGTTGTCCCGTATACCACGATATTTGAACTGGTCCCACCATTGCGATGCTGGTACCTTTAGCCAACCCCTATATCATCGTTGTTAACAACCATATGCGTGTATCTTTGAGAATGCGTACCTGTTCCGCTCCAGATCGGGTCTTGAATGCTACGAGTACATCACCACCATCTATGGTCTCGACGGATTCGAGTTGACCGGTGGTCTGTGGCGGAGTATTGATGTTTGGTTCATGAATATGAAGATCAGATACATACCTCATACCAATCTTTGACCGCTTGTATCTGTTCCGAATTCACTCCTTTGACCAAAAGTTTCTTCGGTCGGTTATCCAGCGTCAAATTCGCTCGAGGCGGACCACCGCGCATTGCGCCCCTATAGTAGCCTCTAGCACCCCGGCCTCTACCTCGGTAGGGTCTGTACGACGATCCGTAGTATGAATCATGAGTGGCAGCGATGTCCGACAGGCCAAGACTAGCAGCCTATTGAGACTATGGTCAATTGCATCCAAATACTAAAGCAAATGATGCCGTACCTCCTCCTTCAGTTTCGCTAGTCTCGCTTGGAGTTCTTCAGTGCTCTCCTCAGGTTCATTCTGGCCATTGTGCACGGTGGCACTGTGCAGTTCGAGTTCCTTATCCAACAGTTCTTTCTGCTTCTCCTTATTATCTAAATGTGGTGTGGTGCTTCGGGATTTATTGGCTGGAGCGGGAGACGGCGATGGTTGGACAGGTGATTGCGATGTAGCAGGAGTGGCGGATAATGGTATTGTGGAAGATGGAGCCTTCATTTCCTCGTTCAACTTGCGTAAACGTGCCATGATGTTCTTCTTCTCTTCTGGATTCGCTGTGGACAGCTTAGCCATCAAGATTTTTTGTTCAGCGATCTGCTGCTCTAGAAGCCTTTGCTTGGCAGCAAGGGCGGCGGCGGCAGCGGATGTGGACGGTTTTCGGTGGGGCGCTGCAACAGATGCAGGAGCAGGCGCAGAAGCAGAGACGGTGTGGACGGACGATGACGATGGAGTCTCATTTGGCGATATGGCTCCCGGGGTAGGTTCCTTCTGGAAGTTTGCTACAAGAGACGCAGAGGCAGCCAGCATTCGAGTCCCTAACTGCCCATGTCCTTCCATAGGTCTATGCCAGAACACTTTGACGAACCGGTTCCCAAAGACTGCATCTTCTGACTTCCAGGCCGCACGAGCCTCGTCATGAGTCGCAAAGCTGACTAGCGCTTTGCCACCAGCTGTATCTACAGCAACGTTGGTGACAGTTCCAAACTTCTTAAACCAGTCATTCACGGCACCAAGGCTCAGCTTGTCCTCTGGTATTTTCTCCACGACAAGTGTCTTGTCGTTGCGGCGGTCAGGTCGGAAGTTCGCTGCATCGCCTTGGAAGGTTCCCCGACCTGCACCCATATGGGGACCACCGCGGTATCCTCTAAATCCACCTCTCATGGGCGTAGAAGGACCGGCCATGTCAACGTCGCCGGTGCTCATCGGCATAGTGATAGGGCCGCTGGGTGCCATGGGTTGCGATATGCCCTGACGCACCATGCCATTGACATCGTCCCTGACATCCTGTTGCATCCGGTCTTCCGGTGGTAATTCTGGAGTAAGGTCTTGGATGTGCGGTAATTCACCAGCTTTGCGCGCAAGTGCATTCCCAGCTTCGCCGTGTCGAGGTAGGAGAGGAGCGCGAGGATTGTGTGGTCTTCCGGGGCCCATTCCCATAGTGCCTGCAATCGGTCGAACGTCCATACGTTCGTGTGGATCGTAGGGTGCGTTCTGCGCCCCATTCATACCGAAAGGCATATTGCCGCTGGGGATCATGGGAGCGAATGGTGTTTGACCACCGGGCAATCCGCCGTTCAGAGGAAACAGTTGTGCCGGCACTACTGCATCTTCCCCGTGGCTATATTTGCAGAATGCACCCCGCGCGCAATAGCCGTTGTCTGAAAAGACAATTCAATACCATATAGCGCTATGCAGAGCAGTGTAACTCACTATAATAGTCACGGCAGATCCCTCGTCGCTGGTCTGGCCGAGGACCACGGTTATTCGTCCTGCCCATATCCATCGCTCCGTTCATGCCACCATCCATGAAATCTGCGCGACCGTTCAGACCCATTCTGCTCCCCCGCTCTCCTCTATCTCTCACTTCGCCCCATTGAGACCGATTGTCATGGCGTCCATATCTACCGTACTGGCTATCGTCACTCAAGCGAGGGCCTTTGACCGGTCTTGTGTCATCGTCGTAGTCATAGCCACGTTTTCGACTACGTTCGGGAGAATTAGTTGGTGCAGGGGCGAGAAGTGCGTCTAGGGGAATAGGGATGCCACCGTCTGCTGGCTGTGTGCTAGTGGACGCTGCTGCGGGGGCGGGGGCAGGCTCGGTGTACGGAAGATATGATTTTGTCCGGAGTGCGGTAAATAGAGTGTCAATAAAAGGTGTCGTTTCTAGAAAGAAACATGAGCATCAGCTAATACATTGGTGTGCTGCGAACGAACCGTTCTCGAGAAACTCTTCGAGCTCTGTATTCAGCTCCCTGCGTAGATCTGCCTCGGGCGCATTGTGTTTGAGCAAGGCGAGGATGTATTCAGCCAATGCACCCGGCTCCGCGTCGCATCTGACGAAGGGGATGAGAATGGGCAGGATTATTCGGGCAGGGTACCTACATTGGTTCCAAGGTCCTGACGAGCCACGGCTTGAGGTGAGTCGCGTTTTCGGGTTCCAAATGCATGTAAGAGGTGCGTTGTCCAGCCGTAAAATAAATGATATATTCTCGAGGTGGCTGGTGGTGGATGAGATGAGACGAAGACAAGGAACGGAGAGCAATGAACGAGTTCAGAACGCCATCACAAACTTCGTCCATTTCGGGGCACGTGCCGCTCTGTCCGCTTTTGGAAGTTATCATCCGAAGTCTCGATCGGCCAGTTCCTGCAGCTCTTCTCAATATCATTGCTACATACATACGGGGAGTGCTCAGTGCGGCCGTTCCTGTTTGTCGAAAACAATGGCCTCCTTGGCGTTGCGATTCCCTAGGCTTCTGCGTGCTTCTGTGTTCTCGCGCCGTATCGCAAGGCCAGGTGGAAGAGCGTACTCCGTACAGCAGCAGACAGCCTCCGGTACCAGAGACAGAACCGCTGTCGGCGTGCGTAGTTTATCCTCATGACACAATACCTGTTACTCCAGCTTACATGCCATGAACCAGGTTTTCACCCCCAAGGCGGCCGCTCTGTTCGTGGCCACCGGCGTTGGTCTCTTTCTCTATTTCCGCCACGAGAAGGCTCAGCTCTTGGAACGACGTCGTATGCATCACTAACTCCCATTTGTGGTATCCTTGACATGCTCATACGTGCAAGATAGAGAAGGAGCTTGAGGATAAACAGACCGGTCGCCCCAAAGTCGGAGGTCCATTCACACTGACCACACACAAAGGAACCGAGTTCACCGAGAAGGATCTTCTCGGCAAATGGAGCCTCATTTATTTCGGTTTCACCAATTGTCCTGATATATGTCCTGAAGAACTAGACAAGATGAGCGACGCGGTGGCCAAACTCGGTCTGTACTCCAAACTGTTCCTCATCTCTCTCACATATTCATGTCCGAGACAGAGAAGGAATACGGGCCTGTTGTACAGCCTATCTTCGTCTCTGTAGATCCAGCCCGTGATTCGGTAAAACAAGTAGCAAAATACGTCGCCGACTTCCATCCACGTCTCGTCGGCCTCACTGGAGATTACCAAACCGTCAAGAGCATGTGTAAGGCATATCGCGTCTATTTCTCAACCCCCCCAAATGCGAAGGCTACGGATGACTACCTCGTCGACCATTCCATTTTCTTCTACTTCATGGATCCAAACGGCGAGTTCGTGGATGCATTTGGTAAGGCCTCTACTGTGGAGGATGTAGTTGCCAGGGTGGAAAAGGAAATAAATCGGTGGAAGGAAAGGACTGGAAGCCTGGTCTGATAGATTGGGTCACAACCTGCAGCAGCAGCTCGTAACATACAGCATCTTAATCAACACATACTCGCAATATATCTGTCACACCACTCAGCATTGCAGTTGAGATCAAGATTGCTCCCTGACCGGGACCTTGCATGAGATAGATATGGACATTCTACGCAAAGCATGTCTATTCTTCTTCCTGAGCAGCGAGTTTGCGCTTAGAGAGCTCTTTCATGCGGCGGATATAGCTAGAGTAGGGGAGTGATGAACACAGGAGGTGCAAGACGCATGCGCTCCGAAAACTCACTCGTCATATTGGCACCTTGAATACGGTATGTTTAGTGTTGTGCGAAGGCCCGAGATCACAGTGGACGTACTTCTCATAAGCATGCCTCTCGTTCTCGCATTCCCAAGGAAGGTAGAGCTTGTCCCTCCGACATACGTTCAGAGGAATTAACAGCCTGTGTTTCAAGACTCAACATGACAGCTAACCGCCTACTCTGGGGCAACCTACGAAGAACATTGATCCCTCCACGCCAATGGAACCTTGGCCGCCTTGAGTTCTGTCTGCGACGCTGTCGTTGAAGCCGCCATGGGTAGAGACAAAGTAGATGTAGACCGAATGTAGACAAACCGATACAGCACCCCTTGCCGCCTTGCGTTGCACTCGGGGGAGACGCTTCAGTCACGTTGTTTAAGGTGTCACGACAGTCACCGCGTCACCTATAAGTACAGTGTAGTGTGACAAATTGTGACGCAAGGTTCGGCATCTTGCGCACCAATAGCGTAATTGCGGCAGGCATAAAAGCCTCAGCGGCTTGCTCAGCGGTATGAAGCCCAGGATATATAAAGCCCTGGGGTGTCCTCGGGTGTCGTCTTTCTTCCTTGCTTTCTCCGCTGTACAACCGTCTCTCCCTCAGCCACTCGTTCTTGCTACTCATCCTAGACATGGCCTGATGACCACGGCCATTGCAACTCGCTGAGGGTTGGCCTCTATGCCTCTGTCGGTCCCGGGTCTTAGGTGCTCGGCCTCTGCACGTTGCTCTCAGTTTCTTTGCTTGTTCATGTTCGCTGGATGACTTACGATGGCAGATTCTAAAGCTGATCCTTCGCCGCTCACACCGTCGGTTCTCATCCACCATCCACTCACCCACTCACTCACTCACTCACTCACTCCCCTCTTTCTTCGTTTCATCCGTTGGTCTTCTCGACACGCTCCTGCTTCACATGTCCTATGGCGTGCTGGTCGTCCTTGATCCTGCAACTTCTCATGTCCGTCCAGTCCACACGTGGACTACAACAGGCGTCTCTATCCCACCATTGCCGATCTACCCATCGTGATGTTGGGTGCTGTCTCCACCCGGACTGCCCCTTCCAATGTCGTCGCGTTCATGACCGATGTCCCCCATCGATGTCTCGATGGTCTCCATGCAGCATGCAGCTAACGTTCTCACGCTTTGACCATATCGCGCCATAGTTCCCGAGTCATCGTCCAGCGCTGGTTGACTCGGGAACTTCTGGAATATCAGGCGGTTCTGCGACATGGTCTGGCATGGTCACCTTGCTTGTCACATCTGATAAATTTGCAGCGGTCTCATTTGACTTGAAATTTTCAGACTTAAGACCCGGACAGGCAAGACGGCAAGGCAATGTAGCGGTACTCGGGAACTCGCTCTTGGCAACAATTGTACCTAGTTCTCTTCAGGTTATACGCTCTGAACCTATTGGTTCGTGGATGAAGCAAGGCATCTTACAGCTCAGTTCAATGCAAACTGGTGAGAATTCGCTTGCCATGATATCTCCATCTTGTTTGAATCCATGTACTCTGAGACAAAATACATATGACATTGTCTACAATTCTGCAGTGTCTCTCTTGGACGAACCTGCCGGAATTGCCAACCATAGTTTCGTTTGATGCGACCCAATTTTGACACCCTTGATGGAGCCTTGCACGGTCCCAAGAGGCTTTCCCCAGTTTCCTGAGCCATCCTTTTGCCACAGATCTGATAGCTTGTAAGGCTGTTGCTGGTATGTGGTGCCCTGGGTCACCAAGTCAATTTCTATGATGCAAGCTGCCTCGATGATCTGGATAGCACGCACCTGATCGAAGAAAGCGTCCTTGAAGGAGACATCTACGGTCTGTGAGTTGGGTGAGGTGTTCAGAAGAGCAATAACAAAACGGCTGTCGCGCGTGTCAGCAGATTCCCCGTGATCGCGTTTAGGACTACTCACTTGTTCGACAAGCTCCCAGCCCAGAGCGAGAGGTCGCCCCCACTGACTGTTCGCTTCCACATACGATTGGCGACTGAGCTTCCCTGGTCCTGTACAAATCATGTCCTCGTTCAGTTGAGTCTCAGTAGCAATTACAAGCGACTAACTTGGTTTATGTCGATTAAGGCTTTGTTCGTGATAATACTCAAGGTATCGTTTGACTATCCCCACAAGTGAGATCGCTTCACAAATTGTTCAAGAGTCGTACTTACCATGTTGGTCACATCGTTCCCCAGGATGAGTGGACTCTTTAGTATACTCCAAAACGTGAAGTGGGTCACTATTGAAGAAGCTAAGGTCAGTGGAATGGTGTCAAGGGAGTTATCATAATGCTCCTACCGTATTCGTCGAAATCCATGCCTCCGTTACCTACTTCAAGCATGTCCAAATCGTTCCACGCACCACTTCGCGCTTTTTGTCCCACTGGAGCTGCAAAGTCAATGATTCTTGCCATCGCACAATCTAGGTTTCACGAGTGAGTTTCACATTCGGGCACTCGATGCCATGTTGCGAGGAAGATACTCACGGAAGCCAGGAAGCTTGCAATCTAAGATGTCCGTGCATGGACATCTATCATCGAACCGGTTGAAGTCCTGCGAACAACCGTTAGATAACCCTACTTCACTGTACTGAATACTGCTTGGCCCACATCATGAATATCTCCGGAAATACGCCAGCTATTCGCAATTGTCTAAGGGCACGCGTATTTCAAGTTCAGATTCTACGCTGAACACAGGAAACATACCGGCGCAAAGTTCCATGGACCATCCTCACCCCAGTTACACATGGAATACAAGATAGGCCGACCAGTGGCATTCAATGCCCTGGACATATTCGCGAACCGATCGTGCGATATCTTAGGCGTGCCCGCCAGACCCTCGTTGAAGCAATTGTCATATTCTTTCCGCCCGTAATTAGACCTTGATAGAGAGGAAGAAGGATATTTGACGAACTCAGGTAGTCAACTCCCCAGTCGGCGTAGGTTTTCGCATCGATCTCCTCGAACCCAAGAGAACCAAACTTTCCACCACAGGTATATCTGAGCGGCAGACGTCAGCAGCAGTACTGCGATAAGTTGCAGTGAAACACGACGGACATTCCAGCACTGCTATAGATACCGAACTACACAGGATAATGAGCTACTCTTCGAGCCAGAGGTCATACAAATTCCACTCATACCTTTAATCCCAGGTTATGAATCTGGTCGGCAAGATCTTTGATGCCATTGGGGAATTTCTGTGGGTCGGCAACAGGAGCTCCTGAAGAGTCGCGAGCAGGGGCCTGCCAGCCTGTTGTACAAGAACGTCTTCGGTCGGTGTACTTGATATCAGTAAGGTCACTCACAATCGTCCATGATCACGTCTAGGTGTAGGAGAAATTATTGTATCGCAACATGAATTCAAAGAAAGACAATGGTGCACACATTCATAGCCAAGTTGGGTTAGGTTGTTGGAAATCATTGCTTTGGCTGCATTGAGGATGGTGCTCTCGCTAATGTCGCAGCCGAAGTGGTTCCAGGTGTTCCACCCCATTTGGGGGCTACGAGCTAGTCCATTGTCATGTCCGAGAACGGAGCGAATGGCCAAGGCAGCGATCACAGTAGCTCCTAGCGCAATGAACATCTTCTCGGGGGATATGGGGACAGCAATACGATCTAGACGTGGCTTTATAGCTACCTGCCATGGACATGTGTTCACCGACCTCGGTTGTGCTTCTGCTTCTGCCGCATTCTTCATCAAGCATACTCAGACAGCCCGACGCGGTGCATCAGCTTTCGTCGGTCAGGTGGTGTGGCAGCCGGAAGATGCTCTGCCACTGCTCTCAACAATGTCCAAATCTGCCGGCATACAGAGAAGAGGGGTGCTAGAGGGGTGCGCCTTTCGTCTGCTTACCCTCAATTCAGCGGACCGTTTATTGCCCAAAGTACGACGTCTTGTGATGAGGTAGCAGATGGTCCGTAAGGCTACTCAGAATAGACGTCGGAATGGCTCTCTATGGACACAGCATGACGAGAAGCGTCGTATATGAACGAGGTCATAAGCGTCATCCAAGCAGCGTCTCCTGGTCATGTGGGCACTGCTTCTCTCTGCAGTTGCGCTCTTCATTTGTACCGCTTCTGCATTGACTTTAGAATTTAAGAAGACGTGAAGAAATCAGAATGGTATGTGTACGGCTTAAGCGGGGTTAGATATTGGTGAGGTTGTACGGACCTAAAAATACAACGGTGATTCGTGCAGATCATTGCCCTTTCAATCTGAGGCCCGGTAGACTAAACATCTGTGTCGTGGATGGGGTTAGTTCTCCTTTCACATGTGGCTATTTGCAGGAATTCTTACCTCAAAAATAGTCTCGGCAGGGACAGCCCATCCGCGCATTCCTTCAATGCTACTGTCCATCCGAGTACCGACTACCATACCAACCACAGCTCCGCTTTCTTCGTCGATGATGGGACCACCGCTAGATCCAGGAGTAGGCAGAGGTTTGAATAACATGTGAGATAGGGCGTCGTACGTCCCAGGCTGGAATTTTTGCGTGAGATACGATACATACGGACCAGACATAAGCAAGGAAATTGCTACCTTTGCCTCACGACCGGCAAAGTCTCGATAACCGACTACCGTCCCTTTCACCCATTTGCTCCATGTCCCACCTACCCATGGCCTCCAGCCTTCTTCGTTGGGTTTCTTGTCGGTTACGAAATGAGCTCGGATAGGTGTTCCAGGGTGTGCAGGGTAAGGGGAGATAGGTAGAGTGCGGATCATCAATGAAGAGTCCGCCGGAGAGAGTAATAGGACATCTGCACGGTGTAAAGCAGATTGTACCGATGAAATGGCATGGAACGATGGGGCCTTCGGGGTGCCAGAAATGACGAACGAGCCTGACTTTGAATCCTTGCCCGCGTTCTTTGATGCAGCAGACATCATGGGCGAATGGCGCATCTATGACATGTTAGACTATGCATTAATATTGGGTTGCGGATAGGGACTGGACGAACCTCTTCCAACGTGTGCGCACATGTCAGTATCATAGTCTCGGGCGACGCCTCGGGGTCATTGTGCGTTGCTCGTATGGCGAAACCAGAGCATACAGCAACCTTGTGGTCTATGCCATGCTGAATAGCATGAGCAATCATGACAACGTTGTTGTCCAAGTCGGAGCCATGTTGCTCGAAGTCAGCTCGCCTCGAACTTGACGGCCGCGACTCGTATGGCAACGAAAGGTTACTCAGGACGCTCCCGGAACGTTGCTCATACTGTTCAACGAGAGAGGGCAAAGGAGTGTTCTTGTCGCTCAAGGACGAGAGGATGAGCCTGTTGAGGTCGGTGGCCGAAGACAGAGGAGGAGCAGGTATGTCTGCCTTGTTGATCGGCGGAGGGATGGGAGGCTTGCCCACAAACGTGGTCGAGCCGACGGTAGCGTATGGTCGTTTGCAAGTCTTTGCACAGAACACTGTAGGAGAGAATCTCAATTTCTGGGCTGCAAGACGCATCCTCGGAGGACAGGGATATCAGAGAGCTTCATCTTAATCCAAATCAGCGTGGCAGCGGCAATTTGACCACGGCCGTCCCATGAACACTATGACGCAATACCAGTGATAAATAACTCGAAAAGGCCGCTGCGCCGGCGGATCCTGGCTCGTGTGGCGTTGATGCGTGATTCAGGTCACTTATACGGAGAATTTGAATTTGTCCAATGTTGGGATTGTATCCATAATCAAGTTTATATTATACTGTGTGCATAGCAGTAGTATTTATCATAGGTACATGACAGACTTTAAACATCCTTGCGCACTTGTGTGAAGGATTCAATCTGAGTGGAACTTTGTAACTCCGAGTCAGATTGAGCCTACTTACCTGGTAGTGACACTGCCGCCATAAAAACACCGGACAGTCGCAAGCAACTCAAGACCTTGTTAGCGACAGGTAGGGTACGCGTACGTTGAGAAAGCCTGATATGGGTCTCTCCGAGCTTCAACGATGGCTTGAAATCAAGAGGGATTCTTACTGCATTAAATCTGATCTACTCAGAGTCTTGCTCAGAGTTGGGGTCAGGGCGGCTCTGCTTAAGATACTGGTGTACTTCTTTACTTGAATGAGAGGCAGCCTGAGTGATTCTGCTCATTTTCATTGTACATGTACAAAATGAGAACAGCATAAAATGCGTAACTCGGAGAGGGTGTTAGAGGAGACCGAGGTTCAAGTGGTCATGAGCATATTCACAGCTTACCATGTCATTGTCTGTATGCAGTTAAATCACGGAACTCAAGTGTTGAATGGGAATCGGTCTCTAACAGCTCAAGAGATATTGAGCACTCTGTCCTTTTGCAATATCAGGACTGAGAAGAGGAGGATCCTAGGAGGAGCTGCCAGTACCAGTGAGTTTATTGAACTGGAGGGATGGAAGTGGCCGGCGTTATCTTATCTGGTGCAAACAAGTACAAATAAAGGTGCAATCGATAAGGAGCAAAATCCAAGGTGGGTAACCTGTCTCTAACGAGCCAGGAATACCCGGCATCCAAAGCGGGACAGCGGTATACGCCCATAGTTTGTGTTGTAGATACCAAGTAGATACAGTAGATATTAGCACATCTCATTCTACTACGTCAGCCAGTATATGCTCTCTGAAACGAGCATATCACGGCCGCAGTATACTTTTGCACAGTTTACTCCGTGACGACAACACTCCAGGGGCTTGGAATGTCGCCAACCTGAATTCCAACGAGGTGCTTCCAAATCGGCCGTGAGATCGGTCCCATCCCGTCAGGGCCAGTGGGAATGGCTATGTCTTCACCAAGGTACCCAATTCTGTTCACAGGACTGATAACAGCGGCAGTTCCTACACACGGTATCAATGAAAACAATCCGGTAAACGTTGCAAAGCACCTACCGGTTCCGAAAAATTCAACCAAGGTACCATCCTGCGCGGCTTTCTTGACTTCAGCCATGGTAACCGGACGTTCGTTCACAACCAGCTTGCTAGCCTCGGGAAGACCCTCCAACTTGATCTTCCCAGCAGCATGGTCACGTGCAAGGGCAAGAGTTGAATCGCGAGTGATACCAGGGAGAATCATACCGTCCAAGGGGGGAGTCACAAGCTCAAGAACTGTCCGTGTATTTTAGTTCCTGAATGTTCTGTCAGCCCATGCATATTCGCACCTCCATCCGCGTGTTTGAAAACGACGAAAGTATTCATCGTGCCGACCTCGGTGATGTAATGTTCGGGCCCGTGCAGCCAAAGATTCTGGGTATACCCTTTCTTCGCCGCTTCCTTTTGAGCGACTACTCCGGGAACGTAGTTGGCACCAAGCTTATACGCGCCAATACCTGAAGCTCACATTGAGAATGGAATCTGGCGAGCGTGCGAAGTCCTCATTACCTCCAGGAGCAGCACGGGAGTATTCCGTGGTACCGTACAGGGAGACGGGCTTGAAGCCCTCCGGATAATACGGACCGACCGGACTACAGATCACAAAGAGCAGAGCCTCACTAGGTGGAGCAACACCCAAAGCAGCCTGTGTACCGACTGCCGCACTATGTCAGTAACTGGGAGGGAAAAAAAGGACAGAGAATCCACACACTGAGAGCGGGGCGAATGTAGAGACTGTAGCCAGCCTGATCGGGAATCCAATGCTTGTCAATTTGTACCAATCGCTTCAGCAGTTCGATCACAGCGTCCCCGTTGAACGTCTACATTATTGTCAGTACGTAGAGTGAGCAAACGGACAGGAAATGTACATACGGGCAACGCGGCACGCTTTGCGCTGGTGTTCATACGCTTCATGTTCATGTCTGGCCTGAACAAGGTGACTTTACCGTTGGGATGGCGATATGCCTTTAAGCCTTCAAACAACTCTTGCGCATAGTGAAGGACAGTAGCACTAGGTTCCAACGACAGGGGACCATCTGAGAGGTGAAAAGTTAGCAAGCGGTTAGGCACGTGCTACGTAATACTGCTATCTGACAGGGTTGAATTTTGGGTGCACCCCATCCAGAGGACGACGACCATGGGATGGTCAACATGTGATCTGTCTGGTCTCGCTGAGCTGGCCTGGCTTTTGCATACGCTCGTGCGATCACTCACAAAGGTGTGGCCAAAGACAAGATTGGACGGCGAAGGGATGGGCTTTGGTTGGGACGTCGGGATGACCTCGAGCCGCGATACCTGGCAGACACGATGGTTGAGTCGATGCCGATGAATACGTGTTGCGCACAGGGGGCTGATACCTCTATGTCAGGCAGAGCGGTCAGCTCTCCGGTCATTGGATCGCGGGTGGTGGAAGAGCTGTATCGGACATGGTTACCCCAAGCAGGAAAGGCTCTGCGGGGGACGGGGTGGGGAAGCCTGCGGGGCGCGGTGAGTGCTCTGAGGGATCTGAGGGCGGACATGGTGGGCAGAGTCAAGGTAGGCCAGTTGCAAGTTCCGCTCGCCACCACTTGCGAGTGACTCCAAGCTCAATGGTCCGGGGCACGTGCGGAGTGCGTGACGGGGGCGTTACGTGTCACAGACGCGCGAGGTCACGGTGTCGTCACAGGGAGCGTCACAGGCGCGTCACGGTGATATCAGGCAGCCTGGATCTGCGGTAGCCTGCGGGCATGCTGGGGTGAATGGGGGACGCGGAGGACGCGGAGGAGTCAGAGGCCACGGTTAGTCAGATCGCAGCCACGGACGCAGCGAGTGTGGGCAGAAAGGGCCAGCAGAGGAGACTCTTTCCCGCGGTCTCCCTCTGCTCTGCATGCCGGACCGAGCGTAATCTCATCGACATCACCACTTTTCATCTGCTAAGCGGCTCGTAAGCCAAAACGCTCCCTCAACCCTCTTTTCCCCTAACCACCATCTCCCTGCTTTGCCTCCTCCATCCTCAACATGTCTGAACCAGTGTAAGTGCCCTCCTCGTCGTCCCCATCGCCCGCACTGAGCTTCCGTTCGCAGCGGCGACATCGGTCTCATCGGTTTGGCCGTCATGGTGCGCATATAGCCCGCTTTCTCCGTCGCGCTCCCTTGCTCACGTCTTTGCAGGGCCAAAACCTCATTCTCAACATGAACGACAAGGGCTTCACCGTCGTCGCATACAACCGTACCACAAGCAAAGTCGACCATTTCCTTGCCAACGAGGCAAAGGGTGAGTTTTTCCAATTCCCGATCCAGTCCCTTCTGACTAATCGCCCGCCCGCAGGTACCAACGTCCAGGGCGCGCACTCCATCGAGGAGCTCTGCGCAAAGTTGAAGCGGCCGCGTAAGATCATCCTCCTGGTCAAGGCCGGCGATGCCGTCGACGCCTTCATCAAACAGCTCGAGCCCCACCTCGAAAAGGGCGACATCATCATTGACGGTGGCAACTCCCACTACCCCGACACCATCCGTCGTTGCAAGGAGCTCGAGGCAAAGGGTCTCCTCTTTGTGGGCTCCGGTGTCTCCGGCGGTGAGGAAGGTGCTCGTTACGGCCCCTCGCTTATGCCCGGTGGTTCCCCCGCTGCTTGGCCTCACATCAAGGAGATCTTCCAAAAGGCCGCTGCTCAGGTCAACGGCGAGCCCTGCTGCGACTGGGTCGGTGAGACCGGTGCCGGTCACTACGTCAAGATGGTGCACAACGGTGAGAAGCATTCTCACACTCTCCCTGTATCTTTCTTAACCCTCTATATTCCCAGGTATCGAGTACGGCGACATGCAATTGATCGCCGAGGCATACGATATCCTCAAGCGTGGCCTTGGTCTCCACGAGGATGAGATTGCTGATATTTTCAACTCCTGGAACAAGGGTGTCCTTGACTCTTTCCTCATCGAGATTACTGCCAACATCCTCAAGTTCAAGGACGATGATGGCGAGCCTCTTGTTGCCAAGATCCTCGATCAGGCCGGCCAGAAGGGTACTGGAAAATGGACCGCTATCGCTGCCCTCGACGCTGGCATGCCTGGTGCGTTGCCTGAATGAGCCATCGTATGATGTCGCGCTCATCCAATTGGTCATTAGTCACCCTTATCGGCGAGGCCGTGTTTGCCCGTTGCCTGTCCGCTCTGAAGGAGGAGCGTATCCGTGCCAGCAAGGCTATCGCCGGTCCGCAGAAGGAGCCTTTCAAGGGCGACAAGAAGCAATTCATTGACGACCTTGAGCAGGCCCTCTACGCGTCCAAGATTATCTCTTACACGCAAGGTTTCATGCTCATGCGTCAGACGGCGAAGGATGTGAGAAACTTGTTCCAATCTGCCGCTTGCAAATGACTAATGGACATGGTTAGCTTGGCTGGAATTTGAACTATGCTGGCATCGCCCGTATGTGGCGTGGTGGTTGCATCATCAAGTCTGTCTTCTTGGGAGACATCACCGCTGCCTACACGAAGAACGCCAACATCGAATCGCTGCTGTTCGATGACTTTTTCAACAAGGCTGTCCACAAGGCACAGCCCGGCTGGAGGCGAATTGTTGCTCAGGCTGTTCTCTGGGGTATCCCTACGCCCGCCTTCTCAACTGCTCTTGCCTTCTTTGACGGTTACAGGAGCGAGGTCGTCCCTGCCAACCTCCTCCAAGCGCAGGTATGTAACAGAATATGAATGGGGCATAACAAGATACTTATGCATCTCTCTAGCGTGATTACTTCGGTGCTCACACCTTCCGTGTCATGCCCGGAAAGGAGAACGCCAAGCTCAAGGCCGGCGAGGACATCCGTAAGTATATCGCAACAAATTGTCAGACAGATGTACTGAATGATCTCTCGGTTAGACATCAACTGGACCGGTCGCGGAGGCAATGTCTCTGCCAGTTCGTACATTGCTTAGGCAGTTGTCATCTTGTCCATTCCACCTCTGGACGTTCAATCTGTCTGTGCTGGGGAAGTGATGATACACAGAAGTATGAAAACAGGGGAGGTACGATAGCGTGCAGAAGTAACTATAGATGTTCCACAATGAAGACCTTTTGTTGTATCACCATACACACTTGTTATGATAGCAAAGTTTGGATTGCATATGTTGAAGCTCGTGGTCCAGTCGCGAGAAAGCCGACGAGTCTGGTGCTACTATGGCAGTTGGTGGCGAGGTGTTTCTCCTCATCTAAATAGCCGCCCGTTTGGGACGTTCAATCTGGATTCAATCAAAGTCAAATCGAAGGGTAGTAATTATCCTACTTATCCCAATCTTTAGATCGGTACCTCCATGTGTGGTATTCTCTTTTGTTGTGAGAGGACCCAATGTCCTGACGAAGAGAGTAACAAACCATTCGAAGTGTTATTTCGGGAACTCCAAGCCGCCAATACATTACGAGGTCCGTACAGTCTTCAACATTGCAGGCGTGGAATTCATCTTTTGTTCTAGGGCCTGATGCTCAGAACCTATTGTCTACGACCGTAGAAAATGTGCATATGCGGTTTTTTGCGTCAGAGCTGAGGCTTAGAGGGACGAAAGATGTCTTTCAGCCGCATACAAATTCTTCAGGCAATATATTATGCTGGAATGGAGAGGTATGTTCCCCTTGTACCTTCGCCTGTCGAACGTTGTCGACCATACTTAAATACACATGGTACCAGATTTTCGAGGGAATCGATGTGAGTATCTCTCAAAGCTTCGTTTTGCCCCGCCCTTTATTGATATTGAGTCGCGATAGGTCTCTTTGGAGGAAAACGATGGTGCAAAGCTGTTTGCGCTGCTACAGACTACGCAGACGATAGAAGATGTTAGAGATCTTCTTGGGCGAATCGAGGGTCCGTAAGTTTTCTTCTTCTTGGTATGCGTGTTTCTCTGAATCCTTGTATTCGTAACAGATACGGGATCGTTTACTACCATGTAAGGACAATCATGCTGTAAACACTGACTCTCGCACGTCCTCAAACCCGCCACAGAAAGCTCTTAATAAGGTCTTTTTTGCTCGGGACCCACTAGGAAGACGGTCTCTTCTACTTCACAAGGCGAACAAGGCGAACCCCAGGATTTTGTTAACCTCTGTGTCCATCGGTGTCCATCCATTGTATAACCTGGAAGAGGTATCCACCCAGGAAATTTATTTCTTAGACATAGCAGATATTGGTAAAGAGGTATGTGGTCAGTCTAATGCAGGGGTCGCTCTCTAATATCCCCATCTCGACAGGACCTCGAGCATCACATTCGTATACAAAGCATACCGCGAGTAGATCCTTCCAGCCGCCTGGAATTTGTTAGTGTCACTACCATCGCACCTTGCATTTATCTCATGATTGCCCTACAGGCTGCACCCAGTCAGGTTGACAGGTCGCTCCCCCCTGACATGCCACTTGTGGAAGGTTTGGACAACGTTCCAGAGCATCTTTTGGCTCCTGTGGATGACTTTATTCATCATCTCGACCGAAGCGTTAAGCTGCGCGTGCAAAACGTTCCTGAAAACCAGTAAGCCCAATTTCGCGCCGATGGTCGTTCTCTAGTTGATGTATTGAACCTGTAGGGGAAACGCGCGTGTAGCTGTGTTGTTCAGCGGAGGGATTGACTCGACCATGCTTGCGTTTTTGGCACATCGGTATATTTTCAGCCAACCGCTGAATTGAGTTCGCGTTTCGACTGAATGTCATCCTAGGCACGTACCAGCGAACGAACCAATCGATCTCCTGAACGTCGCTTTTGAAAACCCGAGAAAAATTCTTGTAAAGGCAGAGGGAAACTTGGAAGCCCTGCCCCGGCGGGAGAAGAAGCTGAAGAAGAAGGACCGCTTGGATTACTCGAAGATTGACGTCACCTACGATGTCCCCGACAGACTAACCGGCCGACAAGAAGTTGAAGAATTGCGACGCCTCTGTCCAGGAAGAATTTGGAACTTCGTGGGTCGCATTGTTATTTCTGGCTTCAACTTGAAATCATAGCCTTCTGAGTAGGTGGAAGTCAATGTACCGTACGAGGTATATATGCGTCCAAGCTCAACCACCTGACTGTGGTATCACTCACTCGTACCTTTCTAGGAATCACAAAATGCTCGGGCAAAGGTGGAAGCATTGATGTTCCCGGGCAGAACAGTGATGGATCTAGTATGTCGATTCTGGTTCCTTTGCTCTCCGTTTCTGAAGTTCTGACTCCTCTCAGAGCCTAGCCGTTGCCCTATATTTTGCTGTCCGCGGCATCGGGCAAATTCGCGCAGATTCCCAAGCCGAGCCTCGCGCATATACCAGCTCTGCGCGGGTTGTACTTAATGGCCTTGGGTCCGATGAACTTTTGGGTGGATATGGCAGATTCAGGACGGCCTTTAAGGCTGGTGGGTGGCAAGCCATCATCGACGAGGTAAGATACTATCCCTCCTGTATTCATCTCCGCGGGCTGGCTATTGAAGCTTTGACAGCTTCAGCTAGAAATCGATCGAATACCTACAAGAAACCTCGGTAGAGACGACAGAGTGATCTCGTCACACGGCAAAGAGACCCGCCACCCCTTCCTCTCGCTGTCGGTTGTATCTTTTCTTGCGCAATTACCAGTACATCTGAAGTTGGACCCGAGACTGCCTCCCGGATTGGGAGAGAAAATGCTGTTAAGGCTTGCGGCTAGAAAGGTCGGATTGATAGAAGCGAGCGCGAGGAAAAAGAGAGCAATGCAATTTGGAAGTCACTCGGCGAGGATGGGCGTTGGAGACGGTGACAGAAAAGGAGACTTGATATTGGAGTCTTAACATCAGCTTTGACTGGGTCGCTATAGCGGTAACCTGAGTGGTTCAGAACTGTGTAGCCTAGGCCTTAACATGAAACTTCCTTAGCCAAAGCCCAAATTGCGCTTCTGCTCTGCTATGCAAAATGCCTAGCATTGAACCTTAGTAGATAAGTATCTAGGTACCTACACTCCGGTCCCCGAGTCATGGATATTCATAAGTCAAAGATTCCTTACACACTCAGGCTGTCGCTGGGAATTTCCTGGGAAGGACCTCATGAGGGGAGCGTGCACCATGTAGCATCCGGGGACTCGAGGAAGTCATTTTGTCTGTCCCGATACTGTACCAGACCGTTCGGCGTTGGGCCAAATAGAGCGCTTTCTCGGCCGCAAGAACGCGTCACTGACGCTCACTAACGTCCTTCGCGCGACAGTGGCGCCTAGTTGAGTACGAGCCAACCTCCATTGCTGAAATCTCGACGTGGACGCGTTAGACCTTTGTCTGTAGCCATGGCCTTCCAACAAGCAGCTGGCCGACTCCTAGGTGAGCCCTGATTCTCACTGACCGTAGGGATCTATCTCACCCGTTGTATCAGTCCCTGTGGCGATCGCAGCCTCGCTTTTCCAAGCCAGCATCTATGATGTTCCAGGAGGCTACCGCGCAGTTATGTTCGATAGGTTCTCTGGTGTAAAGAACGAGGTATTACATGGATTGACGCTTTACTACCCATGTTTGACGTACTGTTTGGTCCCTAGGCAAAACCGGAGGGAACACATTTCCTGGTTCCATGGCTGCAGCGCGCCATTCTCTATGACTGTCGAATCAAGCCTAGGGTGAGGTACATTGCTCATTTCATCTTCTGAATGCTGCTCATATTTCCGCCCAGAATATATCAACTACAACTGGATCAAAGGATCTCCAAATGGTTTCGATTACTCTCCGTGTGATGTCCCGCCCTGACGTCGAGCACCTTCCGAAAATCTACCAAAATCTCGGCTTGGACTACGACGAGAGGGTGTTGCCTTCAATTGGGAATGAAGTTCTGAAGAGCATTGTTGCCCAGTTCGATGCTGCTGAGCTAATTACTCAACGAGAAGTGGTATGTTTCTGCTTACCTCCGTCTGAGCGTCCTGTCAATTAGGGTATGTCAGGTATCATCCAGAATCCGTGAGGATCTCCTTCAGCGTGCCGGAGAGTTCAACATCAAGCTGGAAGATGTGTCTATCACGCATTTGACGTTCGGCAAGGTCGGTTACTCGCTCTGGTTTCTGTTCTACGTGCTTATACTGCTGTGTCGAAATTTTAGGAGTTTACTCAGGTACCTATCTAATCCGCCAGAGTAGGCGTGCGAGTAAAGTATTAACTCTTCATACAGGCCGTCGAAGCCAAGCAAATTGCACAACAAGGTAAGGGTCTCATTTGGCAAGTTCGGAAAGAGATGCTCATCACGAGCGATAGATGCCGAACGAGCCAAATTCATTGTGGAGAAGGTGGGTGACTGGTGACAGTCATGGAAACTCGTGCTGACGAATTGGCTAGGCTGAGCAAGAGCGTCAAGCTGCGGTCATCCGTGCAGAGGGTGAGGCGGAGGCTGCGGCGACGATTTCGCAGGCGCTGACCAAGGCTGGGGAGGCCTTTGTTGCGCTCCGGAAGATCGAGGCGAGCAAGGCGATTGTGCAGTCTCTGGCGAGCAACCCGAACGTGACGTATGTGCCGAGCAGCGGAGGGAATGTGCTGTTGAACGTGCCTACGTCGCGGTGATTCCTGTAGTATCTACATAGTGCAACAATGAGCGTGTTGTCGAGTGACAGCTTGAACTTAGCCTTGAAGCTTGAAGCTTGAAGGTAGCTTGAGGTCTGGCACGAGGTCTGGCTACCCCTGAATGGGCGCTCTTTGGGCGTCTGTGCACGGCAAAGGCCGAGGAGGAGAACGGGACGTTGAGGGCAAAGAGGACGGGCGAGTGTGCTCTCTCTCTGACCGTCATCTCTCTGTCTCTCGTCTCGTCTCTTTTTCTCTCTCTCTCTCCTCTCTCTCCGTTTTTATCTCTCCTCCTCTCTCTCGTTCGTAAATCCGGTCTCTATCCTCTGTCTCATAGTTGCCTTGTCTCTGCCCTTTCCGGTGTCAATTTTCCTATTGTAACCATCGCCCTTCATCGCACTGGCTTTCGCCCATAACACTGACGTCGCTGTCTTCCATAGGCCTAACGATTTCACTATCTTTGTGTCATCATGAATCCAATGAGTCCCATGTCTGCTGCTGAGGCCCCCGTAAGTCGTCACACTCCTCTTCATTTTTGCTATCCACGTTCCTTACCATTTTCTGGCTGTTGTGCATCCATCTGCTCTTGTCGTATCTCAGAGGAGGGCCCATCTTTATGTCGGCAACTTGAGCCCCAGGGTCACCGAGTATATGCTCACAGAGATTTTCGCCGTGGCCGGGCCCGTCCAGCATGTCAAAATCATCCCCGATCGCAACTATCAGCACGGTGGCCTCAATTATGGCTTTGTCGAATACATGGATATGCGCGCAGCCGAGACCGCTCTCCAAACTCTGAATGGTCGCAAGATCTTCGATACCGAGATCCGCGTGAACTGGGCATACCAGGGTCAACAAAACAAGGAGGACACCAGCAACCATTACCATGTCTTCGTGGGCGATCTCAGTCCAGAGGTCAACGACGAAGTCCTCGCCAAGGCTTTCAGTGCTTTCGGTACCCTCTCTGATGCCCGCGTTATGTGGGATATGAACTCTGGAAAATCCCGCGGATACGGTTTCCTCGCGTTCAGGGACAAGACTGACGCCGAGCAAGCCATCGCCACCATGAATGGTGAATGGTTAGGCTCCCGCGCTATTCGTGTCAATTGGGCAAACCAAAAGACACAAGGAGCCGTTGGTGGTGGTGGTGGTGGTGTCAGTAGTAGCGGTAGCATCGGTGGTGGCCGCCCTGCTGGGGGAATGGGGGGTGCACCTGCTCCTATCAACTTCCAAGGCGGTCCTTTGTCGTACGAGTCCGTCGTTCAACAGACTCCTGCGTACAATACTACAGTCTACGTCGGCAATCTCGTCCCTTACGCTACTCAGGCGGATCTTATCCCGCTCTTTCAATCCATTGGCTATTTGTCGGAGATTCGCATGCAAGCCGACCGCGGTTTCGCATTTGTGAAACTAGACACTCACGAGCATGCCGCTATGGCCATCGTGCAGCTTCAAGGTCAAATGGTCCATGGTCGTCCGATCAAATGTAGTTGGGGAAAGGACAGAGCTGACGGTGGCGCCGCTCTTCCTGCAGCTGGGATGAGTCCTACGCCAGCTGCTGCAGCATACAATATGGTACGTAGTGTGGTTGACACTTCTGTTCTTGAGCTGATTTGGTTTCCAGCCCATGTACGGAATGCCGCAGCCCAACACATACGGACAGTACGGTTTTGGTAAGTCCGCCTTCCTTCGTACATCTACTGCTCTCACATTATTTCTCTTTAGCCGCTCCGGGTCTTGCTAGCCCTGCTGCACCTGCCGCAACAGCTGCGATAGGTATGGGTGCGGGCGCACAGGCTGGTGCTGCCGATCCTACGGCTGCGGCTGGCCAGGCTGCGCAAGGTCAATGGTCGACCAACGACTACTATAATTATTGGGGTGGTGCGTTTTCTTTTCCCCGCGCCCTGACTATATGTCATTCATCGTATATTGTGTAGGTTATTACGGACAACAGGCAGCCGGACAGGGCGCTGCTGATCCTCAGCACCAGGGTGCTGCTTGATTGTGCTACTACTAATTTGCATCCAATTTTTTGGCGTTGTATCCATGGTTGCTTACCCTTTCATAGTGTCCATGTATGATTCAGATTGTTGCCACACGTCGTGGAACCTGTAGGAGTTAACGTGTTGCCAATATTACAAGTCCTCTCTTCAGTCTCGTTTCGTGCAGCCCATTTTTACGCCACAAGCTGCGTCTCAGAATATTCAGAGGTTTGACAGATACTGAAATTTACGAAATCCCGTAAATATTGACTGACAAGTATAGAACGATGTACATGAAGTGTGCCGTGTTGGTCGTTACGCCCTCGCATCACCACCTTGCGCGTTACCACTCGTAGAGAAGCCACCAGCACCGGCATCCGGGCCAGGTTCGTTGTTGATGTTTGCATCGTCTTCGGCAATGTTGTTGACATCACCACCTCTGTCGTCACCTGTCGCGCCAGTGAAGGCGTCACCACCTTTATTGTTAGTGCGCGCGGGAGGCTGGGCTAGGGACAGCAGCGTCAGTGTTGGTCGTTCTCATAGCTAACAATAACACAACTCACGAGTGCCGCCTCCGTTGGAACCGCCAGAGGATGAGCCACCACCTGCACCTGATCCCGAACCTGCACCGGCACCAGCACCACCTGTTCCTCCTGAGGCGCCTCCAGACCCTCCAGACCCGCCTCCAGTGTTACCTCCGGTATTGCCCCCAGTGTTTCCCCCAGTGTTGCCTCCACCAAGAGGAACTTCGCCGTTGTTAATATCTCCGCCATTGGCAGTGCCGACGGCTCCCGTAAACGCATTACCGCCTACACCTGTGGAACTTCCGGTACCACCTTGTGCGTTACCAGACGTGGAATCGCCACCGTCACCAGCGGCACCACCTGCGTTGTCGATGTCACGCTTGGTAACCGTATTGCGAGTGCCTGCGTCGCCCCCGGTTGCATCTCCACTGGTGGTCGTGCCAGCAGTGCCAGCGGTATCTGGAGACATTCTTCAGCGACTTGAAAACACATTGGGGGGTAGAACACCTACTAGCACCAGCTAAGTTGTTGACGTTGCTAGTACCGACGTTGTAGACCTGTCCTCCGTCGGCGTTGCCCGCTGCTCCAGTATAGGCATTTCCTCCCGAACCGAAGCCGCCGCCATTACCACCATCTGCATTACCGGTAATAGTGTCACCTCCATCACCAGCGACGTCTATGGTTATAATGGTGAGTGTGGTATTAAGTTAGATCCTGCAGGTCGTACTTACTCCCGTCTGTGTTCTGAATGGTACCATCGTTGGAGTCGGCCTCGTTGTAGATGTCTCCGCCGTTAACATTGCTGCTTGTACCAGTGTAGGCATTTCCGCCCGCGGTTCCTGAGTCGTCGACACGAGCTTGATGTGTGTGGTAAGAATCACGCGCGTCGAGTTGACGTGTCATATGCTGAAGAGACTTTGCGTTGGGAACAGACTGTGAGACGCCGGGGAGATTGGGCGAGGTGGGTGCCGCTGCGACGAGAGCTGGGCTGACCGCCGCCGCAGCTACAATGGAGAAAGCGATAATTGGGCTACGCATGATATGACGCGGTTTGGAATAGCTTGCGAGTGTTGACCGAGTCGGCGATTAAGATAAAACCTAAGATAAAGAAGAAGGTGAGAGAATAGAGACAAGCTGGACTGGGGGTCGAACTCGCCGTGTTGGTCTTATATACCCCGTATTAGCAAATTCACATCCCGACGCGTCTTCTCGACAAGCGTATTGCATGCTGCTGACCGCCAATAGAAGACCTTCCATATGTGGAAGGGCTTCGCCCAAATGGGAAGTGTCAAGGTGCAAACTTGATACGTCTTGGCACTATGAAAGGACCCATTCGTCACATTCATGGTGTGCGTGTAGGTGTACGTATCGTGCTGGTTCTGCAGGTGAAATGTATCGACCGCGACTAACCCAAAATAATTTATTTTCACCGAACAAGGGACTCATATTGACCACCCCCTCTTCAGAGTCTGCGACGGGCAAAGTTCACGAGTCCGCCCCGAGGTGCTCATGATTCATTGATGTAAGTGTGCGTATTGCTCATTCTCAATCGCTCCCGTATTGTATTTGCATCCTTGAAGCTCGTATTTGGCTGGTCTCCTCCGACGCAGACCTTACTTAGCCTGCGAGTGTACTCTGGCGAGATGCGGCACGTGCCTCGCTCATCCACCGATGATGCCGAAAAGGGAAAGTCAAGTTGATAATGCCCGTTCAACGGTCAGCCCTCCTCTCGATCCTGCTTCCACCTTTACCTTATTCTAGCCTTCCTGGCATAATCAAGCACACCCATACTAGCCCTTCAAATTCTTATTTCTATTCAAGATGCGTAGTTTTCGCACTCTCTTTGCATTGTCTCTTCTGGCGGCGACCTGCTCTCTTGCCTCTGGTGCTCCGTTGCGCGCACCCGCCAACGATAACAACGCCCTATACCCTCGCGCGTCGCAATTGATAGATTCTCCTGCGACTCGTATGCTGGGCATTTCCAAAGGTTCTCCAGCTACCGCTCCTGCTGATAACCCACCTCGTCAGCAAAACCAGTCCACTGCTGGTACCACTCAGTTTGATCACCGGAAGCGCCTTTCTGACGACCAAACCGCCGGCGGAAATGCACATACTGGGTCCACCGGCGACGTTTCCAGCGGGAACATCAACAATGAAGCTGGGCCGGACAGTACCATTGTGAACGACAGTGGAGGTACGTACCAATGCTTGCACGCCGTCTATCGTCGCCCATCATTCAACCCACGCATATAGGAAATATCCCTGCTGCAGGGGAATCCATCAGCGGCGACGCCACAGGGGGTAACGGTCGTGGTGAGGGTCCTGGCGGGAACGCGACTACAGGAGACTCAGGTGACGCAGAAGGCGGTTCCATAAACAACGATGCAGGCATGGTACAGAATTTGTCTGGGTCCAGTAAGTAAACCATCCCTCTAATGGTACTTACTCCCTGCTGACATCTGCCGCAGACAACGCTGGTGACGGGGGTGTCTCCATGAGTGGAGTGGCAAACGGAGGGGGCTCTTCGTAGAGTACAGCTTCCGTTTATGAACGAGCAGTCATGTTTCACTCTGTATGACATGCAGTACATTCCTATATCTCATCTGTCGTTATTCATGTGGTTGGCCCTTGTCCTGTTAAACATAACGCTGTATCCTACGGTCAGCCTTGAAGTGCGCTCGTTTCACCGGACGCTAGCTACTCAAAACATGTATATGGAGGGGTGACATCAATGGGTTGGTATAGATTATGATCATGGTCCGTTGGTTATGAGGAGAGAATACAGGAAACACGCAGTCCCTATGTCACGGTCAGGGAGTCTAGGCAGAATCGCCGCCATTGGCACATCCCGTCATGGTTTCACCGGCTTCACCGGCATTGCCTGAGAGGCCGAGTCAATATATTTTGAGAGGAAGAAAGATGTGGCAAGCTCACTGGAATTCATGTTAATCATTCCACTTGGGGAACCACCGACGCTACCACCTTCGGCGTTACCGCTATTACCACTGGAGGCGTTGCCTCCCGCTCCAGAGGCACTCTTGCCTGATGCCGCACATCCTGACGCGGATTTTCCACCGGTGCCGGCGTTGTAGGAGTTTACGTTCATAATTGTAGGCATGCCTTCATTCATGGTGCTGTCGGGATTATTGACGCTTCCTCCGCTCACGTTGCCGCTGTTGCCAGTATGGGCATTTCCACCCATAGTACTGTCGTCGGAGACACGCTTGGTCAGGCTGCAAGCAGATGGACCCGTCAGCTTTCATGAGGGTATACCAACTAATCCACACACTTAGTTGTGAAGGTGTCGACTGTGCGCTGCCAGAATTCTCTGGGGCTTTTAACAGCTGGTAAGTGTCTATGTAGTGGAATCGAGGTTTGGACCTACGAAATTGACACGTGCCTCGCTGCGAGGTGGTTGTTGTCGCGAGAGGAGCCTTCGTTAAGGGGGCTTGGCGCAGATCGGATGTTTTGCACAGGATCTAATGGAGCGGCACCAACGAGACCAGTGTTGAGGGCGGCGGCGGCGGCGACGAGGGAAACGGCGATGCTGCAAGTACGCATTGTAGCGGAGTTGATGTCTTCGAGTTGTGGTTGAACGAGGGAAGCTGGGGAACAAATCTACGAAGGGAAAATCTAGCGTATAGGACTGTGAGGCAAGCGAAGGTGGTGGAGAGAAGAAAGGCGGGAATGGAGAACGAGCAGCTCGCCGCTGTCCTTTTGAACCAACTTCGATAGAGGCTGACTTAACACTATACTTCCCTTTTTCGGCCAACATGGTTGCAAGATGCAGTTCAGCCGCGACGACGGCGCCTCGGCACGCCGCTCAGCGTTGATGCTGGGTACGGTACGCATTCGTTGAAGAGAGGATATATAGAGCAGCACTGGGTATCCAAGACAGTACAAACGATTGGCAGCAGGAAGCGCAGGGGATGAAGCGGTCACTCATCAACAATTAACCATTCGGTGTCAGATTCACGCCCTTCTGGCTCGGCGATGGCAAGCCATCCTTCGTCGACGTCGCTCCAGCCGACTTCTTCTCTTGCCCGTTTCCCAGCTCCTGAGAAGGTGCATTGTCGTCCGAGGTCTTCTCCGACTCCGTCGTTGAATCTGAACGCCAATTCATGACAGCCTGACGTCGGGACTGCATTTCTTCGTAGAAATCATTCGCATCGTTCATCTTGTTGACTTCGGCCTGTTTTGCATCCAGCCAACGTTGCAGCAACTTGGCGTTATCTTTGGTCAACGTCTGATTGCGCTCCTCTATTTGAGTTAGCTCCAGTTGAAGAGTGTTGATCTCGTCATGTAGAATCTAAACGGGAAACCACTCAGCAGATGCAGCGTATGGCGTCCCTCTCGCAGTCTTACCTGAGCAGTGCGATCCTTCTCCGCCATCAACTCGTTATGCTGCTCCACTTTCTTCCTAAGGGTAGCAATTTCGTCCCTGCATTTCCTCAAATTGTCAGACTCAATCCTGGACAACTCTTCCTTCTCGCGCAGTGTCTCGGTCATGGCAAGTAATCTCTGTGCGTTTTGCCCTTGCGTCTTGTAGACCGTCGCTAACTCATCTCGCAGAGATGATATCTGGGACTCCAGAGAAGCGATGTATGCAGCTCGGACAGGGTTTCTAGGAGAACGTCAGCAGGACAGGCTGAAGACGGACGTTGCTTCACTCACTCTTCCGAACTACCTGGTACAAACACGGTCGAACTGCTCGGATTAGCACGAGCGGTGCCCATGGCCCGCAGGAGAGACGCATTCCGCTCCTTCAAGAGCTTTGTCTGCTGCGCCAATCTACGATCTTCTCAGTATTTGACGCAAACGGAAGGAAATTAGGATACAGCACGAGGTAGATAGGGGCTACTTGAGAAGACATACATTGTTCAATGATACTGGCAAATGCGGATTCCTTTGCATTGCGTTCTACGAGCCGTATGCGGAGAGTCTCTTGCCATGAAGGCTCTGCCATTGTACAGATGAGATAGATATTCACGGGACCTTTATTGAAGAGGGTTCAGGATGGTGTCCCGCTCGCTCGTTTGAGGCGGAGTTCGAACGCGCATCTCAGATCCAGGACAACCGCAGGACAACCGCCTGCGTAATCCGGCAAGCGCCCGTCGCCCTAGCTCGGCGCATTGTCTGAAGTCACCAGTCACCCTCCCACTTACCGCCTCTCTACGATACTTGCTTTCGTCTGTCCCTTCAGCTCCAGTTGACAGGACCTCAGCATCATATATCTTCTGTACTTGTGCGCAGCACATCTTTCTCAAGCCATGGGCCGCGTTCTGCTCAAGGTGAGAACGCTTGGCCTGTCGTGCTTTGTCTCCAACTTACCGTGCACATGCTCTAGGTAATCATTCTGGGCGATAGCGGGTTCGTATAGTCTCCTTCGCGCCGCTGAAACGCAAAGTCTTGACATTCACACTTACGATGTAGTGTCGGGAAGACTTCATTGATGAACCAGTATGTAAACAAGCGGTTCAGCAACCAGTACAAGGCCACTATCGGCGCGGATTTGTGAGTGTGAACTTATCTCTGGTTGTTCAAACGCCAGACATCTCTTCACGCAGCTTAACCAAGGAGGTGATGGTGGATGACCGACTGGTAACGATGCAGGTATGTATGAACCATCTAGACAGGCTCCGTCATGTATGAACTCCCATGATAGCTGTGGGACACCGCTGGTCAAGAACGTTTCCAATCTCTCGGTGTAGCGTTCTATCGCGGCGCGGACTGTTGTGTGCTGGTATACGATGTGAACAGCGCCAAATCCTTCGAAACCCTCGACAGCTGGCGTGACGAGTTCCTCATTCAAGCGAGCCCTCACGACCCCGAGAACTTCCCTTTTGTTGTCTTGGGAAACAAGATTGATATGGAGGAGAATAAGAGACAAGTATGGCTCCCGATTTTGTCTTGCCTTGGGATGCCACTTGACTGTTTGATACAAAGGTTAGCCAGAAACGCGCCATGACCTGGTGCCAGTCGAAAGGCAACATCCCCTACTTTGAGACTTCGGCAAAGGAAGCCATCAATGTGGAGCAAGCCTTCCAAACCGTTGCGAAGAATGCTCTTCAACAAGAGGCCGAGGAACAGTTGTAAGTTCACGCCCGTATCCATTCAATTTTGCAGCTGAAGCTGTTGTCAGATACGTCGACTATCCCGATCCTCCCATCAGGATTGATAACGAGAGCTCGCAGAGCTATGGATGCAACTGTTAACTACAGTCTTGCTCATGATTACCCCTTCTTCTCCTGGACTTCTTTTCATCCTCATGGTTCTCGTATTTAGCGTGTGGCCTACTTTTTTGCACTAATGTTCACGTGTCACTTGTACATTCATATTTTGCAATAACTATGTTGTGGGAGTACACACGGTCAGGAGCTCACCTTCAGACCTCGGTCGACATGATGAAAATTAGTCGCTAAACGCCGCGGAGCATCGTGTAGACGATTAATATTGGCAAATGAGGCGGGCATACCCTGGCGTACCCAAGCTGCAGCGCGCGCTCAGTCAGTGGGCCTCAGAGTACACACTTCTCTGTCTCTCACTTGCTTGAATAGTGAACGGGTGAGATCGCCGCGCCCAGTACTAGTCACAAGCCACTCATATCGGAGGGTCCGACATCAAGGGAACCAACGGACACATGAGTGTGCAGCTATATACAACTCTATAAGACATAGCTAAGTATACGGAACGAACGTCGAAAGTTGAAAACTTGTGAGTTCCTCCGATCTGTCTTTCCTAATCATCCCCTTTTCATCCACGATAAGAAGGCCAAATCCCTATCCCCATCAATGACGAGGCTATTCTTCACTTGTTGGTTATCTATCCCAGCTGCCTCGTAGCCTGTGGATATGGTGAGCGGCCCGTAGCCAATATCACTAGTATACTGCATTCAATGGACATCATTGGATGTACCCACCCCAGGGCTACAAATAAGCATACGGTTCACATTCGACTCACATTCGATCCCTGGCTACCATATCACATGTCGTACCATGAGTGATTTGCATCTGCTCATGAGAACTGGTTCCCCAGGTGTCTCAGAGCGGGGCTTGAGTCCTGTGGTCTAATTGCCGGGATGAACCATACAGCCATCCCGCTTATATAGAGGGCTGTATGCATGGCTCACATTGGACCAACTCCTCCCCGCTTTTCTGCCTTTCCCACAGTGCTGAAAGTCAAGATGGTCTATCTTCATCTAAACCCTCCTTTCCGTGCTGAACACATCGGTTCACTCAAGCGACCTTCCTGGCTTTTGGAGAAGAGAGCTCAGTTCGATGCTGGAAAGTGCGCAATTGAGGAGCTCAAGGAGGTGGAAGACAAAGCGATTCAGGAAATCATAGACATGCAGCGTGAAGTGGGCATCAAGTCGATTACAGATGGGGAGTTCAGGAGGTAAGATCCCTAAGCTCCATCGACTATCCTTTCTATAGATCTAACGACGTGCTCAGGCACATGTTCTTTGATGGTGTCTTCGACAATCTACAGGGAATGAAACACGTCCCGGATGGTATGATTCAGTGTATCCTGGTGAACGGTCATTCCTATTGATCCTTTGTGTCGGTTACCAGTACCTCAGGAATGGTTCATGGTAAGATCAACACCTAATTCATGCTCACTATTCAACTTATAGCGGTGCTATGGCCTGTACTAGGATTACGTCCCTGATGTTGCAGCGTTCAAGAAATGGGACTTCAAAGCCGCCGACTCTTACATATGCCAAGTTCGTGTGTGTAACTTTTCAGAGACATTCATTCTCATTACCAGTATTGGTAATAGGGCAAATTGGTCCGCACGAAGCCATTCTACATACCCCAATTTGAGGCCTTGAAAAAACTCACCAAGCCCGAAGTTAGTCATTAACCTAAGTACATGGCAAATTCGTCTCGACTAAATGTTGCCATATAGGAGCACAAGAGCCTCAAAATCACAATGTGTGCCCCCGAGTGGTTCCATCTTCGCCACGGCCCATATGCATACCCTAAGGAGGTGTATAATAATGACGGCAAGTATCTGATACATAAGCAGAGTCATCGATGCAAGATCAGTACTAAATACGTGCAATAGAGGAGTACTTCGCTGACATCGCGATTGCTTACCAGCAAGAAATTAAAGAACTGTATGAAGCTGGGTGCCGTGAGCGGAGTGATTGTCGTACCTCGTTACAACGTGCTAATCTCGATGTCAACAGGGAACATTCAATTTGACGATCCCCTTTTGGCCTACTTTTGTGCAGAGTCTATGATTACCGGTATGGAGAAGAGAGGGGTTGACCATGAGCGACTGTTGGACCTCTATATCAAAACCTACAACGACTGTTTGAAAGGACGTCCTGAGGATATGACAGTCGGCCTCCACTTGTGTCGAGGAAACTTTAGGGTAAGGGCACAAACGAATTTGGGTTAGAGATGTTACTCAGACATCCCATAGAATGGCATGCATTTCAGCGAGGGTGGGTATGACAGAATAGCTATCAAGTTGTTCCAGCACATCAACGTCGATTGCTACTACCTCGAATACGACACTGAACGAGCGGGGACCTTCGAACCTCTGAAGTTCTTGCCACCTACGAAATCCGTTGTCCTTGGCCTCGTTTCCAGTAAGAAACCCCAGGTCTGTTCCTCCTCTGAGATAAGTGTACCGTCACGAAAGCGCTGAACGACCACTATGGAAGAATAGTTGGAGGATAAAGCCGAACTGAAGAATCGCATTAGCCAGGCCGCTCAGTTGATATCGCAAGGCGAAGATAGACGTGGTGTTGACGTTGCAATGAATCAGTATGTCGCAAACCCCTGTACTCTCTGTTTCCTCTATTGAACTTCTGGCCCAGGATTTGTATCAGCCCCCAATGCGGTTTTGCATCTCATGCGGAAGGCAACCCTGTAAGTGGGGATGATGTTAAGCGTAAACTACGCCTGGTCGTCGAGGTGGCAACGGAGGTGTGGCCCAGTAACTGAAGCTATGCGGAAGCAAGCCTGCCAAGAATGCTCTATGGGCAGCTATGGAGTGGCTTTCTGTGCGCAGGACAGATTTATGTACGTGCATCGGGCAGGTTGAATATCGCAATGTACTTCTAGCCTTTATCTATGATTCTATAAATCTTGAAACAATGGAGTCGTTCTGACGGATCGACTTGCGAACCGAACCGATATGACCAAGCGAACCAGTCGCATTCGGTGATCTCGAACGTAGTACTGTGGCAACTGTGCTGTGGCTCGGCGCTCCGTCAGGGCATCGCCTAGTGCCCATGTTACTTAACTTCTAATATTTATGAAGTCTGTCACTCGACCAATACTGATGTTGATTCAGTGCAGAGTTCTGTCGTAATTGACCTTCAATTACCGCTGGTAACCTAAAACCCAGCCTCTCGAGGAAACCCGCCTGATTAGCTCCATACAGAGTCTAAGCCCTCACCGCACTGTACCAATCGTCTTTCTCGCTGTTACTCTCTCCGATATGCCCCAGGTTAACACCGCCATGCATCTTGCCTTGGCTACGTCTGCTAGTCCAGCACAACCTGTTACTTCATCTGCGAACCCAAACGCTGTGGTCATGGAAGGATGGGTATTGAAGAAGAGGAGGAAGCGGATGCAGGGTATGAACACATTCATTACTACTTTATATGGGCGTGAGGTTGATGACCTCGCAGGGTTTGCTCGTCGGTACTTTGTTCTACATCGGTCGGGTCTTCTGTTGTACTCCTTCGAGCCTGGACAACCGACACGTGATCAAATACACCTCGGTCAAGCTGCCATTTCATCCTCTGTCGGACGGAGGGATATCCATATTGATGCACCCAATGCCACTTTTCACATGAAATGCCTCAGTTCCGATGATTTCAATACGTGGATGACTGCTTTTCGGTGAGGCAGAGCTTTGTCACTACTTCGCCCAGCTTCCTTCTCACCATCTTTCATAAGTAAATTCATTACCCAGCAAGAGACTGCAACTATTGGAAGGCGCTCCTCAGTTTCAAAGTCAGTCTCGCGTTCGATTCATCACAGTCGAACCGGAGCTTTATTGGAAGATATTGGATCAGTATGTGTCTGCCTACGCTTATCGCTAACTCTTGATCGGATGTGACGCTGCATTGGTAGACGATAACAGAGCTGCAAAATGCTTTTCTTCAATTATCCGAAGAGGAGGCAAGGAAAAAGCAGTCTACTGTGGAAAAATTAAAGACCGAGAAAGATAAAGCTAAAGAGCATGCCAAAGAGCATAGCGGAGCAGTCCTGTCGCTATTCAAAGGCAAACGATGTACGTGGCTTTGGTCACTGTTTATGGCCCTGTTGACCTTGTAGCATCAGCAGCAAACCATACTATAACTCCGCCAGCTCCGTCCGTGTCTGAAAGCCGCTCTCAAGACACCATTAACTCGACGTCATCTAATGACCCTGCTATGTTGCGACTGCATACGGCGATTGAATCCCTGCGACATCAGCACTCTGCGCTAATAAAGGCGCTCTCTCCCGCAAGCTTTGAATCAACCCTCCCTGCTTCTCGTGGTTCACCGCTCGCAACTACTAATGAAGAGGTACCGAATTCGCCTTCTTCCGAATATGGCACAATTGGAAGATCTACCAAGCGAATGTCCGGTTTCAGTTCGCACAGCGATAGCAGTGTATGGTTCGATGCTCCTGAGTTCGATGGTCCCGAAGAGTTCGTGCTCGACTCGAGTCCGGGAGAAGAAGAGCCTAGCACAAGCTCCATAGACAGCAGCAGCATTGCTCAGAGTGATGAAGATGAAGATACCGATCTAGAATCAGGCTCATTGGAAGAAACCCATCCGACGCCTTCTGTCAGTCTGTCCCATAAAGCCTCATCGGGGATACATATAACACGCCGTACGCAACTACCTTCGCCGCCTGTCGGAGATGAAGGCAGCTTGTTCTCGGTGTTGAAGAAGAATGTAGGAAAGGTCAGCAGACGATACGCGCGATCTTTACGGACATGTACCAACCGAACAATATCCTAGGATCTCTCTCAAGTCGCTTTGCCAGTGTCCTTCAATGAGCCACTCACCCTCCTTCAAAGAACTGCGGAGGAACTTGAATACTACGATTTGCTGACAGAAGCAGCCAAGTCCTCGGATCCAGTAGAGCGAATCAGCCTTGTGGCTGCTTTCGCCATCTCGACATATGCAAGTACGAAGTATAGGTCCGGGCGGAAAGGCTTGTAGGTATGTTTGATTCTGTCGGATTACTCCTCGAATGACCTTTTATCAGCAATCCGATGTTGGCCGAGACGTTTGAAGATATCAGGATGAAATTTATCGCCGAGAAGGTCTGCCACAACCCTGTTGTCCTCGCTTACCATGCAGAAGGGGAGAATTGGGAATTATATGCTACTTCAAGCGGGAAAACTAAATTTTGGGGTATGTGGCACCTGACGTACGACGGCGCCGATTAACCTCCGGCGTTCTATGCAGGTAAAAGCTTGGAAATCATTCCTCAAGGTGCGACGCACCTGAAAATAGGCTCTGATCATTACCAATGGTATTTTGTGACATTCTCTTGTAAGGTTGCTCTCGAACTCACCAGCCGCATTAAGGCAGCGACCGTCTTCGTTCATGAGAAATCTCATGATGGGCACCAAGTATCTTGAACACTCCGGCAAGATGGTTATTCATAATCTGGCAGACGACCTCCAATGCGTACTGGAGTTTAAAGATGGCGGATACTGGGGACCCAGCAACGTCGTGACCGGAGTAGTGCTATCAGCTTTGGGTGAGACGCTCTCAACGTTGGAAGGTAAATGGGACGAGCAGATGGCGCAGAAGCTTGATTCAAATCATCTACGAGTACTTTGGCGAATCCACCCATTCCCAAAGAACGCGCAGGAACATTATGGCTTCACTTATTTTGGCATTACTCTAAACGAGATTACGCCCGATATCGCAGACAAACTGCCTCCAACGGATTCACGGTATCGCCCGGACGTGAGGGCGCTGGAGGAAGGAGACCTTGATACGGCAGAAAGAGAGAAAGCTCGAGTAGAAGAATTACAACGGGAACGCCGAAGGCGAGGACAAGAACAGAATCCACGATGGTTCAAACAAGTCGGTGACGAATGGGTGTACGCAGGTGGTTATTGGGAACAACGTGAAAGGGGCTGGAATGGCGTTGACCCTTTGTGGTGACACTGAACGGTTGTGACATGTCTTGTCGTACGTCCTACAAGTCATAGCATCATGCGCTCTGATTCTTCAAGCTTCTCAAGAAACAATATATCTCTTTTTGTGCTCGCATCGTGACAAGACATCGTCTGGACATTATTCGGGGGGCATGTTCTCGAATCGATGTCGAGGGCATATCGCATGAGTGACAACTGACCGACGTCGCGAACAGAAGTGCAGAACTTGCGGTAGACGACCGCTATTATTCCGTGTCTTATCCGGTCGTAGTGTTGCACTGACTATGAGCCACAGCCCGTCCCTTCATGATCCTTCTGGTCCTGCAGAAATCGTATAAGAGCGAGAGGTAACCTCCGTGTGCAAACCCACGCCCCAGCATGATGTTGGCCCTGATACCTTGGCAGATCCTCTTAGGCCTGGTGGTCTTTGTGCATGCACAAGCGGGTACCTACCAACAGTGTGGCGGTATCGGATGGTTTGTGAAGTTTCTCATCGAATGTGATTGAGGCTGACCGTATCGGCAAGGGTTGGCCCTACCACCTGTGTATCCGGAAGTGTGTGTACAAAATTGAATGATTGTGGGTTTTGCTCGTAAAAGAATGGAATAGGGAGCCTCTCATAATTTCGTAGATTATTCGCAATGCCTGCCTGGGATATCGTCTTCGACCTCCTCGGCTCCCACCACTTCTGCGCCCGCATCAACTTCACCTGGCAGCAGCGGTACACCCACCACATCCGGTAGCGGTCCGACACAAACAGTGGCCAATATTTCTCCTGAATGGGCTGCAGCCTATGTGAAGGTACGCACATGGTCAATTTATCGCGGTCGGCCGCAAGCCTGACGAGATGAGATTGCAGGCTAAAGCTGCAGTCGCGAAACTATCGCTCAACGATAAAATTAACCTCGGTACTGGTATGTTCACGCATCATGACATGCTACATACGCGACTGACGAGACCATAGGTGTTCAATGGCAGAGAGGTAGGTTAATACATGCGTATACACCCACAGGGGTCACTGAACACCGGCTTCCATAGGCTCATGTGTAGGCAATACTCCAGCTATTGCATCCATTCCTGGATTCAATGGATTATGTTTGGAAGGTTAGCTTTCGTTGTCCGTCTCTTTTGTCAGGCGATCTTACCTTAATTCAGATAGCCCTGTGGGCGTAAGATACGCCGACAAGGTTTCCTTGTTTCCTGCGTACGGGCCCAGATTCATGCTCGTGCAAAGTCTCAATATATTGACCTAACCTGTCAGGCAAATTAATGTAGCAGCTACGTATGTGCGCTCTGTGACAGCCCTCTGCGGATACTTAGCTCATCTCATGTGTACAGATTCAACCGGACGTTGATGCGTCAACGGGGTGCCGCGATGGGCGCCGAGTTCAAGGGCAAAGGAGGTAAAGCATGGTAGCATTCTCGATGGTCATAACATCTGATTCCCTATCGAAGTCCATGTCGCCTTGGGTCCCATGATGAATCTCATGCGTGCGCCTGCTGCGGGACGAAACTGGGAAGGGTAGGCTGTTCCTTTCCATGATCACCCCCGTTGATGCACATCGGCCCTGCAGATCTGGAGGAGACCCATATCTTTCTGGCGAGGTCGCGTTTGAGACCATCATCGGCATACAGTCAGCTGGCGTGCAGGCCTGTGCAAAGCACTACATCAATAAGTAAGGCGCGGTTAATTTCCGTTGCACAATATTGCGTTTTCTTACCGAAAATGTGTTTGCACAGTGAGCAGGAGCACTTCAGAGATAGTAGCTCATCCAATGTAGATGATCGGTGTGTTACTATTGCGTATCCTTGTTATTTACCGTACTGACGACAGCGCATGGCTCGCGCCGTTTACCAGTACAGTAAGATCGCAGTCCCCCTCGTCAAGCTCATATACTCGTTACTTACCACCTCCTCACTGACAGGAGCATGAACTTTATGCACATCCGGTTTGTTGTGATCGTCCTAATTACGTACGACTGAAAACTGAAATTCATCTAGTTCCTGAGAAGTGTACAAGCTAACGTTGCATCGGTAATGTGCAGCTACAGTAAGACGCATCTTCCTGCTACCCAGTCCTAAACTAATTGCGGTGTGTAGATCAAAGTGCGTTCACTTCGTGTGAAACAGTCGTCCTTGCTCATTGAGGTAATATCAGTCAACGGCACATATTCTTGCGAGAACCAGAAGACCCTCAGTGGGATCATGAAGGGCGAATTTGGTTTCCAAGGCTGTACGTTCACATATTTATTTCGCTCCATCATTTTAGCTCACGTGCCGCGTGACAGATATCATGTCAGGTACGACTACTCATCTGCGAAGAATGTGCCCTCTCTTATCTTGGTAGATTGGTGGGCAACGCATTCGGGAGCCCCAGCGGTTAATGCCGGCTTGGATGTATGTCACTGAGCCATTCAAAACCTTCCGATCTCACCATGCTTCTAGATGACTATGCCTGGTGACACGGCATTGAATTCAGGCCAAACGTAAGCACCAGTATTTCTCTTCGGGACTGGCGGTTTCATGAAATTGTCTCGCTCAGCTACTTTGGAGCCAACCTTGCCAATGCAGTTCAAAGTGGGCAGGTCTCTCAAGATCGTATCGACGTAAGCTTGCTGCTGGTGTACCGGTCTAAACTCCAGTGGTTTGACTCTCCGCCAGGACCTTGCTACTCGTATCTTGGCAGCTTGGTACTTGTTGAAGCAGGACTCTGGATTCCCCGCAGTCAACTTCAACGCGTGGAATAGCGGGGAAGGTTCACATCTAGATGTTCAGGCCGACCACGCAAGGTATTGGCATGCTTCTGGCTCTGTATATTTGAACTGCTGCTGATGAGTTCTCCTCGCCCAGTCTAATTCGTACCATTGGCGCCGCCTCCACGGTCCTACTCAAAAACAAAGGCGTGTTGCCCCTCAAAGCACCCAGATCTATTGCAATCATTGGGAACGGCGGCGGCAACTCGTCAAAGGGGCCAAATGGGTGAGAGGTCCTTGGATCCACAACTACACTAAGCGGCTGAGGCGAGTTAAAGATATACCGATCGCGCAGGCGACGACGGCGTGTTAGCTGTTGGATGGGGAAGTGGGTAAGCTGAGATGTCTGCATTTGACTGGGAGTGAGCTTACTGTCGCCTTGTCGATCGCGCATATATCCAGCACGGCCGATTTCCCATACCTTATTGCGGTGAGCACTGCGTCTTCCTTGCTTCAAGGCCCTGTTTCTCAACCTCCAAGTACAGCCTGTTGATGCAATCAGTGTGAGGGCAAAGGCCGATGGAACAATCGTAACCTCTTCGTTAAGTGACACTGACCTGAACGGTGCTGCCAATGCAGCTTCCAACAAAGATGTAGCCCTGGTGTTCATCACTGCTGACAGTGGGTACGTATGAGTCATCTGCCTTCAGCAATCAGCTCTTCCTCAAAATGAACTGCAGTGAAGGTTATCTAACGGTGGAAGGGAACGCAGGGGACAGGAACGATCTTAACGCCTGGCACAACGGCGTACGTATAGCGCCTACCAACACTCCCCGAATTACAACTGTGACTAAAGCAGGCCTCTTTCAGAACGCTTTAGTACAGAAGGTCGCTAGTGTCAACAAGAATACCATTGTCGTGGTGAATAGTGTCGGTCCCATTGTGGTGGAAAGCTGGATTGATCATCCAAATGGTGCGCACATGCACCCGTTCTCTGGACCAGATTCTATTGACATAGCTTCCTCTTGCAGTGACTGGTTTAGTAAGTCTACAAACATAAATGTCATATAGAGATGATTTCTGATTGCTTTCAGGTGTGGAGTGGTTTGCCTGGTCAGGAAGCCGGTAATATCTTTCGCAGTTTTAGTCTGCATATCGCTTCTGATAACGAGTATTTTGTGATATTACCGTAGGCAATGCGGTTACTGACGTATTGTATGGTGCCTACAATCCTGGGTAGGTTACTAGTATATGGAAGTCTCTTTGATCAAGGCTGACTCCAACATAGGGCTAAGCTGCCTTACACAGTTGGGAAAGCCGTTACGGATTATTCGGCCCAAGTCATCTACAACGGTAATGGAATCGTGCAAATTCCGTACACGGAGGGGCTACTCATTGACTATCGACACTTTGATGCCGTAAGCGCACTGATATGGATGGAGTACGCTGACTTATTCGTTTCATTTCAGGCTAATATCGTCCCTCGTTTTGAGTTTGGCTTTGGTCTATCCTACACAACATTTGATTACTCTGGTTTGACAGTAACTGGCTCGACGTCTGGGGGCACTCGTCAGCCAATCGGGCCTGGAGCGGCTCTGGATCCATGGTAGGTTCACGGAATTTGAAGACAACTGTGCATATGTCTGATTTGGTTCTTAGGTTGCACGATCCGGTTATAGCGGTGTCATTCAAATTGACAAACAATGGCACTGTTGCGGGTACAGAGGTATGATCACGACATGCGCTGCGATCGTATCTTAATTCCTATCCGAACATAGGTTCCTCAGTTATATCTCTCGCCCCCGGCTTCCGCGAAATCCGCGCCTTACAACCTAAAAGGCTTCGATAGCGTGTTCTTGGAAGCAGGTCAATCGAAAACGGTGTCGTTCAGCCTGTCCCGCTACGATTTCTCCATGTGGGATGTACCTTCCCAGAGCTGGCAAATCCCTGCAGGCGTTACGGGCATCTCTGTGGGAGCTAGCAGCAGAGATCTCAGGCTCAAAGGATCAATTACAAACTAGTCATCTCAGGCCGCCTCATACTCAAGTTCTTCCGCATGTGTAACCTCTTGATCCCCCTGTGCACATGATTGTAATATGCATACTGTCTTTGTAGAGACCCAATTGCAAGTCTCTCAGGCTTCTCTTCGTACTAGATACAACTCATATCCATCTGCGGCGTGTCCAGCCTGAGGCCTGAGGTGCCGTCAACTCGGAAAGATGCTGAATTGTAAATTCTGCGGCGAACAGTGACCAAACTCTCGTTCTCGCCAAGCCCACTACAGCCTCGTCACTATCCCAATTAGGCAACTATCCAGCTTCGAGAGAGACTTCGATGACCTGTTGTCTTCTGCTGCCCACCACGATATCATACGGTGCATGTGCCAGTGGGAACATCTGCGGACATCTGACCATTCGTTTTCGGTTGACACAGGGTTGACAGGGGATACATTCACCTGAGGAGCGGACATTGAACGACTCCGACCCAGAGTAACGCGAAGTTGCGTCGACCGCGGGTAGGTGGCCTCCTCGACGGACGTGATCCATGTGCCAGTAAGCACATTCCGGACGTCACCAAGTCACATCGCTTCTGTGTCCATTGCTGCAGATCGGCATACTGCCGACGGAGCCAGCACATCGCCATGTGGTGGTCCGAGCACTTCCATGAATCGCGCGAGCACCGGCCCCAGGATGCTACATATAAGCATCCCCCTCACCCGTTAGACCTTTGCTTCAACCCAATCCAAACTTGATCCTTGCTGTCGCCTCCTATGTCGATCTCTTCTGGCGGTATGCTCGGAATGTTCCTGCTCCTCGCGATTCTTCTCTCCCTGGCTCCTGATTCCAAAGTACTATGTCAAGGTGGTGAGTGCACTTGCAAGTAGCAATAGCCCGAAACCGTCAAGTTCGCTTACTGTCGCTACTAAGAGAGCCGTCGTATCAGCCTCAGACGAATGATTACACTGTAGTACTGAATTATCATTGGTTTCTTGAAAGACTCCTCGGAATGGGCTGCCGCGTACAGCAAGGTTAGTGCTGCACGAGAAAGAACCTACCACTAGCATTGTCGCTGGAACTAAGACAAATTTATGCACCGGCAGGCTGCTACCGCTGTCGCTAAATTGGATCTGGGTGAGAAGGTGGGCCTTGCTACTGGTGCGTCCCAACGTACTGCCTCTTCCTTGCACGTATATATATAACATCCTCCTTAGGGGTTGGGTTTTTTCTTGGTATGTACCGAGCTGCGCTATGATTAATTCGCGCTAACCTCATCCTAGGACCTTGCACCGGGAATACACCCGCAATCCCGAAGATTGGCTTCCCTGGACTATGTCTGGAGGGTGCGTTGCTTATTCATCGACTGCGTGCACTCAGTGAGTTATACGTTACTTAGACGGTCCCCTCGGTGTTCGTGGTACGGACAAAGTATCGGCCTTCCCCCCGTAGGGCTGTTTCTTGTTTTCGAATATGTACATCATTAGTAACCGGAGATTGTCACCAAGTGGCATCAATATTGCCGCAACGTACGTTTTGTCTAGTTTTTCTGAATGATAACTGACCACTCGCCGTTTACTATCCCAGTTTCAACAGGACACTGATGCGACAGAGAGGTGTAGCCATGGGGCAAGAATTTCGCAGCAAAGGTATGATCAATCTGCTGAATTTCCGTGTTATCTCAGGCTTACGGTGTGAAATCAGGTGTACACGTACAGCTGGGACCAATGATGTTTGTCTTTCGCTATGCACTTACCTGAACCCGATCGTGTTGCTTACAAGGATCATAACGTTGTTCACAGGAACCTAGCGCGTGCACCCGCAGCTGGCCGTAACTGGGAAGGGTATTTACAATTCGGTGATTCAATGAGAAGCTTCGTTTGACAGCAGTCTTTGCTGCGTTGCAGATTCGGAGGTGACCCATTCCTTTCTGGGGAAGCTGCATATGAAACCATTTCAGGAGTACAGTCTCAAGGCGTGCAGGCTGTTGCAAAGCATTTTATCAATAAGTGATTCGTAGTGGATGAGGTTAAAATAGCCCATGCTGACAACGAATTACCAGTGAACAAGAGCACTTCAGAGACAAGAGCTCCTCAATTGTAGACGACCGGTGAGTCTTGACTCATTGGTATCCTAGCGGTCGCGCATCTGACTCTCAATAGAACGGTTAGTCACAGCATTTCTACTATTCTTGCCCCGTACTTCACTATAACATCTATGAAACTGCAGCAACACGAGTTGTATTTGCATCCGGTATGTATTTGTCACTCTATTCTTTCCCGGTTCGGCTGAAGTCGACTTCTAGTTCCTGAGGAGTGTTCAAGCCAATGTTGCGGCGGTCATGTGCAGCTATAGTAAGTTTGCAGCAGCTGCATTGCGACCAAATGTTGATGATCGCACTAATTGAATCTGAATAGATCAGGGTATGATACTCATCTATGCATATTGCCAGCCATTCAAACGACTAAACTTTGCTTCGCAGTCAATGGGACTTACGCGTGCGAGAACAACGGCACGTTGAATGATCTCTTGAAGACTGAGCTGGGCTTCAAGGGTTGTGAGTTGATCCATCAGTATCCCAACATGCATGGCTTACCTGTAATATATCAATACTTTACAGATGTTATGTCTGGTACGCTGTTCGTGCACTACCAATCACGCTTTCCTCACACCAGTTCAGATTGGTATGCAACGCATTCTACCGAATCTGCTAGCGATGGGCTCGATGTAAGCCAAGATCTCGCAGGATTGAGCACGCAACTGACGATGGTACCATAGATGACAATGCCTGGCGATATCATACCCGGGTTACTGAGGTGTGTGCGACATAAGGTTCTGTAATCTTATTTGCCAAAGTAGTGCCTAGTTATTTCGGTATCTCTTTGGAAGCCGCTGTCAAAACCGGCGCAGTGAATGAGTCACGTGTGGACGTAAGTGTCTCTTGCGACGGACTCCAAAGTTCAAGTTCATTTTGATGAGGCATTAATAGAATATGGCCGTTCGAATTCTTGCTGCATGGTATGCAATCGACGGAAGGCATGCAAGTTCAATAAGGGTTATTGACATTAATTAAGGTACTTACTGGGACAAGACCACGATTATCCCGAGGTGAACTTCAACTCCAAGGATATCCTCGGCATCGATCCTGGAAACAAGCACGTTGATGTCCAGGGTAATCACAAGAGGTGACTGGCTCCGTGACCTATATCCTTTGCGGCATTTTCTTATGAAGTTGCCTATCAGTTTGATTAGGACGATCGGCGCAGCGTCTACGGTGTTGTTGAAGAATAAAGCAAGTGTGCTTCCCCTGAAGAAACCGAAGACTATTGCAGTAATAGGTGCGTTTGTAGCGACGCAGCAAAAACTGAGCAACTGTAGATTCCTTCTAGGTAATGGAGCGGGAGCCAACCCGTTGGGTCCTAATAGGTTCGTTATCATGGTGTCAACCTGATGAAACACTGATGATTTTATTACAGTTGCTTGGAACGTTCTTGCGATTCTGGAGTTCTAGCTATGGGATGGGGAAGCGGAACAGCCGATTTTCCTTACCTTGTTACCGTAATTCTTACATACTTCTACTCAATTACACGCACCTACAGCTGACGACATACGTAGCCTCTGGATGCCATCACCAACAGATCTGCGCTGGACAACACCACGGTATCTGCTTCCTTGAGCGACAGCGATCTGCAGGCGGCGGCGAAGGCAGCAGCTGGAAAGGACATCGCATTGGTGTTCATCACAGCCGATAGTGGAGAAGCATCGCTCACAGTGGAGGGTAACAATGGTGATCGAAATGATCTCCAGGCGTGGCACAACGGGGTGAAGAGGGTTTCATACTAGCCTAGGGGGTGGCGTTATGTTAACGTCTTTGTTAGGATGCTCTAGTACAGAAGGTCGCGAGTGTAAACAACAACACCGTTGTGGTTGTGAACACTGTCGGAGCGATCCTCATCGAGGCTTGGATTGATCACCCCAATGTGACAGGCTTGGTATGGAGCGGCTTACCTGGGCAAGAGGCAGGTCAGTGCAACATATTCCCAGAAGTATGTGACTATTTACTACGAGGACACTGCAGGAAACTCCCTTGTGGATGTCCTGTATGGTACATATAACCCAAGGCAAGCTCAGGTCCGTTTGTTATGTCACTGGTACTGACTGACCATGTCAATGCAGCGGACGGCTTCCCTATACTATCGGCAAGAGCATCGATGACTACTCTGCGCAAGTGATCATCGAGAGCTCGTCAAACATCGTACAAATCCCCTACGACGAAGGGTTATACGTTGATTACAAGCACTTCGATGCCGTGCGTTTCTCGTCTCAACTGAGTCTGGCCACATTCCACATTGATTGATGTTGATTGACCGAGTAGGCCAAGATTACACCACGCTTTGAGTTTGGTTTCGGGCTTTCATATACAACTTTCACATACTCGGACCTATCCGTGAGTGGGTCGGCCAGTGGGACAAGCCCTCCATGGGGATTTGGCTCCTCGTTGGACCCATCGTAAGTACAGAATGCCGTGTGGGACATGGTACAACACTCAATGCTACACAGGCTACACGAGAAGGTGATCAATGTCACTTTCACCTTGAAGAACAATGGCACTATCGCCGGACATGAGGTGAGTTTGGGGACCGGGTTCTGGACAGATAAGTCAGTAACACACCGTATGTGCAGATCCCACAACTGTACTTGTCTCCGCCGCCATCGGCAAACTCTCCTCCCAAGCTGCTCAGAGGATTTGACTCCATCTTCCTCCAGCCAGGGGAAACGAGGCAGGTAACGTTTCAACTGTCTCAATATGACCTGTCCGTGTGGAATGTGGTGAAGCAACGGTGGGAGGTGCCCGAGGGCGAGACAGGTGTTCTGATTGGTGCCTCGAGCCGTGACATTCGCTTGAGAGGTACCCTTGCGTAGCCACAAACGGAACCTGATTTTGTACTTCAGTGAAGGAAATGTTTCGTAGAGGAAGTCGCGTGAACTGAGGAGGCGCCCATATGTATAACATACTGATCGGACTTTGATCGAACCAATCAGAACGCCAGCTGGACAAATTGTTATGGGCGCTTATGTACTTCTAAGATATGTAGAGTCACTCCGACTTGAAAAGTGCACAACTGTCCTCGCACCTCCACCAAGGGGAAATGCTCTCGTCTGCCGTCAAGCGATGGGCTGCGACAGGATGCAGGAGGAGCTTCGCATCCCATGTCTCCATCCCCGAACGTGACTGTTCGTCGATTACCCCACCCTACGAGCAGTTGCTGGACAACCTCTCTGTTGTCCGCAAAATTATAGGCGATCGTCCTCTTTCTCTTGCCGAAAAGATTCTCTACAGCCACATCCACAACCCTCGTGAAACACTTGCTGATGGAAAGATAAAACGGGGAGAGAGCTATTTGCAGCTCAAGCCGGAGAGAGTTGCCATGCAGGACGCTTCAGCTCAGTGCGTAACTATATTCGTACTCTGCAAAAGAGGAACTAAAGTTTCCTTGCAGGATGGCCTTGTAAGATTAGTCCGTCTGTGCCTTGTTCAGTTTCTGAACCTGCGGCAGGTTACAGTTCATGAGTGCTGGAATGGACAGATGTGCTGTCCCGGCAAGTATTCATTGTGACCATCTGATTCAAGCGGTAGAGGGCGCCGAGTCTGACTTACAGGTGTGAAGAACTGCGCCCTGCTTGTAACGTTCCATGTATTGACTCTATCGTCGCTCTGTCTAGCGCTCCATTGTCACGAACCAAGAAGTATTCGACTTCCTTGAGAGCGCCGCTCGCAAGTATGGTATTGAGTTCTGGAGACCAGGCTCAGGTATCATACACCAAATCGTGCTGGAGAACTACGCCGCTCCGGGAATGCTCATGTGAGTACAAGCAGTACGTTCACTCACATATGTGTCTAAGCACGTTCTGGAGTATAGGCTCGGCACAGGTACGTTGTACAGTGGAAGGTAGCAGCACCAGATGTGATTAACGCAACATAGACTCCCATACGCCGAATGCTGGGGGCTTGGGTATGCTGGCCATCGGTGTCGGTGGTGCAGATGCTGTGGATGCTTTGACTAGCACTCCTTGGGAACTGAAGGCGCCTCAGATCGTTGGTGTTCACCTTACGGGTGAACTAAGTGGATGGGCTACACCCAAAGATCTCATCCTTCATTTGGCTGGCAAGCTTACCGTACGCGTGAGTGCCCTTGCATTTGAGCATTGTGCTTGAGGGATTGTGATTGAACTTTGTCCGATCGTAGGGCGGAACTGGTCGTATACTTGAATACTTTGGGCCAGGTGTATTCAATCAGTCATGTACCGGTCTCGCCACCGTGGCCAACATGGGCGCAGAAGTTGGGGCAACTACCTCCACATTCCCTTATACACCTGGCATGAGGGCATACCTCCATGCTACTGGGCGTACCCCTGTCGCACGAGCGGCCGACAAAGCTGCCGAGAGAGGCTTCCTACAAGCCGATGAAGGTGTACAATACGACGAAATCATCGACATCGTGGGTTTCATCCCTCCTGTGCATTCAGTATGCTAAAAGTCACTATTATAGAATCTCTCCGAGCTGGAACCAAGCATCAACGGACCATTTACACCTGATCTGGCCACACCGTTGTCGAAATTTGGCGGTCTCGTTCAAGAGAAAGGCTGGAAGGACGAAGTTTCTGCTGCACTGATTGGCTCGTGTACGAATAGCTCATACCAGGACATGACTAGTGTTGCCGATCTTGCAAGACAAGCGAAAGCAGCTGGACTCAAGGCCAAGGTTCCGTTTCTGTGTACACCGGGTTCTGAGCAAATCCGAGCGACCATGGAGCGGGACAAGGTTACGGATGTGCTTCAGGATGTCGGCGCACTCGTGCTGGCTAACGCATGCGGTCCATGTATCGGGCAATGGAAGCGGGAAGATAGAAAAGGCGAAGAGAATGGTGAGCGTTACTACTAGACAATCGACTTTACCCTGCTGAGATTCCGTAGCTATTCTAACCTCTTTCAACCGGAACTTCAAATCTCGCAACGACGGTAACAGCAAGACAATGAACTTTCTCGCCTCCCCTACTCTGGTAACCGCAATGGCATTCTCCGGCAAACTGTCATTCAATCCTGTAACCGACTCCATTCCTCTACCAAATGGTCAATCCTTCAAATTCTCACCTCCCAAAGGCCAAGATCTTCCTTCAGAAGGCTTCACACCAGGGCGAACAGCTTTCTACCCTGCTCCTACCCCTGAGCCCCAACCTGAAACTGAGATCATCATCCGACCGGACTCGCAGAGGTTGGAGAAACTAGAGCCATTCCCCAGTCATTTTGGCCCGCACAATCCTCGGGGCTTGGAGTTGCCGACTCTGAAAGTGCTGATGCGGGTGAGGGGCAAGTGTACCACTGATCACATATCTGCCGCGGTACGAATCTATTGTAGGTTCTTTCCTCACCTTTTCTTAATACCTCCTGCAGGGGCCATGGCTCAAATACAAGGGACATCTCACTAACATCTCAGAAAACCTCTGTACGTCTTTCTCCCTCTTCCCAACCAGAAGATGGAACTGACGCCGTGCTGTTCATAGTGATTACCGTAAGCATCAAGATTCGGTTTTTGCCTCACGAGTCAATCTAACGCACTTTCAGGCAACAAACGACGAGGGAGGTGATGTGAACGTAGCGTTCGATCACGACCATCGTGACAATGAAAGTGTGACCGACACTATTCCGAATGTTGCGAAGCGTTTCAAGGCCAGAAATCAACCATGGGCATTGATCGTCGATGAAAACTATGGAGAGGGAAGTGCTCGTGAGCATGCAGCTCTGCAGCCTCGATTCTATGGTGCGTATATCTTTTTTGACATGCATCGTAACAGCACTAAATGCCCTCAGGGTGTGCTATGATTGTCGCACGATCATTCGCTCGCATCCACGAGACGAACCTCAAGAAGCAGGGCATTCTCCCTCTCTGGTTCGCCGACAAGGCGGACTATTCTCGCATTGGAGCCGGAGATTCAGTAGAAACCCACGGCCTTTCCGACCTACTGAATGGCAAGCCGGACGCGCAAATCACACTGAAAGTCACAAAGCGGACGGGAGAGACGTTCGAGATTCCCACGAAGCATACTATGTCAAAAGATCAACTGAAATGGTTGCGTGCCGGCTCAGCACTGAACCACATTCGTTCACAGGTCAATTAGTACTTAGATTATACTGCGGATGTACTGTACACATATGCAAGCTATCTATATGGGTCCGTAATATTAACGATCGATAGAATACTGCACTCGCCATTGATCACGGAGATGTCATTGCGAGTGTCTGACCCAAGGAATGCAGTTGATCCTTGCTGCGATGTCCGACATCGCGATGTGTTTTGAACCAAGATATCGCGTTCTGCGCGACATGAATGGCGGGAGGAGGCATGCCCGCCAGTTGCGCGACTTTCAACCCGTGGCTATCCCTGTTCACGCCTGGTTTCAGTCGATGGGAGTACGCAAAGTAACCATCCTATAGAGATTGTCAACATCAGCTAAATGGACTCGGGGTGGTATGCATTACCTCTGTCTCGTCGACACCTGTGCAAAAGAACCGCACCCCGCCAAAGACGCCTTCTCCTTGATGCTGAGTAGCCGAATACCCTAGCATATCTGCCAGCTCATGGAAATGAGTAGCAAATAGGGACCGACAACCATTGACGGTGATTAGATGGTGGATCGTAGCGAACGCAATGGCTAAACCATCATCAACCGTTGTCCCCCTCCCGACTTCGTCCATAATTACCAAGCTCCTCGGGGTTGCGCGTCGAAGAATTTCAGCGGTCTCCAACATTTCCACCATGAACGTACTTCTATCACGGAAGAGATCGTCCTTTGCGCCTACTCGGGAGAAGACCTTGTCCACGATCCCGATCTCTGCGTGGTCCGCGGGCACGAACGAGCCTGTTTGAGCGAGAATGGTGATAAGGGCTGTTTGGCGAAGTAGAGTAGACTTTCCGGCCATATTGGGACCCGTTATGATATGTATGGAGTCTTCCGGGGTGAACGAAACGGTATTGGGGGTGAACACCCTTCCAGAAGTGAGCAGACCCAGTTCGACCGTAGGATGTCGACCGTTGACGACATGATATGATGTACTGTGGGTACTCATAAGGATTGGTTCATTGTCGAGGTAAAGCGATTGGAACTTACTCCTCCTTGATTATGGGTCGCACGAAATTGAGTTCTTCAGCTAAGTTGGCAAATGCAAGAACGACATCCAACTCATCCATGATTCGTGCGTTCTTACGCAAGTCATGTTCATGTGCAATGACCTGTCAACACATTGTCAGCGCAAACTCGCGGACCCTTCGCGTGACTACGCGACCGACCTGACCACGCAAGATCTCAAAGGCTTCCTTCTCGGCAAGTGAAATAGCCGTGGTCGTTTCAATAATCCGACCGCCGAGTTGCGACCACTCCTGGAGGAAGAAAGTGCTTGTTGTAGCAGTATCGGTCACGGAAACGAATCGAGGGTCGGCTTTAATTCGATCCCTGTCACGTTTAGCTTTGGCGATGTGGACATGCATGCCCTGTGCGGGCGATGAACGTAGAGTAAGTGACGGGGTATCTACAGAAGACATGAACTTTCGGTCATGAGCACAGATGCGTTACCACGTACTGTATGTCATCTGAAGTTCCTTCTCTAGCTGTTCCCTGCGAGCGTTGAGATCCGTCAGCGTCGCATGCAGTTCTGTGAGCTGTTTGGAGAACCTGATGAAAGTGAGTTCACCATTCATATAACCATCAGCTAGTCGGCGTACTCTGGCTTGATTTTCCAGTCATACGTGCTGGTCGTAGCCAATGGCTCTGTACTACTACTCTCATTGAACTCTTCATTTCCGTCAGATAGAGGAACCTCCGAGGTGTTACTGTCCTGCACAAGGGCCGCATGTATCTTGTGTACGAGTGGTTGGAGATCGGCCATTCTAGACAGCAACGCATTGAGACTAGCCCAATCTTCGGATAGCGTCGCGGAGCTACTTTGCTGCTCTACTGTACGTTCCAGTTCAATGCGACGCTGGACAGCGTCCCAAGCATCGATGGTACCGCCCAATGCAAGCAAGTCGCTCGCGTCGCCGCGGCCTAACAGAAATTTCTGAATAATGCGACTGGTATCCGACATATCATTCAGTGCTTGGACGAGGTCGGTGCGAAGATAAGGCCTCGACTTGAAGAACCCAACAAGAGATTGACGTGTGTTTATCTCAGCCACAGATGTGCTCGGTGAACCTACAGAAAATTTAATATATGTTCTAGAAAACGTGTATAGAGCGTGCATACAAATCCATCTTGCCAACAGACGAGTACCGCCAGTGGTAACGGTGCGTTTAATGACGCTTAGTAGGCTGCCAGTAACCCCGCCTTCTCTCATGCTTTCCCGGATCTCAAGAGCCTTCACGGTGTGAGAATCGATTTGCATCCTGCCTGCGATGGCCTCTTTGCTTGGGTTACCCAACTGAGGCATGTGCTCTAATAAATTGGCACGCATGAACGTCGTTAGGAGTTGCACCGCCGAGGCTTCCGCTGTGGAGATGCTCGTATCTGTCGAAGGTAAGTCAAGTTGTAAGACGACATCATCTTCAGCGACTTGAGATGTTAGGTCAGGTGCCTGCACAGAGCCATCTGGCGTAGCATAAGACAAGAAAAAGTCCTCATCCTCGAGGGTCCGACGAATTGGATGCGATGCATCCTCTTTGAGGCTGCTGTCCAAGACAAGTTCCTTTGGGCTGATACGCACGAGTTCGTCTCGCAAGCCGTCTAGGTTGGTCGAGTTGGTGAAAAAGTCCCCTGTAGATACGTCGATCCAAGCCAGTCCGACAGCGCGGGGTTTGTTGCTGTTTGTAACATCGTCACTGCAGTCGCTAACAGCAAGAAGGTAGTTGTTTTCATATGGGTTCAAGAACGGTTCATCTATGAGTGTCCCCGGAGTGACGATTCGAGTGACCCGACGGTTAAAGCCTGCTTTTGGACCGATATAGGGATCTCTAGGAAACTCTTCGCAGATGGCGACAAATCGCTTATGCTGCGAGACAAGCACTTTGAGGTACTTGTTCAGATGCATCAAGGGAAAGCCACACATGTGCACGCGTCGACCGCCCCATGACTTGGTAGTCAGTTTAATGTGAAGCAGCTTGGCGACCTCCACAGCTTGGTCGAAATATGACTGTAGTACGGTTCGGGGAGATCTAGTCGAAGAATGGTGATATGGTTGCGTACCTCGTAGAATTGGCCCACACGGGTCAAGAGAACGCAGTGTGGAAAGCGCGAGAGGTTACCTGTGATATCAGCAGCCAAGGGGGTATTAGGTAGAGGTATCAGTTGTTCATCTATATCACCTTGGTGAGTTGCCTGCGGGCTAACGCCGAATATGCGTGCGTTACCTTCGACCGTTTGTTCGACCGTCGCCTTTGCTTTCCGCCCACGGCGAGGTTTCTGAACGGCATCCGGGGAAGCCTCGGCGGATGATTCGGGCAGCTTCTTTCTGGGGCGTCTTGTTTTCTTGACAACTTCTGGCTCGGGAGTAGGTTCGCTCACTGTGCAGTAATGAATATGTTGTATGCCTACGTGCGTACGAGCGTCATACCAGTCAAGACCGACAATCCGCCAGACCAGGGGGGAAGAGGAGCGGCGGGGGAGCCGTCCTCGTTGAGTAAACGCGACGGGAGCTCCGAGTATTTTCTCCTCGTCTTGGTGACATTGTTGGTTTGAGCAGGACGGTCCCCCAGCGACGCGTCCTGGGATGCTCTTTCGGAGGTGGAGATGCCTCGGAGAGCTCGCGCGTAATACGGTGGCCTGATGCGAAAACATGAGGAACGCGAAACGAGGTGCATGCGAGTATGCACGCGTCGCGCAGCACTTTTCGCTGCGTACTGCTCCTTTGTCTTTCACGACTAAACGGTCGCGCACGCCGAACGCGAGCAGCAAAGCGAGTTGGGCACGAACAGCGTCGAGCAGCCACCGACGCAGGCGCCCGACGCTTGCCAAATACGGCAATTCCATGCGCGGCGGAGTCTGAACGAAAGACGCCGTCTCGAAGCGGGCTGTCGTCCATCGCCAACCAAAACCTCGCTCCAGGACCCATCCTCGTAGCAGCAGCAACAGCACTCTCCCCATCATGTCTTTCGCCGGCAGACGCAGAGGTAACAAGGTTAAAAAGGGTGTTCAGTTCACCGTCATGGTCGTCGGTCAGTATCATTCTCTCCCTGCTCGAGAACTGCCAGCGCTGAAACTTGGCTGTCATTTGCGCGTTGGACAATGCAGGTGCCTCTGGCACGGGACGTACCACCTTCGTCAACACCCTCTGCGAGTCCGAGGTGCTCCAGCACAAGGTCTGCGACAGCCCCGAGACTGCACACCTCGAGGAGGGCATCAGAATCAAGCCGGTCAACGTCGGTGCGTACCTCGGTTGCTCAGTCGCGTCGTAACAACCATTCACTTTGCAGCAGAGTTGGACGAGGAGGGCATTCGCATCGCCCTGACCATTGTCGACACCCCTGGCTTTGGCGACAATATTGACAACGAATTTGCGTGCGTGTTGCGCGTGTCGTGTCCCCTCGTGTTTGGGATTAACACCCTTCTAGCTTCCAGGAAATCGTGGGTTACCTCGAACGTCAGTACGATGACATTCTTGCGGAAGAGTCTCGTATCAAGCGTAACCCCCGTTTCCGCGATAACCGTGTTCACGCTCTGCTTTACTTCATCCCCCCAACCGGTCACGCGTATGTAGTTCCATCGCTGCCCACAACTTGATAGCTCATCTTACGTTCCCAGTCTGCGCGAAATGGACATTGAGCTCATGCGTCGCCTTTCCCCCCGCGTCAATGTCATTCCTGTCATTGGCAAGGCGGACTCGATGACCCCCAGCGAGCTTCGCGGATTCAAAAAGAGGGTATGTATTGTTTGTATGCTCGAGAAAGTCGAGTTGATGACCCCCCTTGGCAGATTATGGAAGATATCGAATACTACGATATCCCTGTCTACAACTTCCCGTACGACGTGGAGGAAGATGACGAGGAGACGATTCAGGACAACAGCGAGCTGCGCGTATGTCCATTCACCGTGTCTTTTGCCCTTCTTTTCGGGACTGACGGCGTCTATAGGCCTTGATGCCGTTCGCTATTGTGGGATCCGAGGAGGAAGTGGAAATCGACGGGGAGCCCGTCCGTGCCAGGATCTACCCGTGGGGTATCGTGGAAGTCGACAACCCCAAGCACTCGGACTTTTCTCGTCTCCGGGGAGCCCTCTTGAAGTAAGCTTTCAAGGTTAATAGTCCGGATGCTTTTGTTGACCGCGATGGCCGCAGCACCCACTTGTCCGACTTGAAGGCTCTGACCCACGACGTACTGTACGAAACGTACCGTACCGAGAAGCTGTCGAGGACGGTGCATTCCGAGACTCAGTATGTCGCTTCTATCTATTGTTGTGTGCCGAAATTGAGACCGTGCTTGCAGGGATTCTTCTATTCTCCCCGAAGAGCTCGCGTCCCAAAGCGTGCGTCTCAAGGAGGAGCAGCTTCGCCGGGAGGAAGAAAAGGTGAGTATTGAGACACGGCTTGAATGTGCCATGTGCTAACGCGCGGGTTTGCAGCTGCGCGAGATCGAACTGCGCGTGCAACGGGAGATCAACGAGAAGAGGATGGAGTTGTTGGCGAAGGAGGAGTCTCTCAGGTGCGTATGTCCGGTCGTCATGGCAATGGAGGGGAACTGATGTCATTATTGCAGGAATCTGGAGAGCCGACTTGCAGCACAGGGCTCTTCGCAGGAGTACCGCGAGTGAGCGGCGTATGTGCTCGTTCTGGGCGGCCAAGATACCCTCTATCATACCAGGCTCCGGAAGGACTGCTTTTCTACACTCGCTTGAATTGTTGCGCTGCCTTTCCGTTCTTTTGGGTTACAGCACGGATAATCATTTTTTTCTCTGTCGGGGGCCATACAGAGGTGGCCATCAACTTCGATTCTTCTAGCGCCTCTGTTGGTTCCGGATGTAGTTTGCTCGCTCGAAGCTCTCTCGCTCGTTTTTGTTGTGTTTTGCGAATAAGATATTCACTGTGTAGTGTTGCTGAGAGTATTTCGCGCGACTGTTGCCGTGTGTCTGAACGCAGTGAGCCGTGAGCACCAGGTGAGATGCCGGACGAGAGGACATGTATCTGATATAGGCGAGATCAAAAGGATGATTGAGTACCCGGTGCCAGACTGCGAGTGCTAGTGTGGACAGTGACCGGACGGGTCGTGCGCAATCCTGTCGTGTTCGCTGGTGCTGGGGGGCGCAGTGGGCATTGCAGAGGCCAAGGGGAATAATACAGAAAGGGGTGCAATAAAGAAAGGGACAGACATATTCAATTGTTCGTGTATGGCGCCTAGGAGAGCCCCCTGCGGCCTGGGCGAGACGTCGTATCCCGACTTGAACTCTTTGTGAAATCTTGAACTCGAACTTGCCAGCTGCCGTCTCCGTTGGACGTGTCTCCGCTGTCTCCAGTCGTGCGCAAGGGAGCGTCCTACCCTCGCAGATACGCGGGCTGCGAAAGAGCATCTGGGCGCCTGGCTGTGTCTATCAGTCCCTCAACGTTCACGTCCTCCAGCAGTCCGCCCTCACCGACGTCCACGACGACCACTGGCCCCCTGGCACTGTCCCCGCCGCCCCCGACGTCGTGCACCCGCCGCCGTCGCCCACGTCCTCCAGGGCTGTCCCCGCCGCCATCCCCGCCCGATCGTGCTCGCCCGTGCGTGGGCCTGCTTATCCGACCCCCACGGCCATCCTGTTGCTCTCAACGCCGCGGATGCGTGACTGGCAAGCTGCGCAGACCGACCCCGGGCCCTCCTCGTCCTTTCTCTCCAGACGGAGATCCACCGCTGCCCACGTCCCCCCGCCAGGCCCCCCGCCGAACCAGCCCATCCCCCATGTCCCCGTCCCCGCAATTCGCCAGGACGAATTTGACTCCTCGGAAACGTCGCCCTCCTTCGACATTCCATCCTACTACACCTCTGCCGACGCCCACCAGTACTCCTACACCCGTCCCTCCGCGTCCGCAGGCCTCGCTGCCGTCGCCGCCTTCTCCCAATCTCGACTAGCAAACCCGATACCCTCCGTCGTAGCCTCCACCTCGTCCGACACCCTCTCTGACCCCCCTCCGCGCTCCATGCTGCGCCCGTCCGCAAGGTCACCCGTTCAGACTCATGACATTGTCCCCGATCGTCTGCTTTTGTCTCCCCCGGAACCGCGTTCGGCCTCCGAGAAGCGGCCTTCCTCCAGGAGTGCTCTCACAAAAGCCCTCGAGCTCGCCCGCCAGGCTGTCCAGCTCGACGCAAAGAACGACGACCCGTATGGCGCAGTGCAGGCATACAGCAAGAGTGTCGCCCTCCTCAGCGAGGTCATGGAGCGTGTCATGAGAGGCGAGGACAGCTCAGAGTCCCACAGGAAAGCAAGCGGGCGTAGGAGAAGTGTCGTCGCCCAAGAGGAGGAGGTCCGGCGGTTGAAATCAATCGTAAGTGCCAACCCAGTTATCCATCGTACCCGCGTATTGACAACAATCCAGCATGATACATATGCTGACCGGATGAATATCCTCAGTCTAATCTACAGTATTCCGTTGCCCGCCCACTCCCCAACCTCCGGATATGCATCCTCTTCTGTTTCCGTTTCTACGACCTCCACACAACCCTCCTCACCCACCTCCACCTCCCCGGGCTCAGAAGCCTCCGATAGCACGCGTTCCAGGACTTTGTCAACCTCTTCAAGACCCTCTGCCGATGAATACCGTGGCTCGTCAGAGACCGCCAGACCGCATCCCGATGAATCGGACGGTGTACTGGCGATTGGGACAGCCATGTTCACCATGGATACATCGCTATCACCTCGCACACCCGTCGGCCCCGCCGTGCATCCATACGCCGCTCCGAGCTCAAGTTCACAAGCGGTATCAGCACCGGCGACCACGCATCGTGTCTCTGTCGCGACTCCGCCACGACCTCAGGTTGGACGACCACGCGCGTCCTCGACTTTACCACCACCAGCCCCGCCCCCAACAACGCTTCCTCCCCCGGCTCCGCCCATTGTTGAGCCCCCACCAGAGTCGGCAATCTCGCCTAAACCGAGACATCTTGATGTTGGCATCGCGGTCAGTGGCCGAACTCGAGGTCTGTCGGTAAGTCACAAGCGCACGGGTTCTGCAAGTAAACTTGCTGCACTCCAGGAAGAGGCAGAGCGGTCAGACGACAGGATTGTAGTTCAACCCGAGCTCCTTGCTCCCGGCGATGAGAGTGATTCAGGACGGTCGCGTTCTCGGAGTAACCAGCGAGGTCATGACAGGGAGTCGCATCCGCTCCCTCCTCTGCCATCTTCTTCACCGATGGACTCTACTTCCACGCCGCGAGCCGCCGCTAACGGGGGTTCCGTGCCACAAACTCCTTCAAGTCCTCAGTTCACCGCACGACCTCGAGGAAGCTCGACGGTCTCAACACGGTCGGAGATGGCGCCGTCGACTCAGCCGTTAATTAATCCATCAACCACGATGGGAACCATCTCTCAGAGGCGAAATAAAACATCCGCCCCTCCCTCTACAACTACTAGTAGCGGGTCTTCGCCCACCGAGCATCACGCGTCCGTTAGTACTAAACTGACCTCGTCATCTCTACCCGCCGCCACGGCCGCCAGTCTGGGCATGCCCGGACGTTCGCGTGCATCGTCGCAACCGGGACGACGGCCATCTAATGCAACCTCCAACGGACACCCATTCCCTCCACAGACGGCGGGAGCCACTGTTCAGCAGACCATCCTCCCGCCACGGAAAGTATCGATACCCTCAAAGTTGAATCCGAATGCACCCAATGCCCCTCCTCAAATTACGATCAACACTGCATTGCTATCGCCTCCACTGGCACCCATCATGAACACGATCGCACCGCTAGTTCCTCCACCACCGATACCACATGGAAATATACCCGCCACGCCCATGTCACCGTTACCCCCGTCGGCACCTACAGATCCGCTACGAAAACCGTATCACATGATGCATCTGCTCCGTCAGACCATGACCTCCAAGACGGGTGGGTACATTACCCGACGGCTGCACGTTCCCCAGGAAGTGTGGTCTCAGGGAGGTGCGAAGTTGACGAATATACCTGAGAAAATTCGAGTGGTCGAGGTGCTTTGCTCGGCATTGGAGGAGCTGCAGAGTGCAAGTGCCGACTATTTTGGTGCTGGCAACGTGAGCAGTGGGATGGCGTTGGGTATTGGCAGTATTGGAAAGAAGGAAGGGGATCAATGGGCAGCCAAGTTGGAGGAATTCTCGAGTGTGTGTGACGGTGTGGTTGGGAACTTTGGAAAGAAGCTCGGTGTGGGCGAAGGTTTTGTGACCAAGAAGAGCACGGGTGTAAGTCAAATTAATGATGTTGCTGTCTTATGTGTGTTGACAAGGGTGCCTGTTTAGGTTACGTCTTGGGGAGGCAAACTGACACGACAGTTTGACAAATTCACGAACGGAAAGAAGTACGTATCAATATATCGTGCATATATACCCGCGATACTGACAGCGATTTCGAACTAGCCTTGACTCTCCCGCGCTCTATGTCCAAGGACTATCGAAACTATTCCAACAAGCCCAAATTTTGGACGAGCACACCAAGGCGATCACATCCCAGCCCATAGCCCCGCTTTATGCTGTATTCACACCAGAACTTCGGACAGCACTCGAACTGAAATTGAGACACGCGTCAGAGTTCTTTGCCAAGGTCGTCCTCACATTCGTAATTCGAGACATGGCGCTCCTTCTTGACAAATATGTCAAGAAATGCGAAAAGTGGCTGGCGGAGTAGATCTCACGATCACCCTTCCTTTCCATTCTTCTTGCTTTCTTTCCATTACCCTTGTTGTGCACATTTTGTCTCCATCATTCTCAACCCATGGTATTCCCCCACACATTCAGCGTCGTCTCCAGGTCTCATGCAATTTTTCTTTTCAATTCTCCCTAGTCTTTGTGTGACAGTTTGTGGAGTTGACCAACTACGCAATTGTAATTTTATGCTCAGGATTAGAAAACTCACTGGATCTTCCTCCTTCTCTCCGCTGTTTCCCCTGGCTCTCTGTTTCTCCTGTCGTGTTTCTCTTTGTCTCTCCATCGGTTCTAATCACCCTCCCCCCTTAAGCGACACCACATTTTGTACTTATTTCTGTCCGCGTGTGTATCGCTCTTCCAATCGCAAATCCTTGGGGCATCGCGGTAGTATGATACTTTTGTTCTTCACTTTTGTGTTGTTGTCCTCTTCTCACATTTGTCCCATAGTATTTCTGCTTAATTGTACATACCGGTGAATGTACACGGCTACTATGAAAGCCATGACATTATATTACAGGGCAAGCTCGAGATATATCCAAGAGCACAAAACTACCAATTTCATATTCCACACGATAAATGACATGAGCGAACTAGTTTGGTTTACATAGAGGGGCTATTATACATCCAGCTAAGATTATGTTACAAAACAAAAGCCTACGACTGACCGATGAAAGATAAGTTATGCCACAATTGAAGATGGGATGAGAGTGATTGATGACCAGGCGGAGAAACGAATTTCACAAGTGTCCCTGATAGCAGGAGAATAGGGCACGAGTTTTAGTGCGATATGTTGGCACCAGGCCCGCGATAGACTGGGACGAATTCCGGTTCGGGAGTAGGATCTTTCCCGCGAAGCCTGTTGAGAATTCGGAGGCGAAGAACTAAAGCGGGTTCTATCGTTAAGCCAAGGACACAGAGCGAAAAGCGATTGAGTGAGGAACCTACGTAGATCCCGTCGAGTGTTCTCATCCGGCACCTCTTCGTCTTCAGAATCTTGCAGAGGGTCAGTGGTCGTCATCAAATGGAAGGCCTCTGTATGAAGAATGAGGTGAGATTGCCCGGGACGATTGGATACGTCTGTGCTTACGTTCGACGCTGGTCCTACGGGGCACAGGACCAGTATTCTTCACTTCATCCGCAAGATTCTTCCCGTAATTCCTCGGCGCCGCCACAAAAGCAGGCGTGGCCGCGAATTCATTTAAAGCATGTTGGAAGGGGAGGGGCAGGGCTTGACGTGATTCGCCGCGTGGCTTGCGAGTGCGTCTGCGAACAGGCTTGCCGTTCGTCGACTGCGGCTGAGCTTGAGCTTGAGTCTGATTATCGGCACTTGGCTTTGAACTCGGATTTGGGTATGGGTCGGCTAGCGACCGAGGGGATGGATGAGCGAGGGGAGGAGAAGGCGCGCTGAAGGTCTCGGGCTCCCGCTGTACCGATCCATGCGAAGGTGTCTCTCTTTGGATAGATAGTCTACGGAAAGCCTCGATGGGTCGGGTCGACATCGAAAAGAACACGTCTGGCTCAGGCAAACCGCTAGTGATAGTTGAGATAGGGGGGAGTTGAATGGGGGTCGTTGATGATGACGGTTCAGGAGACACCGGGCGCAGAGTATACAGCTGCCGTGGTGTACCGGGAGGAGAGATTGCCATACTCTGCGAGCCGAGGTCTTGTGCCATGCCATTTACTTCTGTTCCATCTACTTCAAATTAGCTTCCTTGGGTCACGTGGTCCACAGTACACACCTTCGTAAGGTGATTGCGCCCCCTCTAACGGAGCAATCATGGCAATGTCTTCAGGTGGTGTGGTCAATGATTGAGCTGGTGGCATAACTTTCGACTTTTTCTTGCGCTCGCCCTTAGCTGTCTTCTGAACGCCTTTGCCTTTCGGTCCAGGCTTGGGCTTCAGCTTCGGCTTTGCTCCATCTTCGCCCTCCGCACCTGGTTCTGGCTCCTTGTCCTTATTGGCCATAAACTCTTTCCTCTGAGAAGACATTTTCTCGCCCCATTCTTTCTCGTCGGGAGGATCGACGTTCTCCAATAGCATTTCCTCTTCAGAAAGGATCTCCAGCCTCGGAATTTTGCCAGGATTCGCATCGGCGAACGAGTCTGCAAAGGGATTTGGGCCGGATCCCTCCAAGTAATGATAGCATAACCAGAGAAAGGCACGTGCTCTGGACTCGGAGGATATATTGATGGGACAGAAGAAATCTTGAATGTCATAGTTGGTTTGAGATGCAAAATGAGTCTGAGAAATGATCTGCCCATCGCGTGAGTATGAAGTTGCTAGGTATTCCACAAATACGTACTGCTGCGTGGGTAGCGAACATAAAAATAAGGTTCACCACAGTCGTCGGGGGAATCTGACCCGAGCGCTGATGTATTGTCAACAAACAGAACGATGGGATACCATGCAACAAGTAACTCACTGATTTTGCTAAGACATCAGAGGGAGTATAAACCTCTGACTGATTCTCGTTCGGCAAGAAGCAAGACTTGAGAATATTCTTGATTCGAGGGGCATCCTGTAAGTTGCCATCCGACTTTTGAAGCGAAGGGATGGGATGATATGTCCTGAGATTCGTCCTTGACTCTGAAAAGACTAAATAGATATGCAACATGAGCATTTGGAACCATAATGTCCAGATATCGGATGGGCCACTGCTGTGATACTCGCGAGGCGAAACCGAACTGCATGCAAGAGAGTCGAGACTATACTTACAAGCCATAGTTGTATTGATCCGGCCAATATTAGACAGAAGAGAAATTTTGGCAAATTCGTTGCCGAAGAGGACGTTGTCGGTCAGTTTGTCCTTTGTGACCTTCGTGGTGCGGGGAGATTGAATGATTGCATTCAAGTACAAGTCGCGGAAGGTCACTTTCGTTCCCGGAGGCTCGCCTCGAATAGTGGGGAACGGGTCCGTGAAGACAGCCTTGGTGTCTGCGAAAAGATAGTACAATAGGTCATATTGCAGATCCGCTCGAGACAGGGGTTCGCCATCCGAGTGTTTGACAGCGAAGTTGCGTTTATTTCCCTGCAGACTATTGAACGGTCAGAGTGTGTGTGCAGGGGGAAGATAGAGCATACCCAGGGTTAGGCATGATGTGTGGACGGAAGAGGGAGGGGGAGGGGAGTGGCGGCCAACGTGCAGCTGAAAGGGACTCGAGAAAGTGACTGGCCGAAAGGAATGCGGAACGCTACTAACCCAAATCGGGATAGAATTACCGGGCCCGATGGGATCTTCGTAGCCTGCAGGCATCCGAAGCATTCATCAATTGACCGCGCCTGATATCAGACTTCCCTCCAGACAATAAAAGCAATGTTGGCCACCTGTGGGCCTTCGTCGGAGAGCCCAGAAATTCACGAATCCTTGCACGAATCCACGACGGCCTCACTATGTGTCGTTGGAGTCCTAGGGTACTCATGAGTTATGTCATAGGTGGGTACAGCGTCCTTCATAACAAGCCCCGCTCGTGATCCCCATCTCGTATTAATTCTTTCATCGCAAGAGCACACACATTTTTTCAGATTGTCTCATCTATCGTTATTCACCCGTCTGTCAGAAGGTTGTGTGCTTCCCTGTTGCGCAGGATGCCCGTCCCTCAATCACAAGGCACCAATGCGAAAGAGATTCTGAGCCAGCACGCTCAGCCCATCTCCTTCAAGAACTCTTCGTATGATCCCATCATACAGGCCATCGGTATGTGTGACTAGATTGACTTCAGTCCTTCTTGTCCTCAATATTGTTACAGGAAATGCACAAGTCGTCTTAATAGGAGATGGCTCGCACGGAACGTATGAATTCTATGCTCACCGGGCGAATATCACCCGTCGCCTCATCGAAGAGAAAGGTTTCTCTGCCATTGCAGTTGAAGCAGACTGGCCAGACGCATTCCGAGTGAATAGGTATATCCATGGTGGTCATATGAAAGATGGCGTCATCAAGGATGCCCGAGATGCGTTGAAAGATTTTGAACGGTATGTCCGCCTTCTACGTCCTGTAACTCCTGTAGTGAACATGAGTAGCTTTCCGAAGTGGATGTGGAAGAACGAAGTAATGCCTTCGTTCATCGAGTATCTTCGAAGTCTCAACGACCGGATCATGAGGGAGACGGGGGATCCCTCTAACAAGGTATCCTTCTACGGCATGGACCTGTATTCTCTGCATCAGTCCGTGCGAGAAGTCATCAAATACCTTGAGAAGGTCGACCAGGAAGCTGCAGAGCGTGCCCGAAAGCGGTGGGTTCATGCACGGTATATTGGCATGCCAGTGATACCTGTTCTCATCACCTTTGTTAGGTACAACTGCTTTGAGAGGTTCGGCGAAGATACGATGAATTACGCGTACCTCAGTCAATTTGGGCTCGCAAAAGTACGTGCCACTGGTCATATCGATCGTTCAGAAATGCTAAATTGATATGCTTCTAGACTTGTGAGAAGCAGGTCATCCTGAACCTCAGAACTGTGCTCAAGAATCGTCAAAAATATATCGAGGAGTCGCTCCCTGTTGGCGAGAACCGTTGGGGTCACCCCTCGGAGGAACAGTTCATGGCTGAGATGAATGCACTCGTCGTCCGGGACGCCGAGGAATACTATCGCACAATGCTAACGGAGGACACCAAGAGCTGGAACTTGAGGTGTGCGATTACATCAGGTTACGACGACTGGTCATTGATCATGTTGTCAGGGACGACCACTTTGCCCGCACACTAGTTGAGATTGCGAGGCACCTGGGAACAACTTCATCTGACGGGTCCACACGAAAACAAGCTAAGATAGTTGTCTGGGCCCACAATTCACATATAGGCGACGCCAGGTATACTGACATGGGCCGGCGCCGCGGTGAGATAAACGTCGGTCAAAGGTGCCGGGAGCTGTTTGGCGAGGAAAACGTATTCAATATTGGCTTTTTGACTAACCGGGGAACAGTCACCGCTGCGTACGAGTGGGATGAACCGCCGCAGCTGTTCACCTTGAATTCACCAATCCCGAATTCCATCGAAAAGGTCTTTGACGAGAGTGTGAACCATGACTCCGTTGTAATCACACGCAAAATTGAAAGTGCGCTAAATGGTGAAAACCAAAAAGTCGAAGAATCAGAGCAACTCACCACGTAAGTAAACCTTCTATGGTGAACAAATTCTCGATAATTTATTGCTATTCCGTCAGACTGTTGAATCAGCCACCAAGGTATCAGCGATTCATAGGTGTCATCTATCGCAGTGCGACCGAAATACCCTCGCACTATTCCAAGTGCAGCGCTGCGGATCAGTATGATGCCATCGTTCACCTGAAACAATCCCGTGGCATTGAACCAATCGAGCCAGAGGACACTTGGAAGGGGCTTAAAAGAGGTGAATTGGACGCTACCTTCCCGTTCGGCGAGTAGAAGCGTCAAGATATGTGAGGGAGGGATGGGAAGGGAAGGGAAAGTGAAGTATCCATATTCTATGTGTTTTGTAACCTTACAAATGTTTTTTCTAGGCTGTGTATCATGTTGTAGTAAGTATTTCACCGCAATCAACAAATAAATAAATTGCGTTACAAGTATCACTTGCCTTCCAGCGCATCCCCTGGGAGAATGGGTCCCGCAAGCTGAGGGAAGACCTAATGGTGCCGCTGCAGCGACGCACGCGAGCCAAAGAGTGAAAAAGAGGGACTAACATGCGATTAAGCTGGTGATCCGTGAACTTCCTTACTTGTCATTCTGACCGTCGACGGGAACTACACGAACCCCGTACACGAGTGCTGCTCCCGAACTGGCTGATGTCTTGTTAATGCTAGGTCTTGTTCCGTTGCTGTCCGTACAGAATCTACAACGCACCGTGTTCCGCTGCGTCTCAAATCAAACACCATCAATCGGTAGGAGTACGCGCTGGGAGCCCAACTACGTGGCTGTGTGACGCGCCCTGGATGAAGCTCATATACAGTCGCCATCATTCACTTATGAGTTCTTTTCTTCTTCGGACCTCCTCCCCTTCTGTCTGTTCTCAACTCTCTCCTCGATGCTGAGCATCGTTCTGAACTATACTCATAACTAATTCATGACAACCATTCCTTTCTTTCTAGGGACGCTTACGATATTTATTCTCTGTATCCTCCCCTCTCGAGCCGCTGGCGTGCTTCGGAACGTTACGATTGTCAACCATGACCTCATGAGCTTTTCAAGCTTCTCTTCCGGGTGGCGAATAGTGCCCTATCCTGGCACCACGGGAGAAATGTTGCTACTCGGACAAGAAGGGCATAGCGTCATTGACATCCGGTTACCTGGTGGGTTGTCTTTGCTTCTGTGCCGAATCACAGATAGCTTCTGACTACGGAACTTTGAAGGTAACACCGTCGCAGTGTATCTCCTTGGCCTGAAGGATCCGGTGTCACGCTCGCAATTTGTTGCATGCTTGGATTGCACTGATGAGTCGTCGCGACGCGTTGAATTGGTCAACGCATACGATTCTAATGATGATGACTTGCAACCAACAGTAAGTTGACAATTTTGACTACATATTTACTTTATCTCTCACACACGTGCTTCAGGTCTTGGCCTCATTCGTGGAGTTGGATGGTGAGACCCCTCATAATCTGCGGATAGCTACGTTGCGGAACACAAAAAGCCCACGAATCATGGTTATGTTGTACGGTATTGTGGTGACTGTGCAGTCAGGAAGTAAGTCGTCAGTTTCACGACCGCGCCTTACACCATTGACCATTTTCTGATCGCTTCGGATGTCGCTCCATCTACAGATGATGAATTTGCGGAAGCACAATCCGTTCCTGCAGTTTATCCTGGCTCTGCTTTCCACTCGATCTCCCCAATTGATGGGTTTAGCTTTGCGAACAGGCATGGTCAACTTCCCATTCAGGGAGTGTCTTCATGGCAAAGCGGAGCCATACCCATGGATATGGTGGACACCATTGCCGCTGGGGTGAAGTCATCACAAATCACCGACAACTCTGGAGCTGCGAGCTTCAGTTCTGTCAGACCATTACGCGTCCTGAATACCGAGGCAGTGACGTTTACCAACCGTGTCCCTGATTTCATTGCTATACCTGATGATGCCTCTTCAACCGGGTCGCAACTTGCCAGCCCAGATACGCCATCTATGACGGCCGTCACTGTGACGTTTGGACCATACACAGTTGTCATCCCGGTCACTATTGCACCTCCATCCCCTTCAAGTCCGATACCATCTGGGCCAGTCACACTGTCATCTCTTTCGATTACCGTGACAGCCTCACCGACATCTATTTTTCCTTCCGGAGCAACTACAAGTGCACCTGACCCGGTTAGCTCGGTAGGTAGCAGCATGACCAGTTTCACGGTCACACCTTCTCCAACTAGTCAAGCAACGACCGCGACGGCAACAGAAATCCCAACTATCTTGCCGTCAACTGATGTGACGACTACGATTCCACTGAGTAGCTCTACGTGAGTGACTCTGCTATTTACAACCCTTCGCTGCTGACATCTACAACATTTCAATCTAGCACTAGTGCAACATCCAGTAGTCCATCTACTGCGGCTACGACGAGTTTTACTGGCACCTCGTCCTCGTCGCCATCTACTGGTTCTCCCTCTTCCTCCACCACGACAAGTACCGGAAGTTCGACCATCCCAACATCAACGAGTGCGGCGCCTTCAAGCAGCACTACTCATCCCTCCTCGACGTCGACGTCCGCACTCCCCTCAAGTACTACACTATTGTCCAGTAACAGTGCATCTGCATCTGCAAGTTCGACTTCTGTGGCATCCTTAAGCAGACCTTCTTCCGTTAAGAATGTCTCTTCAACCGTCACATTGAGTGCCTCGTCTCCAACTTCCGCTGCCACGTCCGGATCATCGAGTCAAACGGATACTTTGTCTACAACACGCTCCAGCGGCCAATCAGCTACTGTCACCGTTACCGATCCACCACAGGCAACAGTGACAGTGACCGATCCCGCAGCCGCAAATGCGCTGGCTTCCAACAAATCTCTCTCTACAACCCTTATCGCCGCCGTAGCTGTATTAGCGAGTCTGACATTTCTTTCAGTATTATTGGCGGTGGTTATGATTGTGCGAAATGCTCGAAAGCGCAAGAGGTCATTTGACAACATTGAAAACGGCGCGAACATGATTACCCCATTTCCGCCGCCGCCGCCAATTACTCGCAATTCGTACACTACGCGATATTTTGGCGACGGATTTGTACCGTCTCCAAGGCAGTTTGAGAGGCAAGATAGGGAAGGAGTTGACGAATACCAGCCTGGACAAGCCGGTGAGTTTCTTTCCGTCAGGCATTCAAGCACTACTATTGAAGCATTGGATCTGAGCAGAGTCTTCTCCACAACCTCCCCCGGTCCCAGTACGGAGTCCACTTAGGGATTCACAATTTCCGAATAGAATATCAGCATGGATCACACGGAGTCCTCGAGAGCAAACGCCGCCGTGGGGGTAGATCAAAGATATCCTGTAAGATACAAAAATCGTTCGAGAGGGAATGGAATGGGATGGGATTTTCAACTACACTATTAAGAAAAGTATGGTGGCAATTAACCAATAAGAAAAAGGTCAAATCATACGGTAACCCTGCAAGAGGTGGGTAGGAAATAATTGTAGTGATGTACGGAAATGCTATAAAGAGATACAATGACTGGATAAGAAGGAGTATGTGCTGAGAGGTAACAAAGGAAACGAATTTACACCAAAGGATATATGCGACAACGTGGTATCTATCCAACACGACATAGCCTGATGAAAAGAGAAACAAAAAGCATGAATAAACGAAGAAAGACACGTATCCTTAATCTGTAGGATGTCAGACTAGAACTCGGTTACGCAAGGAGGAGTTCGCACCTGTGCCCCAGCATTCGCTGAAGTATTCCATGACCTCTATTACGACCTGACTTTTGAACATGAGAGCATGATCGGCACCTTTGACTACCTTCACGGAACATTTATCGGGTCCCATGGTATTCTCAAGCCATCGTACGACATTCTCGGCAATCCTATCGTCTCGATCACCATACCACACTCGCACGTTATGTGGATATGCCGCATAAGAAAATCCCCAGGGCTGACGGTCGTGGTTCAGAATCTGTAGGAGATCGCTATGGGTGCCCTTTGCGGACTCTGCATGCGAGGCAGCGATCAGAGCGTTCCCCAAAGCTGCCTGGTAAGAAGCAGCGGGATTCGGGTTTGTCTCGGTCATGGTCATCGGAGATGGAGGAAGGGGTGGCACAGGCGGGGGCGGTGGAGGCGGAGATCTTGTAGGTCCAAATGATACGGAGCGACGTCCTCCAGCGCGTGGGTTGGAAATAGGCGTACCAATTTCTGACACTGCAATACTCGAACGTGCAGAGAAGGGTTTCGTCGGCGGTGTCGACGATGACTTGATTCGGACAGTATCGGACCAATCCACATCGTCCAACCCCAGACCTATCTCCGGAGATGGCAGGGAAAGTGGTGGAGTTGACGTTTTCCTGCTATTTGACGAAGATTTGCCTTTCAAAGAGCCCATTGAGCGTAACGCCTTCAGACGTTTGCCGCTGTTTGGCTTTTCTTCAGGTGATTGAGGAATCGATGGACTCATGCCACTCTTCAACCTCCCCAAGAATCCTTTCGAAGGTTTCCGAGAAGCGGTCGCACGCTTGGTTTCGCTCACTGTACGACTTCGCGTAGAGCAGGAACTCCGGCGACCCAAAGTGCTTCTGCTCTCGAACCGGCCATCGAAGTCACGCAGATCGTCATAGTCACTGAAGACACCAGAGCCCATGCTAGGCCGCGGTTCACTTTCCGAGGGAGATGAGACGAGGTTCCGGGAAACCGAAGTATCAGAAGGGCGTGAGGGCGTAGACGTTGCGGTAGACGGCCGTGAAGTTTTCACATCGAAGCCAATACCTTCGTATGCAAGGGTCGGCGGTTTGCCAAGCATCCACGCCTGAACCTTCCATTCTGCTGCTTGTGCGGTCTTAAGGATGCCATTTGGGACGTACTTCAACCACTTATAACCAGCTGTACAATGTGACGCATGTGAGTGTTCTGAAGATGTAGTTGCGCCTGATCATGCGTACCTCCTTCCCCGCCACCGACCCAAGGGGCCAATAAGCAGATATCGCCTCGAATCCGTTCCGGAAACTTGTTGGCGAAAGCTAGAGCATAAGGAGCACCTGCAGAATGTGCCATAATGCTGCACTGGTCAATATGTAGCTGATCAAGGATCTCCTCTACAACACCAGCCCACTCCGGGATACCTCGAGCGGACTTTGCTCGAGGAGTGTCCGTCCGACCTAATCCCCATCTGAGGCTACATTAGCATGCATCCTGCGAGACAAACGGGAGTGTGTATGTACCTGTCGATCGTGATGAGCCTAATGCCGAGGCATTCAGCCATCTCATCATACAAGCCCATAATCTGCCTCACGCAGCCAAGACCTAGAAACACAACTAAAGGTTTACCCGATGGGCTCCCCAAATCCGATAGACTGACAGTAAGAGGCGCTTCCCGTGAAGCATGAGGGCCGCGAGTGCACTTCAGAATCGTAGTCAAACGACTCGAGCGGAGGTATTGTGCAATAGCCTGAGACGGTGAATTGGCATGTTTGGTAAGCGAGGATATGTCTAGAGGGGGAAGGTGTGGTTGGTCGGAAATTGTTGAGTGTGAATAGATTGATGAATTGCGCCTGGGTTCAGACCTAGGGGAAGACAATGTTCGAGCATCATTGACCGGGCTAGGGTGCGGCACGGCTGACATATATGAATATCCAGTTGAAGGTCGACTAACGGGTGCTATGATAGATGTTCTCGCCTGATTGCGAATAGTCTGACGGATTTCCTCTGCGATGGTATCTACCGACGACCTGGTGGTAAGATCTCCTTCTTCATCCGTGGGCAGAGGATCGGGCATTACTGCTATTGGTTCATATGGTATGCTTTCAACGGTTGAGACGCGTCCATTGCTATGCAACGACGAAGTTTTTCGCGAAAGACCGGGTTTGGAGCGGGCTTGTTGAGAGGGAGGTGCATGAGCACGAATAATTTCGGAGATGGATGGTGCGACTGCCTTGGCCTGGGTCGGGGTAGCCAAAGGTTTTGCGTCATCGTCATAAATGGACGAGCCGCTGTGACCGCTGTACACACTCAAGTCATCCTTGGAAGGCCCGGTCTGTAAGGTACTCTTGGTCACAGTAATGGTAGACGCTGCGCGCGATGATCCAGGTCGATGGGTTTTGTAACGTTGTGGATGCTTTGAATGCTTCGAGTGGTGGACTTCATCGTCGGAGCTCGAGTCTTGGTGTCGTGACGCTTTGCGTGGCAAAGGCCCTCCTAGCTTGATTCCGGGGGGAGGAGTAGGCAATGGCGGGTGATACAGTGGGTGGTGTCCAGATTTGCTGATTTTTGGAATGCGGCTGGATAATCCCCCGGAGCCCATGAAATGGTCGTCGGCAGCATAGCCGTTCATGCCATCCACGAGCGCGTCCATGGTTTCCACGCCAGCTACTGGCGCAGCTACCATGACCGGAATGGAGAAGATAGAGCCCCGAAAAGACAGGTCGTCTATCGGCGTCTGGGGATATGGGTCGAATTGGCTCAGGCTCGACGACCCAGAGTCGCGGAAGGGATAATTGACAGATCGAGTAAGGAACGTCTGCTCAGAGTCGCGAGTTGTTGAGGGGCGGTGCCAGGTAGGATTGGTGTCTTCGGTGGCGGAAGAAAGCGAGGCATCGTCAACCGTAGGGAAATCAAAGATGTCAGCCTCTGCGCGGTCAAGGTCGTCGCGCTTTGAACGCCTGCCAGTCCCAACCCTCGACAAGCCGCCGTGCTGCGACCCATGGCCAGTTTTCGAGCCTGACCTCGATCTGCTCCCAGAAAGCGGGTATGGGCGAGAGACTGACGGTGAGTCGGAAGGGATGTCATCGTAGTCGAAGTGCTGATAGGAGGACGGGGAATGTCCGGAAGTCGTCGGTCTTTGACCCAAGGCAGCATCTGCGCTCTTCTTCTCCTTGCGGAGGGAAAGAAAGGATGACTTCTTGCTGGGTTTCCGATGAGTGGAATGGTACGAGTTCGACATGGAGGCGGACGACGGGGAGTGATGCAGCTTTGTGGCCATGTCAACGTCTAGAGAACTGCTAGCGAGGGTGAGTACAAACGAATGGAAAGACTCGGCGAAAACAAAAGCGGGTGTGAAGCTTCGAGTTTGACGACGTCCTCGTCGACCAGGACGGAGAAGACGGCGGACACCGCAGGACACCGTGGTCCGTCTGTTCTCTCTCCCTCGACAATTCAGACTCGGGCCAAACAACGCACAACAAACGGCGCAGGCGCCACCAGACTCAGACATATCTCTATTTAAGCGAGCGAGCATCTATACGGTCGGTAACTCTGCGGTAACTACTACTAGTGCTACCCCAAGCGAGTACGGTGGTCCCCAACACCCTGCCAACCTGGGACGGAAACGCGCTTCAAAGCGGGCAGCGAGCGAGAGCGCAGCAGATCGTGAATCATATCCGGAGTAACACTCTGCGTACGCTCCCCTTCGAGGACAAGCTCTTCCAAGTTCACGAATGCTCGGGCAATCGCCTGCAAGGAGCCCTGCTGCAGCTGTACATTGACCAGGTGAAGGCGTCGCAGGGAGGGGAGAGGGATGAGCTTCTCATCATATATGGCGCCGTGATCCAACCCTCCCCTTACTACGTAGTGGAAGGATTCAAGATTGGTGCACCATCCCAACACTTGACGCAGCTGCTCGTCCGTGTCCAGATCGGTGTATCCCGAGATACGTATCCTGCGCACAGTGTCCCAGCAGCCATAGCAGAGATGACTCAGGTCCCCCGGAAAGACTATCACATTGTCGAGAATAATGTCCGTCAACTGCAGTGCATATGGTGTGGTCGGGTGAGCAATGACCAGGCGGACCCAATGAAGCTCGAGTCGAGAGAGGCCTGATAATTTGGCAGCCATCTGCCGATCCCAATCCAAAGGTGGTTCGAGGCCATGCACTCGTCTCAGTGTGCTGCCGTCGATATGGAGTGAAATGAGTCGTTCGCTATATAGCGAAATGATTTGCCAGGTGGCGTAAATGGCGAGAAATCCCCCAAGGGTGACCTCACGAAGTCCTCGGATGTGCAGAAGGGACCGTGCATTATGCCAGTGCAATTGGTTTGGATTATCTGGAGAAAAAATCAAGAAGGGGTTCTCGTCACTCGAAGATATTGCATGCATGGCAATACCGCACACAAATGAACGAAGCTGAGAATTCTCCCGAATGGTGTTTGCGAGAGCAGTGCAAGCCAAGGGCGTCCATAGTATGGGTCGAGTATATAATCGCCTTCTAGACGGCAACAGCCAGGCTGCTGAGACGAGACAGCAGTTAGCTAGGTCGCGCTGCGATCCCGATGCCCAAACATCGTCAAGAATGCTAGGTATCAGGTCCTCCACGATGCGCATTCTGTCTATTACTTAGAGATGAGATGAAGTTCATGGCACTGGATGAGCCTCACCATAAAGCTGTTATCACTGCTATCAAGTGCAACAACTGTGGTGCAGCCAGGTAGGTAGAACAATTGTCCTTGCGGTGATGGCCTGTTGTAACTTCTTATCCCGGGCCTCAGGAGGCTACTGTACCGCCCCCCGGTAGAGGTTGCAAAGCCTTGGCAAAACGTCTATTGGCAGGCAGCCTGAGTAGGTATCTCATGAGCATACTATGCAAGTTGACACCCACCGGTACCACCTCCTACGGCAGTTATATCCTCTAAGCCTAGGATACCCCACTGCAGCCTCCCTGAATGTGCAGTGAATATTCAATATTATTGCCGCGTCCGACGAGCTTCGAGCCTTCGAGCTCGAAGCAGGGTCTGATTCACGCGTCGTGACGTAAGTTACGTACCCGGCCCATTCACGGTGCCTGAGCGTAAATGGTAAGTCTTTTTGTTGCTTCTCTGGTGAACTTGTTGATGCAGCTCGACGCTCGACATTCATTTCGAAATATTCAGATCTCATTACTGTAATCATCGCCGACATTTACACTTGCTCAAAGCTGAACGAATTGAACTGAACTTTGATCCTCACAGTGGACCCATGCAGCATCGCTGTCCGATCTCAGCTATGAATAAGGACAAGTCCGCTCTGGAATGCCTCTGATAAGCCTCCGAACTCCCACTGTCGCATGTGCAACAGTCAGAAAACTCCCTCCCTCATGTTCTTTCTTTGATAAGATAGCATGGCGACACCGTGACATTCCCAAAATTTCCCAGTGCTGCAACCTTGACTGTCATTTTCTGCGACTTTTTCCTCGGATATGGCCACTCCGCGTAAGGGGCAGCTTCAGCCGCCTGATGGAAATAGGTACGAAGCCATATTATGCGGATAATCCGACCGAGTCTCTCACATATAAGCCTAGGAATCTTGTCGCCTTTTCCCTTGGTCACGGTGTCAACTTGAAGAATCCAACATGAGTCATTCGGAAAAGCAAGATCAAGAAGTCTCCCTGCGTATACGTACCGACGATGTCCACCACGAAGATGTTTTTGGGGACGAACGAGGGCATGACATACAGTATAAAACGCTGTACTGGCAGGTACGAACCACGGGGATTGTCCCAAGTCGTCTCAACTTGAATACTCAGATTTTAACCCTTGTAGTTTGTGAGCCTCCTTATGATAGCGGAAATTGTGAGCAATGGTATGCTATCCCTTCCGAATGCCATGGCAGCTGTTGGTCCGTATTTCTGCATCTTAAACTGGGAGTCCATGAGATGTGACGTACCTCTATGTAGGGATTGTTCCCTCTCTGATTTTGACCATCTTTCTGGGCATCTTCGGTCTCTTTACGGCCAAGCTCCTAATCGACTTCAAGCTTCATCACCCACATGTGCATAACATGGGTGAGTAAAGCCGGTCCCTACGCGATGACTCGTTTTTCGACCTTCTACCACCTCAAGGGGATGCGGGTCATATCATCTTTGGCACGATAGGCCGTGAGATCCTCTCAGCAGGGACGGTCATTTTTGCGATATGTGGAGTTGTTAGTGTATCACAAACCCAGGGCTGGCTACTTGCACTCACCCACTGTTGTACTCACGCAGGGATCGGTCGTTTTGTCTGGGCAACTCGCTCTGTCTGTCCTTTCGGATAGTAAACTATGTGCCATCCTGTTATTACTCATTTTCTCAGCTGCGACTTTTCTTCTCGCACTTCCTCGCACTCTTGGCCGATTAAGCTGGTTGGCATTCTTCAGCGTTGCGGCAATCACTCTCTGCGGTATACTTGCAATGATCGGTGCCGGGGCAAATCCTGTGCCTGGCAGAACATTGAAACCTACCATTCCTACGACATTCTTCAATGCCTTCCTAGCCATCACTAATCCCGTTCGTATATCTATCAGATTTTGAGACTGATTTTTGTTTTACTGATCAGAATTTGCTGCTAGGTGTTCGCATATGCCGGTAAGTCGGCTGAAGCATTGACCTCTGGCTTGTGCAGCATTTAACAACAAGCCCCTAGGTCACTTCATGTGAGCGACAATCTTCGAAAGTCTCACGACAACTCAAGTAGCGAAAAGGTTCTTCATCCTGATTTCCGAAATGAGCAGGCCACAGGATGCGATGAAGGTGGGCTACATGCTGAATCCCTCAGACTGATTCTTACCTGCGGGCTTTCTATAAAGGCTGCATGGGCTTTGCAAACATTCTCAACGGTGTTTTACGCGGTGTTCAGTCTCGTTGTATATGTATACCAGGGTGAAGATGTCGCAAGCCCCGCGTTGCTTTCACTGCCACCCGTCTGGGCGAAGATTACCTCCGCTGTCGGCCTGCTCAACTTCTTGGTGTATGTCCGAGGTCTCCCCCGTACGCGCCGATAATCTCACACCTTCTTCGATTCAGTGCAGGGGCTCTCTATGCTCATACAGCTGCAAAGCTAGTATTCCTCCGATTATTCAGGCACACACGACACCTACACTCGCATACCGTTCTGGGCTGGTCAACATGGGTGTTCCTCTGCTTTGCAGCAGTAGCTATTGCCTTTGTCTTTGCAGCCGGTGTACCGATCTTCTCCGACCTCATAGGGATATCCGCCTCACTCTTTGCATCATGGTACACATATGGTCTTGCTGGATTCTTCTGGCTTCACGACACGTATTACCTGGGGGAAGGTATCATCTCATTGAAAGAAAAGTGGGCAGGGACTCTGCTCGCCGTGGCGACGATATTGGCTGGCACGTTTATTTGTGTAGCTGGATCGTACGTGTCTATCAAGGTGGGTAGTGTTGCACTATCACAGGTGTACGTCGGGTTGATATTGTAAATCCTAGTTGATTGTTGATGCGTACCGAGGAGGGCTAGTTGGAAAGCCATTCACCTGCTGATGACACGCGTGTACAAGCTTTGGCGTCGTTGAGGCTGTCTTATAGCAAGCCTGCCAGCAAATGCACACTGTACTACAGTACATACATAGTAAACTTCATCCGTCCGACATTCTACCCAAGTTCGATCCATACGTCGCCTCGTTTTGCTGAGTTAACGATTTTGGCTGGTTACTTCAACCATGTAGCTCAGCAGTCTCAGCTCAAGCTTCCAGAGCCAGATTCTAGTACATGAACGTTGAACGTAGAAGCCCTACTCAGTGCATTATGCATAATACATTCTGATTCCGCCGCGTCAGATCTATTACTGAGAGCGGGAAGGCAGTGAATATGAAGTACGTAAATAGATGTGCGTCATACACTCATCAACATTCGAGTTTCACCGTCACTAGTTCACTGGCTGCTGATAACTTCCCGCCGCCTTGCTTGCGTTACCCCTACACCGTACGTACGTCCCCTCGCCCCCAGGGTACCAGACAGTCGCAATCCCAAGTTGGGACTTCTTCCTATCCTGCCATGGGGGCCGATAACTCTGATAGACAGCCAACCCCTGCCTTGCATACAATCCCCATCGCCAAGCGGCCTCGGAAGACTTGGTCGCAGACGCTCAATGCTTTGCTGTTCGTGATTGTCTTCGACGTTGCTTGTCTTATGATAAATGGATTCCAATTCACTGTCCTCCTGCCCATTCGACTGATCCCCTTTTCGACATCCGCGAGGAAACTGTACGATGAGGGCATACGATACAGTAAGGGTGCATTCGGCACTCTCCTCAGTGAGTGATGAATGGCCCTGCGATGATTGACGACTCAACTCTAGTTACTGCAGTCCTCATGTGCCAATGGTTCGCCCCCACTAAGCTACTCATATCATTTGAACGCGAAGGATTGGGGAGTTTCTCATCGGAGGAGATAGAACAATTGGTCGTGCGTGACAAGTCAGGCAAAGTTGCTGCCTTGAGGCTTCCCCAGAAATCCGTCTTGATTGCGAACCATCAGGTAGAGACTCACTATAATAAATGCGTGCATGACGTTATTCCTTGTGCTGATCGTCTGCAACGAGATCTATGCAGACTGGTGGTACGCATGGTGCCTGACCTATTTCATGGGAACACACAAGGATGTATACATTGTTCTGAAGAAGAGTTTGAAGTGGGCACCTATAGTAGGCTGGGTACGACACCAACATAGTCATTATTGGGATACAGCACTGATATCGCTCAAAAAGGGGATGCAATTCTATGATTTCATCTTTCTCGCGCGTTCATGGGCATCGGATCGTCTCCATCTATCCAAGAGCCTGGCCTGGCTTGGACGGAGAGCGGAAAAGGAGGACCTACCACTTACGTTCATATTGTATCCGGAAGGGACTCTTGTCAGCGAAGACACAAGACCCGTCAGCAAGAAATATGCGGACAAGCTTGGTATAGTACGTCTTTCCGTCAAGTCAACGTAGAAGTTTGTTTATTTATGTACGCTTGGTCAGCCGGACATGCAACACACACTATTACCTCGGTCGACTGGCTTGCACTATTCGCTGCGTTCCCTTGCTCCGAAAATCCCGCGATTGCAGATGATTGATATTACCATGGCCTATCCAGGCTGGTGCTATTCGTATGTGTCTTGCAGCCTTGTCCTGACGTTTTGTTTGTTCCAGGTATCCCGCCCTTCGGATACGGCCAAGCATACTACACGCTACGATCCATTTTCTGTGACCGAGTACCTCCTCCCGTTGTTCACATGCATATCCGGTGTTACGACGTTGCGAAAGAGGTCCCTATAGGCGATTTATCCTCGAGTCATGCACAGGCGATACCCAGCGGAGGAGCGGCTAAATATGACGCAGTCGAGATTTCCGTTCCGGAGAAGGAGAGGGAGAGGTTTGACCTTTGGTTGCGGGAGCGATGGAGAGAGAAGGACGAACAGATGTCCAGGTTCCTGGAGACTGGGTCCATGGTCAGCGACAATCATTCCCGAGTAGAGATCCCTCTGGAAGTGAGGCACAAGCGGGAGATCTTGGATGCCTTTTGCTTTTTCATCCCAGCGTTGGTGGGGTGGGTGTACTCAAAGCTGCGATGAGAGAGGTGCTGAGAGGATGGACTTTTTGGTTGGACACATTACTAGGCTCATTTGGACTTACTCTGTTGTGTGTACGAAACCCCTGTACTTCATTTACCTGGTTCAAATTGTCCCATAGCACCAGAGGCAGGTTCTTTGACGAAGGTTGCAATGACAGCAGATGCGATTCGTTGCGTAAGAAATGACTACTAGGGCTACTTTTGTAGGAAAGGTCATAACGATAAATCATCAATGGCCTAGAGCCTGTTGACGTTGCTCTTCGATGCGCTTTACCAGGAAGAGGCTAGTGTCAAGGAATCGCTCGACACAATTGGCGAGGCATCCTTGTTCATAGCGCGAGAAGGAGCTGGAGGGAGTACCCGTGATGCACCTTTGGACAATTGTCAGCTATCGTCGCTTTTTAAAGGAGAATCACAGGCTCACTTGTCCCAGCATGTGCTCGTCAAGGTATGGATGGATGAATGCAAGCGTGCCTGGGCCTGCTCCTGCTCCATGAAGGTAGCAAGCTCTTTCTAATGGAAATGTCAGCGACGCCGAGGGTCAGAGGGCCTGTGACTGCACCTGCGTGGCCTCGTCAAACTTGTCCGCCATGGTGTTGTTCTGGATAAAGAGCGAGCGCCCGTTTTCGTGGCCGAGGAAAAGAGCAAGATGGATCGGGCGCCATCGGCCCCGCGCTTCTCCGATGCACGGAGTCGCCGTGGCATTCAAGTGGCCCTACGTACGAGAACTCGTCGTCGCTGGTTGCTGGACGTTGCGGCAGAAAGAACAAAAAATACGGGACGTATCGAGTACGTATCGTGGGGAGCATGTCAATTCCACAAACAATGCGGAACACGTAACACACAATACACATAAAGCTCGTTGCCATGATGATCCAAGACAAGAGCGTGCTTAATTATCTCGAGGAAGCAGACATGGCCTCTCGTGCTGCATGGAAAAGAGAGCATGGCCGCGCGGGGGGCATCTGACACGGTCGACAATACAGTCGCAGGCTGGCGAGCGAGTGCGCCCGATATCGATGTCAGAATATGTGTGTACGCTTCCAGAAGTGCAGTCGCGAGTGAGACGCATGGATGAGTGCAACTAGTACGCGAGTGAGCCTGCAGCAGGAGGACGCACTGGCAGCACTAGTCCTGCAGGGCAGCCGGACTGCAGCAGATGATTTGCATCCGCGAAAGCTCGCCAGATCGAGATCGCTGCGCAAACTTTCAGCCACAAGGGCAACAGGCAACCACCGCTTTTTCTGCTTGCAGGTTCCTAGTATGACACTCACTACCTTATACTCCCGTTACTATGTTTGCAGCCTCTCTTGTTTCTAAACGTTCATTCTAGTTTGAGACTTTGCTGTAGCGTCCCTCTATTTGTCTAATTCTTCTCTTCAGGTCTTCGACTAGACCTTCCTCCTGGGTGTAATTCTCCTCTTCTGCTATCGTGATTGTCCTCCCACTGATCCACATCGCTCACTCATCCATACAGGTTACACGTGAGGCTGCTTTGGGAAATACTGCATCTTCTGCCGCCACGTTATAAAAGCAGTCCCTTCGTCCACTTTGACGCCTCGTCCCAATTCTCGGCAATCCGGTCAGTGTTTTGGCCTCGTGTGTCCTGCTCCCTCTCTGGAGGAATTCCCTCTTTCATGGCGTCATCTGCCTCAGCAGACCGTCTGCACTTGCCATCAGGCTCCCAGCAGTGGAACGGCCAGTCGGTCAACACCCCGTAAGGACATTCTTGCGTCGTCCAGGCATTCATGGATACTAAACAGTTTTGCTGACATCCGCAGCCCCCAATACTTGGGCAGGAAGACTCTTCCAATCAAACGGAGCGACGCAGAGCCTCTCACCCGCGAGGATCTGCAGTATGACCTCCTATATTTCATTTTTGCCGACTCTACTCGAGCCTTTGTAGACGCGATGGCGCCGGGAGGACCGCTGGTCAATTTTTGCGACCTCTATGTGAACGCATTGTACAACTCCACAAAGTGTTCCAAAGTTCTCAAAGACAAGATGGTCGAAACTCCCGAATTCGCTATAGAGTTTGCAAAGATTGCATTGCTCACTAATGTGGGTAGGATAAACACTACAATGGCATGTACGTGTGCCCCTATCCTCTGCCTGCCAAGTGGAGCCGTTGATTTTTCGCAGTCTTCCCCGAAATGAAGACCGCTTTGCGAAGCTATCATCCCGTGCCTTCACTCCAAAAGACGGACGGCAACCTTCAGGATGCACCCCGAATAAAGAACTGTCTCAAAGCAGCTCTTCTCCCAGGCGAATTCAAAGGAACGCCGCCCTCCACACCGGGGGAAATTCTCGAGAAAGCCGTGGGTGCCCCCACCTATTGTACTACCTGTTCTATCATCTCATAAGCGGATTCCCCCGACAGAGACAAGGTCAAGTGCCTCCTACTAGCGTCGTTAACTTGATCTTCGTGTTGTCGAATGCCAGTCACTCTCTGGTGCGTACTTACCGCATCGACAAACGAGTCTATGCATAGAGAGCTCATGCCTACGCACAGACGCATTTCGATCCGCCTCTGGAATTCTTAGACCTCTTTCTTCCCATAAATCTCTCCTCTGCATCCCGTGCACGGGCCTTCTTATGGCTCATGTTCCATTATCTCTCAGCGCCAGACGCTCCCAACCCCTTTGACGACGACTACTCACGCGCCAACCCAGGCAAGGTACCTCGGATGATGGGCTTGACTCGCGAGGAGGAGCGACTCGAGAACCGAGATCCGCCAGAAGAAATTGAGTGGGGAAAGCGGATGAGCGCGATGAGGAGTAAGTTCCTGAAGGAGCTGGTGGATGAGATGGAGATGGAGAAAAAGCGAAAGCATCAACAACAAACACAACAACCGCTGCCCTCTACCATCCTTGGTACTTCAACTTCAACGTCCATCTCAGGTCAGCGATTTTGTATCCTCATCGCCGTGCGATCAGCATAATCTGAGCCGTATGTAGGCATAGTGAGACGGCCCAAAGCGTATCGGAGTGTTGCCTCTGAAGGGAGCAGAAGTTCGTCCCATGACAATGCTGGTCAGCCATCGCAACCTCCTAAGGTTCCGCGTGTCCCGCGCATGCGTGGTGAGTCGTTGATTTTTCGGACGTGCCTTGGGCAATGACATGCTGAATTTATTGTTGCAGAGCCGGCTGAAGGACAAGATAGAACGATGCTTGAACGTAGGCGAATGCACAGTAGTATCCGTGACGTTTTGCTGACCCGGAAAATTATTCAGAGGCATGGCACATCGTAAATAGTCAGGACCCTCTGGAGGACTCGGATAACGAAGCAGACGAGCACGTCAGGGTGGAATATAGTAAGCGGCTAGTTTCGTGCGTTGCTTGAGATGGTACTCACCTGCACATCCAGACCGTCGACTTCGAATTCTGTCCCGACTGCGCGGAAAAGCTCCTACTCCTCCCCTACTCGCCAGCGAGCCTCAATACCACCAACAGCAGTTCCAGTCGTCTTTCCGACCCGATGGGAGCTCTGATAGACCTCAGACGGGGCCATCTACCCAAACCTCGACCGGGAAGTTGCGGCAGGTAGCTTGGTAAGAGGGGACCGCGGGGGGATCTCCAACGGGTGGGTTCCGATTCCAATTTTACGTCGTTCTCTCGGCGAAGAACACAGTCCGGCGGTGTTGTTCCTGGGTACCAGTGTGGCGTCTAAGGCATTAATTTCTTGAAGCAAGCAGAGGTGATGAGCGGGGGAGGGAGGAGGAGACGAAGATACCAGACCCGCATGTTTGCACTGACAGGGCATATGATGGACGTTTGTAGCAAAGGCAAGAAAAAAGAGAACCCTAACATCCAGCTGTAGCACCGTTATGCACCATCTTTCCGGTTTTTTTCTCATCTATAGTAACTTATGTACACGGCTCAGTAATCCTATACGTAATGATGCACCCCGTATTATCTCAATTTCTCTCACCTATTTACAAACTTCCGCTCAGAAACGGAAGAGATTCTGTCGCGGCCTGCGACACATCATGGACTACACAATGTCGTGGAGTGTCTCAATGGAGGGTACCGAGGCCCCAAGTATCTGACGGGTCCCTATACAGGTGCATCTCCTCAGGCAGTCGGTATATGCATAACATGCATGAATTCAACGTCTAACACCATACGGATAATAATGATCACTTGTGTGAATTTCTGCAACAAGAGCTACAGGGGGTTTCCAGAAGGGCACAGCCCTACCTTCCTACGGGACACACTGCTAAACTTTTGTAGTGATGCGAGATACAAGGACGGTGATGATTGCTGGCAGATGAGGGGTTGGAGGGTGGAGAAGAAGGGGGAAGATTATGGAGTCGAAAGAAGGTCGAGGAGAGGCACAGCCAGCTCCGACGAAGGTAAAATATCGAAGAGGGCCGGTCGAACATGAAGACGAAGTAAAGACGCCATCGCCGCCGCTTTCCTCAACACGAACCTTCCCAAACACACTCCCCATACAACTACGTCCACCCTCCGGAAAAGCAAGGCGACGAGACAAATTGAGGTGAATGCAGAGCGAGAGTTTCTGGTGATATGATGAAAAAGAATTTATCCAAAAATTCCACACGTCGATGAAGATCCTGAACGAAACTGAATCCCGAAGAAACCAAATTATCCCTGATCTAGTCAATCTTAGAATGCACCTGGAAGGTTCAACTTGGGAGTGGTGAACCCAGTACGTTCCCTCTGCTGAAGCTCGGGGGGAGCACTGTGACGGCGGAGCTTACGCTCCTCAGCCTCGGTCAGCTCATGCTGCCCGGGCGTGGGAGGAGTGACAGTCCGGCGACGGAGTCGCGTGAGCATGTCGTGGGCAGTGCGCTCACGTGAACCCGCGGCCAACGCCCTGACATTGTCTTCTGTAAACTCGGTGGGGGACTTGAATGGTGTACGAGGCACGACTTGGGTCACCACTTCGAGCTCAGGTGCCGTAGCCGTCGATGGGGACGGAGGGGGCAAACAAGGCTTGGGAGAATGTATGGTGGGCGACGATGTTTCAGACGTCGCGGTGTTGATGCGAGAGGGGAACTGCAGACGGCCGACATTCAAGGGAAGGGGACGTTTCAGCTTGGGAGCATCCTGCACGGTCACGTTCTCTGCGCGCGCATCAGATCGCAGGAAGGCGGGCAATCTGCCAGCATTGCGTGAGGTGAGACCGCTGTCGGGTCCTGAAACATTGAAGCTGAGACGCGCCGTGATCTCGGCGAGGGAGGGCAGTTGCTTGCGCTTGAAGACGGGTGCGCTGCGCGGGGCACACTTGCCGTAGTTTGCACCGGGCATGCGGTAGTCCACTTGCTCGACCCAGGTGAGACGGGGAGACTCGTAGGGACTCTCGAGGCCCATGGTCTCAAAGACGGCAATGGGAGATTCAAGACCGGGAGACGGGAGGGAGTAGTGGAAGACTGCGGGAGACTCGGGAGGCGTCTTGGGCGCGAAGGTCGCGGTGGGAGACGGCGGCGCCATGACCTTGGACAAGAACAGGGCACGGCGTTCAACTGCATGCGAAACCACGTTAGACAGCGAGAAAAAAAAAAGAGGATTTGTGCGGACGAACCTTGCTTGCTCTTGTGCATTTTCATGGCAATCTCCTTGCGGAGATCGGGTGACCGCTTGCCGCAGACAGAGGCGTTGCGCTCTCTGGTGGCCCTGAGCATGGCCTCGAAGCGGTCCTGGTCGATGCCACCCCGCCCAGCATCTGCCGGACGCAGAGGCGAGAGCTTGCGTGGCGAGTAGGGGGAGATGACGGGCGGGGGCGAGAGCAGAGCGGGACGGGGGCTGTCGGGCTCCTTGAGGTGCTGCACGGGGGAGAAGGGAGAGTAGGGCTCCTTGACGGGCTCGACGGGGGGAGCGAGGGAGATGGAGATTTCTGGGACGGGGACCATGTTAACGAACGACGGGGGCAGAATGGACAAAATTAAAAAGGCAGGAAAGGCGACCAGCACCACGGGCAGAAAAGTCACTGTTGTCGGGGAGGAGAAGAGACAGCAAGCGAGAGCCCTGTATCCGCCAGGGAAGTAGAATAAAACGCCAGCAAGCAGCGGGGCCTAGGAAGGATGTGGGCAGAAGGAAACCAGGAAAAAGCGGGCGACAGATGGCGGTCGGAAGGTGAATCACTGGCACAGCTGCCTTGTTTTATCATCACGCTTCACTCGTCCATAGCAACTGCCCCGACAAAGTCCAGCACCGTCCCCAGCCGTGCAGCCAAGGCCAGCCTCGTCGTTGCCATCACAGTATATAGTACACCATACACATTCTATTACTCTACAGTCCCTCAGCCTTGACCGCGTCCGCAAGCTTTTCCCTAAACAGCTTCTCCGCATCAGTCCACACCCTCGCCGTCTGTCGCTGCGGGAGCTGCAGCAGCGATGGAAGCAGATCCGCGCTGAACTGCTCAGACGCCTCCCGGGGCAGCAGCGTCGGCAGATGGTCAATGGAGATGACCGACACCGGTGGATTGCCCTCCCTAATGCCCTCCGTCAGCACATCTCCAAGCACAGTACACTTTGCTCCGACTCACCCGACATCAACAGGCACGGTAGGCTCAGAGAACGTCGTGTTGATTTTATAGATAGGAATCGGGTTGTGCGGGTTCGTCGTATCGCAGCTCACATCCACAACCACTGACAGTCTTCGGTTCTTCCCCGCCGCCTGGATCTGCTCCCTCGTCAGAAAGTGGGGAATGGGCGACGACAGGTAGATGCAGTTGACAAAGATGTCAACATCCAGGATCTCCTGGAACGGTCCTCCCTTGGCTGTCTCTGCCATGTCCCACTTCACAATATCATCCCTATAGAGTTCAGTCATGACGTCCGTCAGCAATGCCAAGGAGATATGAACTGATCTCCGTACTCGTCGAGTCCAATCTTGCGGAACAGGTCCACAGCACCGCGGCCACACCGGCCCAATGCGCCAATAACGAGGGCTCTGACACCCTTCCCGCTGCCCCCGAGCTGTTCCTTGACTGCATTCACCATGGCAGCCTCGTTCTCGTACGGTTCTAGCTGGCCGAGCTTCTGGCCCTTCTTTTGAGCAGCCAGTGCAAGAGCCCCGGCAGCAGCGCCTGCAAATCCTGCATGAAATCCAAACGCGGCCACACGACGGCCGCTTTCGTCTGTCAGGAACTCGAGGTCATAGAGGGTGCCTCCGCCCTTGTAGAACCTGGCCAGAACCTTGGACCACCCTGCCTGCTGCTTGTAACAGTGGGCAAACTGGATGTGGGTATGGGGAAGAGGCTCATCGGACACGGGCAATTCCTTCAGTCCGATGATGGGGATGTCCTTGGGTGCATTGGGCCACGAGTTGTTCTCGACGAGCTTGCATCCCACTCTGTCAATAGCACGTTAGCAACGGTAGCCTGTCATTCTGATAGCATGGAAAAGAATGTATACATACGCCTCGAACTCTGCATCATCGAATATTCTCTGTTCGTCGCGCTCGACATAGATGTCAAAGCCGGCATCGATCAGCTTTTTGGCAGTGGTGGGTGTCAGGGCAGATCGCCGCTCAAACTCCTTTTTCTCGCAACGGAGCCACAGACTTGGCTTGGACATTGCAGCTGAGTAGATAGGATGTGTGTTGAGCAGTGAAAAAGGGTCGGACACAGAGTGGAATGCTTATAAGTTTTTGGACAGACTGACTCGGACTCGATGGAATCTCGATCAGTGCGGGGTTATCTTATCTCGATCACGTCTCCTCGAGAATCTAACCGTGACCACTTACACCCATCTACCAAACCAACGAGTTGTCCACTGGCATGCCTGGAAAAATAAGAAAACGTTCTCCGTTGAAGGCACCTGGTATGGTTAACGAACGTTGCATTGGGCTCGATTGACCGGACATTTCCAGAGCGCCCCCTCATCGCTCTCGGACTCGAGGGCTCGGCGAACAAGCTCGGCGCGGGCATCATAAAGCACTCCCCCGATGGCTCTACTGACGTCCTGTCCAATGTTAGGCATACATATATTACGCCTCCTGGGGAGGGCTTTCTTCCCCGCGATACTGCACAGCACCATCGACAATGGGCACTAACAGTGATTAATGATGCTTTGAAGAAAGCTAATGTATCTTTGCATGACATCGACTGCATCTGCTTCACCAAAGGTATGAATTTAGGCTCAGCGCGCTATGTGAAAATCTTTACCAGAGTACATGTTGGTAGGGCCCGGTATGGGTGCTCCGTTGACGTCCGTGGCGTTGGTCGCACGAACACTGTCCCTGCTTTACAACAAGCCGCTTGTAGGCGTGAACCACTGCGTTGGCCGTCAGTGCATTTCTATTACCAGGCCGCCTACACCCGTTTGATAATTCCCAGCAGACATTGAAATGGGTAGACAGATCACTGGCGCAAAGAACCCGGTAGTCCTCTACGTCTCTGGAGGAAACACACAAGTGATTGCATACTCTCAGCAATGCTACCGGATATTTGGCGAGACACTGGACATCGCCGTCGGAAACTGCCTTGACAGATTCGCCAGAGTGATCAACCTGCGAAACGATCCAAGCCCTGGATACAACATTGAACAAGAAGCCAAGAGGTGCGTAAGACATGATCAGCGTTGCGAACACGGTATTCATCCGAATCATAGAGGAAAGAGGTTACTTCCTTTGCCCTACACGACGAAGGGCATGGACATCAGCCTGAGTGGTATCCTGACATCCGTAGAAGCTTACACGCAAGATAAACGCTTCCGTTCAGACGGTCCCCGCGAAGGCGATGGCGAAGATATCATCACCCCCCAAGACCTATGCTTCTCTCTACAAGAGACTGTATTTGCGATGCTCGTAGAGATTACCGAACGTGCGATGGCGCACATCGGTAGTAAGGAGGTGCTTATCGTGGGGGGCGTTGGATGTCAGTGGCTTCTTTTCGTTGCATCGCACACTTCAGTTCTTGATGGTCTGACGCCTAACAGGTAATGAACGATTGCAGGAGATGATGGGTATTATGGCACAAGAACGAGGCGGTCAAGTGTTCGCTACAGATGAACGGTATGTCATATATGGTAGGCGATTTGACGTCTCATTCAACCGTCGCGCATAGGTTCTGTATAGATAATGGAATCATGATCGCGCAGGCGGGGCTTCTCAGCTATCGGATGGGCTTCCAGACACCGCTGGCGAAGAGCTCATGTACCCAGAGGTATGTTGAACTGCCTGGAAACGTATAGGCACACTTCTGAATCAAAGTCTCGCTTTAGATTCCGGACGGACCAAGTCCATGTTGCGTGGAGAGCGTGAATGTCATCTCGCGTACAGATTTTTATTGATCATGAAGTCACGGATGAGACCCAGGTGTTGTTGTAGGAATAGCAGGATACTCCCCTTATGTTACAATGAAATATAACTCATGGTTGTATGATTCACAGTAATTTACGCAACAATCGCAAGTTGAAGACCGTGTTGAGCCTCGTCGGGAGATTAACTTGCTAATCCTGTTGGCAGTAAGAGAGCCTAGAAGACAAGAAAGCAGTCACGATTAATGAGGGGACTAAGGCTGGTACACGGTGTCTATACGCGTAGCTTTGATGCACGAGCGACTAGAGTATGATAAAACAGAAAATAGTCAACGGGAAAACGACAAGAGATAAGGCAGTGTACCTCTTTGAGGACAATGCAGATCAAGAAGCCGACTTGTTTGACTCTACTGTGCCTTTTGCTGTGTCGCCAATTTCGCCTTCCTTTCCCTCTCCTCCTCTCTTTGTTGTGCTTTGAGGACCTCGGAAGTGACCAACTTCCAACCTTCCGGATCCGACCGCTGCATCTCTTCCTCAAGTTTCTGATATCTATCCCACCACCACTGGTTAACCTCCTTCCATTTACTCTCCTGCTCAGGAGACCGGTACCAAGGTTTATCCAGAATATAATGGAGACATCGTACTTCCTCGTCTCGCCACAACGGCTTGTGAATGTCACGCAGCGTTTTGAGGGCGTTGTATACATATGATAACGGTTTCCATTTGCCCTTGAAGAGCTCTGCAAGCAGATCTTGGTCAGGGAACGGGAATTCCGCGGGATCCAGTGTCTGCAGGCGTTCGATGATACGTTTCATCTCTTTCTCGGACGGCGTAAGGATCACCGTACCCGAATTGAGAAGAGTATAAGGTCGAGGCGACGTGGAGGTAATGACTGGTGGGTTGGTGATCCCCGTGGGATGTACTACGGCGCTGTGAGCGCAATTCTCAGGTGTCCTGCATGAAGAAAACAATATGAGCTTGATTTCGTCGGCGTAGATGACAATCTCACCAATCCGGGGGGTATGAGGAGATTCTAAGAGGATTACAAGCGCAGACGTGCGCGGCTGCGATCCAGTCAGGTGGTAACTCTAATGTCATAAGTTCGTCCATGTTGCGCATGACGATCATGTCAGAGTCGAGGAGCACGATACGCTGCAGAACGCCGATATTTCAGTGTTGCCGCCTGGCAGTTGGCGTGGACAATAATAATTCACCTTATATTCAACCAAACCAAAGACCCTGCATTCTGCTAGTTAGAATGCATTGTACGAAACAAGACAAATTCTGACATACCGCAGCTTAGACCAAGTGTCGCCAAAGTGAGCGAAGTTCTCACCGAGTTTCGTCGCGTTAGGGTTATTCTCGGGATGAAGCATATCAACCTCATGAATTATGATTTTTCTATTCCGTAGTATCGCCTTGGCCTCGTCGGGCAGGCTAGGTGTGACCATGACCACCAGAGGATATTTGGACTTTACATTCTTCAGAGACCAGTCAAGCACGAGTGCCCCAGGCAGGTACTGTGATTTGGTGAGCAAGGTAGCCCAGACTTTGCCGTCCATGCCAAGGATGGAGTGCGAGGGGTTGGTTGGGAGGATGTGTGCTGACCCGACCTGGGATCGCGAGCTGTAATAAGTGAATTTCACCGCCTCGAATGAGATCGATAATCCCGATGCCGGACTTGATCTGCAGAGATTGCGGCGGCGAATCGAGCGGAAAGAGCAGGTAGCACAGAAACGGACGGAAGGAGGTCAAGTCGCACTGTCGCGTCCGGCGGAGGTCAGCGCAAGCTTAAGGCAGCCTGAATGAATCTCGTCATGTCTGCGTGCTGCTGTGTCATATAGTGCGCGATCCTATCGGACGCCAACATGACTCGGCGAGCCACCGAGGGCGCGAGTGTCGACCAGGATTCAAGACAGACAGAACAGAGAAACGTAGCCCTGCAGCGCTGACATGCAGGGGTCCTAATACGGCAACTTACAGCGAGGCGGTAGCTTCAAAGTTTTGAGCACACACTAAGCCAATCTCCTGGGCAGACTCACACAGGCAACAAGGCCACGTATCCCCAAAATAGACTGCGAGGTCTCATGCATAGAATGGCAGCATGGTCATACACATGGAGAGAATGCGACTAGGACAACAGGAAGGAACGATGCAAGGGAACGATGAAAGACAGCAAGAGATTTAACGGAGACGGCTAGAAAAACAAAAATCGTGTTTAGAATGCGCGATTTTCTGAGAATGGAGACAAAAACATACCGAGCCTCACGCTCACTCTCCAGGAGAGCCAAGATATCCTTCTCCCTCACTGGTCCCTTGACATTACGGATGATTGTTCGGCTGGCGTCGTCCATGAACTCGACACGGACTTGGGTGACACCTCCACGAGAACCAGTCCTGCCGAGGACCTATACAAACGCAACTCTTTGTGAGTACAAAACTCTTTACAGAGAGACAGTCGGTCTAGAAACCTTGACGACGGTGGCGAGCTTGACGGGAGCTTTCGATGAATCCTACATGCAAATCAGCACTTCACTCTCGCAAACTATCCCAACAGCATATACACACCATTTTGATGAAGGGCGGGGCTGGCGAGGACGGTGCTCGGGTGGATTTTTTGGTCGGTGTACGGCTGAAGAAGAATAAGGTTCATGGGTTGCGTCCACTAGAAACTCAGCCCGGAGTTTGCCGGCAGTTCCGAAGAAGGAAATCTCTCTTATTGCTCTTATTGATATTCTTGTTTAGATGCATCGTTATGCCTCAAATATCATTGGCTCGATTCACCGGTGAGTGGCTTGTATGATATAGGTGAGCAGGGAGATTAAATGCAACAGTGCAATAATACAATCCAGCAATAGTGAAGTAAAGTAGGTCTAGGGTAGCATCTATTGCACAGATGCAGAGTCTTGCTGCAGGGCATCCTCCGTTGCCAACTTCTTAGCTCGCTTCTCGGTAGCCTTGCCTTTCAGTACATTCTCTATGAAATACTCTCCGGCCTGTGATTCAGAGTCAGCCCTAGTCCCTTCTTCACGTATTGAGATGTGCTTACCTTGTAGCTACTGCGAACAAGGGGACCGCTCGCGACATACAAGAAGCCCATATCCTCAGCGACTTGCTTCCAACGATCGAATTCTGCGGGCTCCACATATCGATCGACCTTCATATGCCGCTTCGTCGGACGCATGTATTGGCCAAATGTCACCACATCCACGTCAACTTTCCGAAGCTCTGCAAGAGTGTCTGAGTTCAGTTTTAATATCGAGGGGGATGATACTGACCTCGCAAAGCGTCCATGACTTGGTCTTCGCTCTCACCAACGCCGAGCATGATACTCGTCTTAGTGACGCGAACACCATCCTTCTTAGCTTGTTCCAGCACGCTCAGACTCCGCCTAAACGTCGCCCTCCGATCACGAACGTATGGCGTCATGGCTTCAGTGGTTTCGATATTGTGGGCGTAGACGTCGAGACCGGACTTTGCAACTACGGATACCATAGGGAGGGATCCATCGAAGTCGCCTGTCAGGGCCTCAACCAGGATTTGAGGGGCTCTACAACAATGCTGAATAGAAAGTTTAGGTGAGACACGACACTGACCTACTTCTGCTTGATCTTGCGAATAGTCTCCGCAAAATGGTACGCTCCGCCATCGACCAGGTCTGGATAGCCCAATTTAGGCGAACACTTGTAAAAATCACGCACAGCAGTACCTACCGTCACGGTCTACACTGGTCAAAACAATATACCCAAGACCCCAGCGACTAATGGCCTCAGCTGTATTCTCGGGCTCGTGAGGGTCGAGGGGAGGAGGCGTCCTTGATGTCTTAACAGAGCAGAACCTGCATCCTCGAGTGCAGGTATCCCCCATCAACTGCAAGAAATGATGAGCCATGAAATGTATGACTGCAAGGGCACAACGTACCATAATTGTGGCTGTCGCAGCCCTCTTGCCCTCTTCCTCAGTTGCGCCCTCTTTACCACCCCAACAGTCCCCAATGTTAGGGCATCGAGCCTCTTCACAAACGGTGTGGAGTCCTAGCCCTCGGAGGTCCTTTTTGATCTTTGCGAACGACGCTCCTTTAGGAATTGACGTCTTGAGGTACGAAGGTAGCCGTGGCCTATTATGATCGGGGTATATGTTGAGATTGAGAGTGCGCATGATAGCTCCTAAATCACTTACTGAGAGGTATTTCCTAGAACTACCCGTTCTGGCGCATTCCCGGAGATGAATTCGTCGAGAGAAGGACCGTCGGCCAGTTTCTGACTAAACTCGGACCTCGATGACGAAGGTGTTGCCAACCATCTTGCCTGAGAAACGCTACGGTGAAGGTCCGCAGACTGTTTCTTTACTGAAGAGCGCAGCAGAGACTGGACAGTGGTAGAATACCGACTCATATTAATGTAGGGTGGTAAGAGGTGGTAGGTACCCTTACACGAACTTGTGAGTGTAAGGTCTGCGGAGGAGACTAGTAGGTACCAGCCAAGTGTACTTACTTTGATCAGGCGCCGGATTTACACAATGCCCGAATGGGCGCTCCGAGTATAGGGCTGCCGCTCTCTGAAGGACTTGACGGACCTCCGCTAACTTGAAGGGCTCTCCATAAGTCTCCGTCGAGCTAGATTTGCTCACGTTCTCATAATTCAACTTGGCCGTGTTACATTATGAACGCGCTGTCAAGAAGAGAAGAGGAGACCTTGTTGAAAACAACCAAGGCTCGTGCTTTGAAGGAGTGTGATCCTCTGGTAAAAGGTCGGTCGCTCTGTCGTGCTCATACATTCATACATACATGGTATCCTGATGCACATGCGGACTACTAGATTTTGCTGAATGCGCCTCTGGCCGGACACTCTCTGTAGCATGGGCATGTAAAGACAAATACAAACTTGTGCAGGATTGTATGTACCAGTTGTGAGTACATTGTTCGGAGTGTATACCCCCATGCTGGGTTACTGAGTATACGTCTTGTGACTTGTCAGTACGGGCCCCGAGAACATGGCCATCGTACGAGAAGAATATTTACGACTCAGAAATCAACAAGCTACGACTACTCAGTCATAGCCTTGCATTGACCCTCCGTCACTGTATGGCATGCCCATGTCGGCGCGACCCATAGGACCATGTTTCCGAGAACTACACATAATCGCGAGCACATTAGGAATAGATACAAGACGGTAATTATTAGATTCCGAAAGGGAGCATTCAGGGAACGGGAGGCCGATGCCCTCCAGCATGCCGTCACTTCTTTCCGTTGACGTTGAGCCACTGCTGGCGCAGAGCAATGAGCGACGTGATAAGACTGTACACGGCGTGTTAACTATGAACAACTCGATGGTGGTAGTAGAACGTACCCAAATATACCCAGGATGCCATCATTGAAGTTGACGAGACCCAAGTTGGCTGCAGGAATCCATACATCCAGGATATCGATGATGAATTGTTGTCGTGTGCTTGCACGTTGTCTGTCAGGGATACACATTAGCTAGGCACGCTGAGCTCATGCAAAAAAACATACGCGGCCAATGTCTGCAGCTTCGTTTCACGATCGACCTCTAAGCCCTTCTCCGCCCACGCTTGGGGTCCACTCAGTAGTTTGGCCTCGTTAGCTAGCCTACCCGCCTATATGCCGAATTAAACTCTGGTGCAATATTGCAGAAGAGCACATTTCCATACCTTCAGAAGACCATGCGTAATGCTAAATAGGATGCCAGCTAGCCAGAAGCGGTTGGCGGTCCTATTGACTTTCTCCGCTGTCGAAGGAGAAAGGTTGAAGAATTTGACCGCGTTCGCCTAGTCTGACTCAATCGCTGTCTTAAGAGACATGAGTTCAGCAGCACTCACCCACACAATGGCATCGTAGGTAAGGTAGCCAAAGTATGCAATCTGCCTTCCGATAGTAGTAATTTGCTCTCCGGCATCGGCAGGGGTCTGCAAAGCACGCAAAGCGGCCTGCAGGTGTTCAACAGGTTTTCCAAGCCGGAGGACTGAACAAAACGGTGAGCACGTTTATTAATTGCGATATAACTGGAACATTGCATACGCTTGCGCGCGAGGGCGAGGTGTGACTTGAGTGCATTCCATCGCGCCCCTTGTATTTTGTATCCCCTAGAGACGAGATACCAGGCTAGAAAGCGTGCAAAGTATTGCACGGCCCTGTATAACTATTCAACTTCGGTTGAGCAGCTTTGGGACAGGTGAGCATATACCGCCTCAAGTTACCTTGTCTCGACCTAGTGTCGTGGCCCCCACCCTGAGGGATTGTGAGACTACTGGATGAAGAATCACTTGGGACGCAATTGTGGCCATGTTGTGAGAACCAGAGAGATAGAGGTACAGGTAAGAGAGCGAAGCCAGTATGCAGCTTATTTACCCCACCCTAGAGTTGGGTGCATGCTTGGGAGATAGACCGGGAATATCACATGTGAGCTTTCGCGACCCCGCGTCATCCAGCATCCAGGCGCGTCGTGTTCTACCTTATGAGATGTCATGCTAACAGCACCCTCCCTTGAGTGCAATAACTAGTCTTGCAGACTTCAGTTCGCCCTCAACATTTGGCCCCTCCCCTGCGCCCATGCATATAACGAAGCACTTGGAAGGACGGAGAAGGCCCAAGCGGACCAACCCGGGAAATCGCACGGAGAGAGCCGCTACCGCCAAGCACGCTGCCATGACGCGGGGTAAAAACCTCGTTTCCGTCGCGTCGCCGAGCAAACATCTCTACATTCCTAACCTCGCATTCTGCTTTGCCCTGCTGGTTCAGTTCGACCGTGTTGTCTGCGACAATGTCTAGCATTCGATATGCCACCCGCTCCAGAATCGTGAGTACATGTTCGGGCTGATCTGGGCCAGTTACTCATGTGATTGCATGACGAATATCCCCGGACCTCGTCAATGACATTGTAGTTGGATGCTCGCCGGTTCCCCAATGCTAGACACTTCTCTTACTCTCTTGCACGCATGGTATGTCCCAAACAGTGAAGAATGAGGTTCAGATGCTCATGGGTGACTTGCTCAGGCCGACCAGAAATACCGTATTGAGCGCGACACCTTTGGTGAGCTAAAGGTTCCCGCAGATCGCTATTGGGGTGCGCAGACACAACGGTACGTTCGGTTCTATGTCCCCCACCTCTTTATTATGTCTTATATTTGTCCCCCTTTGAGGTCGTTGCAAAACTTTGACATTGGCGGTCCCTCTGAACGCCTCCCTCCCCCTCTCATCAAGGCTTTTGGTGTCTTGAAGAAAGCGGCTTCGATTGTAAACATGCAGTATGGATTAGACCCCAAAGTTGGTCAGGCTATCCAACAAGCAGCGGATGAGGTTAGAGCCATTTTTTCGTTCATATGCTCAATGATCCCCCTGACCTGGTCTGCAGGTCATCTCTGGAAAACTCATGGACCACTTCCCCCTGGTTGTCTTCCAAACTGGTAGTGGAACTCAAAGTAACATGAATGTCAACGAGGTTATTTCGAATCGTGCGATCGAAATTCTCGGCGGCGAACTTGGCTCCAAGAAGCCTGTCCATCCCAATGATCATGTCAACATGAGCCAGAGTAGCAACGATACGTATGTCCATAGTTGCTCTATGCGTACTTTCGTTCATAGGCTGAATTACGCTCAGCTTCCCAACAGCCATGCATGTGGCTGCTGTGACTGAAATTAACCAATCCTTGCTTCCTGCGTTGGAGGAGCTCCGAGATGCCTTGGATAAGAAGGCGAAAGAGTTTGAGCACATCATCAAGATTGGTCGCACCCACTTGCAGGTATATGCAGTGTGTCATCAGTATGCTCATCCCTGCTGATCCAACCATTTTCGGCCAGGACGCTACTCCCCTGACTCTTGGTCAAGAGTTCAGCGGGTATGCCCAGCAAGTCGCTTTCGGCATCGAACGGGTTAAGGCCACTCTCCCTCGCTTGAGCCTGCTCGCTCAGGGCGGTACCGCCGTTGGCACTGTGAGATGCATCCCTGCTCCAAATAAAGAACCACTCTCACGCTCCTCTATCCAAATAGGGTTTGAACACCAAGAAGGGCTTTGACGTCAAGGTTGCAGCTGAGATTTCGAAGCTTACGGGACTTGAGTTCAAGACAGCCCCTAACAAGGTTTGTGCCGGCATCTTTTCGCTCGAATCATTGAGTCTGACCAACCGGTTCAGTTTGAGGCACTTGCCGCTCACGATGCTTTGGTTGAAGCGCACGGTGCTTTGAACGTTGTAGCATGCTCTCTGATGAAGATCGCCAACGACATCCGGTACCTGGGGTCCGGACCCCGCTGCGGTCTGGGCGAACTGAGCTTGCCCGAGAACGAGCCCGGCAGCAGTATCATGCCTGGCAAGGTGAACCCGACGCAGTGCGAGGCTCTGACCATGGTTGCAGCCCAGGTGATTGGCAACCAAACTGTGGTCTCTGTTGCTGGCGCCAGTGGACAGTTCGAGGTGGGTTTGACTCGGAGTCAGTTGAAAGTACGAGTCGCTGATGGGCATGTGCAGTTGAACGTCTTCAAGCCAGTGATTATCAAGAATGTCCTGCAGAGCATTCGTCTGCTCGCAGATGGTGGGTGGCTTGCACTGCATTGCGGACTTTGAAGCTAACTGTATTGCAGGATCCCGATCTTTCACGAAGAACTGTGTTGTAGGGATTCAGGCGAACGAGAAGCGCATCAAGTCGCTGGTGAACGAGTCGCTGATGTTGGCGACCATCCTCAACAGCCACCTGGGCTATGACAGTACGTGATGCATCGTATTCCGCCGGGAGTATGTGACTTATTGAGGATGCAACAGACGTTGCAAAGTGCGCCAAGAAGGCACACAAGGAGGGTACTACACTGAAGGAGGCAACAGTTGCGCTGGGCTTCCTCACGCCCGAGGAGTTTGACGAAAAAGTGCGGCCTGAATTGATGCTTCATCCCGACGAGGCGTAGATAGGGCATGTCAGACGAGAATGATAATGTGATTATTCCGTTCGTTAGTCAACTAAATGCGGCCATAAGCGCCTCGTAAGGAGTTGCGTAACTTCGTACTGTGACGATTGTGTGAGCAGAGACGGACACGTCCAGGCCACGTAGAAGATTGAGCAGAGACTGAGCATCTGAGTATGGGGTGGTTGTGTGACAGAGGGAGTCACAGGGGTGACGGAGGAAGGAGGAGGAGGTGGTGGCCGAAAGAGGAAGGAGGCATATTTGTAGCCGACACTGGAAATGAGAGCAGGTCTGAGAGGAAGCGTAGGGCTCTCCTTCGTCTCGGGCTGTCCTCCTCTCTCCCCCGGACGCCCACACCGTGCCTCGTCACCGTCCACCACGTCCCCCGCGTCTTCGTCCTCGCCGTCGCACTCGTCCCACAAACACTCTACTGAACGGCCGCGCCATCCTGCAGACCATTAAGAACAGTTGGGCCACCGCAATACGTGTTGCCATCCCACGAGCGTCTCCCCATCCTTGTCCAACCCTCTCGCATTGCCTCAGAGTCTCCGTCCGCCTCAGCGTCCTCCTTCCACTCTTTCCTGCGCCGCGTCGCAATGTCGCTCAAGGACATCCTCAACCCCATAGAGGCCACAGAGCCCATCCATGCCCCTGTGCCCACCCTGCCTCCAGCCCATATACCCGCCTCCAATATCGACCCTGCATTGCGCGACTACACTCCCGATTTTACCCCGTCTCGCTCACACCATGATCGCGCGCAACCCGATCGCGCGCGGTCGAGTCCGGTGTCGTTGGAGGACCTCCCTCCGCATCCCAGCCAGAGGCTGTTCTATGACGGTCCTCACAGGGAGTCTGTGCCGTATTATGACAATGGTGACTGGCGACCCGGCGATGCATATCCCATTGGCCACCCCGCAAGATTTCATGACGATGTGGCCGGTTCTCCAACCCCTTCCGAGATGATGCCAGAACCAGAGACAAGCGGAAGAAAGAAGCGTAAAATCACCGGAGACGACGACGAGGATTATCGTCCGCCAGGAATCAGGACTCGTGTATGTTCATCTCTCTATCTCATACTTCTATTCTGACGCGGTATCCAGCGTTCGCAAAGACAGGCGGCAGCGCGCAAAGTCGGCGGTCGTTCTGCCTCAGTACATACTGATTCTGCAGAGCCAACACCCTCGGTGGACGACCAACATGAAACAACCGAGGAGGAGCTTAGACTGGCTTCATCCGACCTAGAAGATTGTCCCGAAATCTGGAAAGGCGAGCTGGGTAACTACATCCTCGAGACCCACAAGCGACAGCGACAGGTGGAAGAATTTTTCCAGCATTGGATCATTGTACGTACCGCCCAGCGTATCCGAAGGTGTCCACGAGCTGACTACCTCATAGACTCGCGATGCATTGACAGCCGCTTCATTGTCACATTCTTATGTGGGCCGCATTTCACGCATCCCTCCTCCGCCTCCTCCTCCTGCCATACCATCTCCTCCCGCTGAGGAATCACTCACTGCGATACGCGCGGACTCTCCGCTGCTCACGGTAGATGATGCACCTCCACACTTTCTCACCCTTGATTTCTCGCAACCGGATGAAGCTGCCAGCAACGGAGCCACCAACGGTGTGGATTCGGGGCATGCAGACGAATCGGGCCCATCTAGAGCTGGCAAAGGAAAAGATCACAGCAAACGGCCTGCTTCTCGCGTCGTTTCGGACGACGACAGTGAGCCGGATATCCCCATAGCGAAAACTACGGCTCCTCCGAAGAAGCGTAGAAGAGTAGCGAAAGAGCCCCCGAGTGGCGATATTCAAATTGAGATCGAACGACCCCCGCCCGATGAACCAGCGCCTGGCTCGGTCACTCCTGCACAAGTGCCTGCTGTCAAAAACCTCGCCGGATCTGGTAGAGGCAAGGGTGCCAAGGGCAAAGGCAAGGCGAAGCAACGCGAGGAAAGTGTTGACAGCGCTTCCGTTGCCAGTACTCCCAAGCAGCGCAAGAAACCCGGCCCGAAGAAGAAAACCGACACTCTTCCTCCTCATACGCAGGAGGCGTTGGGTGTTGCTTCTACTGCTCCTTCCGTAGTTGGTGATGCGACCCCCTCTGTGTCCAGGGCGGTGTCGCCCACACCAACTAATTTGTCTGCGACAATGTACGAACTTGATGAAGTCATACCAAAGCTCAAACCAGCAAGGCGTGTTGACGATGCCATCATGATGAAAAGGATCAAGGTCATTGAAGAAGCCCAGAAGAAAGTGTGGACGAATATCGCTCGTAGGGACATTCCGAAGGTGACACTATCTGCTTTGTTTTTGTCACTTTGTCATATTGACGAGTGTACCTCTAGGTCTACCGCTATACCACACAGAGTTACCTTGTACGGCAATCTATCAACAAACGTGCTGCGACCATGGCCGTTCTGCAGGCGCGGAAACCTTACACCAAGACGGCGAAAGCCACGAAGGATATTCAAGCCAAGGGTAAGCGCCTCATGCGTGAGATGCTCGTCTTCTGGAAGAAGAACGAGAAGGAAGAGCGCGACGTCAGGAGGCGAGAGCAAAAGGAGGCTATTGATCGTGCCAAGATCGAGGAAGAGAAACGGGAGGCCGCCAGGCAGGCAAGAAAGCTCGAGTTCTTGATTAGCCAGACGGAGCTTTATAGCCATTTCGTTGGTAACAAGTTGAAGAGTACGTGCAGCCTTCGACTGTCTGAAAAGTATTGCTTGACGAAAGCTTTGTTTGATAGCTGCCGAAGTCGAAGGCGAATCTGCGCTGCCAGATGCCCCGGTTGGCGCAAACCTTGAAGACGTGGATCCGTCACAGCTGCAGGACATCGATTTCGACGATGGTGCATAAGTTCTTTCTCCTTCCCTCAAGCAATGATCTCACATACTATTAACAGAGGACGAAACAAACATGCAGCGTCATGCAAGGCGGAACGCCCAAGAAGCCATTGCTCAAGCCAAGCGCAAAGCCATGGAATTCGATACACAAACCTCTCTAGACCGCAAGACCAACGAAGCTCTAAAGTTGGCCAAGGGCCAGGCCCACATTCGAGACGAGTCAGTCGAGGGTATCACTGCGTCAACAACCCCTCTTGTTGACCGTGAGTTATTATTATATTGTCCAGTTTTGTCATGCCGATAGCTGATTGCCAAATCTCCTTGCAGTGGATTCGGATGAGCTTAATTTCCAGAATCCTACATCTTTGACAGGAGAACTCACGATTCAGCAACCAAAGATGTTGATGGCTACTTTGAAAGAGTACCAGTTGAAAGGCCTCAACTGGCTTGCTACCTTGTATGAGCAAGGTATCAACGGTATTCTCGCGGACGAAATGGGTCTTGGCAAGGCAAGTCAACATTAACCAGTGATGCCCATTCTCATAGATGTTTACTCTTCCGCTCCTCGCAGACTGTTCAATCAATCTCTCTATTGGCATATCTCGCGGAAACGCACGGCATATGGGGACCGTTCCTCGTGGTATCCCCCGCTTCAACGTTGCACAACTGGCAACAAGAAATTACCCGTTTTGTGCCCAAGCTCAAGGCTCTCCCGTATTGGGGCAACGTGAAAGACCGTGCTACTTTGCGAAAGTTTTGGTCCAAGAAAGAGATCAGTTACAATGAGGACGCCCCGTTCCACGTTCTCATTACGAGCTATCAGCTTGTCACGCAGGACCAGCAGTACTTCCAACGAGTCAAGTGGCAATATATGATCCTTGACGAAGCACAAAATATCAAGAACTCCTCGAGTGCACGGTGGAAGACCTTGCTCGGATTCCAATGTCGAAATAGGTTACTACTTACTGGTACTCCAATCCAGAACTCGATGCAAGGCAAGTTCTCATATACATATACGTCTTCACGTCTAACATCAATCTTCTGTGCAGAATTGTGGGCATTGCTGCATTTCATCATGCCTAGTTTGTTTGACTCGCACGACGAATTCAACGAATGGTTCTCCAAGGACATCGAAAACGCGGCAGAGAACAAGGGCAGCAAACTGAACGAGCATCAGCTGCGGAGGTTACATATGATCCTGAAGCCGTTCATGCTGCGTCGAGTCAAGCGCCATGTCCAGAACGAGCTGAGCGATAAGGCAAGCTTCTCCTCCGTTACCATCAAGCTGCCAGCTGACGCTGCTTGCAGATTGAAGTCGATATTTATGTCGATCTCAGTGCACGTCAACGAGCCTTGTATAAGGCCCTGTTGGCCAACGTGTCCGTTGCGGACCTCCTGGAGAAGGCAGCCAACATTCGTGACGCGGATTCTGCTCGCTCACTGATGAATCTTGTTATGCAATTCCGCAAAGTCTGCAACCATCCAGAGTTATTTGAGCGGGCAGATGTCGTAGCGCCGTTCGCATTCGCTGAGTTCGGCCAGTCTGGTCCGCTGAATCGCGAAGGCGATTTCATTGACTTGCCATATTCAACGCGAAATCCAATCGAATTTGTCATTCCCAAGTTGCTGTATCAAGACGGTGGACTATTGGATGTGCCCCAGGAGGAGACACCACCGGGTAGGGACACTCAGATCCTGAGCAAGCTGATGAATATATGGTCCACAGACTGGATCGAGAGATCACTCTACAAAGATGGTACTGTAACCCGCTCTATTCAACTCAACTATCACTTATTTTCTGTGCATTAGATTCTTCATCATCGTTTGCTTTCCTGCGCTTCCTGGATGCTGGTCCTAGTGATGCTCACCGGGCATACACATCATCCCTGATGGAGAGATGTCTGATGAGTCTTTCAGAACAGAGGAGACGACTGGAAACCGATCCTTTCCTTCTGTGAGTTCTCGCACATTGTCTTATTATCAGCTTTTACTGATTCTGGGCTCAGCGATGACGATATATTCCCGGAGATTTCCAAAAAGTCATACAGAATCCCTCTCCTCTCTGTTCAACATTTGCATCGAGCCGATGGTTTGCCAAGGTTGCAGGACATCTCACAATCCGCGTGGGCGGAGTCATGTCTCAGTCGGAGGGGATTCAAGTGGTTCGTTCCTCCCGTTGTGGCCCCTCCAATTTCGATTTACTGCGAAGATCGGACATTTGTTGAACGGCAGGCCCAGTTGCTCGAATCCCCTACTGAGACGCTGGCACTCTATGGTCTTTCCCCGGAATTGCGTGAAGTCCCGCAAGCAGCCGAGACTTATGAGGAACGAATGTCTGGCGTTCCTGCTTCGGGTTTGTTCCAAATTTCTGGAGCAGATCAGCTGCCGCTGTCAACTATGCAAGTCCCGGAGGCCAAACGGCTCATCTATGATTCTGCCAAACTTGCTCGTCTCGATGCTCTACTTCAGGAGCTCAAGGCCGGCGACCATCGCGTCTTGATATATTTCCAGATGACTCGTATGATGGATCTCATGGAGGAATACCTCATCTATCGACAATACAAGTACCTTCGGTTGGATGGCTCATCTAAACTTGAAGATCGTCGAGATATGGTTATGGAATGGCAGACGAGGTAATATCCATCGTAAACTTCGCGAAATCTTAAATACTCATATTCGCCTTAGACCCGATATCTTCATCTTCCTGCTTAGTACCCGCGCCGGCGGTCTTGGTATCAATCTGACTGCAGCAGACACCGTAATCTTCTACGATCACGACTGGAATCCATCCAATGATGCCCAAGCTATGGATCGTGCCCATCGTCTCGGTCAAACACGGCAAGTGACCGTATACCGGTTAATTACGAAGGGCACCATCGATGAGCGGATCGTCCAATTGGCTCGAGTCAAGAAAGATGTGAGTAACCTTCTTTTCCATGTCAAGATGACATTTCTGACTACATTTTAGGTGCAAGATATTGTCGTTGGAAATAAGAATTTCACGGATGTCACCAAACCAAGTGAAATTGTGCAACTCCTGCTCAACGAAGATCAGCTGGCCAATCTAGAGAGTAACACGAGTGCCTCCGGTTCAACGAAGCAGACGGGAAGGAAAGGCGACGCCCCTGATTCTTCTATTCGTGATTTATGGAACGAAGAGGGCGATGAATTTTTTGGCCATTCCGCTCCTCAGGGTGGCGCAAGAATAGAGAGCATGGAGGATGATGAAAATACCCCTACTGCATCAACAAGCACTCGCGGCAGGAAGCGTCGTGGGGGCGCTGACGGTACGCCCTCTACAAGGGGTCGCAAGCCGGGGACGAGAGGAGGCAGAAAAAAGGCCCAAGTACCTGTGGAGAACGGTTCGTGAACAGTATGGACATGATATATATGCCCTGGCTACTTCTTGTCTTCCCCTCTTATTTATCATGGCACTATATGTTTTCACCGCTCATACCATCTTACATATTGTAGAATCTTTAGGCATTGTATGTACTGGTACTTTAGACACTGTTGTATTGCGAGTAATTCCGATTTCCGAAGGAGTTGTTCTCTGATCGGTTTGATGTCGGGTCGTGGGAGCACGAGAGCAATAGCTAACAATTAAACACTCTGAATTTTTGACTTGACTGCTACAAGTGCAGTCACTCATCCCCACTGCCATTCTGCCTCTCCACATGAATTTCGTCGTAATTCTCATGAAATATCCCTCTCTAGAGTGCGACCCTGACATTTACTCCAGCAACATCCCGAGGATTTTGAACTAGACTGCAACTCTAACTGCAAGAACCGTCCTATCCTAGCACAGACCTTATAGCCACAGCCACTCATCTCGTCTCATTCTACCCACTATGGCAAAAAAGAAGAAGACACAACTGAAGCCCGTGAACCGTGGCTTTACTACCACTTCTCAACCGAAGAAAGTAGTGGAAATACGAGATGAACCGAAGGAGCCCGAGCAAAAGGATACAAGAGAAAACCCGCCTGTAGACTCTACGGAAAATTCTTCGACTGCAGACGCGTCCTCGCACCCCTCACAGCAGGAGCCTACTCTATCGACAGAGGAGCAAGCCCTTCAGGACTTGGTTGAGAAGCATCAGGAACGTGTGGAGAAAGATATCAACAGGACTATCAAGGTGCTCTTAATGAAAAGCATATTATACCCCTACGCTCAGATATGTTTTCATTTCATTCTGGTAGGCTATCGAGCAAGAACGTCGTCTTTCGAATACCTTGCAGCGACTCGAGTTTGATCCCGTCCTCAAAGAGCTTGTCCTGCAGTTAGCCGTTGACGAGGATTCTACTCGCGGATTGGAGAAGGATCCGGTAGTGGATGGACCCGTCGATAAGGCACTTCATAGACTTGCCGTCACATATGGTGTACTGAGGCGTTTAGGCTTCGCGGAGGAACGCGTAGTGACATGCCTCAGATCGATTTCGGGTGTGGACCTCGACGAGGCCGTAGATTGGGTAGGCTTGGCTACATGTCTACAGTTAAGCGTCACTGTAACTTACCAAGTATATTATATGTAGTTGTGTCTGCATTGCCCTGAGGGAGAGCTGAAACCCACTGAATGTAAGAACCTTTGCTGTAGCTTCGTGCCAGGTGAACTCATCTCAGTGGTTGACAGTAGCCGAATCCGCGGAAAGCAACCTAAATGCGGCGACGGTAGGGCAGTCTTCTGGATCAAGCTCTGGCAATGTAGCGCAGTCCCCTCATAACCCATCTGCCTCCCCCCCGCGTCTTGATCCTAACGCACCTGCCTTCATACCTGGCTTCAGAGTCACTACACCCGCACCGAACCCTCAATTCACATCTGACCTTGACGACACAGATGTTGCTCCTGCTGGAGAACCGGAAGCTGTTGCTGTTGTGGAAGAAACTACCACGCAAGTCCCGTTGTCAACAGAAATTGGAAGTACCGATGCCGATGCCGACGACAACCCCATTGCCGCTTATGTTAGGGTCAGAATGCAAATAGACGAGCTGACCACACGCAGGCGGCCTGGAGAAACACGACGCATTGACTCGCTCAAGTCGCTCCGTATGAGATTGGAGGACATCCGCGGAGACTACCTCTTCGATGAGAAAATGGCAGAGGAAGCATACCAATCTGAGAGGAAGAAGGCAGATGCGGATGCGCTTTTGGCACGCTTGCGCGGCATCGCGTCGATGCCAAAGGCAAGTGTCCCCCAGCCTGAGAAAGCTTCGCCGAAGGCTTCTACAAATGCCAACGCCACACCCTCAGACATATTTGAACAGGACGAAAGCGATGACTCCAACGGTGGCATGTTTGACTTGCTAGAGGATATGCCTACCAGTGAAATCAGTGACCAAGGTACCAGTATCACTGTCCGTGATTTAGCTCCTCCGAAGAACTGGTCAGGTCGAACACCCAAGCTGCTGCTCCAGGAAACTGTTCTCAAATTGGACAGATATGCCGCGGTAACTTATCGCCCCATATCTGGTAGTAGTCGAGCAAAACGAGCTACGGTGTCGATTCACTGGGGTGGCGGCATGGTCAAGGAATGGAGCATGGAAGACGTTGCATGTTATGATATGCTTCAAGCGGAGCAATATGTTGCGACTATCGCGTTGCATGCTTTGACCTATCCGACCCTTGAAGGATTCGCTCTTGGCGCAAATTCCACTGCTTCTGCCAAGACGTCATCCTTCAGACTTTTACCCCCCGTATACCGCGATCTCTGGAGTGAATTGGAAGACAAGAGAAAGACATCTGATGATGCTTTCAACAGGAGTGTTTGGGCCAGGCTTAAGGATATACTGCAATCCAAGATGCAATCGGCTCCCGAGGTCAGGTTTCATCTTTGCTTCGACAGCACAACCATCTCATTCTTGCCACTTAGCCGAGCAATAAGGCACTGAAGCAGGACAACGCATGGAATAAGGCTCACAGGAACCGTAATCATGACGGGTTTGACCAGAACTCTGACGAGATAGTTTCTGCTTTCAAGGCGAGACAGGAGAGTCCAGCTTACAAGGAGATGTTGGTCCGTGTAGTCCTCTTTCGGACGGTTCAAGTAACTGAGCGATACAATCACTCCAGGTCCAGCGCAATCAACTACCCATCTCAGCTTACCGGCATGAAATCATCAAGACTCTTGAGACTTCCCAGGTCATGGTGCTCAGCGGTGAGACTGGATGGTGAGTAGAACAAGCTGCTCGCATGCCATCGATGCTCATATATCTACTTATATAGCGGAAAGTCTACTCAATTACCCGCTTTCATCTTAGAGGATCACTTGTCCCGAGGGAAGCACTGCAAAATTTACTGCACGGAACCTCGACGTATTTCCGCTATATCCCTTGCCCAGCGCGTCTCTGTCGAGCTCGGTGAACCGCCCGGAAGCGTTGGCACGAAAGGCTCCCTCGTCGGTTATTCCATTCGTCTAGAAAGCAATACATCCAAGACTACCCGTCTGGCATACGTTACTAATGGTATCGCATTGCGTATGCTCGAGAGTGGCTCTGGTGCGGACGGTGATGGCATAGCTTTCGACGAAATCACGGTGCGTGAATGCATACCTTTCCACTGCTCTCACATTGAACATTCTATAGCACATCATCATCGATGAAGTCCACGAGCGATCCATAGAGTCAGACTTTCTTCTCATTGTGCTCAAATCGTTGCTCCAACAACGCCCAGATCTGAGGTGAGTCGGTCGAGGGGTGTTCTGTACAAGCACACAATCTTATTGGGACTGTATTAGGGTGGTACTCATGTCCGCTACTGTCGATGCTGACAAGCTCTCCAACTACTTTGGTGGATGTCCGACAGTACATGTTCCCGGCAGAACTTTTCCAGTAGATGTCCGATTCTTGGAAGATGCGGTTGAACTGACTCAGTGGAAGATTTCTGCGACATCTCCCAATGCTAGACGCAGTAAGTGAGATAATTGAGACACTGAATAGTGGCTTACGTCTGCATTCAGTGAAAGACAAGTTCAACCGCAATCAACGAGTCGAGTGGTCGGAAGAGACAGCACCTGCAGAAGATGACGATGATGAAGAGACGGATCAAACTAACGTCAAGTTGGAAAGACGGTATTCTCCTCAAACCGTATCCACAGTAAACTTACTTGACGAGCGATACATCCCGTATGAGCTCATCATGGTCCTACTGGAGAAACTATGTTTCGATGCGTCCTATCAGGAGCATTCCTCTGCCATTTTGATCTTCATGCCTGGATTGGGGGAGATCCGTAGACTTAGCGATATGCTTGCGGAACATCCTATCTTTGGGAATGATGCCTTATTCTACATATTCCCTTTGCATTCGTTGATTTCGAGCGAACAACAAACGTTGGTTTTCAATGTACCTCCCGAAGGGGTGCGCAAAATAGTGATTGGTATGTCCCTCACTTTCAGCATGTTTGCTGATGCTAAGTTTTTCTTAGCCACAAATATTGCGGAAACCGGTATCACTATCCCGGATATCACTTGTGTCATTGACTCTGGCAAACATAGAGAAATGAGGTGCGTTTTCCATGTTACCGCGTCGACATCCAGACTAACCCTTGCACAGGTTTGACGAGAAGCGACAGATCAGTAGATTGATAGAAACCTTCATAGCCAAGAGTAATGCTGCTCAGCGCCGCGGACGAGCTGGCCGAGTTCGATCCGGACTGTGCTTCCATCTCTTTACCAAAGCGAGATATGAAAAGGTGATGCTAGTTTCTCGCTGCAGGGCAAAAAATGTTGTACTGAAGTTTTGTTCGCAGATGGCGGACCATCCTGACCCAGAAATGATGCGTCTCAGCCTCAGCGACCTTGCACTTAGGATCAAGATCATGAAAGTCAAGATAGGGTCTTCTATTGAAGATGTTCTCTCTCGTGCATTGGATCCTCCTTTGTCGGTCAACATTCAACGCGCGGTGTCTGCCTTGGTAGAGGTCCGCGCACTGACACCCAACGAAGAAATTACGCCAATGGGTCTGTTACTGAGCAAACTTCCGACTGACGTCCACCTTGGCAAATTCCTCTTGATCGCAACTATCTTTCGATGCTTGGATCCCGCGCTTACAATTGTGGCTGCCTTGAACTCCAAGTCTCCGTTCGTTGAACCGCTGGGTTTAGAAGATGAGGCACGACGCGCGAAAATGTCCTTCCGAGTTGGTGAGTCCTGACTTACACTCGTAAGTCGTTAGCCTAAGCCTGACACGCTACAGAGAACTCTGATTTCTTGACTATACATAATGCGTTCACCCAGTGGAGGAACTTCTGCAACATTGGAACAGGAGAGGCTCATAGATTTTGTCGGCAGAAGTATTTGAGCTTCCAGGTAGGTTTTTTCTCGCTCTTGACCAGGTGAATGTTGAACAACCTCCGCAGAACCTTCAACAAATTGAAGAACTCCGCCAGCAATTCATCGGCTATCTCGTGGATTCCAGGTTCATTCGTGTCGACCAAACAGTCATACGAGAGCTTAGCAGAGCTCGTTATAATCGCGGACGTCCCCGCTTTGTGATGCCACCAACGGAGTACAACTGCAATTCAAACAATAACTTCGTTATCAACGCTGCGCTATGTGCTGGGTTGTACCCGAAGATATTATCAATCGATCCCTCGAAAGAAGACCTGCGAACCATCACGAATAACCAGGCTGCTGCTTTCCACCCGTCATCGGTGAACTTCCAAAGAAAGCCGAGAGAGTTTGGAGTGAATTATCTCGCATTCTTCACCTTGATGTGCGTTTGCGCTGTAACATCTATACTTTTGATGCTCAATCGATCTATACAGGCAATCGCGGAGGCTCTATGCTTGGGAGACAACACCTGTCGATGACCTAGCATTGCTTCTCCTTTGTGGAGAGGCTGAGTTCAAGCTCCTTGCTGACATGGTCCAGATTGACCGGAAGATCAGGTATAGAATCGACCCCAAAACCGGTATCGCTTTGAAACATCTGCGCAACGCATTGGGACGCACTCTGGCGACACAATTCCGCGCAAAGCCTCTCACGGAATCTCAGGTTTTGTGGAACGATCTAGCCTTCAAAGCCCTCGGACATGTGAAGGATCGGGAGGAAGAGCAAACGTCAACTACAATCGTGCTAAATCGACCTACATAGACAGTGACAGCAGGCCTTTTTAATTCAATTTTGACCTGAAGGAATTCCGTCTGACAGACATGGTTATCGTGACAAGGTATCAATAGAGCGCACGTTATGATATACAATAGAGTAGCATGCATATAGAATTGCAATAACGATAGCCTACAACATGAGCCAGACATATGCAATGACAGACAACGTAGAAGCTTAGTCCTCCTCCTCCTCTTCATCGTCGGCGGTCTGGATGTTATAGAAACGGAGCTGGTATGAATCCTTGCTGACAGCAACGACGCTATATGATGGTTAAGTATACCATGTGGTTAGCGCAGTGAGAAGGGAACTCTACCGAATCCAGTCCCGGAGGGTGTTCTTCTTGAGGAACTTCTTGGTAAGGTACTTGAGGTACCTCTTAGAGAGGTCGATGTTCGAGCTCACGGTAATCTTGACATCACCTGCGAGAAACATATGGTGAGATGAGAAGATGGAAAGAAGCAAGAACACGCACCATCACGGTGAATTTTGATCTGGTCACCAAGTTGACCAGTCTTGCCCTCGACCTTGATGCGGTCGTGCAGGAACTTTTCGAAAGCCGCACCATCGAAAACACCGTCGCTGGCCGGGCGGGAGTAATCAATGACGAACTTGTGCTTAGCAGCAGTCTTTCCGGAGGCGGCCTTGGGCTACAGACATAGAAGAAGCAGAGAAAACGCCCAGTGAGCCTACTGAGAAGAGAACTCAGCAAAGCGATTCTGGGTACTAACCATCTTGACGGTGGAGGAGGGGCCGAGGGTCGTAAGGAGACGTTGGATGTGGTTGTCCTTGAACTTGCTGGGATGCCCTAGAGGACCCACAAAGTTTTGATTTTGTCATGCTGTATAGTTCCAGCTTTCAGTATTCCCACGCTCTTAGGCACGTGCGTGTATTCCAAAAGGAGCATGTCGCTCTCACGGTGACGAGCTGAAGCTTAGGCGCCGAGGTGCAGAATTGGCCAAGGAATTCGCTGCAAGGTCTGCGCAGGATATCTCGAGGGAACTCACAGCAATGGCCTCCTCAAAACAGCTTTCGCGCTCTCAAGTAGCCTCCGCACAGGCCGAGGGCGAATACTCCATCAAGCCCGAAACCACACAACCAAAACTCGACACTTCCCAATGGCCATTGCTGTTGAAAAACTATGACAAGCTGCTTGTCCGTTCAAGCCACTTTACGCCTATTCCTGCTGGGTGTAGCCCCCTCAAGAGGGATATCAACACTTATGTTAGGTCCGTTTTCCTGCGTCTACTGGGCTCGAAATAATCATTGACTTGTATGAGACAGGTCCGGAGTCATCAATTTGGACAAACCTTCAAATCCTTCTTCTCATGAGGTTGTCGCTTGGCTGAGGCGTATCCTCAGGGTTGAAAAGACCGGTCATAGTGGTACACTTGATCCTAAAGTCACTGGCTGCCTAATTGTGTGCATTGACCGTGCGACTAGGCTCGTAAAGTCTCAACAAGGCGCAGGTATGTTTTGCTTTGCCTCCTTTTTCGTTCCATGAGTAGCTGAGTATTCCCTCTAGGAAAGGAGTATGTTGCTGTCCTTAGGCTGCATTCTGCTCTTCCCAACCCTGCCACACTTCCTCGAGCCATCCAAACTCTAACGGGTGCTCTCTTCCAGCGTCCCCCTCTCATCTCTGCCGTAAAACGTCAACTCCGTATCCGTACCATCTATGAATCGAAACTTCTTGAATTTGATGAGAAGCGAAATCTTGCCGTATTCTGGGTCTCATGTGAAGCAGGAACGTACATTCGGACGTTGTGTGTGCATCTTGGTTTACTGCTCGGTGTCGGAGGACATATGCAAGAGCTGCGGAGAGTAAGGAGTGGTGCATTGAGCGAAAACGACGATATGGTGACTATGCATGATGTGCTGGATGCGCAATGGATGTATGACAATACGCGAGACGGTGCGTAACGGCTTTGATTTGCAACAGTTAGGTCCACTCATCCTCTCACACAGAGTCGTATCTCCGTCGTGTCATTCGGCCTCTCGAGTCATTATTGGTTGGCTATAAGCGCATTGTCGTTAAAGATAGCGCGGTCAATGCAGTATGCTATGGTGCCAAGTTGATGATTCCCGGTCTTTTGCGCTATGAGGCGGATATCAGCTTGAATGAGGAGGTGGTTCTCATGACAACAAAAGGTGGGTCTTCCTATGTTGTCCGTATATTCCTTATGACACTGATTATCCTTCCAATATGCAGGTGAAGCAATTGCGCTCGCTATCGCTCAAATGTCCACCGTCGAACTTGCAACATGTGACCATGGTGTCGTTGCCAAAGTTAAACGGTGCATCATGGAACGCGATACATACCCACGGCGCTGGGGTCTCGGTCCCGTTGCCCAAGCGAAAAAGAAAATGGTCAAGGATGGCAAGCTGACCAAGTACGGCGAGAAGATCGATGGTGTCACTCCCGCAGAATGGAGCAAAGACTATGTGGACTACAATAGAGACGTACGTCCTGCGCGTTCTGCTGCTGTGTGATCTGATTGTGTTTATTGTTTCTGTTCCGTACAGCAACCTACGGCTGGACCCTCCACTGTCACAGCTACCACTACCACTACGACGGTCACTGCCACTTCTGCGCCTGCAACGTCAGAGACTCCTGCAGCTGAATCAACTCCTGTCAAGGAGACAAAGGAAAAGAAGCGCAAGCGCAAATCGGAAGTACCCGATGTAGATGGGGATGTCTCTATGGCCGCGACTGCCAATGGGGACGCCGACGAAGAGGATGACGCTGCCAAAGCAGAGCGCAAGCGACTAAAGGAAGAGAAGAAGGCAGCCAAAAAAGCGGCGAAGGAGTCCGCGAAAGCAGATGAGGATGAAGAGGCGAAGCGGGAAAGGAAGAGGCTGAAGAAAGAGAAGAAAGCCAGAGAGAGCATGGGTGGCGAGTCATGATCACAATGCGCAGACTTATTTGTCCTCTCGTTTTCTCTGTCTGGTTGTGCATCTTCCGTTGTCAGCCTTGCTGTATCTTGGAACGGTGAATCAGGCGCAAGGGTTTCTTTTGTTCGCCGCATCTCCATGTATTTGCAATTATCGCTTCTTGTAATACTTATCTGCTTCTTCCACGTCGGATCGTTGCACTGTTTGTCGAAAGGAGCTATCTCAATGCCGATGAACAACAACTTCGAGGCGAGGAATTGATTCAATGGTCCCATGCTCGCGCGGTATGATGTTCATCTTTTTCAAGCTTGTTTATCATGGATCCAACTTGAGACCAAAGACACCTCCTCCAAAATCGAATGAAGCAAGACGAAACAATGATCCAGATCATCCAACTGTCTTTTCATCTCCAGCTGAGCTTCTAAAATGTCTTTCTCTGATACTAAGGGACCAACAAATGCCCCCCGGTGGACAAGATGTGGGAAAGAACCCCTAACAACCATCCGGCAGACATGCGTTTGTGTCAGTCATTTGAGGTCATTTGACGTGCAACTTGCACGCCTCAGACACTGACAAGCATGCTCCCGGCACCGTCTCACTTCGGTCTCACTTATCGGACATGGGAGGCCCTGGCTTCGTGTTCAATAGACGGGACAGGCACACTGGCAGCAGATACGTGAAAGGACGGCTGCAATCAAATACAATTTGTAACCGTCGTTACTCCGTCGATATACGTACAGTGAAACACCTAGTCACCTCCACGGCCCTTCACCGAGAAGATACTTCTCTGTTGTGTGGAAAGCCGATGAGAAGTAGACGGAACACACACAACCCCAGCCCAATAAGCATTCATGGTAAGATACAAACTAGGTAGTGATACCCAAGAAATGACAGACAGACGCTCTGCGAATACCTTCTAAAAGTGAAGTCCATCGAGGCCTCGTCAAGAGTGGGGAAAAAATAGAGAAATAGGTCGTCAAGACTAGTAGGTATATATGGCATGTCAATGTTCATCTCTCATCAAAAGAAAACCGTGAACAGAAGTCGTGAACGGTCGGGGAACTGTCAACCCTGAAGCACCGAAAGACAGCCAAACACCAACACCTCGAGATGCAATGCTTGACTATGCGCCTAGAGGAGGGAGGCAGCGAGAGCGAGCAATGATCCGAGGCCAAGAGCTGCGTTAGTCGCCATGCTGCTTAAGGCACCATCGGATTGGGATGTCTGCGAGTTGGGGGCAGCAACGGCACCAGTTGCATTGGTGCCATTGAGGGTAATGGCGAGCTGCTTGAATGCAGCGAAATTCCTCGGAGAGGACTCAACTGAGTTGATGGCGAATACCATTCCAGCACCGCAGTGGGAGGATCCATCCGGCTTGTGTTGACGACACTAGTAATTCCCTCAATAAGTATCTATGCCATAGATCATCTCAATATGCTGATGAACTCACGTAGACCCAGACGGGGTTGGTATCGTTGACGGTGACAGTGTAAGTAGGGAAATCGGTGGCGCCATCGGCAACAGGCATGAAACCGGAGTCGAAACCATCTGCCTTCTTGACGCAAGGAGCATCAAACGTAGACTGAGTCGCGGTGTGATTCTTCTGGTGGCTGTGATGATATGAATGTCAGAAAATGTGTTGCGTTGAACCGTAACCGAGATAGACATACAACTGGAAGGTAACAGTATCACGGGGAGCAGCGGAGATGAAGGGAGGATCGTATGTGAGGGATCCATTCGCATTGCCCACGACGACGACGTGGTTCGTGCCCGAAACCGAAACAGGAGTGGCGGCAGCAGATCCAGGGTAAGACGAGTACACAGTAGTCCAGGTCGATGCTTCGACGGTGACAGTCACAGTCACTACGCTTTCGGTGGGCGCGGCGGGAATGGTCGCAGTACCGTAAGCTGCGGTAGTGAAGTCTGTGGCTGAAGGAGCACCAGCGTCTGATGAACCGGCGGCGGATTGAAGTTTGGCACCGATAGCAAGCGCTGCGTTCTTGAAGTTGGCGAATGAATTCGGGGAGCCGTCAGGACCACAGTTGACGGCGAAGACCATTCCCTTTCCACAGTGAGAGGCGGCGGTGTTGGCTGCCTGCTGGCAGTGAACCCAAATAGGCTTCGTCTGGTGATATGGTCAGAGTCAGGAAATACAATAGAAGCACGCTTCAACCTACATCCTGGACGGTGATAGTGTATGTCGGGAAGTTGTCCGTCTGGTTTGCCGGTACGGGATGGCTGCTCCAGAGTCAGTGGACGATGTTCTTAACAGAGTTGAATGCTGGATGCTTACAATCCGGAGTCGAAACCACCCGCAAGGGGGTCACAGGGGGCGGCAAAGGAAGATTGGGTCACGGAGTGGTTCTTTTGTTGGAATTCGAACACGACCTGATCTCCGGGCGAAGCAAACTGCAAAGAAGAAACCCGAGTCAGACGCGAGCAGTAGAGAGGAAGGGGGGATGACCTACGATGGCCTCTGGTGAGTAGATGGTGTCGCCATTCTTATTTCCGACCTGGACGTTGTAGACCTTGGCAGATGCCACAGAGGCAAGCAGGAGGCCGAAAGAAAGAGAAGTGGCGAAAAGCATCGCTACCAGAGGAGTGACTGCGAAGGGGAAAGGGGAAGTGAAGGAATGAGTTTCGCTTCAAGCGAGTGCTTTTATAACGGAACAGGGACTGGGGAGGGCGGGGGGAGGTGGCGATGAGGGGAGGAGGCAAAGAGTATGAAACGCACCTGGGGAGGCCGGCGACGCCTTTTGTGTGCGCGCCTTGGGAACAGGGGCAGCATGCTTGCTATGTAGGTTACCGTTTATTGCGACCTACATTTTTGTGTTTTCTGAACAAACGCGAACCTGGCTCGACGCGTCCCCATTGGCTCCCGAGGCATTTGTGCCTCCTCCCAGCGCTCCACAACGCCTCACATGGATACCAGCCCTGCCTAATCGGGCGCAAGTTCAATTGTTCCCTGAGTCGCTAAACCCCAGCTTTGTTCTCCATCTGCCCGCAAGAGACGTGACAGCAGTCCAACAGTCGCCTCCAATTGTACGCCGTATGCGTGCATTGGCTGCGTCTTACCTCCCGTATCACCGATCTGGGCTGTGTCGTCAGGTTCCCGAGAACACCGACCATCCATTCAACTCCCCCTCGATCAGGCTTGCAACCTAGACCTCAGCCGAGCTGAAATGCCTCAACCATCGCTTTCTTCGAATGTCCTACACACGTGTCTCAATATCGGTTTCATACTTTCCGCACTCGGATGCACGTACACTATGCAGCCATATCCCCCAATCCGTCTGCCAGTGGACGCATCCGCATGAGCAACCAGACAGCTGTCGCATGCATCAGTCAATGCAGAGCTGTGAACTAATCGAGTGATTTCTGACCCGTCTGCGCCCATTGTTTTGCAGCCTTTGATGACTGCTGTCTGCTAAGTACTATGGCCGTCCAGAGCAGGATCTGCAACCTTGATTATGTTTGCTACGTCCGAAATGCCCAGATGACCACCGCCCGCCGGTGACTTATGAATTCATGAATTAGATGTGAAACCCCATGGCTGTGAAGCTGTCCAGGAGTCTGTGCGTGCGAAGTGGGGGTCTCGCGAGACGTGCATGGCGTGGTCTGCAGACGTCCCCAGGTGTTCCGCGCTCCCAGGATCAGGTGAGCGGATGGCATCAGAAAGAGTGCTTCCCAGAATGGCAGCGTTTGTAGTTCATCATCTCCAGGTTGATGACCATCATGAGGCCGTGCTATTTTATTATTTCATGGGCCCTGTTTCCAGTGTGCCGACCGCCAACAAATAACCCTGCTCGTGTCTCAGCTCGCTCGCTTGCCTGCTTCTCTGTTGCGTTATAAAGTCCAGCTTACTCTCGGCAGTGACTCTCCTTTGCTCGCTCACCTCATCCTGGGATAACTACATCCGTGAACGGCGCAGACCACATATTGCGATCATCAGTTGCTGCAATCCTCCATAACTGCACCATCAGCCGTCTCACATTACACTGAGTAGGTCTCCTAGACACCGCCCTGCCTCAGCGACTCGGAATCATATAACTGCACATCAGCCGGTGCTCCCTCCCCTCATTCGCCTTCACCCTTCACCCACTTTTACCTTCCCACCTTTTTAATCCTTCGGTCGCTCAGCTGGTCTTTCTGAGTTTTAACGCTTCTTTTTAGCCTTTTCTTTACAACTTTCACGTCTCGCACGACACTGTCATCATGTCCTCTCGCAAAGCACAGAAGCCTCTCCCCAAGTTCGAAGTCGGTGAGTTCACACTCCACAGCCGCCATGACCACCCTGTCTCTCTATCCAACGTGCAATCTGCTGACCATGGTTGTCGTACACTGCAGGAGACGACTACCGTATTCTGCACGGTCTCGGTGAGGGTGCATATGGTACTGTTGCCGCTGCGGTCCACAAGCCCTCCGGCAGGGAAGTGGCGATCAAGAAAGTCCTTCCTTTCGAGCACACACTCTTTTGTCTCCGAACGCTCCGAGAATTGAAGCTGCTCAAGTTCTTCTCCGAGACATGTGTTAACGAAAACGTGAGTATTATTTCGAGGTGGTGATCTGTTCTTAACGAATGCTGCGTGTATTAGATTATATGTATCCTGGACATTATCAAGCCCCCCTCCCTCGAAGACTTCAAGGAGATCTATTGTTCGTATTCCTCTGAAATCATTCCGACCTTTCTCCTGACATACCTGCAGTCATCCAAGAGCTGATGCAGACAGATTTGCACCGAGTCATTCGCACGCAACAGCTCACAGATGATCACTGTCAATATTTCGTCTACCAAACCCTCCGTGCTCTCAAGACCATGCACTCTGCGGATATTGTACACCGTGACTTGAAGCCAGCTAATCTGCTCCTCAATGCCAACTGCGACCTCAAGGTCTGCGATTTCGGGCTGGCAAGGAGTACACGGAGTACGAACCCCGGTGGTAAGGAGGCAGGCTTGATGACAGAATATGTCGCCACAAGATGGTATCGTGCGCCTGAGATCATGCTCTCATTCAAGATGTACACGAAGGTACGCGCTTCCACTCCTGACATCCGGCGCGGAATCGGTGGCCTGCTGATTTTCCGCGCTCGTGCTTTGTTGTTGCGATCATGGTCATTTTACTGATTGTTTCATTTGTCATCTATAGGCTATTGACATCTGGGCTGTGGGTTGTATCCTCGCCGAACTCATTAATGGGAAACCCCTTTTCCCCGGACGCGACTACGGTCATCAGTTGGACCTCATTCTTGATGTAATCGGTACGTCCATTCTCTGAAGCATCAAAGACAGGTTGAGAATCTTACGAATTCATCCTGAAACATAGGTACACCGTCGTTAGAGGAGTTCTACGGCATCACCTCCCGCCGCTCGCGCGATTACATTCGTGCACTGCCCATCAAGAAACGGCGTCCGTTTAGCACCTTATTCCCGAAGGCTTCCCCCGATGCTCTTGATTTCCTGCAGAAGACACTCGTAAGTTCCGCCCCAGGACTTGTAACACCGATGTCCAGTCCTGATACAATTGATTTATCCAGACGTTTGATCCAAAGAAGCGACTGACAGTCACACAAGCATTAGAACATCCTTACTTGGCTGCATACGTAAGTACACATGCTCATCAGATAGACCAACCCAACATAACCGTGGTTTTGTGCAGCACGACGCTGAGGATGAGCCAGCTGTGCCTTCGCTCGATCCAGAGTACTTCGAGTTTGACTACCAGGATCTGAACAAGGACCAGCTGAAAGGTAGTTTTCCTTCTATTTCAAAGAAGTGCATAACACTGACCCGTGATTGCTCAGAACTCCTCTACGAGGAAGTGATGTCGTTCCAGTCCAGCATCTAAGTCATCCATGTCCAAGATACCCGTCAAGTCATAGAAAATCGCAACGCATGTCTATTTATCCAACTTGAGCGGCCAAAGGAGTAGCCCGACGCTCGTTGTAGAATATAATTCTTCATAATTTATTCGTTATGTTGTATACACCCTGACCGTAATACCCCGTTCCTTCCCTTCTTTGTATGTTGCTACTTGTGTTTGTGATAGGTAAAGCCGGTGAAGTTTGGGTGAAGGCAAATCAATTCAAATCTAGAATTCGGAACTTGCGTTGGTCGTCTTGGTTTCGTAAACTGTGACATGGGAGCGATTTGACTTGTACGACGATACAGAGAATTCAACGTTCGAACTAAAAAAAAATACAGAGAGCCTAGAAGCTATGAATCAATTCGCAAATAAGATAGTAAAGAGAAGCAAGAGCATTTCGAGAGCATTTTCAAAGATGAGAGTGCAAGTCGCACAATGAGGAGCATCAAAGATCGAACAAACGCGGCGTGGCAAATTTCAGCTTGAAAACGCCGATGCGAGAACTAGAGCACCTGGGATCAGGATAATGGAGGCGTTCTCACTCCCTCCCTCACCCCCTCAGTCAAAAAGGAGGGCCTGTCCCAGTCCAAAAACCCGTCGCAACCCCCTCAACCCCGAAATCGCCAAACCGTGTATCGCTATCCAGTTCAGTACCATACATGGTCTTCTTCACCGGAGGTGCAGGTGTTTCGGGCGGTAGTGCGCTGACGATTCCTCTGATGGCAGATATAGGCCTATTACTTAGACCTCCTTCCGGTACAGCAGAGTGTCTTTGGGGTGTTCCTGGACGCATGAGGTCGGTGGGATTAATGAATTGCTGCTGTTCTGGGATATCATGCGGCGTAGTGGGTTGTGGTGTCGATGAAGTCGAAGGACCAATCGATGGCTGTGAGCGGCTTGGCGGGGCGGCGAGCACACTAGGTCGACTGACAGAACCTCGTCCTAAGTTGCCATACATATCACGCCCTCGTCGACGATCGGGTAGAGCATTTGGGCCTGCGCCAGATGACCCTGGAGTCGGCGAAGCAGGTGGTTCAGGTAGAGAAGGAGGAGGCTCAGTGAAATGAAACGGCTCTCCCCCTTCATCCGCATTCACATGTCCAGCAGGGGTAGATGTCAATGGTGGGTTGTTGAAGAAGGAAAAGTTGAACGCATGGTTGACGGGAAGGTTTTCGTTTCCGGTCGCAGTACTAGTCGTAATGGGAGAAACGGAGTTCGGACCAGGGGTAGACGTTAATCCTAGTAGCTCTGATAAACGTGTCGTCGGAGGGGGAGGTTCTACGTAATTCTCTTCGGGATCTTCAGGGCCTGTAAAGACAGTAAACCCGGGACCATGGTCTACGGGAAGTGCTTCCGCTGTTTCACCACGATAGTGCAGGTCCCCAGCTGGTGCGCCTAGATCAGAGGAGCCTTCGGCTAATTTGGCGCGTTTCTTTGTTGGACGAATTACTTGTGTGGCCAGCTGCTCCTGATCAAGGCCGCTCTGTTGATCAGCTTCGATCACCCCAGTGAGGTTGCTATCTTTTGAATCGCGGGTACGTTTTCCGAGCAATGGGGCAGCAAATCCAGGATGCCCAGGATAAAGTGCATTTGAATCTGGATGCTCTGGATGCTCTGAAGGGGCAGATCTCGCTGTGTAAAATTCTGTCTGTGTTCTGGGGAGAGCGTCAGAACTTTTGTCTTCAAAGCAAAGGCGACGAATAAGACTGACATAGCGCGCGACTTGCCAGACGACCCCGCAGGGGGGGTAGGGTATGCAGGATTTGCCAAGTTCCCAGCTTTGAATGATGCGGCAAACTCCTTGAGCATACTGACTTCATTCTCGAGCTGGGCGGTATGTGCTGCTTGATCACGAAGGGTATTTACTTCCATAGTTAGCTCGGCGACCTTCCGTTCCAAGTCGCCCACACCAGACAAGCGGGTAGTTGCAAGCTGCAACTCTGCCTGAAGCTGTGCCAGTTGTTCGCGGAGAGGATTTATCTGAGCCCGGGTAAGCATGACAAAGACTTGTGACAAGAAAAAAGAGATCAACCCACCAGAGTAGTAAAATAGACATCGCGGTTTTCGTTTACAGACTCGGGGTTGGTCCATGGAACGGTCGAAAAGGTAGGCTGAAGGGGCAAATCATGGGGAGTACCGGAGGGCCCTGCTTCAGGGAACTCTGCGTCGCATTGCAATTTAGAGCTGAGCGTAGAATACACGGAGAAACGGCACAAACCTGCATATTCAGCTCGGTTGGGTTCTGCTTCTGTGGGGAGAAGTGAGCGGCAGGGTAATGATTTCCACAACGTGCTACCGACCTTCTTCCTCTTCTTGAATTGTTGCTTCTATGGGTTTCACACTCCGACTTGTCTTCCCCCGCCTTCCTTTAGTCAGACTTGTTGACCTTGTTACAGCTCTAGGACCGCTACCACCAGCAGCGAGTGGTCTTCCAACACCTAACCTAATTTGGGTCTCTTTCGCTTTGCGCGTGCTCCGGGTAGTGGGCATGGGAGGGTCAGTTACCCGAGAATCAGCGTGAGGAGTGTCGTTACTTGGTGGAGCTGGATTGTCGCCTTCTTCTTCCTCGTCGGTGTCATGTATAATCATTGAACCTCCTGATCGGTCTCTCCGACGGGATGCGTTGCTTGCCTTGCTAACTATCCGCATCGACGATGAACGTTTCGGCTGAGCAGTCTGCGATGACTCTTGGGGCCCTGTTGTTTCCAGCAGGAGTTCGATCAACGCCTCCGACTTGAGATTCGCTCTGAGGCCATGGTCCTAGAGCAGCGGGGGGTCAGACAACAAACATGGATACGCTCGGGGTGCTGACTTTGCATAATCTTTGCAACTCCACCCTCTTCATGCCCTCTAGTGTTTTCCTGTCGGGCACGGAGGCCATGGTTGCGGGAGCACGCGATGTAGCGAGCGGCAGGAGTGATGGTTCGGAGGAAGAGCAGCACTGTTCGATTCCGTCGACGCGACGCGAACACGTCACCCACGTGACCTATAGACGCCCGATGTTGATGGAGAGAATATATTGAACGACCTGTCACACCTGATTTCGGCGAACGCGAGAGGTGTGATTAGTTGGACTGCCAGCTACACCGTAAGACAATTCGCAGTGCTCTCGGAGTCAGGCGAGTCGCATGCCAGACGTAAGGCCTCGTCAGATTGCCTCTGCTGTAATTTCCGACAGTCTGTTGGCCACCTTGGCCTCGGTCCGGGCGCCGCATCTGGCTGAACATTCCTCCCGTGACCAGCCCAGTGTCTATGTTTGCAGCAGTACAGTTCCTGTGACTGTCGATCTGAGCACCATACATAAACCCCGGGTTTCTCATCATGCTTGCCCTCTTGCCTTCCCCGTCCTTCCTCCCCCGCAATGCCTCTCACACTCCAACAGGTTGCTGAACACAACAACGAGAAGTGCGTTTCTGATAACTTTCTTTGGTGCCCGACTGCTGCTTACCCTGAGCATGTAGATCGTGTTGGGTGATCATCAAGAACAAGGTTTATGATGTTACGGACTTTCTGCGGGCATGTCCCCCACACTTATCCGTGCTTTCTGGTTCATTTACCTGACATCTAGGACCACCCCGGAGGTGCCAAAATTATTCTGAAGTATGCTGGTCGGGATGCCACATCTGCATATGAGCCTATCCATCCCCCAGATGCCCTGGACAAGAATCTCCCCGCGGAGAAACACTTGGGCGAGGTAGACAGTGCTTCAGCCCGGCAGCTGGAGGCTGCTCAAAGCAACCGGCCCAAGACTGAGGACGAGCTCAGAGTGGAGCGCGAACGCGCAAATATGCCACCGCTCAAGAGAATCCTTGACCTGAGAGACATGGAGGTATGCAGTAGCAATCACTTGTCGAACCATGTCTTACTGTGGCGTTGCATAGGACGTGGCACGGCGGGTGCTTTCCGCGAAAGCTTGGGCATATTACTCCTCCTCAGCCGATGATGAAATTGGTATGTGCATCTTTGCTACACATATTATCATAATGCTCACGCATCTTTCGTAAAGCACATACCGAGAATCTCCGCGCCTTCACGCGATTCTTCTTCCACCCCAGGGTCATGCGAGCAGTCGCAGATTGTGACCCGTCAACCAAGATTCTAGGCTTCCATTCTGCAATCCCCGTTTTCGTAAGTGGTGCTGCTTTGGCGAAGCTTGGACACCCGCGAGGTATGGACTCTTCGATCTCGTATGATGCAGATTGACTAAATTGACTCATGACACTCATCACGTCATTTCGTAAGGTGAGGCCAATATCACCGAGGGTTGCGGACGTACAAACCTAATTCAGATGGTCTCGTCTAATGCTTCACTGTCATACTCTGAAATCGCCAATGCTCGAGTCTCTCCATCCCAACCCTTATTCTTCCAGCTATACAAGCACAAGGATAAGGCTATTGCCGAAAAACGGATCAGGGAAGTTGAATCGTTGGGCTACAAAGCCATTTTCCTTACCGTGGACGCTATTGTACCTGGTAACCGTGAGCGGGATGTGAGAGCAGGTTGGGAGGTAGAGGATGTGGAAGCTATTGCCCGAGGACAACAAGGATCTCCCCGCTCTGGCGAATTACCAAGGAAAGGTAGTGACTTGGAGGAGATCGAGGAGGAAGTGGATGTCACAGGGACGGCCGGGGCGTTGGTCCTCAATGATGACCAGAACATGACATGGAAAGAGGTAACATACTCAGCGAATGTCTCGCATCATGTCTCTCAAGTGTCCCTTTTAGACTATACCGTGGTTGCGAAGCGTCACAAAGCTACCGATACTCATCAAGGGGATTCAGTGTGTCGAGGTATGTGCTCCCGATTTTTACTTCGACTCCTGCGCTAAGAAAGCTAGGATGCTGTCCTTGCGGCGGAAGCGGGCTGCGACGGCATAATGATCTCGAATCACGGAGGTGAGTTCTCTGCCAAAGCCATCAGAACGCATGATTGACAACATACATGTTCCAGGTCGTCAGCTTGAGTAGTAAGTGGCCGGGCTAAAGGTGCCGGTTTCGGGAATCTAACCAGACAACAGTGCTTTACCCTCCATTGAGGTTCTTTATAGGCTGCGTAGACAACGACCGGACGTGTTTACCAAGCTTGAAGGTACCCAACACTTCACCTTGCCTCATTCCTTTCGCGCTAAGCACCTTCCTGTAGTCTATATAGATGGCGGTGTGCGTCGGGGTACCGACGTCATCAAAGCTCTCTGCTTGGGTGCTACTGCTGTCTCTATGGGGAGACCGTTCTTGTACGCACAAAGTGTAAGATGTTCTCGTCTTATGTTCTGCCACAGGATCAAAATTGACCCCTTCGAACAGGCATACGGTACAGCGGGTGTAGTCAAGATGGTTCGAATCCTCGAACGAGAAATAATGACTGCGATGAAGCTCATTGGTGCTCGAACTGTGAAAGACTTGGTCCCTGAGATGGTGAGCATCTGCACAGATTCCTGTTTGTTGTCATCTTTGAATGGCCCGCTAATATGAGATGCCTCTAGGTTGAACGAGTAGATTGGCAGCCCAATCTGGCGAGACTGTGATGGCACATCGTTCCAAGTCGACTGATACTTACCGATACTCATCTAAACGCAGATGATTACCAGGACGGTTCTTGTTTATTCACAAACAGTAGAATGTTACTACAAGGAACTTGTTTTCTGCTTCAAGCTTTAGGGCTGAGTGGTCGGACCAGAATCCTCCACGTAGATGCCGCTGTAATATATATCAGTCTCAGTTATTTGTTGGGTGTTGCCGTTCAATGGAAGTCTCAGGGCACCTGAATACACAAATCAGATGTCAACGCCGTCAATATACATTCATGTAGTGCTTACCGATATGCCAGTCTGTCCCACCGTTACCGTTCAATGATCCGCTGTACACCTTCTGCAAAGAGTCCCCACCTGTGGAGACCCAGAGACCCCCTGGTGAGCCAGTTTCAAGGATGAAGTTATACTACGCTCGAGATGAGTCGAGCCCATGAGGATGATAAGGAATGTGTGGGGAGCGTACCCATGTTCCCTTGATGGGCGTAACAGACCAAATGCTCTTTCCCCCAGTGATGACTTGCAATTTATCGGCAACCCCGTTTTGGCCTGAACGGAGGGATGGCCTTCAGAATCTCGGAAATGGAAGTTGAACGGACGTCACATACCGCTCAACTGGCCGTACTTGATATCAGCGTAATGTCCCTCCCAGAAGACGATCTGGTGTTCATATGCCGGGTCTGGAGGATTGACTGTAGGTATTTGAAGCGATACATGGTAATACCTGTTATATTGAAATAGTATGAATACGACATGTGTTTCTCAAGTCAAATTGACAACTCACAAATGACCGGAAAGTGAGGCTGTCGTTTGAGGGAGCAGCTCGGTCCTGAGCATGGGTCCACCGTTCCACGTAGACGTAGCATTAATCTTAACCTTCACTCCTTGTTTTTCGCCCGTAGCTGATCAAGTTATTGTCACGGTGAACACGACGGTTGCTTTAATTTACGCGAGAGACATACTAGCAGGATTCTTGAACTGACTGCCGAGAGTAACCCAGGACAATGCTTTCTCGCCCTATCAGTGATACTTGAGCACATTTCACTGTGCAAGGCAACGAGATAACTTACATGGAGGTTGCCATAGATATATGTCTGATAACTGCCAACTTGATTGCTCCAGCTCCATTTGTCGAAGTCCGCTGCTGAGCTGAGTTCCAATGTATCGAGGTCAAGAAGAATTCGTCTAAGGCTCGTGCCGCGAATTTTACCTATAATCATTGAACCGCCCGTCCCATACCACCTTTGCGGAGGCTGCGACTAGGAGGCCGAATAACTCTACGAGAGACTGCATGATTCTGCGAAGACCAGTACGTACTCGCCATGGACTCCTTTTATTGACCACCAATCTGGTACGTGACCGCACGGTGCATACCGAAGAAGAACCGCTCCACAAAGGGATCCATTGAAGAACTTATTGCTGCTTAAAATTCGGTCCGACGTGCTGCCGTTCGACTTCACCAAACAGCTTTCAATGTCAATTTTGAAAGGAGAAGGTTTTGTCTTGTATCGCGCAATTGATGGCGTGTTGAGGTAACCACGAAGCATAGGCTAGGGCCATGACGAACATATACGTTGATTCCGATGTAACAAGCTTTCCGCCCACAACACGAGAAGACAAACAACGGAGGACTGGCTTGATGGGGAAGGACCACTTCAGTCGTGATTTTGATATTTGGGGCCCATGCTTCCCGAGTAAATAGACTACGAGGTGATTTACGCCGGCTCAGTCCTCTGTCTATCGTTCGATATCAGGGGCCATCAGCTTGAGCTTTGTAGTCGAGTTCCGATGGGGATTTGAACTGCATGAGTCAATGTATGATTGCTGCTTTCCATGTGGGACAAACACGTAGTAAAGTGAGCTTCAAGTCCAGACTGTCACTACGACCAGCTTCGTAAGCACGTAGAAGCAATACAGTGATTGGGTTGAATTCACCTTGTCGATATTTAGAGAAATGTAGTGTTCTTTGGAGACAACTAGCATCGCGGCCAGCTCTGTAGGCACATTGAGCCCACAAACCTGAGAAAATTCTATACTGGCTAAGCTCGCTGTAAAGCACATTTGTTTAGCTAACGATGCGAATAATTCTTACTAGGGTCTACGTTGTAGTACGGGGTCACTGAATTGACAAGGCTCCATAGCTTCATGCCTAGGGGAAACTCGCGATTTCACGTCAGGGAAAGGCGGCCAATCACGGAGCAAGAAAGTTGGTGGCACGCTGTAGAGTCCCCAATATCATTCGCATGAAGATGCCTACGGCCGACGGGACTGATCACAGTGAGACAAGACATTCCTCTTGCCTGATCGTCTGTCTGAAGGGCCATATCTGCAGCCCCTGAACTGTATATCGAGAAGAAAGCATGCACTGACTGGCTTCTCACATATTCGGGATCTCATACGCACGTTTGAACACTTTCGCATTGAGGAGCTCGACTGCGGTGGGATGCCAAGGCCTGCGGATTGCACCGTCATTGCTGGGGAGGACTCTCCGCTATGTACTCCAAGACAGAATCCGTTCGCGGGAGCGGGGACTTTTCTCGGTTTCTGTTCCTTGTCGTCAAGCCCGGGTCAAGCCCTGTCAAGCCGTAGGAGCTATGTCTACGAGTGACCTTATCAGCCAGCATATAGCGACTGCCTCGCTGTCAAGCTTAGCCGAACTACCGAACCTGGGGTTTTTCTCAATGTCCACGGGTGCTCTTGTGAGGATGTGGGAAAAGAAAGAAACTGAATATTGTACTTTGTTGTCATCTGAGTCGAGTCAGAGATTGCTATAGAACGACTTGTCATTGTTGGCCTTGTTTGATATCGACGTGGATCGGTTCCGCTCCTGAGACCGGTTCAGGGCCCTGTCACCAGTCACACAGCAGTCACTGGCAGGGTTCGCCTCCGAGGATGTTGCAAAGCGGTTCCGGAGGATGACTGCATCTGTATTCGTATGCGCACGAACGTTGGCGAGATTTCGGTGCACTGTGCAGAGGGGACTGAGGTCGCGGGAGGTCGTAGCCAAATAACGCGTAAACAAGGCGTCATTGCAGATCGCCTGTTCTGAGCCGACGCGTCTGAGGGACGCGGCACATGATCTGTTGGATGATAGGCAGAACCGAGGCAGACGGGCTCGGACAGTCCTATCACTGGTATCAGAAGTATACTAGTATCAGCCCGTAGCACAGGCTATTATAGCACTGTGACTGCCGGGGTGACTGCTCACGTTCGCTGCAGTCCGCTGCTCACTTATCTCCTTCCGGATTCCTCCCATTCCCTGCGCACAGCACCACCCTCCCCCGGCTGTGACGTGACGCCCGCGGTAGACATATAGTCCACATCGACCCATTCTGCTACTGCCACCCGCGCTGACTCCCCCACTGACATACACTGACTCATTCCCTTCATTATATACTATACCATGCCTCTCTTCCAGTATTACTCGTCCCTCGTCCGCAAGGACAACGATACCCGCTCTTCCACTGCGAAAGCATCCGCCGCCGCCGATTCTATGGCCAGTACCGCCGATAACAACCACAATCGTAACCGTACACAGCATACCGCTACCGAGACAACCAATCCTCCCCTAGAGACTCGAGTGCTCAAGGCTGTTCGGGAGTTCGAGCATGGCAGACAGCGTGCTCGCAAGTCCGCCGAGACGTCACATTGGAAGGAGCAGAAGGCGAGGCACCGCCAGCTCAAAGCGGACAGAGCTCAGGGCGTCATACACCCTCCCTCCGCTTACCTCCGCCCACGGCAAGGACGCGCGCGCGCGCAGGACGTTGTCCATGACGAGCGCGTCCTTTCCGATGATTCGGACTGGGATGCACCCGAGGCTGCTGAGCCCGAGCCGGTAGACTCCCCGAGGCAGTGGAGGGGCGAGGCGTTGGAGGTGGACCTCATGAACCTGGCTAAGCCAGCCAAGAAGCGCAAGTCCAAGGGTATGCACATATTCCTCTCAGTCCCGTTGCAGTGTGATTTGATAGGGTCTATCGCAGCTGGTGACTTCGAGGTCATTCCCAAGATGCCATCCGTCATTGTGCTCGAAGACTGTCGTACCCCCACGCCGGAAGACGATGAGGCCTGGGAGTGCCTCAGCGCCGCCAGTGACGACGTTGATCGGAAGCGGCCAGTTCCTTCCTACGCAGAAGTGGCTGCTGGAATTTGACAAGACGCCGTCATCTCTGACGCGGGTCAATCTCACCTTACATCTATAATAGAGAAGTAATCTTGGGGCGGCAACGGAACTTGTACTTTTAGAGATGATACCTGGAATCTTGGACGGTCTATCTAGTAGAGCACAAATAGTTAATACCATAATGACAGTAACGACTGGATGGAACATTCACGCACCATTATTGCTGTATGTGCTGACATGACTCGCGTACTATCTTATGACATATGTTTCTATGGTATGGCACGTACCTGTATATTCGCAATGACGTCAACTCTCAAACGTTCCTAGGTAGAAGGGGGTCCAGATATCCAATAACCGTTACTAGAATACATAGGCACTGCACTACATAGCACTAGTGCTCCAAACGGGCGGAACTCGTTCACGAGAAGCCCGTGCGGATGGTCGGATGGAATATAGGCAGCGGATGAGCCTATCGGTGTATGTCAGTGATGGTACAGCTTCAGTTGAGAAGTTCAGCATACCTCAGTGTTGAACACGTATTCTAGGGTGCACAGTTCAGTATCACCCTATACAGAACAAGAAGTAATGACGCACCAGACAGTGGTAAAACATTGGCGTCTTCGAAAAGGAGGTAGAGGTACTTCAATGTCTCACTCTGCGAGGCAGCCGTTTGAGCTTAGACCAAACCTATGAAACTTACAAACCAACTTACCATCAAGAAGGTCTCCATCTTATCCTCATGTCTGGGAGGAACCTCATCGACATTGACAACGCTTGCGTACCCACCAGACTCGATACGACAATATTTCTCTATTGCTGAGAAGATGGACCAGCCATAATCACGGTAGCGTCTATCACCGGTCAAGCGGAACGCGATGAAGAGTGATTCAACGGTTTCGGGCCTGTCAGGAGAGAGAAACACGAATGAGGATACCACGAAGCAAGAGATAGAGGTGAAAGCGCTGTACCTCAAAATGTATCTAGCGTCGTAAGGAGGGTACTCTCCGCGCCTGGATTGAGGGTCAAGAGACGTATAGATATGGTAATGTAGATAAGTACACACTTGGCCCCCTTGATGTACCAGTCATTTGGCACGATAGAATGGTCAATGCCATCGTTAGGAATACGGAAGTAGACAATCTCCGGGGCCAACCCTCTAAGTTTGGTTTCAGCAAATCGACGCGTTGAAAGGATTAAACACCAACGTAGCAGTATCATGCGTGCGCATACAAGTCTCTATGAGTTCGAGCCCAGTAGCCCAATCCCGCTTGCCCTGAGGAGTGAGCTCTTCGGGACGAGGAGGAATAGAGACATTTTGAGAGACAGCGCCAGTAGTGATCGCACCCAACATAAGCGACCCGCCGAAGAAACATACAAGGTGGTCTTGCTTCGGTATAAGCCGCCATGAGCTGGAACGTTAGAGAAATTAGTGTTTGTATCAAAATGGCGTTGTATGTGATACAAACATTTCACCAGCCGGGTTACGCTCCGGGATCAGCTCGGACGTGTAGGTTAGTCTGGCATTCTGACTCTTCTGCACGAGATGGCCCAGAACACCGTTCATGGCATCGTCATACATCTACAATGTTCCCGAGTTGATACACGCTGATAATGGGCAATGAGGAAATCACATACTTCACGGTACACGGATTCCGTAAGATTCTGGCATTCAAATCAAAGCGATTCAGTGTAATGCCTTCATAGAGCCCAAAGTTCCCTTACCGTTTGAAGATACTGCTTGCTTGGATGGATATCAGCATCTCTCCAAATGTAACTCTATCACAACTTACAGCAAATATTCGTAATATGAATCACCACGGGAGCCGAGCCGGATTGCAGACAGTACAAAGCGTCCGTCCTGGGGGCTGTCAATAGTTCATGTATCCATCGCCCAAACTCATGACTGCCACTTACTTCATGAAAATGGAGGCCAACCCAGTGGTGAGATGTCCAGCTTTTATGACTTGCATGACCTACGCACGTACTCCATATTAGATTGAGCTCGTAATAATGCTAGCGAACATACCCGTTCTGCCTTTTCCCAATATTTCTCTTCGTCTGTGAGATGAGCTAGGTACCGGAATTCCAGTTGCAGAGTAGCTGCTTCGGCGGTACTAACCCATCCGTTGTTATCACGGTCAGGTATACCTACTCGTTTGGCGAGGTTCACCATGGAAAGCGGTAGTCCGGACGGGGTATCAAATGCGGGGAGAATGCGATCTGCTAGATCCTGCGCTTTTTCAAGGAATATTGGATCATAACCGGACAGATGGTATGCTGATAGAAGGCCACCTAATACACGGATGGTGGTCTTTTGTCCTGTAAGAATATGATTGTGAGAAGTAAAGTGCAGTGAAGGACTCCACCTCGAAGGTATTGAAGTTTGCATCGCGATCGAAGGTCAATTTGGTGGCAATCCAGTCTCTAGCGCGTTGGTATTCTTCATTCAAATGCATGATAAGCATAGTATCAATGGAGTCCACCACTGTGTATCCAATACCGCCAGCCTCTGTGAGATTGGAGCCGTTGTGGCTGATGGGATGGTATTCATCACTACCCATGGCATCCCTCTCTGGTCGCGTGAATCTAACCGCGTCATTATAGAAGATGGGTAGACACACCATAAGCCAACCACGCGTGCTGCGTACAACGGGTTGAGTGAAATCATTCACAGCCCAGAAGTTATGCACTGCAGAGACAGACCTTGAATGCTTGTACCACAGCGTCTCTCTTGGGTATATCGACAGAAAAGTCTATGATTGTACCACTGCTTGATCCAGGCAAAGGACTCCATTCTGGTGCAAAGTCGATCCATGGGCTTAGCAGCTTCTGAACCAGCTTCGGTTGCTACAAGACAAAGTCACGAGTCGTGCCATACCCATGCGACGGGGAAACTCACTGTGAATGCAAGAAGGCCACAAGCAATCGCAAATATACTGAATAATAGACCAAAGCTGACCGATCCAGCGGGCTCCTTCATAGGTCCATGGTTATAACACGCGGAAACATAGAGTGATACCGACTTACAGACTGCGGGTTTGCAATGCTCTTCGATGGCTTCCTGGATTTGGAGTCCTTTTTTCTTTGCCTCAAGCCTTCCTCTGCCATGATGAAGTGGCTAAGGTACGGTAGAAAGAGACCGACACGCCCAGCAATTGGGTCAGAGAGAACGAAGTGGCAAACGCGAAGAACTACTACTTAGATATGTGACGCCGTGGCACCGCGCATGTATTTCGATCGTGCAGGCGCCCGGAGAGTCAAACGGCCTGCTGACCTCTGGGGTGGCAGTAGGGTGGGACCAGGTATATAATACGCAATCCCCCTGTTCCCAGTAAAACAACTGCCCCTTTACCAGTAACCACAACTCTTACTCGGCGGAACGTTTTTGACAGCTAATTCGTAAGGTACATACACATGGCGACCCCAGCAATTCAGCACCCTCCAGCCAGTAAGTAACGCGACGCGCTTCCTTGGCATATGTTCATGTCGTACAGTGAAGGTCGGGGGACGTCGCCTTTCTGTAACCTCCAGACCTAAAGCCCATGGCATTGGGTATGCACATCTGACATCTTCTCGGCCACGACCAATGCGTTTAAACCCCCCGCTACTCTAGAGAGCGGAAGAACTCAGCTTCAGGCGCACAATCTCCAAACAATGCCGGTGACTACCCTCGTCCAGCGGGGCCAGAACAGGCACACGAGCATCATGAGGATGACCACGAGGAGGTGCCTAAGAAAGAGAAGAAGAACCATGGCGCCGTTGACCACGAGCGTCGCTTGCAGGAGAACATCCACAAGAAGATGGAGCAGAACAGACCTACCAAGGAGATGTCAGGGGGCAGGAACCTGCGAAGTGCGAGAATTGACCAACCTGCGGGCAAGGGGTTTGCGATCTAGACGTTTTGTCGATAGCTGTGCCGCAGAGGTGTCAACTCGGAATGGGAACGAAGTGGATCAATAGTGTATCTTGGCTTGATCGTCGGTGAAGGATCCGTGTATTAATCAGTCACGCCAATGAACAAGGCGATATTGTGCATGTGCATGAATATCTCGTACGAGCATGATGACATATGTGACAATGGATGCAATACGACGACAGCAGAAAAATACAGATGGACCTGACAAACACCTATGCCTCGGTTGCAGCAACCTTCTTCCCCCTGGTCTTCTTTGGCGGCGCGGGCTTCTTCTCCTTTTGCGCAAGGAGGAGAGCAGAGGTACGGGCAAGCGCAGCCTGTAGAAAATCAGCGTCAGCATCATAAACTTGAATGTATGGAAAAGACGCGAGGGCTGAACACAATTCAGAACAGATGTTATCACCAAAGAGTCGGGCAAACCGCGCGGGGCATCGAACGGTACCCGATAGCGACATGGTGAGTATCCGAGGAAGTTTTGATCGGGCTTCACACCGGACCATGTAATCTTGCACTTCATGTCCACACCCAACTTTCATATTGCCTTGCGGCTGTCCAGCGGGCTCTAGATGGTGCATAGCGGGCAGAGGACGGCATCGGGTACACAGCGATTATTTTGCATTGCCCCAAATACCCAAATAACTCGCGAGACGATGATCCAAGCAGAGCAAAGAGACATACTCACAGGTCGGAGGTCAGGACGGTAGCCGCGCTTGGCAAGCTTCGCAACAACACCGACAGTACGACGGGGACCGGACCGGTTGCGGATGGTAGATGAGGACTTCCGAGAGCGAACGGCTTGAGGAGATGCGTTCTTCTTGGTGGTGGTGATTTGGAGGGAGGAGCCGTTGGCTTGGATGTCAATGGTCTGTGTTGCATGCGCTGCATTCAGAAGCATGGCCAGACAACAAAGTAGTCCTTGCACACACCTTGTCGTTGGCGAGACCAGAGTATTTGAAGGAGTGGATGTTGAGAAGGTTTCCCTATCCGAGGGGGTGTTCAGAACACGCAGAAAGATGCACGCAAGGCGGAAATAATCACAGGCTCCTTGGAGAAAACAGGACCCTCCGCGACCCGCTTCACGATGAAGGCATTGTTTTTCTACGTGGAATTCGGAGAGTCAGACAACGAGCCACGGAAGGAGAGGAACGTGAATGCTGACGCGGAGGAGAAGCCACTGGAGATCGCCCGACATAGTGACCGATTTGCGTTGCTGTTGTCTGCCACGACGAGCGCGACGTCCGTCCTGGTGGCTGCGACTCGACTGTACAGTTGCAAATACGGACAAACAGCAGCTCGCGAGACGCTGGCTAGGAGTCTGGTGAGCAATTACGTCATCTGATTCAGTCGCGTGCGTGTGACCGCCAAGTCTGTCGCGTCGGGATTGAGCGGCTTCGGCTGGTGGTGACTGCCACAGTCTGCCAGTCACAGGGTAAGTCAGGCGATTTCTTCGCCGCAGAAATCACAAAGATATTGGTACTGATTGTCATACCATCTCTAGCGATTTCTAGGTGCTAGATATCGGAGTAGAAAGTTTGACACTCCGCTACGATATCTATGGCGCCGAGAACTTAGAGATAGTCCAACTTTCTTCCTTCGTGATTGCCTTCTGTATTTTTCGAATTTCCCCAAAGAATTTCTATCGAGGATACCAATATGTACATCTCAAATATCCATGTCGATTAAATTTCCGACAATCTTTTGCGAATTCAGGTCCCGTGAGATAAGGAAAGAAATTGAGACAATCTCCTGCGATATCTCAGTACGTGATTGTCTGTAGAGGTTTGCAATATAAATTGGCATTTCTTAACCCTTTCATCACCACAGATTTTCCCAAAGTCTCGCCGATTTCATTGAGTGCAGATTTTTGCCGGGGATTTTTGAAAACTACAGTCGCCTTTCTATTGGATAGAAATTGTAATGAAATGCCAGAAAATCACTGCTCCAGATTTACCTGATGTCTTTATCAAATCCTCGATGCAGAAAGCATATCAGAAATTCAAAAAATCAATTAGATAATCTGCGCCGTAGAAATTCCATGTCGACTAAATAATCGGACTATTTAAGGGCCCTAATTAGTACCTACTAAAGACCCAGTCCGACTGACTGACTTAAGGCATTGAATGAAATAATGAAAAGAAACAAAATAAAATAAAATAAAATAAATAAGGAGTCGACGGCCACGTTCGCACCGCCTTGGACCTTGCTAGGACGAGCTTGTCCAAGGATCTGGATTCGCAGGTGCACTTTTCGAGGAGCGGATCGCCGCGTGAAGGGGAGCGGCATAATCAATGGAGAATCCAGCGGCCGAGGGACCAGACAATGAAGGGACAGAGGAGCGGCAGGATCGCCGCGAGCGTTGCGTTGACAATGAGGAACCAAGCGGACAAAGACAGCACTTGAGGGGAGGGTCTTCGGCAATATTGTGAGGAACCACCCGTGCAATGTTGACATCAAGCCATATCTACTAGGGCGTGCTGCGATACCAATCTAGACGTGAGGTTGTACATATAGGTGCACATAGTCATCAAAAAGTCGTAGGCGACCGTTGTAAATGCTATTCGAGCAATCATGAAAGGGGGAAGCTGAATGAACCAGCTTCGAGTCTAGCAGGAGTTTGGTGAAAGGGCGACTGAAGGCCGTCGAAGACGTTGTCGACAGACAGCAGGAGGAGGAGGAGGAGGTAGTATTCGGGTTGGCGGCCTTGAAGTTGCAGGGTGTATCGGCACGTGACCGGGCGCGCCGAGATTCGACCGCGTCCTGGACCAAACCACATTTCCCCTTAAAGCGTGTTACGCTTCCGCCGTCCATTTCTCCCGTCTCTTTTCTAAAATCCTAGGATTACGAATGCCAGTGTCCGGCTCAAAGCAATGTAAGTCTTCCTTTCACATATCCTGAGAGATCGGTGCAACTCCCATTGTCTCTTCTTTGGTATTCAAAGGTTAAAAGTTTCATGCATCACCGTCGGTTTGTTTCCTAGGACATAATTTTCAGAATTTACTTTTTGAACTTTACATTGCTATGTTCGCTTTGACCACAGTCGTCGCCACGCATACAAAAATTCAAGAAATCAAAGGACATAGGAAGAGGCAAAATATTTCCAATGTCTGCAAAACTCAGGCCTTAAGCCCGTCCAGAATTCCCTCGGCTAAGTTACGCACACGAGGCTCCCTCGTCTCATTACTGATACGCTTTATGCCTCTCTTGGCTTTAGCAAGTTTCTTCTTGAGATCTGCGCTCTAGCAACGACGAGGGGTGTGAAGATAAGGCTTATATAGACATTGTAAAGCGTACCTCCGTAAGTACACGCCCACTGCTCTCAATAATCCAGGCCACCTAGAAATCGGTGCATGACTGAGTCACCAGCTACAGGAAGTAATGAATGGATATATACCTGAAGGAAAATGGATGTCGGTGGGCCATGCTCAGCTTTCTCGAGCAGCTCCCGAAACCGGAGTCCGTCCTCTGGGTCATCAGAGTGAAGCAGTCGGAGCAGCTCCACGAGATCCCGGACGACGTTCTAGACATCAGGTATCAGCCATACGACCCCTACATGTAGCTGGTATCAGAGGTACACCAGGATCTTCTGCAGAAGTCGAAGGTCCAGTGCTACTGGCTGCGACGGGGAGGTCTGAGAGCGATCAATCAGTCGGAGGAGCAATCTACGGATCGCAGTGGGACCCACCAATACCACGACGAATAACAGGCATGCTGGGGACGAGAGAACGACGAGGAATACTGGTCATCCCATTGCCAATGCATGCCCTTATAAACAGCGGACCCACGTTGCGGAAGGATCTAGTGGAACTCAGCAGGCTTTCGCGTGTCAATGAGGGCCGTTGAGATGCAATGCGCGATTTCACAATATTAATAGGTCCCGAGAACAGCTGTCAGGCTGTAAATCACAAGGTCGAAGCTTCTATTGGTTCAAGCAGGCAGCTGGAGCACTCCACACTCTTGGCTAGGCTTTCAAGTGCCGTATAGGTTGGGGAAATGAAAAGTGGAACCTGTTGAGACCCAATTGCGCTGCGTCAAAGGTATCGCGCACGCGAGTAATGGTGAGGTGCTACTACGTCCAGCGTATAACTCAGAAACCGCAAGGGGTTGGGTCGCAGTGGTGAGGGGATCCATGTCATTCGACATGCCTCTCGACTGGAATGCTCCGAGTCCGAAACCTCATGTGTACAACGAGATTCGCATGACATCCGAGGATAAAGGAGAGCGTGGATGCCTTCCCTCTTTCGCTACCTCCAATATTGACCTCTCCGACTGTTGAGAACCCAATGTCTGACACAGAAGACCAGTCGACGAACCTCGGTAACAGGTAACCAATTCCATGTAGAGGAAGAAATTCTGCTGACGTTAATTCTAGCTCGATGTCTGTCGACGGCGATGAGAGACATACTCTAGGTGCCGTGGTTAATCGCGACGCCAGGCATGACAAGACCAGTATTGACACCTACACGACAGGGTCCATGCCGCATTTGCCCATGGACAGACAAGCTGGCAACGCGACTCCTGATGAAGACGTCGATATAGGGAGGTTGCTCACACGTATCGTATCCTACCTGGATGCCCTGACAGACAGATTGGTAAGCCTTGCCCGACGTGGTTGGCACAATGGGTCTCTTCTAACCATGCAATAGAACAATCTTGACATGGATGTCAACGATAGGTTTGATGGCCTTCGAGGACTCCTGGTGAGGGTTCCGTTCAGATATCTCTGTTCCATTAAACTGACTCTGTCTAGAATCGTCGAGTTTCGAGCGTCCAGGAGCAATTGGTATGTGAAACAGAAATCGCATACGCCAATTGCGAACTGATGTCCAGTACTTAGGGAAACATCAGGAGGTTAGGAGTTGCGACTTACGTGGAAGTTCGAGGAATCTCCGAGACCTCTGCTAGGTACGCTAACGTCACCTTCAGTGACTTAGTTACCAATGCTGCTCAATCTTTGCGCAACAAAGGTTGGGATTCTCTGCGTGTGCTTGGGATATGTCTGATACGAATTGGCCATCTGGTGCTGGAAGTCGTTGCAGTGATTCTCGGCATCGGAGGGTACATCTACGAACTCACGCGAGTCCTCTGTGGTACTTGGTAGATAGAATGCTGTGCAGGGAATGTAGTCCAGGGTCCTCGTCGTTTGATGATAGTTCCATATTGATGCGTACTAACCTCATGTATTTAGTGGTCTGTGATTATGGCGACTGGTGTTCATCCTTATATTCGCGTTGGAGTCTGGCAGTGTGCATTGATTCCATATTACGACATATGCGTACAAAGCTAAGGCATTTGCCTAATTCTGTGAGAGAATGTATCTACTGGGTGATCACCAAATGGCACAGGCACTTCCTGTCACTTGGAGCTGAGACGTCGCCTCAACTTTCCATCTCGGAGTGATTCTCAGTGTTCCGGTTGTTATGTATCCAGCGATGGGCTGGCACCATGTCCACCCCCATCCTGACCCCCGGCTCAATTCGAAGCGCACGTTTGATGAAGTCTTTCGCTAACATCGGATTCGTTAGAGGTGATACTAGCTATAAGAAGGGAGCAGCTGTTTCTCACCACTCTTTCGTAATAATTCAGGCGGAACCACGTCGAAGTGGGGCTCGTTGCGTCGATCCTCGTAAATCCTTTTTGCAAAGTCCACAATGAGCTCATCATCCCGGAACGGTCGTTGACCAGTCAGCCTGATGGGGGATCAATACCAGACTGTGGTGTGTATTATGACGAACTCACATCTTGAAGACAACGGTTCCAAGGCCCCAGGAATCAACCTTACAGTCGTACTTTCCGGTCTTGAAAATCTCAGGCGCCATGTAATAGGGCGTCCCGGCAATGGTCTGAGTCGGCACAGCGACGGGTGAGCTGAGATCTCGACACGGATTTGAGCCCCTACCATTACATGTGTGTTCAAAGGACGAGCAAGCCCAAGGTCTCCCAGCTTGGCCACAGGAGGGTTCCTCGACATCATGAGGATGTTCTGGATAGCATCAATCAGCCATTGCATAGGACAAACAGCGAGTAAATGCACAGCTGGCTTGATGTCTCGATGAATGACACCTTTCCCGTGGATGAATGCTAAGCCCAGTGCCAGCTGTTTAGTGATCGTCCTTGCCACGTTGTCCGCTGAAGTACGATGAAGTACGATTAGCTGCCGAATATGGGTAACAAAATAAAGATACTGAGACTTGCTTAAGCGTTGCTGATCCTGAATGAAGTTATGAAGACTACCGAAAGGAGCCAGCTCCATAACCAAAACTTCCCATCATGAGCTGAGTTTCCTCAATATTGGGATCGGTGCTTACATGTTGAATCATGCTGATGGTATACCTCACGCAACCGAATGATATGTTCCTGAAGTCGTGTGACGAGTGAATAGGAGGAGCACAAGGGTATAATAACATTGCTCACATGTCTGTGTTTCTTCAACATCTTGATTTCTCGCTCGACCTTGTCGGAATCGTCACCGAGGCGCATACCAGTGTGCTTGATGAGCTTCACCGCGTACATATTACCTGTGGAGCGCTCCCTCCTCGCGCTAACTTCACCGAAAGAACCCTTGCCCAGTCTGAGGACGAATAAGTCTAATCTGGTGATGACTAGCAAGCAGGACTTACACCCTTCCAACCTCGTATAACGATTCTACCTGGAGGCTAGGTCAGTTGTTGGGCGAGGGTTGGGCCGATTCAATGACGTACCGAGTGCACTGAGTACATGGATAATCTACATGACACTATTGGTTCGTTCAGTATAACTTCAACATGAATAGCGCACAAGTAACCCACCAACAAATGTGCCCATGCGTTTCTCACCGACCGATACGGTATCCAGGTTTCGCAGTTCGAACGGCTGGAACGGTGGAATACGTTTTCCATTGACCTGAATACAAAACCGGTTAGAAAGCAACTGACCAAAGCGAATGCAAAGGTCGAACATAGGTTCCATTGATGCTATTCTTATCTTCGATATAGATGCGAAACAAAGCTTTGGAAGGGTCTTCACTATGAGTTAATTGGGAGCCAAGCACAAATTGGATGCCGCCTTTGCGAATTGTCAGATTGACATCAAGGGCCATTCAATGCAAGAGTATAGTGTACCTATGTGCGCATTACACAATACGACCGTACAATCAATGTTCCTGCCAATCGTGATGGTTTCCCCAAGGGGAACAACCGTGAAGAACTTGACGTTGGAGAGGGAAGTGGATTCAAGTGCGCCACATAGGGGTTGTGTGTTAAAGGAGGATATGACTACGGTGGAGTTGCTGGTATTCATGGCTAGGAGAGATGATGCGTCGTCGAACAGAACAGTGGAGAGTTAAATAGTTGGGTTGCCACCGCCCCGCAACAAAGGCTTGCTTTCAGCACAATGGCAAGAATAGACGACTGCATAATAGACAACTGCATAATGAGATCAGTGTGCTGCAACTGCTGGATCCCATTGTAAGTAAGTGGCAACCAGATGGTAAGCTCGTGTATATACGAAGCGCGCGCAGGGATCACTCACTGACCGTAGTAAGGAGTAAGGCATCTCATGAGGCGAGATTTCAGGACGCGAATACACTAGATGTATGGCTTACTTGAGTTCGTGCAGTTAGGGACATTCATCTGCGAGGAAGATAGGGTTGAGCACCAGGTGTCTCGTGGGTGTCCCTCAAGCGTCAGGCCTGCTCAAATGAATTGTTTGCGCGTGTTGTCCAAGAGCCCTAACAGAATTACCTTATTCGGACAAACACTGAGTCTCGGCCTATCGCCACGGTCATGTGAGGCTAGAAAAACACTGGTCACGACTCGCGACATCTGCAATTGCCAATCCTACTGTACAAGACGATGTCAACTAACTCAATAATCCATCACTACTCAGCCGAAGATCCTCGCGCACATCAATCCCGCCATGAATATGACCAACATAGGCAGTATGACCTGCATGGCTTCACGATCGCCGGGGTAGAAGGAGTTCTGACCAGATGGTCCCCTCGTTTGTTGGAGGACGTGCGGGGTGGTAGATTCTGAAAGCTGCGTGGAGAGCTGTCGGGAGAGACCTGACATACGCTCCATTTGCTCCTGGAGCGTGTTTGCCGCAGTCAAGACCCGGGATATCTCTGTGTGGAACTCTCGACGGAAAGCTATAACCTCTTCACGAAGCTCCGAAGTGACCGTGGTGATGTGGCCAGTGCGCCTCTGAAGCTCACCAACACGATCGTGAACCTCTTCAACACGAGCGCGGACCTGGTCGATACGGTTGGTAACAAGGTCGACACGATCGCGGGTATCGTCAACACGAGCGCGGACCTGGTCGAGGCGATCGAATGCCTGGTCAACACGATCGCTGGCGTAGCCGACACGATCGCGAACCTCTTCGAGACGCTCCACCAGCTCGTCAGCATGATTGTCGATGGTCTGAAGATGGGTGGCTACGTTCACCCCTTGGTCGCGAACCGCTTCGGATACTGAATCAAAGCGGGTAGCGACACGGGCATCAAGATCGTGCACCTGTAGATTGACGGCATGAAGGGTGGCAGTGACGGCTTCGTGCTGCTGGAGAACGCGAGTGTTAAGATTGTCTACAAAATGCCCGACACCGTCCAAGTTCGAGGTGACAATGTTCAGGCTTGACGTGATAGTGTCCATGCTCGCGGTGACGGTGTTGTGCTGGTCAACAACACGGTCATTAATCCCATTTGCCTGTTGACTGACGGTAGTCATGTCCCGTCGAAGCGCATCAAAGCTAGCAGAGACGTCCTGTCGGATGGCATCGATGCTTACAGTCGTATCTTGTCTGAGAGCATCAATACTCGTAGTGACAGTGTTGTGCTGGTCGGCGACGCGGTCGTTGATATCGTTTGCCTGTTGACTGACCGAAGTCATATCCCGTCGAAGCGCATCAACGCTAGCGGAGACATCCTGTCGGACGGCGTCAATGCTCGCAGTCGTGTCTTGCCTGAGAGCATCGATACTCGTGGTGACAGTGCCGAGGTGCTGGACGACGGGGGCGTTGTGACTATCAATGTCTTGACTGAGAGTGTCGAGACGGGCGGGGAAAGTTTGGGCGAGTTCCCCGACAGAAGACTGGAGCTGGACGATGCCTGCTTGCAGGTCGAGCATGTAATCCGCTATCAACAAGAAGTCAGCAATGAGAGCGTAGTTGATTCCAGCAATCGATGTGCTTACCATATCCATATTCATATGAATTGTCGTGATTGCTTGGGGTCGCTGAGCGTTGACTTCCAGGTGAGGTAAATCTCAGACTCAGATGAGAAGACGGGCGAGAAGAAGGGGTAGGGCTGGGGATGGCCAAAGCAGGAAGTTTGCCCTTGTCGCCGCGGGAGGGGGAGGGAGAGGAAGGGGGAGAGTTATCGCTGTCGTTCGGGTCCATCTTGAGCCTGAGTGCCTTCTCTAAGACTTGTCTTCTTAGTGAAGGTCTCCTTCGACGCAATTTCCTTGCCCCTTTATACCTGTCGGGTGAGGCAGACAGGAAACGCCTTGGGGGTTGATTGTTTTGCTTCCTGGGCTATTGTTCTCCGTGTTAGGTTGCAATCAGCACCACGCCACTGAAGAAGATGCTTACCGGAACTATCCCTTTGCAGCGAATGGGAGACCCATTGAGATACAATGTTGAAAATGGCAGGTTCCCGGGTATCGCCCCGATTCTCTTCAGGGATAGGGCCGATTTGGGTACAATTTGCGTGCCGCCTGATCTGCTTGAGCGGGGGGAGCCCATGTCGTCGATGTGTATTCCAAAAAAAAATTGTAACGATTTCAGTACTTTCCGGAGGAATGTCAAGAGAGGGAGAGTTCAAATGTTCAAGTTCGAGTTGAACTTGCCGCTACCATATGGGGTGGGGCATGTGATTCATTGATCGTCTAAAAAGTGTAAATAGGCGCTGCCCGAATTTGGAAGGCATGGAGTTCACTTTGCCCAGAGTACGGAGGAGAAAGTACTGACTGCCAATCCACAAAATCTGAGCGAAGGGCAAGTTGTCATTGGCCAATGCATCCAATTTGTCGAAGAGGTAAAGTTCATGGTATGGGATGAGAACGGCTAAGTCAAGGGTCATAATTTTGAGGTGCGCCCCTTTACCTCTGCAGCTTGCACCAGCTCGGCGCACAGCACTCAAAGGGTAATTTTCGCCCGAAGTTCCTTCGCCCTAGCGTTACGAATTGCCACCGGAATGAAAGGGAAATGGAATGCACGCGTTGAACTTAATGCATCAATGCCCTCTTTCACACGTCCCCGCCTGATTACGCCTCACGCATCAGGCGAGTTGCTGGCATAGACTCCTTGAATAGTTGCTTCGGCGCTGCACGAGAATACTCCTCCCGCCACTCATCCATATGGAGCCAGTAATGCGCTTCAAATCTTCCTCTCCCGTTCACCCACGAAAGCAGAACTCCTCCTCTAGGTTTCAGACCGAAGAAGACACTCTTATAGGTGAGATCCATGGCGGTCAGTCTCCACAAGCACTAAGGACGTATTTGGGCAGCTCCCGTTCAACCGTCGGAAGCCTCTGTCGATCGTCAATCTGACAATTCAAGTTCTGAGGACTCAGAGCCAGTGAGTGTCTTCTTTATAGCCTTCCCTGGGGAATCCTGTCGCAGGACTTATCATCACCATCTTAATCAGCAGCTCCTTCGGACAACGCGTATGGCTCGGCCATCTGTTCCTCGATCCCGCCAGCGGACCGATGCCCTCCGTGGGATTGCACGCATCTTGATGGGATTCGTTGTTCTGTGCACCATGTTTCTCGCAGTGGTGAGTTTGTTTCGAGGTTATGATGAATAGTCAGGCTGATGCTAAGAACTCGTAACATCATAGTACAATCGTCCTTCGGCCCTATGGTGTCGCTCCCGTTGCTTCAGCAACAATCTGGCTTCCACCACACAAGGTGCCATTGTCTTGTCTCCTCTAACTTCCCCGACCGCAGTCCCCGTCGTAACTGGTCGCGCTTCTCAGTTGGAGATGTGGCAGGGTGGTGAGAGGATAGAATGCCAAGGCCCACACATGGTTCTTCACCCTCAACTCAAGTTGGGCGGATGTTGGACGTTCAACGGTGCCGAGGCTCAGCTTGCCATCCTGCTCTCAAAGCCAGCATTCATCACCAATATATCGATCGCACACATTTCCCGTTCAGCTATCTCCAGCGCTCCTAGAGACGTCACTGTTTGGGGCGTGGTCGATGGTCTGGAGAACACCCAACGCTTTGCTCGATCGTCAGCGAGTATCAAGAAGATTCGATCCGAAATATCATCAAAGTTGTCCCCCCCCACCGTACCGTACCCCCTTATTCCTCTCGCCTCCCTTCATTACGACATTCGCTATGGGACCGTTATTCAGTCATTCCAGGTCATTCCAGAAATAGCGGCCCTTGGAATGGATTTTGGTATCATAATATTCCGAATACATTCTAACTGGGGTTCCGATCACACGGATCTCTACCACGTTGGGGTCTACGGGACGTTTATACAGATTTGATTAGTTACCACCTTTGTAGATACCACTTCGTCGATGTTCGCGTTGCTGGCAATGCGCACTGTGACCTTTTTCTGACCAGTATCGTGTCGATCACATCACAAACACACCTGCGCAGAGTCACTCCACAACATATCGTCGTCTGTCAACGCTCGGCCCGAGAGAGGATGTGAATAAATACAGGATAAACGCGAGAGCATTGTCATAGTCACAAAAACTACATAAGACGGAGAGAAGGAGAGACATGTTCATAAGGTCGGACCTTCGCTAGTTATTTATGAAAGAAGCAAGTCAATTTTGTCCAGAATACCCTGAGGAAGCCGTGACCGATCCTGGAGTGATTTGATCTCCTTGAAAACGTCCCTATACTCCTCGGTAACATCTCGTGCATGACAAAGATCGTCGCGCACTGAGGCCAGTTGCTGCCGAACTTCGTCTAGTTCGCGAGCCTGGTTATAAGACATTTCAGTCGCCGCTCATATCATATCCAGTAAAGAATGATACGCACACATTGCTCCGTACCCTGATTGAATACGATCAGGTTCACAAGCTGAGCGGAATGAGGTGAATCAGAACGCCATGATATTGAAGGGTTGAAAACTTACTTTTTTAACTGGTGTGGACCACTCCTGACGTTGTACAGCAGATAACAATAATTGGTACTCGTTGCTCTCAGCGTCTACAGGCTCAAGCAACCTAGTCAAAAGGTCGGGGAGCTTTCATACCATTTTCAACGAGATATAACACGGCAATGAGAAACATTTTCGTACATCTTTGGCTCTCTTGAAACGCTTCGGGCGATAGTTAACACCTACAGCCTGAATGTGCATCTCAATGGCCTCGATGAGATGCTCGTAGCTGACAAGAGCCGGCCAGTCAGATACGGCAAGTGTTCAAGGGACCCCACAAACCATTCTTTCCCTTGTTGAGTGATCCGGTATCGACACCCAACTCGTTCGGAATACTTTACGTGTGTCGCTCGATCGAGAATGTATAAGTTACCCGAAAGTACCTAGGAGAGTCTTGAAATGTGTGAATACATAACACCTTTACGAGCCAGGCTCACTTCAGCTTGAAGCGTATCCTTGATCCAAGAACGCTCAATTGCTCCGATTAGATGGCCAGCCTCTAGAACTTGCGATTGGATCTGCGCTTCAGAACAGGCAGCCAACCAGATTCTGCTTGATGCGTACTATTTTCAACCACAAAATCGTCATTTGTGACCCTTCTCGGGGCAACAGCGATACGGGAGAGGGAGAATAGTGTCGCTTGGAAAGATTGGTGAGATGATAGCAGTCCAGTACGACGAGAGCACACTGACCAACTTCATAAACACGACGTAGGGCCATTGTATTGACGAGGAATCGTGAACGAAAAGGCAAGCTTGATTCGGATTCGGATTTATAGACAACCTTCTGAGAAGCAGGAGGCTTGCGAGCCTCAAGGATGGCGTTCGTGCATCTCCCCTCGAGGGTCGAGGGTTAAACGTGAATGTCTGGTGTTGAGATGAAATCGGGGGCATGCCAGGCTGATGAAGTTGCGGGGGACATGATCAGGCATGGTCCCTCCAGGTCTTCACCTTGTGCAACTTCAGCATGTAATCTGCCAGTGGATCTAGTGCAACATAAAAAGCCGAGGGCCCTCACGCTTCCGCTTGTCCGCAATCTTTCTTTCTCTCGAACACACGCTACTCATTCGCCAAATCCTGCACAAGGCGACTTCCCCCATTCCCCATTCGAGAGCTTACGATGACAGACAGGTGCGCCCTCAGATTCGACACCCATACAATGTGACAAGAAAATGGCCGACTTGTTTTGCTAACAGATCAGAAGAGGAGATTGTGGCGGAGGAGAACAGCATTGAGGTGTCTTCTGAGGTCGATTCAAGGTAATTGGCTTTAGTCTGTGGGCGTTCTGCGTCGGTTCCATACTTATGCTCAGTGATGACAGCCGCATCGATTTCCCCAACGACCAGTCTTCGGCAGAAGAGGTAGGCTATATGCAACTAATGAAGAGGATTTGACTCACAACGCTCTGACCTAGAAACCTGAACCCGAAGGACCGGCGATTCGTTTCATGGTTAGCAGTAGGAGCGGGAGGAGCCTTGACGCACTGCCCGAGAGGATAAGCACGGACGTGCTTCGTCTGGAAGCCCGAATTTTTGAGCTTGAAAAGGAGTTGGTGCGTATCCAGCTTGACTTGTTCTTGGCATGAAGCATCTCTAACAATGACATCAGGCTGAACTCACCGCCAATCTTGCAGGCCTCACCAGGACGCCTGGCAATGTGAACGATGCGTACATGTTGCTCAAACGACAACTGGAAGGCGCCGCTGTAGGTACTCAGAACGTCGGGCATGCTGTACACCAACAGATCGTCCGATGCTACACAGAAGTATCACGCAACCGCACGCCGGCCGGCACGGCTTTAGCATGTGCTGCAGGAGTTGTCCTTACCGCACTGGTATACGTGTTTGGGTGGTTCCACTTCAATCGGGCCGGGGGGGAGGAACCAACAGTGACCTGGGGAGAACGTCCTCTCTGGAAGAAGTTCCAATCGGAAGTATACCTTTCTCGTTTTTGATCGGTCGCAAGATACGTAGGAGCGCTGTGTAATTCTTCAGCAATTTTATGATTTTGCGGCTCACATCGCATCTATATTTACTTCCTGGTTGAGCTCGCTACCATTGTCGGAGCCAGCCCAGCACAATGAAATTGAAGACGCGACCTGAGACCGACGGTGAGAACAACGTCGAAAGCTGAGATCCCCTGGCGGCCTGTCTGGAATGCCAGGATAAGGCTTGATCGCTTCGGCAGTATTTCATGACAGCAAGTGCAAGTGGAGAAGGGAGGGACCTCAAGGGCCTCAGTCATTTCCGAGGGGCGCGTGTGTTCGCCAAGAGTGTCGTGTGAGGCACGTTTCCGCTGCATGAATGAGTCAGTAGGGATGTCTGTGGAATCGCTTCCCATGAAGACCATGAGAATCGTGAAGAGAGTCACTGACCCCTTGCCCATGTCTCCTCGTCCATGATCATGAGTAACTTAGAGAGAGGAGTCAGAAGGTCATAGACGTGAACGACCTGCAAGAATTGTCCTAAAATGGAAGGTACATTCCGAGAGAGAGATGTTCTATGCAAATGATCTCAATGCTGTCTCCCTCCCTTCATCCCATGAGTGCGCCTGGTTGACAGCCTTCACAACTCTGCGTGCATCCCAGCATTCCGCAATATGCCCTATGACCATTTGGTACGCCACCTTCTCTGCGAAGATCAACTTTGCTGTACATTTCATGTCCGCTCTCAAGCCTCTGACATCGACGGGGAATTCAATGACCATTTCATTTGCGTTCTGCATGGAACATTTAATTTGTGAGTATGCGATCTCGTGCAGACTGTTGTTCTCACCAACATCAATTGCGCAAACCGAAGCCATGAGATTCTCATCGATTATGGTCTCAATGCACGGCACCGCTCCCCCCCAGTGCTCATCCCCGCAGGATGTGTACCGTCGATAGAAAACATAGTCGCTCTTGAAGGGTAAGTTGCTATTGAAAGGTGGTGGGAATGCAACTGAAAGCACCGCTACGATCATGCGCTAAGTACTAACCTACAGCTGCCGGTTGAAACTCACGGTGGTGCTCGTATGTTTCCTGATGCAGTACGTCCACAATGCGTATCTCCATGTTAGGGGTGGTCCAAATGGTCAGACCATTGTCTTGAACAACCCTGAATGAAACAGGCGTGCGTGGTCCGACTGAGAACTGGATTTTTCTAGTGGTGGTGCTCATCGATGATAGCGTGGAACAAGGAGAAGGAGAGGTCGGCATGTAATGACCCTCAAACCTTCTTGATAAGCGTCAGGGCCTGGGGGGATAAGGTCTGGAGCGGCTATTATCTTAATCCTGGATCCATTCCCCACTCTGCTCTGCCTCTCGCATTCATGATGAGAAGGGGAATCCCTCGCGTCGTACCTCCTCGTCGTTACTGCTATTCATGCGGTCAGCACAAATCATCGGACATTACCATTAAACGATGTTCACGTTGTCGGTACGTTTTGCATGCCAATCTCACGGCCTTGTAAGGCTTGAACTCACTTCACCAGCTTGGTCCATTACTGCTCGAAGTCCTGCCAGAAAATTCAATGGACCATCCATAGAATGTTATGCACCGTTGAGACGCAACAGCAACTCACATTGCCCACGTGGTCAACTTTGTCTCATCAAGCATCCCTCTGGCTTCGAACATGGAGGTCCACTATCGTCCGATACGCTCTCTGGAGCCTCGACTTGGGTAATTTCCCGCAACACGCCAAAGAGAAATGGTGAGCCTTGTGCATATGCAAGTGTGTACTCGCCGACACAATGTGATTTCCAAAGCGTTGTCATTCACCTCAAGCGTTGTGAGGATTGGCATGGTGCTGCGGATGATCACATGTTCAAGGTACGTATCTAAATGTATTTCATTTACCATGGTCTTAGTGTCAGATAGATGGTACTTGGCAATGTTCAACAAATGCGGGAAGGACAGGACATAGTACGAAGCAACATGCTTTCAGAAGGCAACCTCGAAGCCGATGTTCATATACTGCTGCTATTCTTCGTTGCATCCACCTTCGAGAGCCGTACTGAGATCGTGGTTAGGCATTTCATTCGATTTTGCCTCTCGCGTAGTGCGTTCCAGCTGGAGTCGCGTATCTCTCAGATTCTCTCGAATACGTGGTGGGACCGTTTATTATATCGTACCCACGCTGGGATACCTGTGGATCGTCAATAGAAGAGGTGAAGCCGGTATACAGCATACGTTAGCTTGTTCAATTTCACATAGAGCGGTGTTCCGCCTCTAGTTTGCACCCGCCACCTCAACAAACTCTCGACGCGTGTTCCATGGGATGTACCACCTGGAATCCTCATGACCTGATTGATAAAAGCGAGCCCCCCGGTAGGTATTCTTTACCCCCTTCATCACAATGCCTGCAGCCAGGGACAGAGATCGTGAGAGGTCAGAGAGTCCTCCTCGACGCTCTGGCGCCTCTCGTATTGCCCACAGTTCGCGCATAAGTCCCAGGGAAAACCTGCATTCCATCACTGCTCACACCCTAGATGAACTTGAGCTCGACCGCCGGGGATGTCGCCGCCGCACTCCATATGAATCCCTTCATAGGCATGGCACCGTCCTTCCAAGAAACTCCCTTCGTGGTAGGCTCTATAACATTCAAGTTGTCTAGCAACATCACGGATGAAGTTTACATTGGCAGCGACCGGGCCACAGGTCACTCAGGACCCAATGGAAGGAGTCGAACAGTCGGAAAGCTCTTCTCTAAGCTGTAAGTGGCTCAGAATGAGGTCTCTCTAAATCTAACACCACTTATTCACAGCAATCGCCACTGCCGATGCATTTGTCACGACTGGCTCAGACGCAGTTCCGTCGATTGGCCCTCAAACCCTGGATGAAGGAACTGTCCAAGTATATCGCCCTGGTGCGGCTGAGTCACGTTCTATCGCTTGGGCGAGTCCCTGCTGACATATGGCCTCCTGCAGGCCCGGTCCCTCCACATGGAGGGATACCAGGCCCAAGCGCAGGGAGCAGTGAACCTCATCCTATTGGTAAGTTCAGACTTCTATTCTCAAGTGCTTCGATTGACATTCAGAGGACGTTATAGTTTCAATCCCTCCATATGGTCCGCATGTACCTCCCGCAGGTCGTGTTGATGCCGTACAGGCAGGTATGTCTCTTTATTTTCTCGCCCCGAATGCGATCTTGACACACGTACAGCGGTGACTCCTTCAGATTTTGGTACATCACCGTCACCGTCCACGTCCATTCTTCGCTGTATTTACCAGCACTCTCACAGATGAGGACATGGCAGACACTCGTGAAGTTGAGACACAGATCCTTCGTGGAGAGGATGGTGACCCACAGAATGCGGGACAACAACATGCAACCCCTCCAACCATCCAACCGGCCCCCGTGATTGCAGGGGAAAATAGGGTATGTAGCTTGTGATTGTATCGGTATCCAGTCAATACCTACTCATTTCACACTAATAGGACCGAGCGTCCACATCTGGGACGAGTGGTCCCACTGGGACTAGCGGTTTCAGCAATGGGACCGCTCGTCCCACGCGGCGTTCTCCATTGCGGGACGACTCTCGAGGCAATGCAAAACGCGCGCGTGTATCTACGATACACAAAGAACGGTCCGGCACAGACGGGGACTATGAAGACGAAGGTGAGGACGAAGGAGATAACACCTCACTCGTCCGGGTGGGTCAATTCCGGGTCAATCTTGTGTTTCTATTCGACTGACGTCCTGGATAGAGGCGGAATGTCGCGAGGTTAGAAAAGGCACCTCAGGTACGTAAATTTCAGATGAGTGTACTTGTATTGCGATCCTCACACGACGTTACACTCAGAATGCCCCCGCCACCAAAGGGGATATCATCGGCTTGTACCGATACCATAAACGGCTCGAACGGCGGTTCAAAGCTGCGATGCCGCCGGAGCCCGAGGTGACTTATCGCCGTTTGGTGAAGCAGAAACCTCCTCTCAAGCACGTTGAACGGAGGCACCATACCTATGAAGAGTTGCAGATCTTGGTGCGCATCGTGTTGTCTCAGAGACCGGGGTGTGAAACTGCTCACCATTCCGATGCCAACAGAAACAAATTCGCTACCTCACAGCACGGCTTCTAGGGAGGACAAATAGGGACTCCCCTTTCCCTCTTACTCCAACAGCCGCTCAGATAGAGAATCTTCGTCGTGGGATTGGTGGCCCGACATTGGATGCCTTCTCTCTTGACCTTGCTGGCTTCCGGTACCAGTCCGAGTGGAACCTGGCAGCTGCTGAAGTCTTCGCGGAGCAATATCTTGCGCAGAATTCTCGCAAGACGGATGACCGCGAATTGGTTATCGATTTCTTTATCAGGGGTCTACCGGATCTATGTGAACAGTACCGGGACATCCAAACCAGGCGTTTGCCCGTCGATGACGAGCGTTATATCAAGATGGAGGCTAGAGACGCGAGAAGGGTTGTAAATTCCAGAAGGAATGGGGTAGGTCAATACAAAAATCATCTCACTTCACCACGCTGAGCAGCCCTGGCTATGATGTTTATAGACTACGCAACGCCGTATAGCCGTCGTGAAGTACCTGCATGTCGATCTTGAGCAGTACATAACTCTCGTCGACATGATAGGTACCGAAGGGATGAGCGACGATGAGCGTGTGCCCGGACCCCACAATCCTGCCCGGTTCAATATTATCGGTCTAACCTGGCGTGCAAAACAGTTAACCAATCTCCTACAAAGCCTAGATGGCTTACATAACTACAGTCGCTTCAGTAACGATGGTGCTCTATCTCGTGGTTCACCGCCTCGTGATCGCCGCAGATCCTCCCGAGTTGACGATCAAAGGCCGGCGCCCATAGGTCTCCCGAAGAACTGCTACGATCATACTTGGTTGGAGAGCTTGTCGCCAATCCAAAGAAGTAGACTCAGAGTGCAAGACAAGGAGATAAACTTGACTCTCAGCAAGAACATGCAAGAGTGAGTGCATGGGTCCTTATTAGAAAGTATAATACTCACTTTGTAACGTCTAACAATAGGGTCGCTAGTTTCTACCGGAGACCCGGAAGCATTTACGCTAAGACCGGACCAATCTTGGACATGCGACCTGCTGCAGTACAACGTGCGGAACAGGCCTAATGGCCGAAGAACGTCACCTCTGGGGGAGGAGTTGTTGATCCTCTTTCCTTACATTTATATTGTTTCCCCCGACTATCCCTTGCGTTGATCGCGTCCTTCTCTTTGCATCTGAGTACAATGTACATACCTTAACGGCCGCGCTGGCCGCCAGTCCTAGTGTGATCAGTATCAATACGACGAAACCTAAGTTCGCGTCCGAGGCAGGCTCAAATCACGTGTTAGTACGCGTTGCAAGAGACGCTTGGCAGACGCTGGATGCGCCGCGCCGTTCAACTTGCCATTACGCTCTTCTGTTACACCTCCGCAGCTCTCTGAAAGATATATTGAGTAGTGCCTTGATTTTGACACAGTGTTGGAACCACATATTGGGTGAGTTCCTTTTGTGCTATCTGGACGGGCTCCTGCCCCCTTTCTGCGATTGCGATTCTTGAGTTAATGCTCCCTGGGTTTGTCTTTTGCTTTCCTCTATCTCCTCGTCTTGCTGGATGAAAATATGGTCGGACACAAAAGATTGTTTCCTTGGCCAAATTGGCTGGCGAGCAAGTACCGCATGCATGGTGCATAGTTCGTCCACATTTTCGGTACATCCGCATGGCATGTAGTGCTCGGCATTTCCCCGTTTCGCTGAATTGCTGAGTTGATCCCTACCGTGCCTTGAGCCTCAGGAGCGAGCTCAACGTTCCCTTCGTCTCTTCAGTCGTTGCCAGGTGGTTGTTTGACCTCCCACCCAGGGGTTGTACATCAGGCCATAACAGACATACGATCCTTTCTCTATGCCGCCCCGTCTACATTCAAGGCTCGGCATTCCTATCGGTCAACGCCGCCCACAAGCTGCTCAGGAGTTGCATATCTGCACCTGTGATGAGTGCTACAACCACCAATCATTCGATCCCTTGCGCTCTCAGTTTGTTCATGGGAGAACATTGTCCAGAGCCGAATATCGATCTCATCAACAGAGACAACGTCTCCGTCTTGTTGGCCGTGAAGAATCTCCCCAGCCATCTCCCCGAACCACACCTTTGCCGCAACATGATTTACCCGACCCCGTTTCACATCACGGCGCATCTCAGGGAGAGGTCTCGGAGGTATTGGCTCAGGTGTCTGCGGATGAGCTCATCGCTCAAGAACCAGAAGACGAGGCCGTCATCAGGCTGACAACTCTGCGCAATGAGCTCAATACACGTCGCACTGCACTTCAGGACTTCCAAGGCCTTCATTTTGCTTCACCCCCACGACCCAATAGCGAATCCTCTCCCGTGGAGCAAAAGGACCCAGCCCCGAGCACGGAAGGAAGCTATCTCAACGACGGCCCTTACGCCCTCCTCTATGATAGGAAAGCTAATCAGTCGACTTTGAAGCATCTCTTATGGCTTCACGACACACTCTCCGAAATCGACAACCTGCCATTGCCCAATGCTTCCTACCGTGAGCTCAGACGAGAAGTTGTCCGAGATATTCAGGCGGAGATAGCCAGAGTGGAACGTGCGAAGGCGGATGAATGGATGAGACAGAGAGGAGAGCAATCTAGGGCGCGTCGGCTTTGGAGAGGTGGAACTACGGTAGTCATAGATACCGGTATGCGTTCAGTGCCAAATCAACGATTAACGATTCTGACCACCTGATAAAGGAAAATATATCATGGGCACGACCATCCTGGAAAATCCTCTACTCTGTGCGATCTACCTAGTGATGGCTATCCTCCACGTTCTCGGAGGACTGTCAATCGATGTTTGCAGGTTCGCTATTGTTGGAATCCACGCCGTGTTGAAGCTTGCTTTCGCCTTGTGCGGGGCTCCTCAGAACGTTGATAGGATACTCGTTGATATTCCAACACAGATCGGCACACTAGTGGATAGATTGGATGTTGCACCAAGCACTATCTCCTATGTGTGCTGTCCGAGATGCTTCGCCTGTTACGACGCGAAGAACTACCCTGATCATTGTACCAACACTCCAACAAAACTGAAGGGGAAGGTGTGCGGTGCAAGACTGCGTAAAACCGTCATGCGTAAAGGTGCACAGCGCGATTACCCTACAAGAATGTTTCTGTATCAGGATATGAAGGCGTGGATGGCGAGACTTATTTGCCGTCCTGGCTTTGAACGACATCTGGATCGGGACGTTACGGAGAATTGGTACTCCACAGAGGGGTTGATGAAGGACGTGTGGGATGGCGATGTCTTGAAGGAATTCCAGGGCCCAATGGGAGAGAATTTCATTCGAGGCAAGGAGAAGCCCTCGGACGGACGATGGATCTTCAGCATGTGTATGGATGAGTTCAATCCATACGGTAACAAGGAAGCCGGCAAGAACGTGTCCGTGGGCGCTATCTACATGGCCTGCCTGAATCTGCCTCCTCACCTGCGCTATCTTCCAGAAAACATCTTCTTGGTCGGCATCATCCCAGGACCAACAAAGCCTACCACAGATGAGATCAACGAGCTGCTGAAGCCCCTCATCGACGATCTTCTCAATTTCTGGAATCCGGGTGTGTACTTCTCCCGGACATTTCAATACCCGAAAGGTCGCCTAGTCAAATGCGCACTGGTGCCCCTTGTCTGCGACCTTCCCGCGCTGAGGCAAATGTCAGGCTTTGCCCACTACTCCTCCGAGAACTTCTGTTCCTTCTGTCGGCTTCAAAAATATGATATGAATAATCTAAACGTCGACGAATGGGGTACGGGAAAACGCACCAGAGAAGAGCACCTCGCTATCGCTACTCAGTGGCGTGACGGCGCTCCCGCTGAACGTCAGAACCTTTTTGACGAGCACGGCATTCGATGGTCTGAACTCCTGCGCCTTCCCTATTGGGATCCTACTCGTTTTGTGGTAGTTGATTCCATGCATGCACTCTTGTTGGGTTGTATCAAACGTCATCTACGAGACATATGGGGTATGGACTTCAAGTTGAAGGAGGGTGCCAACTTGCCGCTTGCCAACGTTGAGCGGCATCGAGCGATTCACGAAACTCCTGACGAGGAAATGATGAAGAAAGCTTGGAGGATTATGCAGCATGGCACGGATACAGAGCTCCAGACTCTTCCTGTGCGGGTGCTTAGAGAGCTTTGTTTCCAAGGGCTGGCTGACCCAAACGGAAACAAGAGATTGCTTGTCCGCACTCTGAAAGCATACGTGAGTTTCTTTAATTTATTATTCAGTTCTGGATATCGTTGTTGATTGATTGGCGATGGCGCTGCAGCGGAAAGATCGTGGATGGCCTATTCCAGAGCCCGGCAATATTACCGGTGAAGGACGGCAGCGGAAAGTCCTTAGGGCCAACCCCCCAACACTTGAAGAACTCGCCATGGCCTCCAAACTATTTGTGGATCGCAGGAATATGAAGAGATTGCGCAATAACATTCTCAGCCATCTGGTTTTAGCATACAGTTCCCAGCTTCAATTACGACTACCAATGGAGACCATACACGGTATGAAGAAATATGAGCTGCTGGATATGTTGGCTGACTATGTGAGTCGGCGATTCTTTGTGTATCTGCAAACTTGGAGCTGAATAGAAGCAGCGGGACAAATTTTATCACAGACAGATTGCTATCCTACCTCCCATCATCCCTCCGTCTGCGCACGATTTGCCTCAGGACAGCCACGAGACAAACATTCAGCCAGAGTCGTCTGGCGTGTCGTATGCAACTAATGTCGCGTCATGCAAGATGTCTACAAACACTATCCACAGCTCACAACCGGCCACGTACGCTTCGCTCTCTGCTCCAGCGGTGGGAGCATCTAACTCCTTCCGTCAAGTCTCATACGACAACCAGAGCACCGCAACTCGACAGGACAATACTGGATCGCAAGCTACGGAGAGCCGTCAAGGGGAGTCAACGGAGACACACAAAGCATCTACCTACGACGTTTCAATCGAGATGCGCGCAAACGCACCTCGTGTTTCACAATCAACCACCTCTATTTCAGCACCCGCTGCAGCTGGAACGTCTCATTCCTTTTATGAAGCCTCATACGAAAACCATAGCTCCGGCGCAATTTCGCGGGACAATACTGAATTGCAAGGGACGGGGAGCTGCCAGGGAGAGCGAACGGTGACGTTCACACAGACGGGCGACGCGAACGAGCATCCTGCGTCTGGTGCAAGCAATTTATCTACCGTCGGACATGGTGTCGTTCTCGGGAAGGAGGTCTTGATGGAAGTTTGGAGGGATGCCGATGCCACCCTGTTGCCTTCCTGGATTGGTCGTCTTCCTACCAATGTTGGGAGCTCTCAACATGGAAAGCTCAGTGCCGACCAGTATCGTTCACTTTGCACTATTTACCTCGTGAAAACCCTGACAAGGCTATGGGGCTCAGAACAGCACCGGAACCACCCTATGCTTGTCAATTACCTTTCACTGGTGACAGCTATTAATTTGGCCCATAAACGGTGTCTTTCTCGAGCCGACATCAAGCAATACCGAATGCACATGCACCACTACCTTCGAGGGATTAGAACTCTCTATCCATACGCCGATATCACACCAAATCAACATCTGTCGCTTCATCTTGCAGATGTATTGGAGAGGTTTGGGCCGGTGCACGCATGGAGGTGTTTCCCTTTTGAACGGTATAATGGCATGTTACAGGACATACCAACAAACAACAAGTTTGGTGAGCTGATGATCTTCTTGGTCTCCTACAATTCATTATTATCTTCACTGCCTCCACACATTAGGTGAGCTCGAAGCCACGATCATGAAACGATTCTGTATCGGTCAAAACCTTCGCGCTTTGGCCACCGTCGGCGAGATTCATGAAGCGCTCAAACCCATTCAGGAAGCATTCAGCTCTACCTGGAATCACGACAAACGCGGCACACTCCTCAATGACATTCTCGCTTTCTCAGACGCCACAGAGCTGACGTATACCAATCATACCCCTCGCATCCTCGCGGCTCGACATACTCAACTTCTTCGTGAATACATTCAACAAAATTCCTGTAACCGTAACGATAACCTTCTACCTCATCAAGTGCTCTATCAAACGGCGGTGAACCGATTGGGAGCAACATACTCTACTCTTGACTCCTCAGTAAGCAACTGTCTCGTGATATTTGAAGACGGTCGGGGTCTACGGATACCAAAACCTGCCAGAATCACTTCCATTTTCGTGGATGATGACTGGACTTCACGGAAGGAGAAAAAGAAGGAGGTATTCTTTGTTGTTGAGCCTGCCGCACCTCTCACTAAGGAGGACATCAAGCACGATCTATATCGGAAGGCGCTGAGTGCTGGGGAGCTGTTCTATGATCACTGGGAGTCGCCCATTCTCATCTCGTCCAGGCATGTTATCTGCCACTTCGCATGCAACCCAGTCAAAGTGAAAGGCATCGCGGAACCTTGCATGCACGTATTGCCTCTTTTGAGGGTAAGTACATTCACGAAACCATGATAACCAATCTGAACGAAAACCATACTCATACATTGCTTCGCAGGGGTAAATACAAGTTCATATGTCACGTTTACGTCCTACAAAAGGTGTCAAGCTAGTATGCAGGCAGATCGTATCGAGCGCACCTGCTTGTCGCTTCCCGACCTTCTTCGTTCCTTTCAGTACGTCTATACCTAGTATCAAAATGTCAGAAGCTGCTTAAACTTGGTCCAACGCAAGCATACCATCGCCCCCAGTTCCCTTCGCTTCATTAGCCCCTTGAAGGGAGGCATAGTTCTTCGCAAGTGTTCCAGTAGAGACGAAAGAGGGCTTTCCTGCCTTGGTTACGACGAAATACCGAGGTCTCTCCGAAGAAGGCAACTTGACTGAGGCGCCTTGTTGTATGAGAACCCACTGACAAGCCGACTTTCCATCCGGCGAATTGTATATCCAAGCTTGGACATCCCTGCCAGGCACCCTGTGCAGGTAAAGATCATATTTCTGAGGGCGTGTTTTCCCTTGGATAGGTGGTGGGGCGGGTATCTCCATTACCCCAGTGCTTTCAAACCAATAAACGACACATCCTGATGCTCTCATCGCATGGGACTGTCGTGGGGATACCATGATCCTGGGCTCTTCCTGGGAATTATTGTTATCGAGTGACCCAGATGCCAGGCAAAAGAGAAGAAAAGGAGCCTCATTGAAGATAAACCGTTACGTACATTGGCATCGGTAACTATGTTCGCCTTAGGTACTGCTTGCATCGAAGCCTCTTCGCCATCCGATACAACACGATCATGAACAGATGTCTCTCCTAGAGCCGATGCATTGACCGATCAGCAGTAGCGAGAGGAGCTTGGTCATAATACACCTACCGGATTGTATCTCCACTGTCGGCGGCGCCACCGCGCCAGTGGATCCTTGACCAGAGAACACATTAAATCACTGGCAGACACAATGCAAAGGCTACGCACCACTGTCGTCGTCGTTGCGTCTGAGCTGTGGCTCATCGTTATCCCTTGTTTGTGTGAGTAAATTCCTAGGCAGGAGGTCTTCATTGAACTCACCAATGTACTGTTCGACCGAAGTCGGGGCTCGTTGGTGATTCCATTGAGGGTAGATGGATCACAAGCGGCCCGCCGCTTGTAAGTCTGTCTTCCGCTCTAAAATGCATTCGAACACGGTGAAGTGTAGCGGCCATCGTTAAGGATGTGATCAAATAGGGAGCTTTGGGGATGGACGAACGCGAGGAGCAAGGACCCCATAGCACTCCACATGCAGTAGATTTGGCGCAAGCACGAGGCACTGCGGGACATATGGTGAACACATGGTCACTGCAGCCTAGGTCGTGTTCAACGTTTGGCTGTTCGTCTCGGTTCTCTCTCCTCGAATACCGCTCTTACCTGTCTTCTGGCTTTCATACTAGAATGCCCTCCAGACTCCAGTACCGCAAAATCTGGCATAAAACCGGGTTGGCGAACAGCAGCATCTGTTGTATGAGTTTCAGCACAGATGGCGAATTGCTTGCCCTGGGGGGTAGTAAAGAAGTCTGCATTCTGACCGTGGATACCAGCAAAGTCGAATTCGTTCTGAGGGCGCCACGAAGTTTGGTCATAGGCCTAGAGTGGGTTAAAGGGCGGCAGTCGACTTTGCTATGTACCTTCGAGGATGGTTCAATTGTAGAAATACAACTACGGCAGGTGAGTCATCGCAAGTATCCCTCTCCGTAGCAATTGTTGACCGCCGCCTAGAACGGCGATGTAGACGTCAGTCGTGAGCGAGCTGCAAGTCATCAAATTAGATGTTATTCTCTTGATTCCTCTTCGACCCGCTTGGCAACTGGGTCAAACAGTGACATCCGGGTGTTTGAGCGAGAAGGCGAATGTAGGTCTCTATCCGTTTGGTCACCTCTGTTTGCGATCAACGTCTACCACAGGGTGGAAGGAGATTCACCGTGTGAAACCCCCGAAGACCTATAGAGACAATCACTTGCTACCAGTGCGCGTGGTTTCTTTGCACTGGAGCAAAGTCTCTCGAAAGCGCAACACCTTAATCATCAGCTACCGGTATCATGGAGTACAGTGAGTGCGTCCACAATGACCCCACAGCCTGAAGTCCTTCTCACGTGTTACTTAGAGCTTGGGACATAACACTTGCCTCGTTTGAACACTCACCTGTCCTGAGGACTAATAAACTCATGTGTGTCTGCCAAAATTTCGATACTTCTGGTCTAACTTATATTTGGCAGTGAACGAACATCGCTATCTCCGGACGGATCTCAATTGGCCGTCGTGATGGAGAACTCGTTCGACGTCCACTCAATCGCGCATGATTCGCCGAGCTATTCTTTAAACCGTGTTGGCCACACTTCAAGCCCCGCGATCTTCATACATCAAGGTGAAGCTATTGCTGGGGCCCATAGAAAGGGACAGATTCGTCTATGGAATAGCGTAGATGGCACCAGGCTGCAAACATTGTTTCACTCGAGTGCGTGTCTTCCATTCCACTGCTAGATTGCATGATCTAGGCTCAATTTCGAATGTTAGATGATAAGGAAGTCGAATCCATAGCGGTGAGAGAATATTGCGCCATCGAAGAGCTGTGAAACTCACGTAGATTCATCCAGGCCTTCAACGCCAACCTGGACTACTTCTTACTAGCTACCGCTTCCAAGGATAGAGTGATCTTGTGGAAAGCCGAGGAGACCACTCCGATGCGTAAGTGGGCAACTCCGTTATGGCGTGCGTTTTCTCCTCTTCGGTCTCATCAGTTTTTACTGCCAGTTTACTACCGCGGAGGTGATTTGATTGCTGCTTTTTTCAAAAGACCCTTTCAGGTAATGTCCACATACACTGGTCACTGCAGATTCGAGAACGCTTAGACCATGCAGATTGCGTTTGCATTCGGAGTCATTGCTTTCCTTGCACTGGCCTCCTTCACCTCCGTCTTGAATTTCGATAACTTACGTGCCTTGCGCATTCTCCCCGGTTGATGGACGTGTGTCTTCGAACTGAGGAATGTCCGACTATTAGCATTGAGTATGAGTTTATGAAGACATTTCCTTGTTATCCATATGTAAGTCCGCCGGGTGCGGCTCTCTGGCGATTTGATTATCTATGTGAATACATTTCTTTCTATTGTATACATGAGCTCTTGACTGGACCTCTAATACAATATGTAGCGTGTAAAACGTCAGGTTCAGGTAACATCGCTGGCAACTGAACAGAGAGTAAGTATCCGGATCGGAGTCGGCGATATACAACTGTTCTTCTGGAAAATTAGAGTACTTGACACACCCACAAGACGACTCTTTGGGACATGCTCGTAAAGATTCGAAACCCCCATCCCTCGAAGACGACCTCGGGACATAGCAATTTGAAGTTCAAAAAGTAAATTCTGAAAATTATGTCCTAGGAAACAAACCGACGGTGATGCATGAAACTTTTAACCTTTGAATACCAAAGAAGAGACAATGGGAGTTGCACCGATCTCTCAGGATATATGAAAGGAAGACTTACATTGCTTTGAGCCGGACACTGGCATTCGTAATCCTAGGATTTTAGAAAAGAGACGGGAGAAATGGACGGCGGAAGCGTAACACACTTTAAGGGGAAATGTGGTTTGGTCCAGGACGCGGTCGAATCTCGGCGCGCCCGGTCACGTGCCGATACACCCTGCAACTTCAAGGCCGCCAACCCGAATACTACCTCCTCCTCCTCCTCCTGCTGTCTGTCGACAACGTCTTCGACGGCCTTCAGTCGCCCTTTCACCAAACTCCTGCTAGACTCGAAGCTGGTTCATTCAGCTTCCCCCTTTCATGATTGCTCGAATAGCATTTACAACGGTCGCCTACGACTTTTTGATGACTATGTGCACCTATATGTACAACCTCACGTCTAGATTGGTATCGCAGCACGCCCTAGTAGATATGGCTTGATGTCAACATTGCACGGGTGGTTCCTCACAATATTGCCGAAGACCCTCCCCTCAAGTGCTGTCTTTGTCCGCTTGGTTCCTCATTGTCAACGCAACGCTCGCGGCGATCCTGCCGCTCCTCTGTCCCTTCATTGTCTGGTCCCTCGGCCGCTGGATTCTCCATTGATTATGCCGCTCCCCTTCACGCGGCGATCCGCTCCTCGAAAAGTGCACCTGCGAATCCAGATCCTTGGACAAGCTCGTCCTAGCAAGGTCCAAGGCGGTGCGAACGTGGCCGTCGACTCCTTATTTATTTTATTTTATTTTATTTTGTTTCTTTTCATTATTTCATTCAATGCCTTAAGTCAGTCAGTCGGACTGGGTCTTTAGTAGGTACTAATTAGGGCCCTTAAATAGTCCGATTATTTAGTCGACATGGAATTTCTACGGCGCAGATTATCTAATTGATTTTTTGAATTTCTGATATGCTTTCTGCATCGAGGATTTGATAAAGACATCAGGTAAATCTGGAGCAGTGATTTTCTGGCATTTCATTACAATTTCTATCCAATAGAAAGGCGACTGTAGTTTTCAAAAATCCCCGGCAAAAATCTGCACTCAATGAAATCGGCGAGACTTTGGGAAAATCTGTGGTGATGAAAGGGTTAAGAAATGCCAATTTATATTGCAAACCTCTACAGACAATCACGTACTGAGATATCGCAGGAGATTGTCTCAATTTCTTTCCTTATCTCACGGGACCTGAATTCGCAAAAGATTGTCGGAAATTTAATCGACATGGATATTTGAGATGTACATATTGGTATCCTCGATAGAAATTCTTTGGGGAAATTCGAAAAATACAGAAGGCAATCACGAAGGAAGAAAGTTGGACTATCTCTAAGTTCTCGGCGCCATAGATATCGTAGCGGAGTGTCAAACTTTCTACTCCGATATCTAGCACCTAGAAATCGCTAGAGATGGTATGACAATCAGTACCAATATCTTTGTGATTTCTGCGGCGAAGAAATCGCCTGACTTACCCTGTGAGTGCGCGAGCTCGGAGACGGTTTGGGTCGAGTCTCATCCTGTATCCTCGCTGCCACCACAACACTTCTCCACCTGGCATTATCTATAGTATCATCTCCCCAATCCCAGCCATCTCATTGGCTGCGTCCGCTCTGGACATGGTCCATTGGCAGTCTTTCTATCTAGCACCCTCGTCCAACCCTCGTCCATGATGAAATCCATGGATTACATGCCGTTGGGGCGTGCACACACAGTATAAAGCCGGAGACTTTGGATTCTCTGCACGACAGCTCGTCTCCCCTTCGACCCTTTCCCTCCTTCAGCTATTTCACCATGGTTCTTCTCGACGTAACCCGCGAAATCAAACTTGACCATGACAACGTCCGCGACCTCTTTGACAGGTAAGTTCCTCAACAGCGAGTGACCCTCTTTTCTAGGTCTACCGATTGGTTAACATGTATGAGAACAGGTTCAAGGCCTCCAGCGACCTCGATGAAAAGAAGGCCATCGCCAACACGCTTATTCGCGAAATGGCCGTTCACAGTGATGCCGAGTGCGTACCACACCCTTATCACTTCTACGGTGCGACTCACCCCCGTGCTCCTTAGGGAGGTGTCGGTCTATAACCATTTCAAAGAGTTTGGCCTGGGCGACACTGCAGACCATAACAAAGGTGCTTATCTTCCTGTCTCACTATCAGCCGTGCCAGTCGCCCATTTATCTCTTCAGAGGAACACGCCGAGGTCAAGAAGCTTGTCTACGAAGCGGACAGCGCTCGGACATCACGGGCAGATTACGACCAGATTCTAACCCGTGCCGTGACTGCTTTTCTTACTCATGCCGAGGAAGAGGAAACAGAACAGTTCGACAAGATTTTGAAGGCTTTGACCCCAGAACAGAACGACGTAAGTCATGCGATCACGGTGTGACTATCAGATAAGTCACGCTTATTATCGCAGAAACTGGCCAGGGATTTCATTGCAACTCGAGGCAAGGTCCCTTCTAGGCCCCATCCCTCCGCGCCGCAGACCGGCGGGCTTGCTCAGAAGGCGGCAGGCCTCCAGGGCAAGGTTCTTGATAAGGTAAACACGCTGTCCTAACTGGATGAACCCGCCAGGTAACATTTTGCGCAGGTCATTGAGACAGTCGAAGGCAGAGACTTTGTGCCTGTCAAGTACTCTCATCCCGAATTCTGAGTCTCGCTAGTATCACTTTCTCGTCTCTGAATGACTTGAGTGCTATCTTTTTTGCCGATGTACTTTTGATTGTTGTATAACCACATGTAACATTGTAAGCACTTGAATACACCATCGATATTCTCCCGAACGCTGCGAGATGATGATGAATATTGACCTCCTCAAAGGCCCGCAATCGTGCTCCTCGGTGTATTCGCCATATCGGGAGTCCCGATGGTTTCCCCCCTTCTTGACTTCATGGCTTTCGTCGGACTCTCATTGGTGCGCGAGCCACGCTCCATTGGACGTCGAAGTGGTATATAAGCCCGAAGTATCTGCAAGGACATCCCCACCCAGCTTTCCCTCCAAATCACCCTGAAGTACATACCTCGTACAGTCAGCTCCGTGATGAGTCTCCTCAAAGTCGCCAAAGAGGTTTCCCTCGACCATGACAACGTTCGCGAGCTTTTCGACCGGTTAGTACTGCGTTGTCATCTGGACCACCATGTGCTCAACGTCGAACTGCGTGGCATCAGCTACAAGTCCGCCTCGGAGGTAGCATTAAAGGCGAAGATTGCCAACACGCTTATCCGCGAGATGGCCATCCATGGGGAAGCAGAGTATGTCAACCGCATACGATCCGCATGTATGCAGTTTTAAGACAGATACCTTCCCAGAGAAATCTCAGTGTACAATAAGTTAGCTGAGTATGGCATGTTCGACGAGGTTGAGCACGATAAAGGCATGTACTCGTGCTGTTTGCAACGCCATTGCATGTGTTCACAAATTATGCAATAGCCGAACATCGTCAGGTCAAGGAGCTCGTCGCGAAAGCAGACCAGATGGATCCTACGCATGGAGACTTTGATAAAATCATCACGGAAGCTGTTACCGTCTTCATCAAGCACGCCGAGGAAGAAGAGGACGGACAATTAAAGAAGTTTGAGGCCAAACTCAGTCCAGAGGAGAACGACGTGAGCTACTTATCCGAGCAAAGTTGACGGAGGAATGACCCATGACTCGGCCCTAGAAAATTGCACGGGAGTTCTTGGCGGCGAGAAAAAAAGTTCCCACTCGACCCCATCCTACCGCCCCGCAGACAGGCGGGATTGCTCAGAAAGCTGCAGGTATGGCTGCTCAGCTGATGGATGTGGTACGTATTTGCCCGCTATAACGTTCTGCAATTTTAACGACGACGTACAGGCCGCAGATTCCATGGGAGGCCGAGAGTTTGTCGAGCTCAAGTACTCCCATCCGCAGGTGTGAGCACAAACGGCGTACTATTCGAAGTTTCCGGTCGATGTTGTCGTTGTACTTGTAATAGATGTAAGATGCACGAGGGGTGCCGGTGAACGGAATCTAGACGGCGTTCTTAGATGCCTGCCTGATTTAGTGATGAGATGAGAGGAAGCGCCCGATATTGTCGATCAACGCGAGTTTTCCTGTTTCAGAGCAGGCAGGTTGCAGGCTCTCCGTGAGCTAGTAGTCCTTTGACCATCCGCGACCCCCTTGGAGGACACAGGACATCATGACTGCGTCGAAAAAGTCTCCGTCTGGGTCGAAGACCCGCTCTTCATCTCAGGTATCCCTCAAGAAAGTCAAGGGCGAAAATTTCTACCGCAATGCGAAGCAGGTCGCTAGGCTGAAGATGCTCAATGGCGGAAAAGCCGTGAGGGACAAGGATGGGAAAATCATCCAAGCTGCAGCCTTCCAGAAAGGAGAGGATGAGACGAAGCCTGGCAGAGTACAACCCGATCGTAGATGGTTTGGTAAGTCACGAAACTGTTTCAACACCAAGTAACCTTTTAACGTTCGTATCTGTGCCAGGAAATACCAGGGTCATCTCGCAGAAAGCTTTGGATCATTTCCGTACTAGCCTCGCAGGGAAACAGCATGACCCCTACTCCGTCCTCCTGCGGCGCAATAAGCTTCCCATGGCGCTTTTGGACGATGCGGCCAACCCCAACCTGCGCAAGGTTGTATCGATTCTTACTCATATCTTCGCCAATGTACTGATTCATTACAGCGTGCACATATAGTCGAGACCGAACCTTTCCAGGAGACTTTTGGTCCAAAGGCTCAACGAAAGAAGCCCAGACTAGATGTTGGTACTTTCGAAGAGCTTGGTCAGCTTGGCGCGGCAGCTACAGAGAAAGCTGAAGAAGATGCCGACCAAGCTATAGCGGATGGTGCCGCTTCTGCTTCAACATCCGGAGGCAACTTTCAGACGCACGCTGATATCATTGAGCCCATCTACGCAAAGGGCACGTCTCGACGTATCTACGGAGAGCTCTACAAGGTGATTGACTCCTCCGATGTCATACTTCATGTCCTCGATGCAAGGGACCCGATGGGAACACTCTGTGAGTCGGTTTTGGAGTACATTAAAAAGGAGAAGGCACATAAACAGGTCGTACTCGTTATCAATAAGTGCGACCTCGTGCCTAACTGGGTAACAGTAAGTGATCGCCGCTTTTCGACTGTACATCTCCGTTCACCTCTTCAAAGGCTCGCTATATTCAACACCTGACTCCGCGATATCCTACATTGGCATTCCATGCCTCGCCCAACCATTCGTTTGGCAAGGGCTCCCTTATTCAGCTTCTCCGTCAATTTTCGCAGTTACATTCTGACAAGAAACAAATCTCTGTTGGCATGATCGGCTATCCCAACGTTGGGAAGAGCAGCGTGATAAATACCCTAAAAAGCAGCAAAGTCTGTAACGTCGCACCGGTACCTGGAGAAACTAAGGTCCGTTGGTTCAAAATGCTTTCCATCCTAAAATTTTGACTGACCCAATACGCGTAGGTCTGGCAATATATCACGTTGACGAAGCGCATCTACCTCATTGACTGTCCCGGTATCGTCCCGACGTCAGCCAAAGATTCTCAAACCGACACAGTTTTGAAGGGTGTCGTTCGAGTAGAGGCGCTTGCCACACCTTCCGAACACATCCCGACCCTCATGGAACGTGTCAAACCGATTTATCTCTCACGTACATACGGTGTACCCCTCCCTGACCCCAATGATCCGTCCAAACCCTTCGAGCCCGAGGCATTCTTGGACAAGCTCGCGCGGATGAAAGGTCGGTTGTTGAAGGGTGGCGAGCCTGACTTGGAATCTGTTGCCAAGATTCTGCTCAGCGACTGGGTGAGAGGTCGACTACCGTTCTTCGTGCCACCACCGGAGCGATCCGAGGAGCTTAACAAGGCGGAGGCGAAGAAAGTAGATGCGAAGGGTAAAGGGAAGGCCATCGCGACTGACGATGAGCAAAACCGAATTGGTGTGAAGCAGAATTTGGGCTCCATCATGCAGAAGAATACGTTTGTTGGTGAAGACGTGCGGCCTTTGGATAGTGGTGCTGAGGAGGAAGATGATAAGAGCGACGAGGCAGACGAGGAAGATATGCAGGAGGTTGCGGATGACGCGCAGGATGATGAGGAACTCGCTTGGAATGATGTCTTCCCTGGTGATGCCCCTGAAGACGAGGAAGTGCCAACCGTCTTCAGCAAAGCAGACAAGTCGGCTGAAGGTGCGTCTCTGTCACGTATGTTCATGGGGCGTTGCTAACTGTGCATGTTTCTAGCTGAATCTTCTGCAGACGACTCTGATTCTCACAAGCCCAAGGAATCACGTATGAAGACCAGCAAGGTGCGCTTCCTAACTTACATCGTGCTCCTGTTTCTCTGTCTGACGTAGCTTATTCTGACAGCGCAAGGCGACCAACTTCTACACATCTGCCAACGTCAAAAATAAGAATAGGGAGAAGGCAGCCCTGATGCAGTCCTTGCGCAAGGGTACATCGAAAGCCGGTAAGCGGCGAGGGAAAGCTTCATGATGTGGGCAACAATGATATCTGTCTGTATTCTACCTTCATGTCCGATAACATCCACTCTCTATACTGCATGAACCATACGCAGTCCGCATATCCATCTGCATGCATATGCCTACAAAGGTGCTACGCACCAGTTGTTGTCATGATCTATTTTGCATGTAGTCTACATCTGGCACTCCCTCAGGCTGAAGTGACTACAAGGTCTGCGGAGGAGACTACCTGCACGTTAGTACTAGTAGCGTTCGGTATCATCTCGAAGTCCGAATACACGATGCCACAATTAGATAAAAAGGCGTACGAAAGCCACACAATTTGATTGAGGTCAAGCTTAAGCTTCAAGATGAAGAAGATACAAGGCAAATAAGTAGAAGATGGGATGTCACAGGGATATGTCGACATGCCGCGACATAGAGCAGTTAATCACGACACTTCCTAACCTGCTTAGGCAGTAACCATGCTCTCGAGAGTTCAGGACAAGATGCTTGTCACTGGCACTGTCAGCGACGGTCGAGCAGTCTAGCGTCGCGCAGCGTGGCATTCTCTCTTGAGAGAAAAAGAGAGCGTTGATGCGCGCAAGGATTTTATACGCGAGCTCGTCGGCGTTAAGCAGGGTCTCCCACGGGAGGCGCCTCTGATACGATCGGGCAATGTCACGCCTGCTTGCAACCATCGACTTCGACGACTTGAGTCTCGAGCACGCCGACAACGAGGGGTAGATGTTGAGGTCCCGGTTCACGCAGTGTGGGTCTCCTTGGCTTATTTTATCCCATTCATTGACACATCGCTCATATAGGTTCACGCCTGGTTGCGTCCTCGAGTGCAGCAAAGCCTACCGCTGCGTTGCATACATCTTCTGCTGTCCGGGCTACGGCTTTCGCAAAGCGTCAGCAACGCGCCGCAGAAAAGAAGAATGCTGAGAGACGTGCTGAGAAAGTGCGGATAGAAGAGCTCAATAGGCCGCACGTCGTTCTTGGGAATAAACCCGGCGACGAAGCCAAGTGGAATAACTGTGATTTGGCGAAGGTGCTCATCAGAGAAGAAGACATTGTCAACTCAACAAAACCTGCCCTGCAAAGTGACGAACTCGTCTTGCCACAGTACACGAACTATGGTGTGACGGAGACCGAAAAGGAGCTATTGTTCCACACACTGCCAGCATTGGGAGTCGAGGCGGAGGTTGAGGCATTGGGTCCTCAACAATCACACTTGCTGAACGATATCGTCAGCGAGGCGGGGCAGAAGGAATTGAAGAAAGCTACCATGCTCGCGTCGCTGCTGGATTTGAGGAATGCCAATGCAAGGGGTATTGCATATGCCAACAGGCGGAGGATCATTGCTGCATTCTCGGAGCCAGGAAAACCCAACGACACCGGCAGGTCAGAGGTCCAAGGTAGGTCTGTCTGGCCTGTGTCATTCGATTTGCCATTTATTGCCATCCATCCCAGCTGCCCTCCTGACGTACACCATTCGCAAGCTATGGGAACACATGAGCAGATCCAAGAAAGACTATGCTAATCGCCGCAACCTCCGTCGATTAGTGCATCAGCGTGCCAAGATTCTACGCTATCTCAAACGTACCGATCGTGACCGGTATGAAGTTGCTTTGGACAGGATGGGTTTGGAGCCTGGTGCCGTGGAAGGAGAGTTGGTGGTATAAGCTCTTATTCATATTCTACAGCATTTAATGAAATCCGTACATTGGGCCAACCGGGCAAGCCAGATTGCCTCGCGTGTGTTCGATGCCTGGAGCCTTTAATTTCCGTGCTGAAGACCAGTAGTACTAGTGCTTCCACGCTAAGCAACCATATGCATGTAGACAGGAAGAGCTGAGCTATCCATTTTAAGTTGTGTATGCCTGGTGTAGCGAGAGGGCCTCAACTTAGTCAGCTGAGTTTGAGTCTCAGTTTGGTCTCAGTGGTTCACGCGTCCGCGGCATCTCCGTCACCAAGTTCCTTGACTCTGCTCTATGTAAATGAACAACTCCGCAGTCTGAGTCGTAACAGGCGGCTGGCATGGCTCAAGGTCAGTCAGAGCAAAAACAATCATTGTCGCGCTGACTTGGGTTTCGTTTTGCCTGTAGCCCGTGTACAATCTCCTGCTGCTATGGTGGACTTTCCGTCTCAGGACGCCCGTGTTTCCGCTCTTGCTCCCCAGGTTCCCGACACTCGCTGCCAACCCTCACACTTACCCTTCCGCAGAATCTCGCTTCCTAGCGCACCGAGTCTCCTACACCGTCATTCGGTAGTCAGCACGGCATCCTTCGACTCTCTTCCTGAGGATAGGCCGCTATCTCCTCCCCCATTGCCGCCGGCTATTCGGGAGGAGGCTGCCCCTGTCATTTCACGTTCCTCGTCTGCGGAGGCTTCCCGGAGACATGGCCGCAGACGTGAAGTGAAGATTCTCGACCAACAGAGGATCGCTAAGCGACGGAAGATAACAGAGGAGTTCTTAGACACCGAGAGGACGTATGTGGATGGACTTGAACTAATATACTCAGTATGTGCCCGCTCATTCCATGTATCGTCGTCTCTGACTTCCTCTAGCATTTTCTCATGCCGATAATCACTTCCCTGGACACTTCTCAACCCCTGTTAGATCGGGCAGAGCTCACATCTGTTTTTTCAAACTTTATAGATATCTGGAATCTGCATCGTTCCTTCTACTCTTCCTTGAGTAGCTATCTTCAATCATCGACCTTGGATGCAGACCCTCCGTCATTGTCGCCACTACTGCTCTCGCACTTTCCATATTTGTCCTTATATACCCCATTCATTGCGTCGTTTTCGGACTCTCTCACCGCGTATTCCACTCTTCTATGTAGGAACCAGGCGTTTGCCGCGTTCATTGCCAGACAGGAGGCCGATCCCCGATGTGGCAAGCTCAAGCTGCGTGACTGGTTGTTGACCATCGTTCAGAGGTGTCCGCGATACCTGTTACTGCTCAAAGACCTACGCAGCTGCTTAGACCAAGACGATCCTGAATATATCGCGCTTACCTCAGTTTATGAGCTTGTTTCCAAGAGTGAGTAAATCTCACCTATTGCATATACATTGAATCTGCTAAATTGCCAAAGTCACTGTGTCCCTCAACACATCGCTTCACACCCATGCTCAGACGCTTTCTTTGTTGGCTCTGCAAAGGAGCACAGCTGGCCTTCCATTCCAGCTGATTTCACCAGGCCGAACGCTTCTGAAACGAGCCACGTTGCTACAACTGGAAGGTTCCTCACCCAAGGAACGAGAGTTCCTATTGTTCTCCGATTGTCTACTATGGCTTTCCGGCACGGAACGAGTAGACGAATGGCAACTTTCGGAGAAGTGGGATCTACCACTTAACCTAGACTTCTCACGTTCTCATATCCGCCCGCCTATGGTACGCACCAGGAGCAAGAGTAATCCCGACGTACCGCAAATGCGGAATGCGGGGGAACGTAAGGAATCCGCGATAAAGTTAAGATTAGGGAGCCCCTCGAAGAAGAAAGTACGTTATGCAAGCAGCGGGGTTGATGACAAATGGGTATACAAGGGCCATCTAGAGCTGGTAGATTTGGAAGTGGTTCTTGCACCGTCGTTGGAAGTAGGGGACGAGCGCAGGTTGGAGATACTCAGCCCACAAAGCTCGTTTGCTCTCTATACATGTATGTCGACGTCGCGCCCTATAACGTTAACAGACACTGAACCCATAATGCCACAAAATCAGCGAACGAAGAGGAACGCGATGAATGGATAACCATCATTCGTAATGCCAAGGCTTCGCTCCTTGTAGCTATGAACGCGATTCACCCGAATACGACACTTACTTCCTCCTCTTCTACCCATCATCTCCGTCGGACATTGCAGGCCTTGCCCTATTCCGTTGAGGATGAGGGACGCGGTCCAAAGCGAGTTAAGGTCGAACATTTCGTTCCCGCCATCTGGATCCCGGACGGCAAGACGGATAGTTGCATGCGCTGTGGTAGAACATTTGGATGGCGACGACGAAGGCACCACTGTCGACTTTGTGGACGATGTGTATGCGCCAGTTGTTCTAGTAAGGTTTGTCTCTCTTGTAATGCTTACATGTGCGGAGATCAACTAAATTTAATGCAAGACGTTCTATATCGTGGATCCTAGTTCTCATAGTCAGAAGGCTGCCAGGGCATGCGAGGCATGTTACGAAGCAGTCTTCCCGATACTAGACCCAGCACCCCTGCCACCTTCCTCTACAGCTACAATATCACACCTCACCCTTTCTGGCCTGAAGTCCATGCCTTCCTTGCTTTTATCCGAGAGTCAAATCAACACACCCTCGGCTCTAATGTCTATTGATCTGGATAGTCCCAGGAGAAGTTATACACGGACAGACAGTCCATCTCCCAAACGCAATCAGCCAAATCGCTCGTCGGAGGCTTTAGATGACGTTGTTCGGGCGCCCGCGATTCGTGTAAGGCCTGTACCCCGCCCGAGAAGTTACGTGCAGATATTGGAGGATTTCAAAGAGGACCAAACAGACGATGCCTCTCCCATCAGCGCAAGTCCAGCTACCTCTCGAATGAGTAGCAGACTGAACGAGTCGTTCTTTGTCGTGAACGAGGAAGAGACGAGTTCTGCCAGTGCGGGACAGGCAGTAAGGCTATCTTCTACCACTACCTCTAGCATGCCCCCGAGTCCTCGCAAGGAAGATACAGTGAGGAGGCATAAGCGTTTCTCTCTCCCCGCGATCGCGGTCCAAACTACTCCTGTGACGGCGCGGGCAAACCTCGTAGGCGAAGGAAGTTCGAAGCGATTCTCTCTTGTACTCGGCAAGTCCACGGGCAACGCTGCGGATGAAGGTAGTGGATCGTTCCATGGAGTAGCAATTGGTAAATTAAATCAGTTGCTTGGGAGAAAATAGGAATATTCGATATCATCTGCGACGGACTTGTATATTTACTGTATATTATTGTTCCACAAACTTTGCTACCACTCCGCTATTCTGCTCGTGACCGTAGCTAGCCTAGGTGATCTGCAAGTGCAAACTATTATTGTGGCGTACCCTGGGCATTCACGAGCTATTCAGATCCTGATAAGACTGCTATAGCGTAGCTGCGCCAAACTCTGAGTTTGTAGTTGTGAAAATTCAAAGTAGGGTCTGCAAGCCTGTAGTACTGTGAAGTTACCACTTAGTACTGAGTCTAGTCAAAGCTTGGGAATCCGAACGGCGAGCACGTGGCACGCGTTGTTGTCCTCGCGCCCACAACGCGTCGCGTCCGCGATTTGCACTGTGCCACCAACTTCATCCACTTTGCGCTACATCCCCAACATTGCTTCAAATTATGTACGGTTCTTCAGCAGCCCAAAAGAGCAAGCAGAGGAGGACAACACATGCCCGCCCAGAGCTTACTGAAGAGCAAAAGCAAGAAATCAAGGAAGCTTTCGAGCTCTTCGACTCCGACAAGGATGGGTGCGTGGACTACCACGAGTTGAAGGTCGCCATGCGTGCACTAGGCTTCGATTTGAAGAAAGCGGAGGTCCTAAAGATCTTACGGGACCATGATAAGACAGGGCATGGCTTGATGGACTTCGAAGACTTCGCCAAGATTAGTTGAGTGTCTCTTCACGCACCGCGTAGCAGCTGTCTGACCAGTCTGCAGTGAGCGAGCGGATACTTTCGCGAGATCCCATGGAAGAGATACGGAGGGCCTTTCAGCTCTTTGACGATGACAATACAGGAAAGATTAGTTTGCGCAATCTCCGCCGTGTAGCGAAGGAAATTGGTGATCGACTTGAAGACGATGAGCTGTACGTCCTTTGTTGCTACTGACTGAAGCAATATGCTGACCCTTCGCATTAGACAGGCAATGATTGACGAGTTTGACCTCGATCAGGATGGCGAGATCAATGAACAGGAATTCTTCGCAATCATGACAGACGACTCTGCATAATGATGTTCACCTTCATGCGCGTCCGGTGTTACTACTAGCTTTTCTTACAACCCTACACTCATGGCTGACAATTTTGTTTATATGTTCTGTGAGTTCCGAGCCATGACCGGTATTTCACGCCCCAGGATGAAGGTCGGCCTCGCTAACCAGACTGCCTACAGATTGTATTGTATTCGTATCAGTCCAGCATGACCAGGCCACGATCGACCATTCTTCAATCCAACATTAAATTCGTGCATGATTCATTGTCTATGAGGCCCTTCGGGAACGGACGACCGTTGTCCCCAAGTTGTCCCTTTGACTTTTCTAATTTCCTTCTTCATGCTACTAGATCCGACAATGGGCGGAATGAACTGATATGGATGTGATCGACCAGGCACGTATACCGATTTGCCTTCCGCTGTTAGTGCATATCTCGCGAGGACTACACAGGTTCGAACTCCAAAATGCTTCTACGAAAGAACACCCATCTCCCCTCCCCAATGCGGCTCGCATGGGCGTCGGGATTGTCACCGGGTGTACTAGGATGGCAAATGGTTTGACCATACCACCGCCACCTCTCTCATGATACCGTATTGGGATAAGATCTAATGCCCTACAAGGTCAAGAGGTTCCGAAGTGGCGTATCAACAATATTACTGTGAGGTTTGCGCAAGCGTTTGAGGGTATCATTTTCGCTGCATGCTGTGGACCGTTCTAGTTTTCCATCTGGGCCCCCGTAGCGGCGTAGCATCAAACACTAAGGTAAAAGTCTCGTCTCGTCATTGACTATACCAAAAACTGCGTCCTGAGGCTATGGCCTGCCATGGCGCACTCCGGCAATCCGTCATGTGCTTTTTCGCAGGGTTGCAGCGCTTTTGCGATCGATCCTCCGAGCACAAAGAGGCTACTGACTCATTCTTTCGGTCCCCGGCGGTGCGCGTACCTGCGCAAGGCAGGTCAGGTAACGATATGAAGTACAAACACAGCTGACATCGTGACCTATCAATACATTGTCCCAATAAATCCAATTTATACAGTCGTGGAAAGTCCCGTCAAGCCAGTATTGCAGAGGAAGGACGAGGCGAAAAGCGAAACGATAGAAATACAACGAAAATATAGACCGTGATTGCAGGCTTCTACGAGTTACATCGGGATTGCCTTGGCTGACTTGAATCCTTTATGCACGCGCATGTGCTGACCACGATTGTCATGTCTACTGAACGTTTTGCCGCACCCTGGATATTCGCATATATACGCTGTAACAAACGGTGAGCAATGTAGTTGATGATCAGTTTGTGCACGTACGTTTCTCATTTGTGTGTATGCTACGAACATGCCGCTTGAGATGTTCCCCCCTTGCAAAACATTTACCGCATCCCTCGACTTGGCAGGTATAGGTACGTGTTTTCTGCGGATTAAGAGTTAGACAAGCAGAAAAATCGACACGTAAGAGTAGAACTGACCTTGACAATACCATTCTGACTCACAAGGACAGGTTCAGTGGGCACTCTACGGCCGCGACTCTTCTTTGTCAGATGTGGAACAGGGACTGGTACTATATTCCGAGGGCCTGGCGTAGTCGACAATCCAAAAGAGCCCCCCGACACAGTACGGCGACGAGTGGATCGACGCATGGACGAAAATTCTGGGTTGTATGCATCATCATCATCGTCGTCGTCATCCTTCTCGAATTCTGACTCTCCGCTGTCTGAGTAGCTCCCGCTGGACGCACTCGTTAGACTGCTAGCCCGGGGACGCTTCGGGACGCTGCGAGATTGACCTGATGCAGGGGGATTGTGATGGGTGCAGAGAGAATGTGGTGACGGGGGTACACTGGTGCTTTCTGTGTCTGGTTCAAAATCCCCATCCAGCGATGAGCCTTCATCTACAACGCCGACGTTGTCACCTGAAGGTGTAGGTTCCTGAGACTGTTCCGATGGTAACGACGAGTGAACAAGGAGATCCTTCGGGGATACTGTAGGTGACGGAGCGATTGACCGAGGAGAGTGCATGCCACGGTGCTGTGATACAGGATATTGCATCATAGGAGACGGAGGGTAAGTCAACTCAGGATGAGGTGGACGGGGTACGCCCGCTTGTTCCAGCATCGACGTATTCTGTACAGCTTGTGATTGATAGCTATCAATCAATCCGTATGTCGAAGGTGGTATCGAGGTAGATTGTGTGACGGTAGGAGCGGTATTGTATACGTGAGGCTCGACATAGCCTGGCGAGAACATAAGAATCAACATTGGGACATTATACAATCGGACACTCACCTGCCACGGGAGCTTGATCCTCAGGAAATGAGCTTGGACTGAACATGCCCGCTGATTCTACACCGTACGCCGCAGTATGGTACGTCGGCTGGCTATAGTCCATGTGAAGACGTCTGTCCTGAATTGTCTGCCAACTTTGAACGTGACCGGTATGAACAACATCGGGGTTCGCATATGAGGGCGCAGTAAAGATATGTGGACTGTCGGTTTCCATCTCTGGTTCGTACGCTTGCTCCGGCAGACTGTAGTCGGAAGGTATTGAAGAAACAGATCCAACAGATGAGGGGGATTGCCCATGCAGAGAGTCTGGGCTTGCTGCGCTATGGAAAGGAGATTGGAGGTTGTAGACGTGTTTCATGAGGATAGAGGAACGAATGCTCGATGTGCTAGGAGTAGTGGATGACTGATACATGTTGATAGAGTGGGTGCGAGGTTCGTTCAAACAGAAAAGTCCTGGATACGGGACAGGAAGACGAGAGGTCATGGCCAAGAAACTAAATGGCGGGAATGTCGAAAGGCGGGAAGGAAACCGGTGGCGGAAGACGGATGCGAGCGGAAGGGGAGGGAAAGCAATCCGTTAGATATTCTCAAACCGTCAGGTATGTATAGCAGCTGGGACTGAGCCGAGAATACGGGACGGATTGGCAAGAGAACACTTACTGCTGAGCCCGATCCACAAATATTGGGGTCAAATTAGTCTGAGTGACCAATCTGAGTAGTGAGTAGTAGGAACTTCAGGAACACCGGACTGAATTGGAGCCGCTGCGATCGAAACCAGCGGTATGTCCAGCACAGCACAGCACGACGGCAAAGGACTCCAAGACCGCTAGCCTCGGCGTGCAAATCCTTGTCCTTGCGGTGTCAGTCAATTGTGGGGGTGAGGCTGCCACAGCGATAGCAGATATTGGAAATATATATCGGAAGGGGTTTCCGGATGTGCGATGGAATCCTAGAGGAGCTTGCGTTGGGTGGTTTTATGGGCTGCCGCAAACTCTCCCCGCTGTACTTAAACAGCCGACAAGTGGTTCAAGATCTGCGACGAGCGGTGAGGTCAGCTATGAAGTCTGCACAACATGGCCAAGTCTGGGTTCGGAATCTATGGGCACATGCGGCGAATGAGCGGCAGAGAAGATGCCTGAGGCCTGAAGTTGAAGATGCGGAATCGGAAGGGCTAGTGTGTTCCGGGGACTGAAATCAGTCGGATGGAAATTCGCTAAGTTCATTGCAATATCACGACACCACTTCACTTCTGGGAGGTGAAACAGTCGGACTGCTCAAATCCTCAGGCCTCAGGCCTCAGGCCGCAGGCAGTCGTGGCAGGTTCGGCCCTGGCACCAAGTACTTGCCTTAACTTGCAGACTCCGAAGCATAAAGTCTTCACTTCCATATCCGGCACATCCTTGCTTACACATCGTTCTTACGTACAGGAAATCCAGGAATCAGTCTCCAGCCCACCATCATCCACAGCCACCCACCGCGATTCTGGGCTTCTGTTGCATCGTGTCTGCAGGACTGGTGAATACTTACACCAGCTCACAGCCTGTGTAGATGTGCGTGCCTCCAGATAATTGCATTGAGGCTGCTCGTCACCCTCAAGGGCACGGGATACTAAGTATAGGGTGTCTGTATGTCTTTGGTTAGGTTGAAAGTTGCCGCTCGTGTTGTTATGATCTCCCGATCGACTGGTTCATATGATTGTCATGCCGTCCCGTTGCCGAGCCGAGAACCTCGAGGGTTCTCTACTAAACACCGCAGCTATCGTTGTTTTGGGCCTGTCAGTGCGTGCAGTGACTTCAGCCGGTATTGGTGGCTTACTTGATGCAGTGTGCACTCGGGGCACCCATTACTCCGGCGGACATGCCTCTCACAGAGTGCCCACCAGTATACCTCTATTACTATTCCAAGGACGTATCTGAGGTCGTCTGGCTCAAGGCTTTGGTATGGCTTACACAGTATGCTATGCTTGCAGGGTTCTCTAGCTTCTCTCATATCAGAGCTCTCAAAGGGCACTCGCAGTGTGTATCACCGCCGAGGTGTTGTTATGCGTATTCCCCGAGATGCAATTTGTGATTCGTGCCCTGATGTCATACATTACAAGGACCATTCGTGGTGATTCATGCATTGCATGTGCGTATCATATTCGTCTCCAATCATGTGGAAGTCAGTAGTACTATGTATCATGTCCGCGCTCTAGAATGCAACCCTTTTGGTGCGATGTGCTAGTAGCTCCGAGCTACATGAGGTCCAAAGTACTACAGTAGTGATAAGATGACCACCAGTCAGCAGATGATTCAATCCTAGGGCAATTTTAAGACACATTCGTCCCGGCACAACATGTAAGTATATCAACCAAGGAAAGTTGATATGAGTCGCACTGAAGAACTTGTGATCATTTTATACGAGTCTCGGGATTCGGGAACGTGTCTGCCGCATGGAGCTCGAGGAGAGTCCATGGCATGAGACTAGCTGCATCGAAGACAACTTATAACGAGCTAAGATGGCAGTCGAGCTGTTTTTCGGAGAGTATAGAAAGACATACTTACAAGCCCCCCTGACGGGATAAACGTCAACGGCCGAGGAGGTACTCCGCGAGGCCCTCTGCTGCCCTGCATCAGTGTTGACTGGATCCTTAGATCCCGAGATTGTCCTGCACTAGTACTAAGCACTGTCCGAAACTTGTCCATGGCTAGACGTATGAAGTGGCCACTGGCAAGCGCGTATTCAGTACTCAGTAATGGACAAAACTTCTGCGAGTCAGGTAAGGCTTAGACACTCGATATCTGTGCAATGACAGACAGCTGTACCTTAGGTCCGAGTCTACTATGCTACTAGTGAGAATTGCTTCGAATGCACTGCGACTACATAGGCCGCAGTGCTGCGAACGGCTTGCGTCGGACGGTCTCGAACCCTGAGCTGAGTTTTAGCTATAGAAATTTGCAACTAATTAGACTTGGACGGCTCGCTCCGCACGAGAAGATAGGAGAATATGTGGTCGAAGGTTCAGTATCAAGATCTAGAATTGATGGGTTCAGGCCTAGCTGGTTTGCTTCACGGCGCCGACGGTAGATTGGCCAGATATGGTGCCAATGGCCCGGTACTACTACTTAGTAGTACTTGAAGACCGATAGCCACGTGGCGCGGGCAAGCAGGCGACGAAGCTCTTCAACTCGTCTGACCAACATGGTGACGATCCTCACTGGCACCAGTCCTCACCCTGCGTTGCTCAACTAGCGCATTAAAAATTGAGCCATTTGAACGTTGCCTCGCCTCCGAGTCGCACAGGACACTGATGTAGGTATACGTACCCTACTTTTTACTTACTACGTATACGCTCTTTATGGCCTTTGCACAGCACGAGGAACGTTTCATCGGCACTAAGTACGTGTTTTATCTCAATGGCCATCTTGGCTCCTTATATTGCCTGCTGACCTCATCTATGCATAGGTTCGCTGACAATTCCATTCAGCGTTTTATTCAACGGTTTATAGAGTGATTCAATCGTACGTAATTCTCGCAAGCCCGGAGCCTGAGGCCTGAGGGATGTACTGACAGAAGGATCATCGATCAGCCCTCCCGCCACACCTTGTGCCTTAGTTCTACCCATTCGCCCACTACCCAGACTGAGACAGTCGGCATGACTGGCCTATTACAACATTCAATCACGGATACGCCTGCCTCCAAGTACGATTTCTCGGGGTCGCCACATGACGGCTCTTCGACTGACTCTGGCAATGCCTCCCCTTGTGTATCATCGGCATCGAGGAAGAGGAAGAAGGCGAGATCCATTCCTTGCGAGAGAGAAGGCTGTGGGAAATGTTTTAGTCGCGCTGAGCATCTCAGACGACATATCCGTTCTGTGCATATGGACGAGAAACGTGAGTAACATCACTAAAGCGGTCGCGACGATCTGACAACAGTCTCATAGCCTTCAAGTGCTCTTTTTGCGATAAACGTTTCACCAGACGGGACAAAATGGTCCAGCATGAAAAGAGTCACAAACGGCCGGAGGACCCTGGTAATATCCGCCGTACCCTTCCTAATGCTGTAAATCGGGTCGAAAGGAACAGTTCGACTATACTCACTTCGCCGCCGGCGTTGCTTCTGGAACCAAATCATACGTCTTTCCCTTCGTCTTCTCCCCAGACACAGACACCTTCCGCACCAGTTCCTCCCCTCATATCACATTCCCCTTACCCTACTTCTACTCATATTACAGAGAATTCACGCCATGCAACAGATCGTCACCACGAGGACGATAACTCCAATGCTGTTTTCTTGCCTTGCTTCTATGGTGATGCTCACAATCACTGTACGAGGTCGAGACAAAGAGCACATGAACCACGCTTTTTTCATATGCCACTTCCAATCGGGGACCTTACTTACAATTGGGCCTCGATGCGCACCTAACGGGTTTACGCTTCCTGCACATCTATGCGCATGTCCTCGCACTGTTACCATCTTGCTGCTCGATCCGCTGCATATCACTAGTGCACGCCCTTTCTTGGGTGTGCAGCCCAGGACCTCTGGAGATGTTTCCTTCACAGAACAACATTCAAGCGCCTCGTTGACTATGTGCGTCCTCATGACTATCATGCGATCATCTTTCTTGACAATCTTATGTTATGATAGTTGCCTTCGGGGTCTTGACTTGCAATTGAATTATAATCTATGAATAAATTCGAAGAAATAGCGCGTGCGCAGTATGTAGTGCAGTGTTCATACTGTGGTCAGTTGTCCAAGTTAAAAGGAAGGTTGTAATATATAGAGCACAAGAAAGGGATGCGCAAGTCGAGTCATACAAACAAGAAAATATCTGTGCTAAGGGCTATGAATGGTAAGCTAATATGCAGGGTATTCGGGGGCAAAATATGGGTATGTCAATCGCGGGCCATTCACCAGAATCGGTTGGTATCTGGTGAGAGATCCTTTCGTGCCATTCGGAGCATGACAATGTTCGCCGTCATACTAGAAAACTAGATCGGCAATGATGTTAACTATGCGAAACGACTCTTAACGCGAATAAACTCACTCCATTGCCTATGAGCACCTGCGCCCTCTGCCCAATAAGCATATCTATCGCTTGCCCTATATATTTCTGCTCCGGCGTTAATGCAAGATCCCTGCTTGCTGCTATTTTATCCCAATGACCGGATTTCCTCAGTGACGACTTGAGCTTAGCGACCCAAGGCCTCGGTCCGTTTGTCATCACGTATATGTTCTTCAATCCCTTCCCGGAAGGCGAGTTCCTAATCTCCTCCACTCTGGCAACGATCTGGTCAATTGAGGGGAAGCAGTGCTTGATGTAGGTGTCCACCGCTGTAGAATTCGCGTTGCCGCCCCCACTGCCCGGGGGAGGATCAAATTTGTCCAAGAATTCTGGGAAGGAGTTGAATCCGGAGTATCTCGCGGACCATTTGGCCAAATGGTGGCAATGCTCTTCAAAGTCACCGCGTCGGATGTGGAGGGCAAGAAGGCCAGGGATCGGTTGATATGGATCTGACTCGGGTCTGAGATATGAGAAGAAGGATCCCAACGACGAAGGAGTGGTGAACAGGCGGTAATTTTTTTCGAATGCCGCATGGACCAGTGGCGACCAGCGGAACTGTTTGATAATGGGGGACTCTTTGTACTCGGGCCAAATGTCCAATAGGCGGTTTGGGTCGCCAAATATCCTAGTGCTGCAGTTAGCCACGGGTAAAAGTTGATGTATGGAAAACACATACCAGTAGTTGAAGATCTGATTGTCGCTAAATCTGCTCACTTCGATACACCGGTCTTGGATGCTGTTGAAGGTGTTTACCCATTTATCCATCACTTGAGCCGCGGTGGGATCGCCTCCAATCTCAGCATAGACTGCATCCGCATTGAGTACCATACTCTGCGGGCATACAGACTTGTAATATTCTACTCCCACAGCGCGTGGCGCAGGGTCGCCAGGCGGGAAAGGACCACCGGCAGTTGGGCCTATTGTGTATATAAGAACAAGCACTCATTGCTGCTGCACGAGTTACATACCTACTATGAGTGCCCTCAAAGGAATGCGAGATGGGATGAGCTTCCCATTGTATTCGGAGTAAGGGGGAGGATCCAGATCTCGGTTCCATGTGTAGTTATCAAAGACATAGCTATTGCATACATGGTGTTAAATCCTACACTGCAGCAGGTGCAGAACAAGGAGACGTACGCTCTGCCTGATTTGTACGCTAGGAACGAATCCAACAGAACCTGCTGCATGGCGTTTCCCCAGCCCAGACCTGCGTTACCGCGACCCACGGTTGATAGGCTATTCGGGAGAGAATGCGCATGGGACGTACCGTATACATGATTTGCTATGAAGACATAGCGGCCTTCTCGCCCCTCCGGAAAAGGCAGATCAGGGTTGTGTTGTGGAAGCCCCAATTCTTCTTGATGGTACTGTTCGTACAGCGGTGGCAAGGATTCATCAACAAGACTCGCTATGGGCGTGGGCAACTGGGGAGGCCACAGGCGGAGCAGCGCAGTGCAGAAGAGAAAGAAGATGGCAAGAAGGATAGTAATGCGCTTTGCGTTTCGCCGGGTTGTCCACGCCGAGATGGTGGACCTAGATCCTTGCTCAGAGCTTGTGGACGGGCTTGGAAGGACGGGGTCATGCACCCGGGTATATCTGCTGTAGGCACCACTCATTGCCCTGAGGGGAGAGTGCAAGCAGCGAAGCTCAGTGTACAGCTGTTCAAGAAACCCTTGTACGTTGTCTGACCTTTTTGCTGCGATCACCATGGGGGACGGTCGACGTGTAGCAAGCAATATTAATTTCACCTCAAACACTGACATCAGAGGCTGTGCTCGCACTCATCGAGTGATGTCGTCATATTTATGCAGTGCCGCCTCTTACAATATTTGGGTAGGTATTTTCATCCCGGAGGACTCGAGCAGCTTGTCCCATTTTTGCCACTACAACGCCGTATTATGACATATGCAAACATATGTAACTACAACCGCAAGCTGACTCTTTAGAGATATTATGCGTGGAATATATAAAAAAGAGCCCAGCGCCGCGAAATCACCAGAACCGATTATTATCTGGCGAGAAGTCTTTTCGGGCCATTCGAAGCATCACTATGTTTGCTGTCATACTTGAGAACTGTGAAGAACGTTAACGCTAGCAAATGAAGGTATGGATATTCTTAAGACCCACTCCATTGCCTATGAGCACTTGTGCCCTTTGTCCGATGAGCATGTCGATCGCTTGCCCTATATACTTTTGCTCCGGAGTGAGAACAAGGTCCCGGCTCGTTGCTATCTTATCCCAGTGACCGGATTTTCCGAGAGACGTCTTGAGTGTGGAAACCCATCGTCTAGGACCGTTCGTCATCACATAGATATTTTTCAACCACTTTCCAGAGGGGGAGTTTCTGATCTCCTGAACTCTGGCAACGATTTGTTCAATCGAGGGAAAGCAGTGCTTGTTATAGATTTCTAAAGCAGTCGAGTTTACTTGCCCATCTCCACTGCCTGGGGGAGGATCGAACTTGTCCATAAACTCTGGAAATGCATTGAATCCGTTGAATCTCGAAGCCCATTTGCCCAAGTGTTGACAGTGATCTATGAAGTCGCCGCGTCGGACGTGAAGAACGAGAAGGCCAGGAATAGGTTGGTATGGATCAGGACCGGGTTTTGGAAATGAGAAGAAGGTCCCCAGTGACGAATGAACGGTGAACAGGTGGTAATTCTTGACAAACGCGGCATGTACGAGGGGTGACCAGCGGAATTGCTGGATGATGGGCGATTCCTTGTATTCTGGCCATATATCTAAAAGGCGTTCGGCCGCGCCGAACGTCCTACCACTTGAATCAGCGAGGTGTATATTTCAAGCCACTTTATGCAGATACGCACCAGTAGTTGAAAATCTGAAAGTTACTGAATCTGCTAACTTCGATGCACCGATTCTCAATCCTATTGAAGGTGTCGACCCATTTATTCAGGATCTGAGAGGCGGTGGGATCCCCTCCGATTTCAGCATAAACAACATCCGCGTTGAGAATCGTGCTCTTTGAACAGACGGACTGATAATACTCCACTCCTACGGAGCGGGGCGATGGGTCGCCGGGCGGGAAGGGGCCGCCCGCAGTTGGTCCTACCACAATGGTTATTTGAGAACACCTACGCGTTGCAGATACGCGATATGCACACCTACTATGAGTGCCCGTAAGGGGATACGAGCGGGAATGAGCTTTCCGTTGTATTCAGAGTAAGGGGGAGGATCCAGTTCGACATTCCATGTGTACTGGTCAAAGACATGTCTATAGACCAAGAGTTGCAAGTTTAGTCCTACCGCGATTGTGAAGAGGAAGCTGGGACGTACGCTCTGCCTGATTTGTACACCAAGAAAGAATCCAACAAAAGCTCCTGCATGGCATTTCCCCATCCGACTCCTACGCAGCCATTGAAGATGGGTCACTATTTCATCCGTGAGACTTGTGTAACGTACCGTATGCGTGATTCGCTATGAAGACATAGCGGCCCTCGCTCCCTTCTGGATAAGGTAGCTCAGGATTGTGTTGCGGAAGCTCCAACTCCTCTTGATAATATTGCTCGTACAATGGCGGCAATGGATCGTCGACAAAACGTGTAAGCAATCGGGGAGATAATACACGGAAGAGAGCGATCAGTGACACGAAGATGAGAGAGAGGACAATTATACGCCTTGTGAGTCGCCGTCGATTCAACAGAGCTGAGACGGTTAATCTCTGCCCACGATTGGAAGACCCATCTGTAGTCGGGCCTGGGAGGTCAGGGTTATATTGGGACAGTCGGGCTAGTCTTTTGTAAATGGCACCGCTCATTGTGACTGCTCTGAGGATTGGTAAGCCATATGCCTCTCAGTCTCTCTGACCTTTTATGAGACCACCATACCCAACCGAGTGTGAACATAAGCGGAGAGGCCATGCAGGTAGGCGCATTCAAGTTTGCACGGACATCAGAAGCTGGGCTTCATCCTCTGATATGCGGAGGCAGTCAATGATACACATATCGTATGGCAAGCTCGGGTATCTTCTCTGGTGGTTTCTGGCCAGTACTGACTGCACACAAGCCCCTGAACGCTCTCTTGCGCGATGTCAGAGGCTGTGATTGTTTATGATACTTTGCGAGAGTCTCTCCGTGGTTCGAGAGCGCGTACCTCCTAAAAAAACAAAGCCTCAACCATCCTTCGTCGTCAAGTGTTGTCGTAGGTAGAGTAGACGCGCCCTCGCACATGGCAGCCTTTGTCGAGATTGGCCACTGGCTGTGAGGAGTATCCCACCGGTATCGAGGTGAGTGAATTTTTAGAAGGAGGCCACAGCGATTCGCGCTGGTGATGAATACAATGACTTACTCGATGACAAATGTTATTGGTACAGATGGCATTGATTCCGGGCTCTGCTTCGACACATAATGCAAACGACTCGGACGTTTCGGGGACTGGATCTTTCAGAATTGGGCTGACGAAATCGACCAAAAAGACTTACGATACCAAGCGAACCCTCGAATAAGGACAGAGGCTGTCCATATTGCTTTGCAAGTGGCAAGGGCTTTCAGACTGTGTTCGTAGTCTACTCAGTCAACGTCATTTTACGCACCGTTCACACCCTCTGAGTTTAGCCCGAATGGAGAGCTCATCCCGCCGAGCAATCATGTCTGGATAGACCTTGATTGTCCTAGAATGAACCTGTGCATACATTGACTCTACCGGCGTAACAAGTACCTCGGGTTACCTGGATATCATTAGGACATCGTACGCCGCCTGTTTGCACCTTTTGGCACCCTCTGGTCTCGTTCCCAGCCGCTCCTCGGTGGTGGGGTGCGAGAGAACGGCTGGGCACGAGACCAGCACCCTCGACAATTGTGTTTCAACCTGGATAGGGAAGAACGCCGTGTAAAAATATCGAAGACGGTAGACGACCCCTTACGTTTTGGCAGCATCAGCATCACTTCCGTTCGCGCCCACCAGCGGGACGGCGAATGAGTATGAAACCGTCAGAGCCAGTTTGACCTGTTGGTAAACAGTTGATTCTCGATAAGCATAAGCGATTCTTACGAATTGTAGTTCATTCTACAGGTTGCTCTACCTTTGCATGGTCAATGAGAGCGTTCGCAGAAGAAGCACAGACGGACCAAGAGGCGAGGTCCACGAGCTCCGTTGATTCACAGTCCGCGTGCCTACATAGTTTAACTATAGGTGTTGCGTGCGACAATCACGAGAAGCAGCCAGCTGCCATGACCGTAGGGTCGAACTGATCACATGTCAATTCCGAAGTATCATAGGAGTATAGGATGCGACCGTTTCCCTCCGTTCCCTCGCGTTGCTTGAGCATTGTAAAGCCTGAGGTGTGATCCACGAGAGAGACGATGGGAGGTCACTGTCGTCTAGACTGCCAGTGAACCACGTACACACTAGGTTTGGCAGACAGTAAGTTATCCGTTTGAAGATGGCCGGAAGACGTGTAAGGGCTGTATCCTACATTCATAAACTCATGCCGTTTGTTTCCAACGTGGCATCTCCGTGAACATATGGTTCGCGCTATCTTGTGCCGTATGAAGAACGACCAAGGTTAGGGAGATAAGCACAACGTGCCAGCGGCGGGGAATGGGAACATCGGATTGGACTCGAGGCATTATTCTCAAATTTCCGTTTCTAATTGGCAGAATGTGTACTCGAGTGCAGATGTTACCCTGCCGTGACCTGCAGCTGGGGGAGATCCAAGAAGTGGACGACGACGACCGAGTTCAGTTGGAACTTGGAAGCAAGTTCAAGTTGGAACTGATGGGGACTTGCCACGATCTCGATCGCACCATATCTTATCTCGACCCCGCAGTCTCGGGAGTCGGCAGAGCTCGATACATATTAAAGCCAGCACCGCACTGCGCAGACCCCAATCCATCTACTCCCTCTACGACATGGCTATTGAGCTCTCCCCCCTTCCTCTTCCCAAGTCATCCGATGCTTCCAAGTTCGCTGATTTCGGTCGCGAAGTAAAGGGCGTGAAGCCGGGTGAGTTGAGTCCGGAGGAGTTTAAGGAGATCCATGATCTGTTGTACAAGGTATCCCTGGGCAACTATGTGTTTCCTAAATCCACTCATTCGGAGAGTGTAGCACGATGTGCTCCTATTTCGCAATGCACATCTCACTCCGGAACAGCAGTACGCATTGACGAAGGCATGCCGTTTCAGCTTCATTGGCGTCATATATGCCTGATTTTGCGTGCCAGGCCTTTGACCCGTCTTCGGAGAGTTATGGACATGGAAACAACAAGACAGGAGAGACAAAGAAATCTATCCTTCACCCAGACCTCAAGACAATCCCCCGAGTGCCCCAGGTCCAGTTGATCGGCAATGGAACTGTCTATAATCACGAAGGATTGGCAGAGGCCAAGCTCAAACATCCTCATCATAAGACGTTCCACAAAACCCGCATATCAGACGAAGACGAAGAGAAGGGTTACACTCGTTTCTATCGGTGGCATATCGACGCAGCTTTGTATGACCTTTCTCCGCCGAAAGTGACCACATTATACGGGTTGAGTGTACCTCGTGGAGCGAGGCAGGTCGTACGTTACGACGATGGTACAGGTGACGAGCTGGAGGTGCCCTTGGGCACTACCGCGTTTGTATCCGGAAGAACGATGTTTGACATTCTCCCGCCGGAGCTCAAGAGTCTCGCTGTGAGATCCAAAGTCAAATATGCGCCTCATCCCTATGTATGGATGGCCCCTGCGCATGCCAAATCTACTGGCCTAGGGATCGAGACCGAAGGTTTGGAGATGCCATTCGCCGACCTACCTGCATGGGATGAGTCCAAAATCAAAATATTCCCTGTCGTTAGTCGCTTATTCAGCCTGAATATTCGTCACAGTGCATAACCCACTTTGTTATAGCTTTGGAAGAATCCTGTGACTGGTGAACTTCATCTCCAGGTTCACCCCTGTGGTGTACTCGAGTTCATCGTTGACCCACTCCCGGACGGCATCCAGAAGACAGAGGAGACTTTGTATCCCGAAGGTGCACATATCACGGATTTGGGGACCGTGCGTGATCTGTTGTACAAGATGCAGAGGCCCGCTATTGCACCTCACGTCAGTCTCTTCATCGACCGTTTTCGCTTACCGAACTTTGCTAACAATGCCGTGATCAGCTGGTGTACCCCCACGATTGGAATGAGAACGATCTCGTTCTGTTCCATAACCGTGGCGTGTTGCACACTGTTGTAGGGGCCTTCAAGCCTGATCAGGTTCGGGCCTTTCATCAGTGCAACCTCGCAGCATCCGACGACCCCGTCGGACCATCTGAGGAGGATGTAAAGAAGTGGGCTTGATTATTGGGCGAAGCTTCAGCGCAAGCGTTTCGTTCGGACTGCATTATTGGAACACGGCTTGGTTGCTCAGGCGTTGTATATTAGTATGGCCTCCATGTATATGGTCCCTGGCTATGACATTACGATCGTCACGGTGCTTGTCCCGATGCTACCGTAGACCCGACACGCACACAAGAAACGCAGGCGTTTATGTGAGTCCCGTGTGCATCATCGCGATTTTCGGCATACAATGGCCAACGTGCCGAATCGTATCGCGACACGGAGAAGAATACTGCGTAAAAGATGGAAAACTTCAGGATACGGAGTCAGCGTCCATACGTGCCTCGACGGGTCCACCGGCTATTGCACAGAGATCCCATACGGATATAAGGGGTATGGTCACCCTATGGTGGACCTAAGATATGGAGTGTTCGTATCAGCCGTCAGAATTGTGAGCAATCGCACTCCATTGGCATACATACATCCTCAGTCGTCTTTTCTGATACGCAAAAGAGTCTCGTCTTTAGCCACTGAAGCTATCTGCAGCAAGTAGCGATATATGTACGGTGCAACGAAAACAAAGCAGACGGTAGCAGTGGCGCAAATGGAAAGAAGAGTAGGTACGACAGATCGTGGAATGACGCCGAGATACAAGGGCTCGACTAGCAGGACGAACGAGACGGGGCCAAATTTACGGCCCTGTGCAGTCGGAGTGAGCACGGCAGCATCGGTGACACGTATCCTAGCATATCGACGTCGGGTTTCTGACGCTATTGAAGATTGAGATTCGTGTTCCAAATTCCCTGAGAAGGAATTATTTCGTGCGAAAGATAACAACGTCGTTGGGGTGAATAAGTCAATGAGGAAGTCAGCAGGTGACTAGGCAGGAAGAATATGCTGTCAGCCAACTTATACGCGAGCGATAGAGAAGACACACGGATGCGGGCCACGATATGCGTAACGTGAACGCTGAGAACGGGGTCCACTCCGCATGGTCGAGGTCTAAGCTAATCCAAACGTCGTGAGGACAGCGGTCGAATTCTTGGTAATCGCAGACATGTTGAATATCTGCTTTGATAGGGGCAGCATGTACTTGGATACTTCTTTCTGGTGCGATGGGGTCCAGAGATAACCTACCAACGCAATATGATCTGGGATGTAGCGACTCATTTTTCGAGAATTGCTCACCATCGAGAAGTGAATGGGAGAGCTACATCCGGGCCTGGTTCGGCACGGAAGTTAAAGACTTCGGTGTTTGCGTTGACGACAACTACAAGACATAGCCAGACAAACAGGAGCACAAAGTAGGGGGAAGATGTCGAACATGTCAACATAACCGTCACGTATCACCGTCCGACGTCCAACGTAACAGTTAGACGGTAACAGTACGTTCCACGATTGAATGCAAGTCCTCCTTGGACCTGTTGATCAGAGCGTTGATAGGCAGTGTGGGCTAAGCGCAGGCTAAGCGCCATCAGGAGTTTACATACAGTGGTCTCGTGCCCAGAAGGGGGGGCCGGGGGGTGTGGGGTGCGGCCTGGTGTGCGGCTCCCGTTCTGGGCACGAGACCAACTTACAGTGGATATTAGTCTCCTTCACAGACCTTATATATACTCACAAGATAAGTGGATAGCTCCACAGACTTTACACGGACCTGTGAGTTGCAAGTGATTCAAGACCCAAGTTACGATAAAAGCGTAAGCATTCAATACAGTACATGATCATACTGAGCACTGTTGGTATTCATAGCCAGTCCTAAGATATTTCTATATACGCATACAGTATAAATATACGAGCTTATTGTTATGCAAAATCGTCAAGCTCTATCAAATGAACAGCCCCAATCCACGCCAACAATACTTCGACTCTTGGTCCATGTAAGGGGATGTTGATGCTAAGAGGTTTTTTCTTGTCATTCTGTGAATTCGTCTTTTCCAGAACGACAGTCTCTGCCTTCTTCTCCTTTTGCCGAGCAGCAACAGGGACGAGTAGGATGCGGGCATAGTCTAGATGCAGTGCCAGAACGTTCGAACCATCGCCATCAATAGTGGGAGGAGGCGTCGAAGTGTTTAGGGGTGGCGACGAAGTAAAATCATCAATGTTGGGACTGAATTCCTCGTCAAGCATGGTGCTAGAGCTTGGACCCGTCGCACCGATGATGGTCGCTGTAGATACCACTGGATGGGAAGAGAGAGAAGTGTGTTCCGATGAAACAGAGGAATTCCGTGTGAGAAGCGGGGTTGGACGATCGACAGCCTTTCCATTCGATGGTTGAGGTATATAATCTATGGATTCAGCATCAGCATCTTGGTATAATGAATGCGGTTGCACGCCATTCTTCCAACACCCGGCCAAGCGCTCCAGAACCTCTATGAACTCCGCCTGCGCCATAGATCGCGGAGGTAGGAAGATGGGATACCCTTCAAGTCCTTCAACAAGCTGAGCAGTGCGACAAAACGTGGGTACCAAGGTGAGAAAGTCGCCCAGCATCAACTTACATAGTAGGACGCTAAAATACGACTCAACTAGCAGAGGATGATATGTGGAAAACGTGATGGGAAGAGTGGGAACAGGAGGAGGCGTGTGCTGGCCATTGGGACGAAGGTTCTCGCAAAGGAGGAACGCGAGTTTAGTCTTTTCGGCTATATTCTTGGAGTCATCATCCGGGTGTTCGAGAGTATCGAAATGAGAGAGAAACTTTTCATGATCCCGTAAGCTTTTACCGACAAGCGTCGTCACTTGCTGACGGAACGCAGGATCCGCGAGGACTTCTCGATAAGCCCGTACTTTGGCACCGTCCTTGCTGCCGAGGGGTCCATCGGGATGTCCGATCTCAACGCCACCATATTTTCCGTTGTCGATGTAACACAGTCGAATTTCCCCTCCATCAGTGGATGGGGTTTTGCGGACACCTTCTAGCTGGAGAATAGCTTCTTCGACGAGGTGAACTGCATGTTGCAGATAAGCCGCACCGCGCAGAAACAGACATTGCGGCTCAATTGGATCGGGAGCATCGGGGAGGGCTGAAGGGTGAAGTAATATTGGTTCCCCTTCAGGTCCATCTATGGTAGGACCGTCTGATATTGGGGTTGTGCCTGTGCCATCTGGAGGAGCCTGACCATGCGTTTTGGCAGACTTCCCCTTCTTTTTTCGCTTGCCTTTGTTCGAACGCTGCGCACTGGGGAGTATCGTACTTCTGTGTGCCGCACGCACTTTTCGCAATGTGCGGGACTCGCGTATAACATGTGTAAAGTCTCGCACAGCGAGGGCATATTCGTCGCGGAAACAATGTACAATTCCCCGTGTTCGGTAAAATTCCAGACGGTGGGGCTGAGCAACGATCAACTCATCAAGCAGCCGGGTGCTAGTTGACTCGGCCAGTTGCCTATACGATCTAATCACGTCAAGACAAGACAGGAAAGGATGTCATGAAGCATGCTCACCGGGATGGGATTTTTTCATGAAAGAAGTGCACATATCGTGCGTCAATGTCGTGCGGGTCTGACACGAGTTGGTAAAGAAGCCATGTGAGGAACGTTAGGACACATACCGACTCTTAAGACCCGCTCAGCTATATCATCAAATACACTTCCACCCTGCATCACCATGACACTTGAGGCAATTTCATCCGCTTGGTATGCAGCTGCCAGCTTCTGAACAGCCAGGACTCGTAACTTATGTATGCGCGTAGCAGACATTGGTACTTGCCGACCAGCAGATTTGTCGCTCATGCCGTTAATTCCTAAAATATGTGCGGTGTTCCACGAATCACGAGTTAAATTGGATCCTCGCATCGACCCAAGTGCTACAGCAGACAACCCAGAGGATGCTCGAACGGAGAGCTCAGACGCCTCGTCAATAAGTCGACGGATGTGTGTAATTGATTTGAAGACACCGGGATCAATGGGCGGAGGGGTGGTTTTGCCTGGCTTTGGCGGGGGTAATGAGGGAGGGGGAGGTAGGCTAAAAAACGAACCACTGGAGTCTGAACAGGAATGGTCCCCAACACTAGCAAAACCACGCGCACGCGGCGTTCGCGGCTGTCCGGTAAACGACAAGGCAGGCGGTGAAGTACGGGATTCGGGGGTCGAGAGAGTAGCGGGGTCGAGGTTTAATATCAAGAGGGATTCTAGCAGCTCAGCAGGTAATTGCAGCCAAGGTCCCTAAAAGTGCATGTGTTAGAAAGCTCGAAGATGGTTAGGAACCAAAACTAACATGGTAAGAACTAATGTATCGCCAATGCTTGTTCCTGCTGATGCAAAGCACTGGGGGGCGATCGTCAATATTCGTTGTTATCGTCTGCTGATTTGTAGCAGGCATTTCTTTGGATTTGGCAGTTTTATTCGACTTTTTCTTTTTCTTCTGGATGGCCACAGGAGACAACGCCCCTACTGTCCCATCGTCTTCTCCGGCAGGAGAGGAAATGGTGTTTGGAGACAGAGAGGGGATTGGAACATTTGATGAGGTAGCTTCGTTCAGGATTGTGTCCTTGTGCATATCCGGTAATGCTATCGTCATGACATTCGTAAGGGAGGGGATACTGCAGTTAACTTACAAGGACAGGTTCGAACCGGCATGTACCTTAACAGTAGACTGTAGGTGTTCCTGGCCAAACATGTGATCGTGTGAACAATAATACCAAATCCATCAATGACAGACATCATGCAGCTTTACACCGAAATTTACATTTCCTCGCCATTGCACCAGCCAACAAATCGAGAAATAACTCGAAGGGGACGCAGGACAACAGGCAAGAAGTAGTTTCCGGCTGTATTATATCCTGCGCTCGTCCTTACGTTGTGTCATCGAGCTCTTTGAGGGGGTCCTGCCAGAGCATAGGTGCGTTTCAAAATCCCGAAGAACAGTGCGCATCATATGGACGTCGAGGACTTACATGGCCCCAATTCTTCAAACTGGAGAATGAGGGGGTTCTGTAAGCTGAGGAAGCTGAGGATATGAACACAACATGCCTCAAGGTACTTTTGGCCTCCTTCAGCTCTTCAATCGTCTTGGTATCTTTCAGATTATTCTCCTGCGCAAGGTGCCGCTTGTTGTAACTGAGATATCAATGTTATACGGAGGTCTCAACGCAACGGTAGCTCTTGTATCAGGCTTACCCGACGACTTTGCGCATATGGTTGATGTCGTCCTTACCGGCGGTGGTCAGTTGAAGACTTAGTAGTCCTCTCGTACTGAATTATGCGTACATCATCATATGCTTGGGGATCCTTCGTAGGATTCTTCTCCAAAATCTCTTTGATCCGTTGTCCGCTTCGAAAGCCAACCCCAGTACCAGTCTTCTTGCTGGATGGATCTGCCAGCCACGCTCCGAGCTCATCTGCATTCATGTTCACCAGCTCGTTGAATTCAGTGATCACTTCATCCTTGGATTTGGTCATAGCGTAGAGTGGAAGAAAACAGTGTATGTCGTCGGTTCAGAACAGAGAATCGCCGGGCCCACACAAGCTATATACTGGGATACTGGGCAGACAGCCGGCACCTCGCTTGGGATCGACTTGAAGATCGGGGACGGAATGAGCATCTCATGACGTCGACATTATGACATTTACACGTTCGGATGAAAACGAGTCAAAACGCACTAATGTAGGGTTATGAAGTTCGGACAGGACCTCGGATAACGGGAGCTACCAACATAAGGTATCATCGACGTTGCATAGCGAATGTCAGAAGAAGAGACATGTAGATTTCGTGAGGCAAGGATCCAATAGGTCAGGGGAAGGAACTAGAGGGATAAAGAGTACTACGTATAGGAATGGCAAAGAAAGTGCGAGTCCGGTAATGAAATAGAGGAAATGAAAGGTCGCACACCGGTCTAGTGAGTCCGTGCGTTATACCGAAGGGGAGAAAGGTCTTCAATAACCATAACCTGGTTGGGGAGGTGCAGCACCTGGGGGTAAATTCGCAAAGGGGGATGGCGATGACCGAGAATACCTGTTCTGCGGAGGTACCTGCGAACTGGATCGACGATTGGGCTGCCGTGACACTCTCCTAACACCTTCGGGACCAGGTACTGGTCCATTGTCAGCCAAGCTAACACCTCTCGTTCGCGTTGGCTGCACGTGCGCGGGGACGATATTGGGATATTCCTCAGGCTCGGACGTGAATGGAACTTCAGGCTGGTCATACTCGGCTGCGTATTGGGGTTGCGAGTAGCCATATGGGTTCTGTGTCTCGACTGTGTATTGGTTCGAGGTGGCTTGCTTGAGCGCCCCGTTGTTCTGACCCACTGTCCTTGAAACCCGCTCTTGAAATGGGGACGGGGACTGAGACGTATATCTACCACCGGCGAATGGAGATGCTTCGTACTCGTCGGACGGGTTATAGGAGTCCTGTGGAGGACTAGGAACGAGTCGCTGCTGTGATCCAATGTCCGAGTTGTAACCTTCCTCGCTTGATCGGGAGAGGACAGTGGTCGAGCCTGAAGCTGATGTTGCAGTCATACGGTTAACAGCCAGCGGTGCCGGCAACATGAGTAGCTGATTGCTGTCATGTCGAGGTCGTGGTCCTCCAGCGAATGAGTCGTAAGTACTGGAATCAAACTGTTGCTGAGGCATAGGGTAGGTATCACTGGTAGAGATCATTGACAGTCTGTTACTATCGGCCCTGAAGTACAATCAATTCAGTGAAAAAAAACGCTCGTTCACCTGGTTGTACGTACCTTTTGGGTGAATGAGACCGAGGGGAATAGTTTGCAGAATCTCTTGACTGGCTACCACTCTTCCACCTTCGTTCTCTCTCGAACTCCGCCCAACGCTTCATCACGATATGAGAAGAGTCGAACTCTCCCTCCTTGTCACCGTGATTACCTCCCGCCTTGTCGCCAGCAACCTGACGGGTCTGACCCCAAGAGAAATCATCGAAGTGCCAAAAAGCATAGGCGGGCAGGATGCCGTTCCATATTGGCAGAGATAATAAGTAGACCAACATCCATCCGACGTAAGCGACCTTGCGAGAGGTGATGACGATCAGAACACCAGGAAGACCGAGGACAATGGCCAAAAGGATGAGAGGAATGGTGGTGTCGGTTCCGCCGGGAATGATGGAGATAATGATGAGATATAGAGTGAATGAGATAGCTGCGGGCAAGACGAGTGTTCCAGCCAACTCCATGGCGACGACGAATTGCATGGAGAAGCAGAATGTACCACAAAGGTCGCGCACCAGCAAAAGCTCCGCCAAATTATGGATGGTCGAGTTAATCCACCGTCGACGTTGAGATAATAATACGCTAAATGTGTCTGGGACTACGGTTTTGCAAACAGCCTGAGGGCAGAACACATTCTTGCGCTTGGGGAACGTCTTCAACAGCAACGTCGTCAAGTACCGATCTTCTCCGAGAAGCAGGAGATTCTTCTTGTGAAGAGTGTCAACGATATTTTCGGAATAGTGCTCGACAATATCGGGATTCGCGAGGATTGGCACCCAGTAGCCAGAATCTCCCTTTGGTGCTTTGATGCGGTACATACTGAAACAACCTGGCAAACAGGTGACGCCTCCGAACATTGACTCGAAGGCCTTCGTCATATGATGGGAGATGTAATACTCGAATACTGCACCCCGCTTGAGTACTATGCTCGGGAACAGGGATGGCTCACGTACCTTGGATCATAGTAACCCATGTTTCTGCCTTATTCGCTATTTTTGTTTCACCACACAGGCCCATGATCTCGTAATCATGCACCATACAGGAGACCATCCTATACAAAGAATCTGGGAAGACTTTGGTATCCGCATCAACGCAGAGTACGAGTTCATAGCGGTCGGGGCTTATTCCAGTGACCCGCCAAATAGAGTTGAAGAACTCGTACTCGAACGTGGTCATCCGTTCATCAAACATAACCTTCTGGAGGAAAGCCATGAGAACAATCTGACTGTCGCGTTTACCTCGGTTGCCAGGCTTCGCATCATTGGCTTCCAAAGGATTACCACACTTGGCCACTAGCACGATCGGAACTCGTTGCTGCTTTGAGCGCTCCACCGTCCTATCATCGTAGCTGTAGAAACCTGCGTACACCTTGGCCATGTTGTGACGTTTGTGGCCATCTGCGATAGCGACATAGGAGTGAGGCTGAACATCTTCGGGAGGGATGATGAACTCTTTCATCATCGTGAGACAAATCTCCGGAGTTGTCAAGTCGTTGCCGGCACCCTTGACCATACCATCCGCAATGACCAGAAGCAGTTTGTGGCTGTTAGGATAGTCGGTCGTAGCTAGGGAGTCGAGGGTAGTTCGTAGACCTTCCACAGACTCCGAGTATGCGGTGACCAAGCAAATCGTATGGGCTAATGGATATCCGAATGGTTCCCAGTCGGGGGGCGGTTGAGGAATGACATTATGAAGCGGGAAGGGACATGTGTTCTCGGAGAAAAGGCCACGTTGAGAGTCGCCTAGCGATGTTGAGCTCCTTGATTGCCGGTATGGGGAGTCGGGAGGAGTTAGTTTGGCAATGCTCTTTCGGCTGGACGCGCCATAGATACTGGAAGCTCCACCCTTTTTGTACGGAATAGGTTCTAGCATACCGTACGCGGTCGAGGGTCTCCCACCGACACCTTTCAGCACACTGTCCGTTGGCGTGAAACGAGAATGGCTAGGTAAGAATGACTTCTTGAAGCCCTTCTGAATGCCGTTCTTATGCACGGTTGGGCGATATTGGCTGGGAGCAGGGCGGTATATATCATCCGCCCAGTTCTCGATTTCGGCCGACCGCTGCATCCGTTGGTTGTAGGTCTCGCTCTTGAAGTTTCCTAGCTTCCATGAGAAGAACCATGCAAACATGACTGCCATGAAGAAACGGATAGCAACGACGCCAATGATGAAGACCAATGAAACATATAGGACCACCTGGGAAGCAACGCATCCAATGCTGTTGGTGTCAATGAAACCAACAGTGACGATATCCTGCAAACAATGCGCGAGGGGCCGCTGGTTGGTGCGCAAGAAATACATCGAAAGGTCCTTCCCGTTGAATGTACCATTGGCGTGAGCCAGTTGATCAAAGAGCGCTGGATAATTGACCTGGGCCTTACTCAACCACTGCAGAAGGTTGAAGTCCAGAACGCTCCTATCAGTAATGATGAGTTTCACCAGTGACGATGTCGAATCTCATATACTCACGATTCAAAGACGGCCAGATTGCGATTCGAGCTGCGGACGTCGTCCCAAGTGTAGTAAACCTGACCAAGAGGATGCATGCTGGCCAGTTGTTGCCTGGACTTGGATGATTTATGACATGTAGTACCGGTGTCGTAGCCTGTGAAATTGGCCGGCGATGTGCCAAACTGGTTGTAGATGTTGCAAGGGAAGTACCAATCGAGATCACCATGATCTCCACTGATCGAGGAGTTGGATGCCTTTGTGATGAGACCCCGACAATTCTGGTTGACGTTCTGGAATAAGAACGAGATATCTGCGCCTCCTGCGTTCCAACCTCCTTCGAAAAGAGGATTCGACCGACCGTCGAAGTTCCCTACGGCGGGGTGATGGAAGTTGGAGAAATCATAGTCATAGCCATGTATGATAACGGAAGCATTCTCGATGTGTCCAGACTGGAATCTGTTCGGCGGCGTACCACAGACAGTCTCCGTGAAACCGAATGTCAAGAAACCGACACCGGCCATGAGCGCCATGATGATGCTCAACAGACCCATTTTCTCGCGCCATGCACGTTGTTGCTCGGGAGAACGAATTCCTGTTGAGACTGTCAGTGGGTCAATGCTGCGGCGACATGAATGACATGCACGAACCGCATGTCCGGAGAAGCACTGGAGGAACGAAGCAGGTGAGGATGTAGCAGTAAATGAACCAGGCGTCCTTGGGACCTGGTCCGATATTGTCAAGACATCCCTTCTTTGCTTTCGGTTCGGCAGAGGAGGATGCTGTCTTCTTTCGGCGTAGCGTGCCCCGCTTGAAGAGCGCCAGGCCGGATTCATGCACATCCTCCTCTCGCCCAAGTAAAGATCTACCACGTCTGAGATTTGCAGGCTGTGGGTGATTTCCCGTAGCTGAACAAGAAGTAAGGACCACAAGAAAGGCGAGGTGAGAGAATGTACGTACCGGAGGGCATCAAGTCAACATTTCCTCCCTCAACGGGCAATTGAGCGGCATGGTTCCGATAGTGCCATTGTCGGTGACTGGGATCGATTTTTTCACGATCCGGTCGCACAAGACTCTTCTTCCTTCCGACTCGTCCGTCCCCAACACCACCTGCCTCAGCGTACGACGGATCGAGCTGGGTCGGTGACTGAGGGGTGTATGCGGAATATTGACGGTGTCGAGCATGGTCCAGCGGCTCTTGGCGATCACCACGTTCCGTGTCCTGGAAGGATATTCCTCTGGTGTTATCAGGAGAATATGGCGGGGTGAAGGGAGTATCGGGCGGTTGGGACTGGTAAGACGGGGGTTGGTTTGGCTGGGGAGGGCGAGCAGAGCGTGGTGGGCGTTGGCCGCGAGAGTCCATGGTCTAGAGGTACGCGAGAAAAACGAAGGTGACTAGCGCATAGGCCAGCGCAGAGAGCTGAACGTCGTCAAGAGGGACGATGGGAGAAAGAGGTGAGGGCCAGGCGCGTGAGTGTGGCGCGGAGACGGCACTTTGTAATCTCCCTACAATTCCCTTCTAGGCTCATTACAACTCCAGTCTAGTCTCCTTACAATTCCATTCTAGTCTTCCTACAAAAAGTACAGACGCATTCCACCTGGCCTTTTGGTGGCTCCGACGTCACTCCCGTTTCAACGTTCTCAACCTCCAAAGTTGAACCTGGCAGTGGTTGAGCGAAGTGATACCTGGCCTGAGCTTTTCCTTAAAGCTCAACAAAGCCCGACATGTAAAAACGCCCATGCGTAACTGCGCAGCGCGACTAAGCAGTCTATTAAAAGACCCCTTCCCCGAAGAAACAGCCCGAATTCTCGTGTTGCTTCAATTGTCAAGTACTGACCACCACGAAGTCTTATCAAAATATGCGGTCCACGTAGCAGCGGCTCGAATAGATCCCCTGCGTTGTCAAGCCTTGCAAATGTCTCCAGCTGGATTATACAATGTACAGACCTCCATGAGCGGTACAAAATACAAACGCAATGTCAATGAAACTACAACGTCCCAGATCCACGACGATCATGACGTCCGAGACGCACCACCTCTAGGTGCAACTGCCTCTTGGTGTGGCTGAGAGCACCATGTCCAGGATGACCATAATGCGTGCGTGGCAACCTGATCAGTTGCCATACTGTCGAAGGGCACATCGATCAATACCGTCTGCACATAACCATGCTACAGCCTTGAAGATGTTGCAAGCCTCTCTACATAGGCTTCGCAGGCAGCTGGGTGAGCAGAATGTTGTAGCGCTTTTTGATCGTAACCCTGTGACGTGAAAACTTGTCGTCAGGGGAGAATCGCGCTGAAGACAAGGCTCAGTTTCATGCCATGTCAAGATAGAGGCCCCAGGCAAAGACTACACACCAGGGTGCGCTGATTTGGTGATTTTTCCGTCGTCAGTGATTTTCTAGGTGACAAACCGTAAGTCTTGAGCAGTCGCATGACGCAAATGTAGGCATACCTTCAGGGTGTACACCCTGTTACCGTTCTCGTCTAACGTGTACATGAGATGCATGGTGGCGAACGGGTTCTTCTGCTTGTCGAAGGGTACAGTCCTTGGTTCTTACGACTAGTAATGAGCAAGACTCGCTTGAAATAAACTTTCCGTAGCGAACGATCAAGCGCTTCTCAAATTGCCGATCCAGATCCGGATGAGTAAGTTCGTCTTACTTATGTCTAAGGTCGACCGGTATGACAGATGGTAATAAATCCAGGAGGTCGATAACACAAATGACATCGCGTGTTCTTCATGTGCTCCGGTTTACCCTGACATCGCCGTTGAGGGGATTGTATATTATCCCGACTGTACCCGACACATAACCCACCACGAGAGCCATGGCAAAGACCCACAGGATTTTAACTCAACCTGCACCAGGAACACAGGTCGCCCCTGTCCGGAATTATAGCGATGAGGAGAAGCAGAAGATCAAAGCATTAGGGGAGGTAATGTGGTACATATTACTGAAACGGTCTTCTAGAACGCTGACGTTCCTCACTGTTATTTTGAATCTTACCCAAAGTATGCCCATAGCATTATTCTCCCGCGGTCAGATCCTTATTATGAGTGGGAGCTCCGATGGCTCAATAAGCCAGACACACTTCCGCGTTATATGCGAGCAGCGAAATGGAACTTTGAGGAAGCAAAGAAGAGAATCAAGGCAACCATGGAGTGGCGACGAGAGTATAAACCGGATCTCATTCCCCCACACGAGGTGAAGTGTATAGCTATTCCCATGAAAGCATGGGCATTCAATATCTATTGTCAACAGATTAAAATTGAAGACGAAGGAGGCAAAATGTAAGCATGTATCTACTCATGCTTCATTGGGTTCCCGGTGACAATGTACTTTCACAGCATCATCAATGGTTTTGACAAGGACGGACGGCCTATAATCTACATGAACCCGGGACGCCAGAACACGGAAACAAGCCCGCGTCAGCTACGCCATCTTGTGTGGTGTCTGTGAGTTTCCGACCATCTCTTTGATCTATCAAGTCTTCCGCTGACTCACTGTTCTGTGACCAGCGAAAGGGCCAAGGATTTGATGCCCCCAGGCCAAGAATCCGTTGTTATCCTCATCGACTACAAAACAACCACACTACGAACGAATCCATCAATATCAACTGCTCGGAAGGCCAGTACTGGAGGGTTCTTGCTTTCAAGCTTGCTCACTGAATGTTACAGGTTCTACATATTCTGCAGGAACATTACCCGGAAACCCTGGGCCGTGGCCTGGTTGTTAACTTACCAACGTTACTCAACTTTTTCTACAAGGGCATATCACCCTTCCTCGACCCTGTTACTCGAGATAAAGTAAGTACCTCATACCCCCCGCTTCAATTGCGCGGCAAGAAAGATATTGAAACGAATTAGATCAGATTCAACCCCAACGTGCTTGATCTCATTCCCAAGGAACAACTGATCACAGAGCTTGGCGGAGAATACGACTATGAGTTCGATCACGAAGAATATTGGAATCAAATATTAGAGTAAGTTGCACTCTCCATCGAAGGGTACGAGTGACTGGAATGTCATCACAGTGTCTGTGCCATTGCCCCTGATGGCACAAGGGTCAATCGGGGAGCAGGAGAAAGCCCCGAAGCCCCGAGCGGCGATATCGCTGAGCCCGAAGAGAGTGGGAAGCGAGCGTTCAACTCCGAAATGAATAGGTAAGTCAAACGGTGTACGCACAGCGCATGGTCCTAACTGAATGGTGCGCTCAAAACAGGCTGGAGGAGACGAACGCTATGAAGGACCAAAGGGAAGGAGTGTCCGTGGCAGCATAGCGACGGCCATTCGACTTGCACTTGAATGTCTTATTCTCTTCCCCGGTGTCATTTGGACGGGGGTGCCTGTACTTAAACTCTAAGGGAAGCGTTGCGAGAATGGCATCAGCTACAGTGCCCTGTGGGATACTCGCCTCCTGCCCGTGAAAGTGCTATCGCCTTGCTTTGTACAGGAGGGAAGATGTCAAGAGCGGGCGTCGACTGGCATGTGTTGAAGACAGTCCGAATTGTGGCTCGAAGGTGCGGCCTGTTTCCCAGGCATCGGGGAGCGCTGGGTGCATAGCCCGAACATGAATTTGCATGTTGCGCGAGGGCGCGACGGTATACTGGCAAGAGATGTCCGTCCGCTGATCGTCGAGACGGGCGGCGAGTCTGAGATCTGAACGTTCTGAACAGCGGCCAGTGCAGGGCCAGTGAATCCGAGTCGGCGCTGAGGCTCGGGTACCCGGGTGAGCAGGTCACCAAGATTCCTGGCTCGGAGAGACAGGATTACCCCCTGCAATTCGTGGTCATAGCGCCTTGCACCTTTGTTTGCATGTGTTTGGTACTTAGATTAGATGAAACAACATCGATAAGATGAGATTAACTCGCAATGTTTCGAGTTAGTACTCCTCCTCCGAAGTATTGGAAAGGAGACACTAATATTTCTTGCCACTTAACTCTCAAATCGTCGAGAGTGCACTTGACGTGTTGCGACTTTGCGAGTCGAAACGTGACTGGCCGATGTCACGTTGTTTGCGCCCTGTCTGCTCGCCGTCCGTACGCCTTGTTTACTACAGTCCCCTCTGAGTCTCTCTAGATGTGACCCTTTCTCTAACGCACACTGCGTTGCATTGAGTGACTGAATTATGTCTGATTGTGCCCGCTGCCAGACAAACTTGGCCTCTGTAGCACTAGCGTGGTGTCTACTCTCGGAGTACACCCCCCCTACCGTAATAGTCGGAGGATGCCTCATACTAACACTTCCACACGTCCATTCGTTACGGAACCTGGTGCGCACACAAGATTCTGCGCGCTTTTGGTCGCTCATAGTAGGCTTGCACCATTTCTCTCGTTTCCTACGCTACTCCCATGCAGTGAAACTTATTGAACTCAACCGGTGCATCACTGGGTTTCTGCCCTAACAGTTTCTGTGCAAGTGGAAGTGCATGATTACATACTGTAAGCAACAATTGATATCTAATCATGTGCGATTTACTTGATCCCACCAAACTTTCGTGTTCTCGTTAAACCTCTGCAGCCTTTCGTCTTCTTGCCTCAGCCTCTCGTCCAACGGTCACGTGAAAACTGACGTGTCAAAATCGCGCAATAGTCGTATAGTTTGTCGCCCTGAACTTCGTGAAAGGGCAACATAGATATTGAACAACATCAGTTTGGAATTACGGGGTGCGTTTGTGGAGGTCAAGGTGCACAATGTCCACCAGTACATCACATAGAGCAACACGGACAATTACTATGCGGACATCCAAGAGATGAGGATCATCATGGACAGGCCTCTGTGTTCGCATACCCCAATCAAGAAGCGCATTCGCGAGGAGCGGACCAGGGCTAGTCGGAAGAGAATGCATACGGAACACTAATTTTCTTCCCTCTCGTCCACTTTTTGTTGCAGCATAACTTATGTAGTATAGCACATATTGCCTTCATTTGAATCACACTCACTAAGTTGAATGCAACTCTATACTATTGTTTGTCTTGTTTTGCTCGTGCATGCGGTCGTTGATGAGAGCGTATAATGAATTGCGGCTTGTTTGAGAGAGAGAAATATTTGGATGGATGGGTTACCTGATACCAATGGTATCTCCGAGCCAGGAACCGCCGGCGAAGCGGCCTTTTCGAGTGCATGTGACCGCGGCCGAGCGGGCGGCTGTTTGGGCCTGGCCATGTTGCGTCAAGTTGCAGTCACGGATTCACGAAGACTTGAAATCGCCTGGGAGGTCGGCCACAAGCCTCCTCCTCCCTCCATGACCTTGCTCAGCCTCTTTTCAAAGCGCGACAAGCAGCCAAAGCAGCCGAAGCAGCCAAACTCCTCAAAGGCCAGCACATCCGAGGCAGACTCGACCGAGGACTATGTGCTACCTAACGCTGCTCGCACCCCTGCACTCCCCAACGGCCCCTACAGTTCCCCCGTGGCCACGTCCGCTTCATCGAGCAAACTGAGGCTCGGGTTCAGTCGCAAAAAGTCGACGTACCATGTCCAGGTTGACGACGGCTCGCCATTGCCCCCTCCCCCTTTTCCGTACTCCCCCAGCGCAAAGTCGGAACCCGACCACGAGAGTCTGCGCCCACCGCTCTCGAAATCCGCTCTCTTCTCATCATATGGCGACTCACCGAGCGCACTTTCCACTCGATCCTTACCTACTCAGCCGTCGCACTCGCGGAAAAACTCAAGAGACCTCTCCAGCGTAGACTCTCAGAGTGTCCCAGATGCCTCCCCCAATCCCGGGAAAAAGCCGGCAGGAAAGTCTGCGGGCAAGTCTGGTGGCCTCTTCTCCTGGCACCGCGAGCGAAACAAGTCCAAAGCCGCCGAGCCCCCGCCGGAACCGGAAGTCGACCTCTCCTCGTCGTCATTCAACCTCAAGTCCTTTCGGCACATTGGTGCCGACCATCCATCCAACGACATCCCACGCCCGCCTTCTGCACTCTCAAGTCCTTTCAATACACCACCCCTCCGCCCACGCGGCAATAGTGTCGCGTCGGATTCTTCGCAACGAATATCGGTAGCCGCGTTCCGTGAGATGGCTGCAAGGCGTAACAACTCACCATCACCTTCCCTACGACCTCCTTCGAGAACCGATTTATCGAGATTAGATACATCCCCGAGGCTGCGACCCAACATGCCGTCCAAGAAGTCTCCCATGCGCAGTTCCTCCGCCCTCGCGTTATCCATTGATTCCACGTCTGAAGAGTCTTCAGACTCGAGCGAATCCGAATCCGAAGATTCTGCTGGATCTGCGACATTGCGCCCGGGACGCAATAAGACTATCAGACAACGGGCCGCATCAAAGGCGACCTCAGAATTGGGTCACAAGGTTGTCCCATCTGCTGCTCCACCAATGCGTGCGGCAAAATCTACAATTGGTCATGGGGAAGGAGGTTCGAGTTCGCAAGCCTCTCCGACTGCAAGAGTTCAGCGTACTCCCAGTATTTATAGCAGAGCCAGAGCCTCGGTGTCGACTTCAGCACTGCAACCTAACGCTGCTGCCAGGCGTGCTTCAATGCGAGCAGCTGCGAAAGTACCCATGCCTGGTATGTCGCCTCAACCTCTTCGTGACATCATCTCATGGAATTTGCGGCAATTGTTGAACAGTCCCCCCTCGGAGGTCAACTGTGGCCCATATATCAGATTCCTCCGATTCTGATGACTCCGATGACGATGCGCCACTATCCCAGCTGCTCAACCCGAGACGGCCAGGTAGCGCAGCCTCTAATGCAACCTCGGGCTCACGTCCTAGGATACCTGGCAAACCTCTCATTGATATCAACAGTATGAGTATTCCTGCGTTGCCCTCATCGTCTTTGAAAGATTCTGCCCCACCAGCCCCTCCAGAGAAGCCCAGACCGTCAATGTCTGACAAGCCCAGTCTTACTGACCGTCTCGCTCGTATTGCTCAAAGCGCCGCCACGAAATCACCAGAAAATGAGTGCAGACCACCCTCGCCTGCTAACAGGAGATCTTTGGATCACTTGCGCGACACTTCCCCGGACAAGGGTAAAGAGAAGACGTTGCAAACCCCGGTTCGTAGCCAGACCGCACCTATGGGCGGCTTTGAAACGCCCCCACTTGCTGCCGAAACGAGGTTGAAATCCAATGGACGCTCCATGTCGATGTCGTCACCGAATGCCGCAGTGGTTGATTTGACCGACATCAAGCCAATTGTTCCTACACCTATCAGGGAACGTTCTCCTCCTCCCGCATTCAGCGTCACTTCCAGGCCATCATCACAAGTCTCGCCCTCCTCTTCGCCGACGTTACCCGCACATCCCACTGTTCGTGTTGTTGGTGAAAGCTCCAGCGTCATCTCCTCTATAACAGCATCCGTTTCCACCGTAGATCGCGTCCCAAGCCCTGCTTCTACGTCCCCATCGTTACAAGACTCACCAAGGACGGGGCCGACACTGAGAAACCCACCTCCAAGAACGTCCTCCCGTGCAGCATCTGTTCTTATACCTAATAATGGCTATTCGCCTACGGATGGCTTCACCGGCGGCGGCCTGTTAGCCAGTGCTGCTAGTTCAATTGAGGGTGCCAGCGGCGTAAAAAGCAGACCACCTGCGTCTAGACAACGTTCGAGCACTATGTTCAATATGACTGGTAGCAAAGGCATGCTTGATTCACCCACTCGCTTGCCTGAACCTTACTCTCGCTCCTCATCGGCCACACTAATCTCGGCCATACCTTCTCCGAGTAGCGGCCTTCCACCACCGAAACCTTTCGCAGAAAGTCATGGGCGTGGCAATAGTCCATCTAGCTCAACTGGAGACTCAAGCAGTGGGAGAACTCCTCTAACCCCAGCCGATGGCAGTGAAGTTGGCTATGGTAGGAAGGATAAACCTTGGGACTCAAGTCTTAGTACAGTGAGCGGTACCAACAACACGACCTCCATTCTTGTCGGCAAGAGGGGGCACAGAAAGAGTTCTAGTGTCACTTTTGACGAAACTGAGCGAGACCGGGGTCGGTCTACTGGAAGAGATCGTTCTACGAAAGAGGATGCCGCTGACGAAGAGCAGAAGCGGAAGGAACGGAGAAGAAGTGAGGCCAAGGCAGCAGTTGAAGTCTGTTCGATTTTATTGCTTGAATTGAACAATCGCTGATCTAACGTTCATAGCTTGGCAACATCGTCAATGGGCGTGGGCCAGTTCTTGACGATGACGATGACGATATCCCTCTGAACAACGTCGGTCCTCGCATGAGTATGATGAATCCAATGATGACTTTCACTCCTCCTTCGCCGATGCCATGGTCGCCTCAGGGTAGCATGGTACCACAAGTCCCTGGTGGCCCCGGCCTAATGTTTCCCACACCACCTCCAAATGCTGATCCCGCTTTCCTTGCTGCACATCAACATGCTATGATGGTGGCCAAGCAAGCATATCAGTTTGCTGTCGCTCAACAGGCTATGGCGCAAGCCAACGAGGAATGGGAACGCGGTTCCAATGCGACCAGTGTATACGGCGGACCTGGGTTCCCAAACATGGGCATGGGCGGCATGTTCGCCAACCCGTATGGAATGGCGATGCAACCTGCTTGGACAGGTTCGATGTTCTTCCCGAACAGCGCGCAGTCCATGTATGCCGGTAGCGTAGCTGGCAGTGAGCTTGGCGTCAACTGGGGCTCGAGGAGCGTGTATGGCGGCCCAGGGGACCGCTCGTCGCGTATGGCTGGAGATCGCCCAGGTGCCTTCAGCAGTAACCGATCAGAATCGTTTGGCCCGACTAGCTCGACATCGCCAACGCAAGGATTAAGGCCGGGACCCCGGCCTCGAACGAAGACTGCTCCATCCGACAGTCAGGTTCCTACGATACATGCTAGGTCTCGGCAAGCACCACCGCCGTCAAGCTGGAAGACTGGAGGTGGTAGAGGGGTGTGAGCTGATGAGCTTCATACGCCGGTACTCGTTCTTTCCTGTCTGCAAGACTCGATCACAACTTTGCTTATCCATTCACTAATTTCAATGTTCTCCCTCCCTCTCGCGCTCTTTTGCACTACCCTTTTCTTTTGTCGTCAGGTTTTCTTGCATTCACTCGTTGCATATATTTTGCCATCCATTTGGACTATCTATTTCTTTTCTTTCTCTCGTAGCTATATTTTGACCGGAGGGGGCCGGTTTCCATTCTATACCCTGCATCCACGAACTGTACTGCATTAATTCCTCCTGCTCAAGGAAACGTACTTGGCTCTCTTAGTAGAACACGCTGTTGCTTGCCTCTGATGTCGTCCTGCCATGAATTAGAAGAGATTGGACGCCGCAAACGACTGTACGGTGTACTCCGTCAGGCTACCTGATGAATCGCTGTAGGTGACGGGGCGACCTTTGGCCTCGTAAGACGCGAGCCAGTGTCTTGCGGACATGAACTCGCGCGATGCAATACAGGATGGAAAATACCCTTGCATGATTAATCCGGCGGTGTACACTGATGTCAATTGCTCCCTGGTGGAATTGAACAAGACCATATATGGATGTGGCAACTGACTCATCAGAATGAGCAAAGGACGAGCGCAGACCATCGTGCAGACCATCCTTTCTGCCTTCGCTATCGTCTTCGTACAACCTGCTGTTCGACCTCATCGCAGACCTCATCGGCAAAGCATCGGTCCTCGTCGTTGTCTCGCCTGATCGCGTAGCCGCAAGGCAGCGTCCCGTCACTTTCCTTCGGCAGCAATCCCAACTCGTGGCCTGCACGCCCCACCAAACTTGCCCAGCGTTCCCTAATTTTTTCCAGACTTCCCTATTCCCAACACACTTCACGCACTCACTTGAACCTCTCCATCCGACGTCGTAACACGTCCCTGCACACCTCCTTTTGCGCTCTGCTTGACCACTCGCATGCTCAGCGTCTTGCGTACCGCCTCTCCTGCGCAGCAGCAGTCTAGCAATGAAGCCTCCCCCAAGACCAAGTTCAAGACCGTCCTCGGCCGAGGCTCAAACTTGAAGGAGATCGATACCTCTGCTATCCAGCGGTCGTCCGCGCTCGGACGCAGCCACCCTTCGCTCTCCCGCCGCAGTGTGGACACAGTCACCGATATGCAAGTGAAACAGAAGAAGAGCAAAGCGGAGCGTCCCAGCACCCCTGACCTCGCGTTCTTTGAACACGACGTTGTCACCGTCTCCAAGCCGAGCAACATCCCCGACCATGAAATGCGCAATGGCATCGCCCCTCAGCCCGTTCTGCCTCGCAGAATGCCTTTCAGGCTCGACGGGCAGGACGGACCTTGGACCATTAGTGTTGCTGAGACGCCACATGATGCTTCTTCCTATAGCATATACATTAAGAGTGAGTTGGATCTTATATTTCTGCACCCTATCTGCGTCTCTGTTGCACCGGGCTATGTTCGAGTCCGCTCACCTGGTCCAGGGTCACGACTACTGGGTTTCGTTATATACTCTGCCGTCTGTCCTTCGAGTCTTGCTGACGTCGTTCACAGCACCTACTCATAATTTAACCCTTACTCGCTCTGCGCAGGAAATCGTTGACATGCATGGCAAGCTCCGTGACTCTCATCCGGGCGCCAAAATCCCTATCCTTCCTATCGACACCTCGTCGCTTCCTGCTCCTCCGAAGCGCAAGTCAGCCTTCTTGAATACCCTTTCAAGGCTTGCTTCTCCGTCTTCCAAATCGTCAGCTGCGCGGCAGTTCTCGCATTCTCGCCCGGCCACTTCATCCAGTGCAGTTTCTCCAGCCAGTGCGACCCCCGCATCCGCCACAACCCCTCTAGCATCTCCCTCACAGGAGATCAATGATCCCTTTTCTTCCTTCTCAGACACGCGAAACGGCGACATCGTTGAGCCCGGCCTCCCGCCCGCCAATCCTACCGTTACTCGGATAGCAGCCTATCTGACGAGTATCGCGAATGACCAAACCTTACGTCAAACACGCACATGGAAAAGGTTTGTGCGAGTACGCACCGACGATCTGCAGAGTGTCAGAGTCGAACGGGCCATCAAGCGTGTCCGGTCGGACCTCGCCGCTCATTCATCGAGCACTCACGACGTGCACCGGTCGGTGGCCGAGGTGCTGGGCGGCTCAAACAATGCGATATCTAGCTCACGAACGGATGAGGCTGAACAGCGAGACGTCAAGCTGTCGAATCCCGACGCATCAATTACTACTGAGGTAAAGTCGGGCGCTCCAAGTGTTCACGGCGAAGTGGACAGGGAAAAGCCTGTTCCTGAGGTGCCAGAAATGTCCCCGACTGTCCCGACGCAAGCAGAAGATGGTGTTGTGTCTCAGCAGGTATGGTCAGATGCACCTCCCGTTGCGGAGGTCGACCAAAGCGAAAAGACGAACCCTGAGGATGCGACCCAAACAGAACAAGCTGCAGAACCGAAGACACCTGTGGCCGATGATGCCTCTAGCGCGCATACGCCTCACGTCCCTCGTTCACAGTCTGCAGAGCCGAGTTCTCGCGCATCTCGCATCATATATGCACCTTCCTCAGGAGTTTCCTCTCCCCTTCGAGATGGTACATCGTCGCAGGCCTCTGTTACTGGCGACGACTCCTCAATATCCACCACTGGCGGTAGAAACAGGAAGAAACGGGCGAAGTCGATGGAACCCAAAAAGTCCCAAAGGAAAGTGGTCATCGATGACTTCGAGATGTTGCGTGTGCTCGGAAAGGGATGTGCTGGGAAAGTCTTGCTCGTCAGGCACAAGCCCACGCAGGATATCTTTGCACTGAAAGCAATCACGAAGCGTCATGTTCTCGCTCACCAGGAGCTCCAACACACCTTGACAGAACAGGCGGTATTGAAACGTATGGCCGCTGATGGCACGGATCCGTTCGTTGTCAGGCTGTGGTGGAGCTTCCATGACAAGGAGAACTTGTACTTGGTTATGGTGAGCGTCTTCGTGTGGGTTTCAGTGATCTGTTCACTGACACAAATCATTGCGTAGGACTTCCACCCTGGTGGTGATCTTGCAACTCAACTTGCTCGCTGGGGTCGCCTTGGTCGTGATCGCGCCCGTTTCTACGCTGCGGAGATCGTTGAAGGCGTCGAGGGACTTCACGCTGCTGGTGTTATTTATCGTGACCTGAAACCTGAGAATATCCTTATTGGGGCCGATGGGCACATCGTCCTTACCGACTTCGGCTTGTCCAAGGAGTTCCCTCGGCGAACTAATGCTATCACTGCACCTCCTACACCGTCCGGCTCTGCTCATCGGGGCGATTATCTCGATAATTCCCCTGTTGCCTCTCCTCACTGGATGAAAGGCGAGAACGGAACTGGTTGGGCATCCTCCAATGACATGACAAGTACATTCTGCGGTACAGCGGAGTACCTTGCACCAGAAGTCATTCAAGGTTTGCCTTACAGTTATGAGGTAGACTGGTGGAGCTTCGGCACTATGCTCTACGAAATGCTCACAGGAATCGTTAGTATCCCACTGTTGAGATTGATACCGTGACTTACGACCTCTCACAGACTCCGTTCTGGGCCAACAATCATTCGGACATGTACTATCGTGTCCTCCAGGATGAGCTGCAGTTCCCCGAAGACCGGACAATGGATCAAGATACCAAAAGCTTGATTAGAGGGGTAAGTAAGTCGATCCTTTGGTGGAGACGGATCATAACGTACGCTAGCTTCTTCAACGGAATCCTGCGCTTCGCATGAAAGAACCTCGCATCAAGAAACATCCCTACTTCTCTATGATGTATGTTCTTTCCTTTTCTCATCTCTTGTTTAACCTAAAGTCGTTATCACAGAGACTGGTCCCACGTGTATTATAAACGCTACATACGTGAGTATGGATGTTGGGACTTCTCAGAGAAAACGCACTCAACCCTCATTCACAGCCCCCTATGTTCCTCCCATTGATCCTTCCAATGCCGGCGATACCCAGAACTTTGACGATACCTTCCTTGATATGGAACCTGTAATCAAGGATGAAAATGACGATAATACCGATACTGACCAGGATCGTCAAACGGATACTGACCGCACCGACGGGGAAGACTCGGTCGCCACACCCTCTCAGTCGCGCAGCCCCTCCGTTCATCCTGTTGAGGATGATAGCGTTGACGTGTTCGATGGATACTCCTTCAAAGGGAGACATTCTGTTGTTTTGGATGGCGATGACGACGCAGACGAGTCTGACTCCGGACCGGAGGAAGACGAGGATGACTCGTTGGCGGGTCCGAGCCTTGAGAACCTATTGCCTGCTGAACCTGTTACTGGGGATGGTGTGTCTGCCGCCGAAATGGCAACTGTCGAAGAAACACCCGAACCAAAGACCCCTGAGGCTCGCCCCGCTTCGCTTCCCGAGCCTGCTGAAGCTGAAGTGTCAACTCCCATCGATGCCACGGCTGGAGCCGAACCTACTCCTGCTTCTGGCGAGGTTGCCAGTGCAGCCGCCGAAGCCAAAGAGGCCAGTGCAAAGGCGGCAGCGGAGACGACCAACCCCGATGTTCCAGTCAAGACTGCAGCTCGCCAGCCGCGGCAACAACGGACTCGCAGAGAAAAGTCGGGCATCGCGGCGTTGGACCGTGGTATTGCCGAAGAAGACGGCGTTACGACGGAACGCGAGGAAGAGGACGACTGGGACTTTGTCGAGGCAGGAGTTGGCGAGGAGCGCAACGGTGCAAAGGGCACGAGTCTGTTCGCTCGTGGTGTCGTTGATCGTTACCGCTTGGCGGTTTTCAGGAAGAGCACGCCTCGACGTGCGCCAAGAAACTTCTCAGGCATGTCTGGATTATCAATCGACTCGGACGCTCCATCAGAGGTCGGGGAGTCTCCCACTCCTTCAGACAAGCGTCGAGGTCGGATGAACTTCCGCAAGAATCCCAAGCAATTCCTGAGGCCCAAATCGCCCCCTCTCTCTACGCGGTCGACTAACCAACAAAGCCTTTCGCAGTCGGCATCCATGAGTCTTTCCGCCTCCGTGTCGTCGAGTACAGGACCAATCACACCTTCACAATCCGGAAGTACTTTGCCGATGTCTCCATCCCTGAGGTCGAAAGAATCTGCGATATCAATGGGTACACCGAGTGAATCATCTGATCCCTCTGTTAACGAAGAAGGAAGAAATCCTGGTGGAGACACCATCAAGGGAGCGTCTGTAGTGTCTGGCGGAGAGGAGGAGAAGCAGAAGCACAAAGTGTTGAAGAAGTACCGGGAGGGCGCAGAGAAGGTTTTGTCCATCTTCCAATCGCCTCGTTGACCGTCATCCCACAGGTTGGGAGCCTTGTCGATCTTCAATATGCAAGTCACATTCTTTATTTCGTTTGTCTTTCTCCCCTTGGTCATCAAATTATGGATAGAACAGGACTTTTGTGTTTAGTATACACCCGCACTCTCATTGCTTCGGAATTATTTGCTTGTCTCTTTCATTCTGCGTTCCGTGTTCCACATAGTAATCATCGTATACAAGTAGCAACTCGATCGTCGTTTTGGTAGACTGCTTTTTAATGCACTGGTGTTATCGCAACGAAGTCCGATGTCTCAGAGTACGCGACGTTGCGAAACAGATGTCAGGGGGGCTCCCTGGGGGGTGTTCGGCTTGCTCTGCAGCTGCACATCGCCCTTTGACTCTGGGAGACGGCCATGGCGGTGACTGCCGGCTCACTCGGGAGTTCAATATTAACGTTCGATATCAACGTTCAATGCAGGCGTTTCGCTCCCGCACGCGTTGCTCTTGACCTCCTCCCCCTTCACCCGCCGTTCACAGACCCGGTGCGATACTTACTGCTCGCGAGCAGCCTCCATCGAACACCTTGCGCACGGACGCGGGCTGCAGTCTCGACCTGTGAATTGTTCGTTGCGCTTCGTTGAGTCGCCAGACCCTCGATCAAAGTGCCAGTGCGCACGTTGATAGCACGTACAGAAAGGCCCTTAGCCTTTATGCTGTATATTTAGTCGCAATGGCTCCCAATTTCCTGTCCAAATTTGTGAAGAACTCGTCTGAACACAGCCGCTCTCGCACCAATTCGTCGTCACATTCGCCTTCATCCTCCGTCTCGACGACTGCCCCATCCTCGCGGCATCCTTCGATATCGGTCTCTGTCTCGCCTCCGTCGGTAGGGAAGCCGGCGGCTCCCCCGTCAGGGTACGAGAGCTCAAACTCGTCCAACCCCAACGTTACGGTCATTCCACCATCACCACATCCCAGCAACTTGTCCTTCGACAGCAACGGTTCAGCGTTGCACCTCCCTTCCGAGGCCAACGGCGACTCTCACCACAACCGGAGGACGCACTCGTTGTCGGTGGGCAGCAAACCGCTCTCACCATCCCCTGCCACGGAGGAGGAGGAACCCATGACGCCCACCCCCTCCTCCTCTCGACCGACTGTGACAGAGCGCTCCAGTACCGCACGCCCGCTTGCCCATTCCGCTTCGGCCAACAGCCTTCGCGCAAACGGCAACGACAAGTCTTCGTCACGATCGCAGACGTCGTCCTCTGCGTCGCAAGAACCACGCGCCCGCCAACGAACAACGTCGCAGAAATCAAACCGCAGTGGCCTCCATATCAAGGTTGCTCAAGACATCCCTCCTCTTCCCAATCATGACCGCGCCAGCACAGAGCCCGTGCCAGCCAGCCATGATGCCGACGGTTCTTCCGCGCCCATCGTCGTTTCGCACATCGTCGACTCTCCGACCAATATTCACGCTCCTAATACTGATTTTGGTCCTGAGAAGCCTACAATCAATGCTGCTGCGACTATGCCGGCCGTTCCAAGTTCATCCTTACTTGGCCTGCCTGACAATGATGACACAATCTCGGTCTATTCTGTGGGAGGCACCAAGCGACGTCTCCCTTGGCGCCGCTCGTCAGTAAAGAAGGAAAAAGACCATACCATGCCGAGCTTGGGGACATCATCCACTTTCTCCATGACCACCTCACCTAGCAAAAAGCGTAGACCGACAACTGCTGGTGGTTTAGCTTCTGCAATCGCAGCATCTGGCCTAGCTATGGCAAATCCTGCGAGTGTGATCTCTCCTACCTCTCTTTCTGACTCCAGCATGCCCTCTGGTAGATCCAAGCGGTCGAACTCAGTTGTCAGCGGTACCTTGCCATCGGCAGGCACGACTGCGTCTTCCCATAGACGCAGGCCTTCCGCAGACTACCCTCGTACTCCTCCATCACGTGGTTCACGCTCACGGCAGACATCTATCAGTTATGCTACTAGTGATCTCTCAGACCGTGCGTCATTCTATTCTGGTGACGAAGGGAATGAACTACTGTCTGGCTCCGAGGAGGATGAAGAGGATCTCGATGACTTGGACCTCGATACAGACATACCCGTGACAGGTTTTGCGGTCGCGAGTAACAGACGCAACCAGGAATTTCATGACATGTTTGCCAATATACCAGAGGGAGATTACCTAATCGAAGGTGTGGAGTCTCAGTCTTTATGAGTGTAACGGGCTCTAATATTTGTGGGCTTCCAGATTACGGCTGTGCTCTTCAGCGTGAAATTCTGGTGCAAGGTCGCTTGTATATATCCGAGAATCATGTGTGCTTCCATGCCAACATTTTCGGCTGGGTAACAGACGTGAGCATTCGCGTTGTAAACCAAATTCCTCTATTCGAACTAATCCGGATCGCCTAGCTTGTTATTCCGATGCACGAGGTCATCCAACTCGAGAAACGAATGACGGCTTTTGTTATTCCTAATGCTATTCAGATTTCAACTCGCAACACAAAATATACCTTCACCTCCTTTCTCTCTCGCGATACCACCTACGACGTCTTGTACAATGTCTGGAGGCTTGCCCGTCCTGATAGCGAAACTGCGTCAGCTCTTGGATCAGCCAGCCAACTTACTGCTGGTGACACCATTTCTGTAGGAATGACTGGAGAATCCGTTCCTGTGGCCTCTGTCAAAGCTGCAGCTGGAAAAAAGGGGAACAAAGTTACGCAATGCGCATGCGGTAAAGCAGGCGAGCACTTCAATGAAGTAGCTATGGATGTCGTCCTGCCGGGTACTCCAGAAAAGATATACAACTTGATGTTTACGAGTGGATTCATCAAAGAGTTCATGCGGAATGATCAGAAGCTGTTTGGTTCGTTATTGCCCTTCTTTTCATTTGCTTGTCAACTCACCAATCTCGCTATACAGACATACAGATCTCAGACTGGATGCCAATCCAAGATAACCCAGCTTTACTCGCTCGCAATATGTCGTATATCAAACCTTTAAGCGGCAGCATCGGTCCGAAGCAGACGAAGTGTGAAATTCACGACGAGTTGCTCCATTTCGACTTTGAAGACTACGTGGTCATGATGACGACAACTCGGACACCGGATGTGCCCAGTGGGGGTGTCTTTGCTGTCAAGACAAAAACATGTATCACCTGGGCTAGCAGCATCTCCACAAGGGTCCTCGTCACCACCCAGGTCGAATGGTCGGGACGTAGCTTCATCAAAGGTATCGTAGGGTATCGTCAGAAACGTCTATATTGTCTAACCATATAATAGGCATCATCGAGAAATCATGTATCGATGGTCAAAAAACATACCATAACGACTTGGAGAAAGCCATGCGTGAATATATCCATCAGCATCAGTCTGAGTTCATTCCAGAAGGAGTAGACGTTACGGAGGTTGCTGAAGCTGAACCACTTACGGAGGCACCCAAGACGCCAACTCTTGGCGAGCGTACTCCGCCTCAAGATGAACAGGCACGCAAGGCTCGAGAACAGGAACGGAACCTACGCGGATTACAATGGGCATATGATACCTTCGAAGGTGCATTCAAGGTGGCGAAGCAATCTACCGAGGGCGCCCTGGAGCTTATTCGAGACGCTTGGGATCAATCGTCGACGAACACGATCTTGTACTTCGTCATCGTCATTCTTGTCATCAGCAACATCTGGACGTTGACGAAGATGGGCAAGCGTGAAGAGATCGGCAGGCGCAAGGAGATGAAGAAGACGGAGGAACGAGAGCAATGGGTGCAGGGCGTGGTAACTGCACTATGGGAGGAATTGAATCACGGCAAACCGTCGGTCGCTGGGTCGACCATACTACGCGAGGGCATTGGTGCCCCCGATTGGCGTAGCGAAGTGCATGAACTTACTGCTGCATTGGATACTATTGAGGATAGGGTGAAGCGGTTGAGAGATGCTCTTCACAATGTGGATTAGGTCTGGTATATGAAGTTATTCGCTCCTTTATACTTCTCCTGTTACTTTCTTGGATGGACATGGACTGAGGTTTTGCGTCTTGGAATAGCTTTATAACCCCATTACAGAATCAATTGCGACCATAATCATAGAAATGATTACACTGAGATCCCTGTGAAATGGTTTCTACTCTACAACACATTAGCGACTGCTGCGACTCCATCACGATGTTACAAGCATAAAATGGCCCTCCTAATCCGATTCTGCTTCCTTTGCCTTCATCATACGGACAGCTGCAGGTGGTATAGTCATCACGGATGCAAATTCATGGGTCATTGGAACAAGCTGGGACTCGGCCTTGATCTTGCACAGAGCAGCCGACGCAACGGCGAAGGCAAATATTCCTTTCTTATCTTTGTAGGCATAGGATGCAGCGAGTACATCTGTACGACCGAGCATCTTCAGAATCTGGACGCCGCTCGGGACTTCGAGGAACTCTCGCCGGAAGGCTGCGACCTGGAGTCTGCTGTTTGACTTGCCACTGCCTTCGCCGCGGGTCGTGCTCCAGAATCCCGACCATTTGTTATGAACTTCATTGACATGTGCTTTAATCAACTTCAGCTCATTCTGGATATTGACATCGTTGATGCTGTTGACGTTATTCCACGGCTGAAGTAGATGCGGGTCTTTCTTGCTGACGTCGACGGCCCTAATGTGATAGGAATACATGCGCTGGTCGTGCAGTTCTTGTCCTTCTTTCTGAATTGCCTCGAGAATGAATGGCTCATGGGTCTCGCGCTTCATGTACTGTGGATTGCCAGCAACGGGGTTGGATTTCGCGGACTGCATGCACGGTGGGAGAATACGGCCATATTGTTTGACATCCTGCTCATACACATCTCCCTTCACGACCAGTCCGGATTTCCTCGAGTCCAGGATTGTGTTGAACCTGTTTGGTATGAGATTGGTTCAGCCAGACTTATAAGACAGTGCATACATCATAGCATTCCGAATGGATCTTGCATCTCCATATCCATATGCATATACCGCATTTTCGTGGAAATTAGAATATCGCCAGATTTTGTCATTGAATGACCCAGAGAGGAGATGCTGCTGAAGGAGCAGCTGGGCTTCGGCTTCTGCCATGGCACTCAACTCCATGTTGATAGTCGCAATCTTTGGAATGGTGTCCTGTGATTCAAAGTTGGAGGCGAGGAAGTCCTGCGGTATTGGCAGATCAGATGCAGGAGGATTGAAGTTTCGCACAATGTCTTGGTTGAAGATGCATACGGCAAAGTCTGCGAGGAACACAATGAAAGTCTGCTCATGACGGAATCCAACGACGACATACCGCCATCCATATCTGCAGCACGTAAATCAGACCCTGAAGCCCGAATATTGATATAAACGTTGACTTACCTCCGCCTGCTAAGAGACTGGCGAACGAGCACGGGCCTTTCGTAGGGAGAACGATGACATCGCTATAATCTGCCAAACTTGGATGTGTCACAGCTACCACCTGTCGAGAATGTATATGAGAGACGTCTTGAATCAGGAGCAGTCATGTTCTATGTCACCTTTTGTACGTCAGTGGGAAGACGACATGGGTTTCTATATATCTGAGAAATCAACGTTTGGTTGTATCATAGTCAAATGTAGTTGTCTACACCTACCAAAACATCTCCTGTTAGAACATTAGGATTGAAGCCTTCCAGTGTATCCTTTAAGGGTTGAGATGACTTGAAGTGTATCTCTCGTTCCCCGAGAACACCACAAGGATCTATACCGGGTGAATAGACTGTGTGTAGACCACCAAGTACGCTCACCAGGTATTATGAATGCTTCCGCAGACTCTGCAACCGAAATACGATATTCTTTGATGAACTTCTCCAGGGCCGTTTTGATAATTTCCTTGAGCTCGTTGAAGACATACTCATTGTTGAGTGGCGTGAAGCCAGCCTGTAGTAACTCCATGACCGATTCCGCTCTGGATTCAGCTTTTGACTGTGACCCTACCCACGGAAATCCAGGGTCCTCGGCCTCACCATCACTCTCACCCTCACTCTCGTCTTCTTCCTCTCGACGGAAACCATCATCGGGTACCTCCTCCGCCGGCCTCCTGGAAAGACCCAGTGCGCGAGAGAGGCCCGCGGCTTCTTTTTGGAGTCGCCCAGATGTTACATTTCCACTCTTGTTGACCGCGTTCCAGAGCAATCTCATCGCATCGGCAGTATGCCACTGGGTGAACGGCTGAATCAACTCATCAAGGCTGTTCTTCATCAAGTCAATAATGACCTGTTGAGGAACATGATTATAATCAAGGTTCAAGATGAGATGCTTCGACAACCGAGAAGGGGCAAAGACCCTGGACGGCTGCACGAGATCGAAGATGAGGTGCGCTGGGTGAATGTTTGCGGATGGAGATAGGCGGTATTTAGCAACATAGGTCCGGGGCTCATGACGTGTGTTCGGGTCTGCAATCCAATCCTTAGTCAATTTGATCTTCAGCTGTGAATCACGAACCCAGATCCGAGGTTCACAGGCAAGGTTCTCTCGAGGTTCCGTAGGATGGAGAGTCCAGACTCCTTTAGAACCGAATACTCTACCCTGAATCGCTGCGGGTATTGCCGACAGGTTCATGCGCGCAGCAATAGCTGCGAGAGCAGCTGCATTCATGAAGCCACATCCATCAGTATAGATTAGCTCAGGACCGGGCTTTTCGCCTCGCTTGTGTGGTGCATCTGTTGATTGTGAGTTAAGAGTGTAAACTGGACGAAGTGCACAACACTCACAGTGATCGTCAATCAAGAATATATTACCAGGTTCAAAACGAAGAACCGGTACAGATGTCGACAGTCCTAAGTCGAATCTCGCCACCCACTTGCTGACATTCTATGGAACAATCAATCATGTCAATGAAGGCAGGTCTCAATATTGTATTAGAAGTACTTGCCTGTTTGTCATTCAACTTGAGAGGATTGTACCAGTCAATGAATGACATATATGACATCCTTAGATGATCACATTGCGATTGAGAGGGCCGTCGTTCGTAATCTTGGTCTATTTCTACTAGGAATGCAGCTTTGTCCTTGATACAGAAAGGCACAAAGACTCTTCCGCACAGAACGAACGAGGAGCGACTCAACATGTCTGCTTGCTTTTCTTCTGCCAGTTTGATTCGTAGGAGTCGCCGAGAACCTAGAAATCGTGCAAACCGATGTGATTTCTTCATCTCCATCTTCTCCAGTTGGAGGCGATACGGTTCATTACGATCACTTGTTGGTTGAATGGAGAGGACCTGTTGGATACGCCCTCCATACCAATTGTCGACACCTTGCCATTCACCTTGCAGTCCGAGGCCGCGACTGTTGTTCTCAATTAAGGCATCCTGTTCACGATCCAGCTCCGCCCTATACGACCAGCTTAGGATCACCGACCCGGATACGTCACGGCTTCACATACCAGAGCTTATGGTCCATAGCATTCAGTCCTTTCGGCTCTCGTCCCTTGATGACCGCTTCCACTTTGAAAGCAGCTTCGACATTTGTTCCTTTCAACCGATTAATCTTATCCACAGTAACATCTTCCCACTTCCAACGACCGTCAGAGACACCTCGAGCGATCTCATATTGAGTGCCCCACGCCAGGTTGGCATTATCCATCAAGGTCTGTATCTGAGGATTATGGGCAATGGAATGAACATCTCCCGCGTACTCAAACGGCGGAGGGCGGACACTGCCATTAAAAGGGGACTCAGGGTCAAAGATAGGACCGCGTTGGTTTGTTGTCCTGCTGCCGAACATCAAAAAAGCACAATCAAGGGCACACGATGACATATACCTTATCGTACTTGGACCAGCAGGGGTTCTGCCAAAAAAGCAGAAGCAGTCAGTCAACCTGTTGAAAGGGGAGCAATGGTACTTACCGTGATTGAGAATTAAATGGGAGTGTCGGAAGAGTTGCACTCTTCGTGAAGGGCCGCTTTGGAGGGGCAGGTGGTGGCCTGGATACCGGTCAACCACGAAAATACTCCTCGAAATGAAAGAACCTAACTTTGTTTCAGGGAAAGTGCTCGTTCGCTGCATTTTCAGCCTCGCTGAGTGAGAAATTGAAGTCCCCTCGTTGTCGCCTTCATGACTACGTCGCTTGCGAGGTGATGTGCTGACCGATGAGCTTGACGATGCACTAAATATGTGAGTTCTCTGTTGCGAGAATTCTTGTTGTTCCTGTGGTCTGCTGATGACTACGAAGGTGTCATTCATCAAGTATACACCAAAGCTCACAGAACGTACGTTCTTCGACTAAGATAGAATTTAGTAGATGTATGGATATGCTTACGATCTGATACCCACCTTCCATTGAATCCAATACGTCATCATCTTCATCATCCGCGTTCACTTGCGACCAGCCTGAGTCCTATTCGGCAACTTACTTTGTACCAAATCATCATGAATTAGTTGAGTTCGCATACCGACTCAGCATCGCTGCTATCACTGGACACATATATGTATTCTCTCCTCGGCTGGGAGGATTTCGAACGACTCTCTGGAGAACGACGGTTGTTCCGGGCTATCCGAGTCAATGAATGAGATACTAAGTACTGCGAAGTAATCAGTTGAGGACTATAAGTGTAACTTACAAGATTCAGCCGTCACTCCTGCATCCCTGGTAGGGCGCACGCCGACAGGAGTGGTCACATGAGCGGAGGAGTCCAAGTTACGAATAGTAGCTCGAGCGTACATCGGAGAACCTAGCGAAATTCATCAGTATCTATCCTGGATGTACATCCCCAGCAAGCAGAGGGATTACCGGTGTTTTTGGGCGGTACGCTCGGCTGCTCGTTGGAGGATCTACCGGAGGAGGACCCGATAGTAGATATCCTGGCAGGGGTGAACTTGCTAGCGGGCTGTCGTCCAGTCTGTGTCATACCAGGATCCTTGGCGGACATGGTGGAACTCGCCGGGGGCCTGAAAGTGTGTAAGGTCTCTTTAAGCTCAAAGGGCGGCGGCGATAATATTCAAGAATTTTGCAGCGTTAGAGAACAAAGGAGGAGCGCGTGAAGAAATAGGAAGAGATGAGTGATAGATGGGGGATAATCAAGAATCCTTGTCTTATTCAAGTGGAGGAAGCCCGCATTGGAAAGTATGAACCAACGTGCAAGCCTTATTCACCTGCGAACTGTCGAACAGTCCTGCAGATGTCCTCGTCGCGTCACGAGAGTCACGGTTCCCATGCCATATCCCCGCGCACTCGGCGTACTTACTGGCAGATCTAGATGGACGCGTCGGAGCGCCCATCGTCGATCGCGTTTGATCCCGGCCTAACCCTCTTCCACAGAGGAACCACAAAACATGAAATCAAACCCCACTCGTGATAGTCATAACAAGTCGTAACGTCCATTGAAGGTATCTACAGCATTACACGCGATGTATGTGGTCGTAGTCAAAGCACAAAAGAGTGGAGAAAAGAAAGGACAAGGCGCATGAAACAAAAATGGATGCATATTAGTAGTAGCGAACGAGGGGTGTACTCCAAAGCAAAGAAAGCACGAACTAAACAATAATGTCTATAGTGTGAAACCAACCGCGATCCAGACCCCGACTTCAGTTTTTCCAATGAAATATCCTTGAGCACGATGGGAAATTGATATATGTAATAGTTTGGGTTATATGAGGACGACGCAACTGCACAGGTCTACTGTGTCTTCGTCTTGTAATAACGCTGTTCATCAGGGGTCAGTTGTCGTTATCGAGAATGCGTCAATCACCGCGATGAACGTACCTTTTTCACCTCTTTCTTGACATTGCGCTGCACCCACCGTTTCTTCATGTAATGTGCCATCCGTTGAAGATCTTGCCATGTAAAGACAGGAATGACCAAGGCCATTACCGGAATTGCGATGTACCAAAAGCTACAAACGAAATCAACGCATGCTCTAGAGTATCGGCCACCGACACCTACATCGCATCAGTATGATCGTGCTTGACAGACCACATGTTATCGAAGTTCATTCCCTGTAACATGCATATCAATACTTTGAACTCGAAGGTTCAAGGGAGCCTGAACGTACGAAGTAACCAGTGAGCAATGTCAAAGGCAAGAAGATGATGGTCGCCAATGTCAAACGACGCCTGCATATCTGGATCAGCGACAAGCCCAACATGCATGTCCAGGTACCTACATGACTTCGTTCATCTCATAGGATGACATCTGGACTGACATATGAGTAATCGAACAGCAAGAAACAGAGAGCGGCGTACGTTGAACGTGTAGTTGATGAGATTTTCACTGATGCCAGCGAACATGTCCAAGCTAGTCAAGATGTACTCCATGTGGTCATGAACGTCAGCCTGCAGAACAGCTATTTCAGTATAAATGAAGGACGAGACAGGTTAGACACCGACAAGGTAGATCTTCGCCTTATGGCTCATGAAGCCTTCGATCTTCACGGAGGGGTCTATTTTCTCGGACAAGGCGGCAACACGGTCGACATCATATCGTCGCAAGCCATAGACAACCGTCTTGATCGGCTCGAGTGTCCGCTTATGCAATATCAGGTTACCTTGCAGAATATGCACTGTGCGTGTATCGTCAGTAAAACGACGACCCACATATGAATAGCACGTACGGCGGCGAACACTCTTCATCGTTGGCTTGATGAGGATATTGTGTTCAAGAGAAAGAATTTTGCTCTGGTATTCTTCCACGACCTCCAAGGCTTGGTCAACGACTACAGGAAACGTCAGTGTGTTTTCCAATGCTGTGGCGCCGACACTCACCGAGATCAATCAGACTCTGGACGAGAAGAGAGGGATCTGCAGTAGTACGCAACCCTGTATCACGCTGTCTCAAACGAGCGGTAATAGGGCTTGTAAAGTCTAGGTTGGTGTCCTTATGGATAGTGATCACAGTACCTAGAGAACGAAATCGTCAGCTGTCATTCTAAGTATATGTTTCTCTACTCACCATCTCGAAAAAGAAATATGGAGATAGGTGCGATCTTCACGTTTACACGCTCGCCTTTTGTCAAGGTGTTGATGAGTTTGAAGTTCCTTGCATTCTTGCGTGTCTACCAGAACCAAAAGGAATGAGTGACACACGATGAAGAAGAGGTGATTACAACGAACCTGCTTATTCGAAGAAAGCGACCCTGACCTGTGCGATGGCTGATCTTCTTCATCCATATTCTTAAGTCGCCTCCTGACTGTGTCGCGGAGGATACCTCCTCTCTTGGTCGAAAACCTCGAGGGGTTGGCGCTCCCGTACATAGTCTTATCATCGTCTCCCTTGAGGTCATCTTCATCGTCGTCGTCTTCATCGTCCTCACCAATAGGCTCTGGTGAACTGGAGCGAGGCAATTCAGTGAAGGACGTATTTGCAGAGTCGTCGGTGAGGGAGTGACAGAGGAGACGAAGGAAAAGGTGCCTCTGGTAGTAATCTACTTTGGAACGGGCATGCCCTCGGTCATGTAGTACGTCCTCCAAAGCAAGGGGATGGATATCTGAAATATGGTTAGGGACTGTCCAAGGATAAGGACCGCGGAACATACCATATCGAATGGCAAGAGCACTAATAACATCCCAGCTGATGCCACCTACGTTGATCCACCGGACTTTTGCCCAAGGCTCCCTTGCACTAGCACGATCGTCGGCCATAAGCTTGACAAACTCTGCGTTGGACATTCTGCCAAAGCTGCTCCTCATGGTGGAGTAGTCGACGACCTCAATCAGACACTGCTGGCGGAGATGACCATAACTCAGGTTGGCAGATTCACGACGAGGGTCGATACCCGGTTCAGCGCCGATGCCGCGTCGAGAGAGCACCGACGATGTCCTATGCATGGCCATGACCTTTCTGACCGAGTTTCTGAATTTCTCGACAGGAGTGAGGGCCGGACGCACAGCGCCCTGTTGTGAGGGACGTCCATTGGGAGAACGAGAGCGTGCAAAAGACTTTGCAGACTTGAGCGACTTGGGTGATGTTTGCTGGGCCAGGAGAGCAGGCGCAGACTCTGTGTTGTCGAGGGTCTGGATGGTAGGCCTGCCATCTCTTTGGAACGGCTGGGCGTCGGTGGTGTCTGGGAAGGGGAAGTGTTGTGAGGTGGGCGACATGCCGAGCTCATCCTCGAGGTCGGGTGTCAGCGAGCGACCCTCGGAGTCGCTGAAGCTGTTCTCACGGGGCATGTCGGCGTGGGTGTTGGGCCCTGCGACGGTCAGTACAAACGTTCAGAGACAGGATGGCGGTTGGTTACAAGAAAGCATTTCTCAGTTGGCAGCTGCCTTGACCGCGGCGTCTGTGCAACGCGGGCAGTGGAACTTGTTCACGATGTCGCGTGCGGCTATTTATAGCGTGCGCTGTGTCTTGATGACGGGCGCCCAGCAGGCCAAGTTCACCGAGGTTCAACGTTCACCGTGACCTTGTCGCCGACGCTGTTGCAGTTTATTCGCCGACCTCCATCTACCCCAGCTGCAGACACTCAGCAATGGCTGCACACCCGCGCTGGTACCAAGCCCTGACAAAGGCCCTCAGCCTCCCAGAGAACAAGACGCAGAACGGTAGCGTGTCCTGTGCCTGTCACCGCCCGCTATATCTCATCTGTCTCCGGCAGTCTATCAAATTGCAACCGTCGATGCAAACGGCACGCCTCATGTGCGGTCTCTTATCCACCGAGGCTTCATCTTTCCCAACGCTCTCCCCTCTGTGCCCCTCTTGCTCACCACCACGGACGTGCGCACTCCCAAAGTCACCCAGCTGCTCTCCAACCCAAACCTCGAGGTCGCCTGGTGGATAGAGGGCTCCCAGGATCAGTTCAGAATCGCGGGAAAAGCCACCGTGGTTCCCTCCCCTGATCACCCCCTCCATGCAAAGTTCAAGCCTAGAATCGGATCCGCGCTCGCACAGCTCTCCGACGAGGGCGAGCAAGGCCGGAGCTCTCCCGGCAAATACGACTGGGAAGCAAAGCGTCGCGAGACCTTCGATTCCATGAGTGCCCATATGAAAGCAACCTGGCTGCGTCCCCCTCCCGGATCCGTTCTCCAATCTTACGACGATCCCAAACCCTGGCCAAAGACCGTCCCAAAGCTGGGTGAGGCCGAGTCTGAGGAGGAGAAGAAGCTTCAGCAGGACGCGCTGGGCAACTTTGCTCTGGTAGTCATTGAGCCTTCCCAGGTGGACTGGGTCCAGCTTGCTGAGAAGCCGAATCGGAGGACCTTCTTTGTCAGAAGCGGTGAAGGCGATTGGAAGGAGGAGATTCAAGTTCCATGAGGTGGGGCACGCGTAGAAAGAACGGAAGTATAAGATTCAAGTGTATAACATATCTCCGTGTATTATCATGTCCAGAATACCCTCTCCAGAGTCTGAACTGTATGAATGAAAAGCATCGTTGTATCAATTGTAAATTGACCCCCACAGTCGTGCCTAAGGCTATATAATACACCATACATTACATGATAAGTACAACACGTCCTTTACTTGCTCTTCTCAGCCCGAAGGACAATCTACGATTCTGAGTCCCCCGCCGCCGCCCTGGCCTTCTTGTTCACTGTCTCACTGTTTTCTTCAAATTCACCATAATCGCCTGAAACATCTTCCTCCTCTTCTGGGTCATCTCGCGCCCTTTTCTTCCCAGTGGGAGGCGGCAGGACCGGTCCTGGTACTCCAGGGCCAGTGATATCTGTTGGTTCTTGGTACTCGTCGTCTTCATCATCATCATCCCCCTCTCCATCGTCGTTCCCTTCCCCTGCCTGAATGCATGCTGTCAGTTAACACATTCTATCCGATGCGGCGAGACGCATACATTTCCGCCCAGCAATAGAGCTGTGAGACTGGAACCTCGATTCGCCTAGGAGGAGGGATGGATGAGCTCGTCGATACGATATGTGATTAGCGGGGTGAAACAAACGAACCAAACCCTCATCATCTTCGTCCCCTTCCTCTTCCTCGTCCTGTTCATACCCCCCGGTTTCCTCCTCCTCCTCTTCCTGCATAAATACGCCCCCTATGAGTACCTCGACTCAGATGGTCGCTCTAGATGTATCCCCTCACCTCTATGTTGTCGTACTCGTCGCTCTCTTCGCCTTCATCGACTTCCTCTTGCCCATTCTCTGGGTCAAGCTCCGTAGCGTCCTTCGGTCCTTGGGACATATCGCCTTTAATTGTTCACTTGGGAAGACAAGAACAGGAGTCTTTCGGCAGAATGGTTCGTAACGTATCTTGCTGAGTAAAAGCAAACAAGAGAGGTGGATGTTGTCGTGGGTAATGGAGAGAAAATGCGAACGTTGTTGACAGGTTCGTCGAGGATCCTCGGATCCGATTGGGTTTCAAATCTCATGTGGCACTAGTTATTAGTACCCCCGACAGCGTTGCGTCATAAGTACCACTGGCACGGAACACATCATAGGAGATGGATGAGCACAAGATTCCTTTCGTACATAGGTAGTGCAATAACGCATCTGACAGGCAGTATGGCCATTACAAGAATCTATCGCAACCATCCTCGTACACAAATAGACCAAACCTGCATGCGCTGATTACATGCGCGAGAAAGACAGCAGAGAAACCCCAATTCCCTAAATGATACAGGTGAAGGGTGAGCCAGGGCCATACCTGTGTATACTACCGCGATCGACTGCAGTGTCGAGGTGTGCGAAGGGCGTCGACGCCATAGTATTCTTCAAGTCAACTACATAGGTAGTGATGCCGAGGTGATGAAATGGCTCACAATTAAACATACAACAGAACTATAGTACACCGAAAGGATACCAGAGAAAGCCCTCAATGACAAAGATTCTACTTTCTCGCGAAGGTGATCTATACATCACGCAGGAATTAGCGACCATACGAGAAACCTACTCAAAAAACCAGGGCTTACCTTGATCTTGTTCTCTCCGTCCAGCTTGTAATTGTGCAAGGCATCTTTGGCGACTGTGGCACTGGCCTCGTCCATATATTCGACGAAAGCGATATCCTTCTTTGTTGGGATGAGACGAACTTCGTATAGATTGGGATATCTAGATGGAATCAATATCTCCATCGAGGACACAAATGCAGGAGAAACGTACTGCGAGAATAACGCCATGAGTTGATCTTTCGTGACATTCTCGGGAAGATTTTGCAAGAATAAAATCTTGTTCGGTGGAAGGTATTCGTCCGGCATTTGGACGTTTGGACGTTTCGTAGATGGAGCAGCCGCGCCGTCCACTGTGAACGAATATCAACAAACTGCGGTGGAGAGGATTCCAACATGATTTGTGCTTACTTCCTGCTGCGAGCCTCTTTGCACGGAATTTTGACTTGATTGGATTCGTGTACCGGGTAGCCTCTGAATTATAGCCGTCAGCGTACATCTATAGCAGCAAATCCATTAGAAGGCGTACTCTTGTGCTCTAATCTCCGTTTCTTGTGCTCCTCCAGGACATCAGGATTCAGCTTCTTCACCACCGCGTCCGACCGTGTTCTGGCAAACGAGATTTGCTGCATAGAAGTCAGGTATATCAATACCAAATTTGTCGTCTGCGCCATGTTTTCAGAACACACCATAGGTTTCGAGTATAGCGGGAAGCCTTTAACTTCCTTCAACGCCTTCTTCGCAATCTCAGCAGACGGGAACGATACGAAAGCCTGACCCCTCATTCTCAGGTTACTATGCGCGACCACATCCAAGACCTCGCCATAGCTCTTGAACAACCCGCGCAGGGTTTGCTTCATGATCGGGATTTTGATTTTCTCGTTGAGGTTTTGGATGTATAGGGTTTCTGTTGCATGTTCTGCTTCTGCGGGAGGTGCGGGTACTGCTGGTACTGCTCCTTGGACAGGTACCGGGGCGACTACGGGTGCAGCTGGCATGGGTGCATCAGGTGCCACAGGGGGTGCTGCAGGTTCGGCCATGGCGGTGGTTGTGCAGACTATGTTTGTTTACGAGCCTTGTTACGAGCTGTAGTGAATCGCAATAGTCAACGCGCGAGGCAATCTTGCTGTAAAGCAGAAAGGAGGAAGAAATTAGCCGAACTCCTGCCGACCTGCGTCTAAATATGGCATCGGCTTGACCCAGTTCTCACATCACACAGCGTTGCTCTGGACGCCTCTCGGGGACACAGCATGGGGCCCAGCTGCGAGACAATCAGCATGATATTACCTTCCACCTTAACAGTCACGACCATCATCTCTCCTCTAGACACATCTTGCCAAAGGCAGTCAAATCTGAATGGGACGTTGGACACAATATGACGAGGTGTGTTGCGAGTCATTCATCCATGTGTACCCTCCTTGTCTTTCAGGGTCATAAAGCGCATACCGGTATTTTACCATCTGAATATGTCGTTGCTATACACAGGATGAATATCGCTTGCCGGAAGGTATGAAGCGTGTGGGATACGACGCAGATACTCAGACATACCAGTACCGAAGCTCTGACGGGACCCTCTGGGAGGGGCCAGAAGGTGCACAGTACGGACAGTTGAAGCGAGGTGCGTACAAATTGACATTCCAATGACAATTAAACCCGCTGATTTTCATCTACCTAGCTTCTGGACCTGTCTCACATGTTGAGGCTCAGGACGACGACGAAGACATTGAGGCGGCACCCACCCGTGGTGATGGATACCAGCCTTTAGCCAACGACGCCGTAAGTGTACTAGGGATATTCATACCAGTTCACATCACCCACTCTTCTCTCGCTGTCAGGACGGAAACTCTTCTCGCTTGCGAGCGAGCAACGCCGCGGCATACCGCACGTTGTTTCCTTTCCTCATGATCATTATGGTCGTCCTGCTTCTAGTGATTCGACTAGCGATGCACTCGGGTGACCCAGGACAGCCTGAGGTAGCCTTGTGCACCGGCGACAATCGTCCCTATAGATTGAAATCCGGAGATACCTGCTGGGCACTATCAAAGGAAGGCGGGTTCAGTGTTGACGATTTACGTGCCACCAATCCCGGGTTGGACTGCGACAAGCTTACTCCTACTCAAATCATATGCCTACCACCCGTGCAATGATTTGTGTTTTCCGTGTTGTTTCCCTGTGTAATTTAGCTGGATTCTTGTATATTTATCTTCCAATGACTCGATGCGATTGCCCTCTGCGTGAATGGTCGGGGGCATTTCTTGCACGGATTCCGTTTTGAGCGCAGTGGTGCGGCTTACGTGCCGTGGATGACGTCACGCGTTGGTTTTGACCAGACGCGCCGCGGAAGCTCTGCAGTGCCCGCCTCCCCGCGCGCAACTTGAAAGCCTCTTAAGCGGACCCGCAGCCAGCCTCTGCAGATCCTCCATAAAACCCCCGTCCTAGAGCCGTCAATCTACTTCCACGATTTCCCTCTCACGACTGCACGACCTTGAACGACCGCTTTGCAATACGAGCCGTACACAACGATGTCTGCCGAATCTCATCTCAAGCGGGGTCATCCCAGTGAGTCTCGATGTTCACCATGCAAAGGGCTGAGCTCACAAGGTTGTGTGCCCTAGTTCTCTTCGGACTCATGATCTTCTTCGGTATCATCGAGGTGCGTTGTAGTCCATACCCTCGTCGAATGTGATCCTCATGTTCTACACTTCACAGCTTGCCATCTCTGCATGGCTCGTCTCCCGGTTCAACGCGCACCATAATTACCTTTCCCTCGCTGTGCGCGATCGTACCAGGTTCATCCTCTTTACGTCGATTTGGACAATAGTTGTCTCCTTCCTCTTCATTGGCTTCTTCCGGTTTGCTCGAGGTTCAATCTTCGCTAGCGTTGGAAGCCACGGTGTCGTGTAAGTCGTTTTTCCGATTGTTTGTGACATTAACTAAATAATCTTTACAACAGCCTCTTCCTAACCTGGCTTTTTTGGACTGCTGCGGCTGCCTCGATCACTGCTGCCTATGCAGGTGGTTTGGACTGTGGCGGCGACGGTGTAGTTTACTGCGGTCAACAAAATGCTCAGGAGGCTTTTGCCTGGGTTGAATGGTGTGTGGTCTCTCTTCTCCTTGTTCAAACTCGCTGATTTTTTGCTAATGTCTGCCCAGGATACTGTCTACGCTTGCTCTTTTCACTGTCATCATACGCGGCATCATTTCAGCCCGTCGTGGCGATGGTTTGGGTGGCGAGCTTGTGTAAATAGAATTTGATACCCTTTGTCTCAGGTTTAATTGTATGAACATTCTGGCGCGTTTCCCAGTTACTTTATAGTCTCGTCATAATATTTCTCTCCACTGTACAGCGCATCTCTGTTGTACACAATCTGATTCATTGCTCCCCCTCTGGGTCGTACTGATATTTCCCGTAGATAGCCTTCCATTGCTTGTTCTTGGCATTCTCTCTCACCTCTTCCTTCTTCCATGACACGCCTGCAGAACCTTCTTCGATCGCTTGTTCGGCCACCGCGATGGCAACCTCCAGATTGATTTCTGGTGAGTCGCCAAAGTCAGGGAGCAGGGCATTGTCCGGATCTTTGAGTGCCGGTGAAAGCGAGGCCAGACGTTGAGTGCCAGCGATGATCATTGTGTCGGTGAGTGTACGGGATTGCGCTAATACGGCCCCAAATCCTAGCCCGGGGTATATCAGTGCATCTAGGGAAAGGGGATCAGTAGTCTACATTTACGTATAGCACAGTTTCTCACTGTTGCATTCTGCGACACTAATAAAGATCGGATAAGTGTGACGTTCGTAAGGCCGTAGTGAGCTGCTACTCACATGTATTCCTTGCCGTTGGGTTGTTTGCAGGGTGGGAATGGACTGCCGGTAGCAATCAGCGCCTTACCCTCAGTCCAGTCGTTCGCATCTTGGGGCTTGACTTCGTGGAGGCGGCTTGGGTTCGAAAGTGGTAGAATGATAGGTCGTTCTGTCCCCTTCGCCATCTCCTTCACAATCTCTTCGGTGAATGCACCAGCTTGCGTGGAGCATCCAATGAGTACCGTGGGCTTAACCCGCTTGACAACCTCAAGTAAACCAACTTCGCCTTTCTCATTGGTCTGTACATCTACCCATTCATCGTCCGGTCTCACAAACTCGCGGACAGCGTCCCTAATCTTCTCCGGACCAAGGGATTCTTTGATGAGACCATACTTGTCGAGGAGCCAGAACTGTTTGTTAGCTTCCTCCCTCGACACACCGTCGATAGTCACGATTCCGTCACGGACTTGACGGGCAATACCCAGCCCTGCAGAGCCAGCACCGTATATAACAAAACGCTGGTCCTTAAGTTCGGACTTGGTGACGCCGACAGCAGACATGATACATGCCAGCGTGACGGCACCAGTGCCTTGCACGTCGTCATTGAAGCAAGCGTGTGTTGCGCGATATTTCTCAAGCAGACGGTATGCATTCGTTACGCCGAAGTCTTCGAAGTGGAGTAGGGAGTGAGGGTAATACTTGCGGATCAGTTGCACGAATCTAAAGACGTGTCAATGAACCTATGTTTGCCAGGACGCGGACTGTCTGTCGTACTTATCAATGAACTTGTCGTATTCTTCACCGCGGACGCGTTTATTTGGCCAACCCTGATCCATTTGTAGCCGTTAGCAAGGATATTCAGAGCGTACTGTAATTTTGAAGTGCACGTACGACATACAGACGATCATTTAGGAGGTCGTCGTTGTTGGTACCAACGTCGAGCGTCACGCTGAGCGTGCGGGAAGGGTCTATTCCCGCAAGCAATCTGGTGCGAAGTTGTCAACCGCCGACGCTGTCCAAATAGTTGAACACCATATACATACGTATATATCGCGGATTTAGCGGTGGCGATCTAATCATAAATCAATGCCGGTGAGTAGTATTTTAAAAAGAGTACATACACCAATACCCTGCGAGGATGTGATCATGAGTAAAGGTGAGCACCAATACAGTTGACCATTGCGGACATACCCCGACACCTTGATCACCAATGCCAAGGATTGCCTCCGCATCGGAGCATACAATCAAGTCAATGTTACGACCACGCGTTTGCTCCAGGAAATCCTCCTCCATGGACTCTTGAAGAGGAAAGGTAAGGTAAAGCCCCTCGCTTCTTCGAAACAGATGAGAGTAATTTGCGATAGCTTCAGCCTGGTTCAAGGTCAGCGTTATCGCGGGACGAGCTGTGGCGTGGCGTATATTTACCTCGGTCGGCGTATATATGATAGGAATGAGCTCCCTGAGGTTCCTGCCAATCAAGCTATAATAGAGCACCCAATTTTGGTCTTTCATGCTCTGAAGGAAAGTATTCTTTCGGATGTCACTCTCCCTGGATCGGAGCTGATCATACGCTCTGTCCAGCTGTTCCTCTAAGGTATTGACGCGACATGGCAAACGACCTGTCAGACCGAAATCTTTACGTTCAGCTAGTGTGAACGCAGTGCCCTTGTTCCAGCGAGGGTTAGTCAGGATTGAGCCTCCGCGCAAAGCGACGCGAAATACTCGCTCGTTCAAGTTTGCGGAGGACATAACGATGGAGATGGGGGATGTTCTAGCGAGAGCCTCAGAGATGGAGCATCTCTGGGGATTTTATGCCGCGTGTTGAATATCCCAACCGATATGACATTTACCGCTGATTCAGGGTTGTTGTTGAGCTCGATGGCGACGTCATGGAAAGGACAAATCTGCTATTTATACATAGACGCTCAAACGCGTTACCGTCACGAACGCGTGCACCGTGACATGCGTGACCAATTATCAGATCGACGTGTTTCGGGCGCTAACAGCTCTCTGAACACTACTTTAAAGATGGCCTCTGAAATCGCTCAATGTCTCTCTGCGACACTCTCGCCAGATCCTAATACTCGCATTTCCGCTGAACTGAAGCTCAGTGAACTATTGACTCAACCACGTAAGCGACATGCTTCGGAAAGAAGACCTGGTCGAATATTCACCTCCTAACATGCGTAGAATCTGCTCTTACGCTCTCGCAACTCGTCATTGCACAAGACGCAGAGCTCTCCCTGAGGCAGATGAGTTTCAATACACGCTTGAAATTTAGGATTTGCTCTTGATGACTTTGATTTCATAGCACTCCGCGAGCGTGTTACTTCGAAAATACATCAAAGAACGATGGTCTCCTTTCTTCCCCACGTTCAAAGGCTCTGCCCCTCCCCCTGAGGTAACTATCATTTCACGATTCTACTGGACGCGTCTTTATATGACCACATGCGTTCCATAACTTCTCCCACTCACATGTCCTACTCTTGCTCTACAGGTGAAGACAAACGTGCGGCATGCTGTTTTCCAGGGTCTTTCAGACCCTTTGCGCAAGATTAGATCGATGTCGGTAAGCCAGTCGCTGTTAAGTGACCAGTCGTGTGTCCACCCTAAACTTGGGTACTAGGCTTTGACACTATCTGCAATAGCTAGTTGTGATTGGCCAGATGAATACCCCGATCTGCTTTCTTCACTGATCGCTCTTCTTTCTTCCGACTCTCCTGAGGCCGTGCATGGCGCTATGCAAGTGTTCGTTGAGTTCGTCCGTGCAGACCTTTCCGAAGACCAGTTGTTACCTGTTTTGCGAGAACTCCTTCCAGTCATGTTGAACATCCTAGGGGCACATGAGGTACGTGCATAGGTCTGATTCTCATCCTTGAGTCCGGCACATGACAAGTAAATATAGAAACACTCCCCACTAACGCGAGCAAGAACGATTGCGGTGTTCAGGCAATGCGTGGAAGCTCTGTACATGGTTAAGGAGCAACATCCTCAAGCCGTCAAAGAAGCGACTGCGTCCGTCTTTCCTACTTGGCTGGATGCGTTCAAGGTCCTGTTGAATCTTGACCCTCGACAAGATGTGGAGAACGCTCAACACTGGGACGGTCTTGTAATTCGTATTGAAGTCTACAAGGTCAGAGCTATCCCTCGAGAATTGTTTTCTTGCTGCTACTAAAATGTTTGACCATAGACCTTGAACACTATTCTCACTGCTTTCCGACACGCATTGACGCCCTACCTGCCGGACATTCTGACCGCTTCCCTGCATCACCTCGATGCGCTCTACCCCACGTTTTCACAATGTTACCTGATTCCCCAAATCAACATTCCAAGGACGTCAGAGGACGAGAACGTTGACCTCACTAACCTCATCTGCAACTTGTTCGATTTCGTCGCTCACATCTTCCGCAGTGGCCGTGCCAAAGATTGGTTTGGCACGGAACAGCAAATAGCCTTTGTTCGTGCGGTGCTACAATGGGTGCAAATGACGACGGAAGACGTATGGTCACGTAGCAATGCTGACATGCCAAAGTGCTAATATTCATCTTCTAGGAAGAAAATTGGGCCAATGATGGGAATGCGTTCGTCGAGCAAGAGTCGGATGAATCTATGTCTTATGGCGTTCGATTAGCTGGATTCGACCTTCTTACAGTGCGTCAATCAATCATGGCTTCTCTCTCCTTTGTCGTTCTAAGTTCATCCCATAGGTACTTCTTGAACGATCTGCAGATACCACTGAGTCAGCCCTCAATGCCGTCACCCAGCAATTCATTGCTGAGGCCGGGAAAGCTCGAGAGGCTGGACAGAATAATTGGTGAATTGGCTGAATATACATTTCTCGGTGCATTCTGACCTTTCTATGTCAGGTGGAGACCGGTCGAAGCTGCCCTCGCCGCCTTGGGTTCTCAGTCGAAAACTATCGTTGAAAACATTCAGGATGCAGAACAGGCCGGTCAACTTGTCAAAATTGATATTCGTGGTCTGCTCACGAATGTCGTCCCCAATTTGCTGGTCCTTTCTCGTACGTGTTATTCCTCATCTCAGTGCTGCTGATCTCACCTATTTGTCATTTTTCATAGAATATCCCTTTCTACAAGGCCGCGGGTTTGTATTCGCAAGCCAATATACCCAGCTACTACCTAGCGAGCTTTCCGGGCAATATCTTAACGCCTCTTTACAGGTACTAGAGTCCAGTGACGCCAGCTTGCCCGTTAAAATCTCAGCCATCAAGGCTATTTCTAAGTAAGTTGCATATCAGGCTGTGCGTGCTCAGCAGTTCACCCGCCCATAGCTTCTGTCAGGAACTGGCAAACCTTGATGTTACCCCGCTGGGTCCTCGTATTGCAAGAGATCTCTTGCCGTTCATGGTGCAAACATCAGAGAACATCCTCAGCCTTGTCCTTGAGACAGTCTCCTTCCTTGTTGTGATCCGAACAGAATCTTGGCTAACGCCTGAGATTGCATCATCTCTCATTGAGGGCGTATTGAATGTTTGGTCTAAGTACAATAAAGGTAATCCTCTTCGTTATCAAGCTACGAAACAGCGATTCATCCTTGTTCCACAGATCCACTCTTCCTATCTATACTGGACGAGACAGTGGGTTCAATTGCTGCAACCAGGGTACCTGGCGTATACGAGACCGTCGAGCGGCTCTGCTTGCCGCCATTGAGCAATGCATTGAACACTGCGACGAATGAAACCTCTTGGGTGACGTACTCTGCCTTGACCCTCCTCAATAGCATAGCAGAGGCACAAAGGGACGCGCCGCTTAGTGACGCGTTCTTCAGTGCCATTGCACCGGGACTGTTTCAAGCTTTGCGGACCGCTGAAGACAGAGACGTGATTCAGAGTGGTATTTCTCTCATCACTGTGATCATCCGTAAATCATTCGAGCGGCTTCGCACGTGGACCGATCCTGCCAACGGACAGAACGGCCTGGATGACGTCCTTGCTGTGATCGCGAAACAATTGCAAGGCGAAGACGAGTCGGGTGGTCTCTTTGTAGGAGACTTGATCATACATCTCTTGCGGAAAGCTGGCGATGCCGTCGTACCCGTTCTTCCCGGATTGCTTCAAGCTCTCGTCGGAAGAATGCCAACAGCGAAAACGGCTACGTTCATCCAGGTCAGTCTCAAGAGTGTTTCGACTTGGTTTCTTATACTGAGGTTTCGCAGAGTCTCATAATCCCCTTTGCGTTCCTCATCCACAATGGGCAACGCGATACTGTTCTCAGCCTTCTTGAAACGACAAACGTGGAAGGGCGTTCCGGCCTCGATGTGCTCATCCAGACTTGGTCGGAGAATGCTGAGACTTTCCAAGGCTTCTGGGCTATCCGCGTTAGCACACTAGCGTTGTGCTCGCTCTACGCTTCTGAGAGACCTAGCTTGCAGAACCTGATGGTGAAAGGTGACATCATCGTGACGGAAGAGACGAGCAATGGTGAGTGGTGCCTGGTTTCTTCTCAAACGGTTATCGGGGCTCTGAGGTATAGACGGGGTTGCAGTGATTATGACCCGTTCACGGACCAAGCAAAGTACGACGCGTTTCTACGGCATTTAGCGAGCAAGCATTCACAGAGTTCCATCTTAACTGACATCTTGTACAGTGCCAACGGAATGGACTTCAATTCCTTTCCCTGTCAAGGCTTTGAAGCTCATCTTACACGAACTCCAATCCAATGGCGAGTCTGCTGCCATGGGCCTCGCAGATGCCGATATCTCCGAAGTTCCTTCAGACGATGAGGTATGGATGTTCCTTCCCAGGCCACCCAAATTGTTCACTCCACATTTAGGATGAATCGTGGGTTGATGCGGAGCCCGGTGAGGGATTGAAAGGTGTTCTGAACAAGGAAGAGCTTGCATTCCTATCAGACGTCCTTGGTCCTCGAGGCGCCAACTTTGATGAAGACGAAGCGTTGGACGACATCGACGATGATGACCTGAAAGAGGACCCGGTATCTAAAATCGACATGAAGGTGCGTTCCTTTTTGCATGACTATCCGCGAGAGCCAGGTCATTGATGGAGAAATGTGTAGGAACACCTCGTCAACTTCTTAAAAGAATGTGCATCTCGCAACGTGAACAACTTTTCGGGCGCAGTGAATCATCTATCCGTAGATGAATCGTTGGTTGTCAAGAAGGCGATCACAGGAGCTTGAACAGCACAACGCAGGGTTCGAGAGTGGACCAGCTCCGCATGGTATTCATTCTCATCCCATTGCTTGAATATATGTGTATCATGATAACGACGGCACGACAGTGAATAACCAACTAGATCTACAAATGTAGAGTACCACGAATGCAATGGATAACTAGATAAAGTGAGATAATCCGGATTTAGAATACAAACTGTAAAATGTGACATTCTGGATCCAAGATGCAACGTCAAAATCCTTCCTTTCCAAGGTCCCACTCTCTAACAGCCCCCTTCTTCTTATATTCAATCGACATTATATCAACGGTGTCACCTCCCCATCTCTCTGCAGCATCTTTCTCCCCTTTCTTCTTGCTGCTAGACTTGTCTTTCGTCGAAATGCCTAACCTCTCCAATCGTTTCTTCTCTTCCTTATCCTCTCGCCTTTGTCTAATAATCTCCAACATTGCTTCCCAACCTGCAAAGTCTTCATCATTGATGAGTCCGGTCTTGGGCACGTTAATCGTTGTCGACAAGGGAGCGACATCCAGACGGGGGTCATAGGTAGGTGTGAAGTACTTGTCCATCTTGGATGGAGGGTTCGCATATGGTGGAAGAGGAGGCGGTGAAGAGGATGGTGAGCGAGGGCCAAAGTCGGAGGGAGAGTGGGACCTGCGTCGTTTGTGTTTACGACGAGGGGGCGGGGAAGACGAGGGAGAACGACGTCTGGTGGGTGATTGAGGAGAGGGTCTACGGGATGGTAGGGTGGTGGATGAAGAAGTTTGTGCAGGGAGGGGACCTATCTCAGGAGAAGACTCTCGAGAAGATGACGGTTTTGGAGACTCCGGGCGGGATGCCCTGATATGCTGGTCATCGGAAAGGGATTTAGGACCAATTGGAGACTCGTGTCGAGACGATTTTCGCTGCTCAGGAGTGCATGACCTTGACCGAGATGTTTCGGCCTTCTTCCGTCGTGAGCTGCTTCCTTTACCTTCGGAGCGCCGGTCTCGACTGTGCTCCCTTCGTTTGCGACGATGGGATGAATCGCCGTCCTGTGAACGAGATCTACTTCGTTGTCGCTTCTGCCTGATTGGCTTCGCCGATGGGGAGAGAGACCTTGAACGCTCCTCTTCGTCTCGGTGGTGGCGGTGACGACGAGATGATCTACGTGAGGAATGCTCCCGTCCGCGGTCACCGTCATCGGGGGAGCGAGAACGTCTACGGGGGGTCCTACTCCTTGAACGTCGCCGTCTTCGGTCATTCTCCGCCCGTCTGCTTGAGCGACGTTCCTCCGACCGAGACCGTGAGCGACGGCTGTGATGGTGTCGATGTCTTCTCTCTGATCTCCGGTCCTTTCTATCACTCCTCCTATAATCTTCATCCTCAGTGTCTTCATCGTCTCTCCGCTCAGTGCTCCTCTCTCTTCTCTTTCCCTTTGAATCCCGATCCCGTTGTTCCCCACGTCTCCAGTTGTCGACGCCACCCATGGATTTACCAATAAGCCTTCGAAGTCGTTCAGCCTCTACAGCTTCTTGTGCCCGAGCCCTGCGCTCCCTCTTCTCTTGCTCTCTCTTCTCCGCACGCAATTCCTCAGCTGCTTGGGCCTGCGCGCGCAGTATGGTCTTATTATGGTCATCGGTGCTCCGGATAATGGATGAAAGGAAACGTTTGTTGGGTTTGGGGACGTTAGATTCTGACCTATACCGTTCTAACTCAATTCCAGATGTTCGGAGTTCAGACGAGAGACATACCGTCCGTTCTGAGGCAGGTATGCCTGGATACCTTGCTTGTTATAGCTTTCTGCCTTCTGCTTGGCCTCTTTCAGGATAAGTTCGGCAATGTGGCGGTCCAAGTCTTCATCTTTAACGGTGCTTGGCACCGAAGTACCCATCGAGGCACGCACGAGGTTTGATACAACAGAAGAAAGGGACGTGTTCGACATGGCCGTCCGCTTGACCGTGGAGGCCAAGACGAACGCCGCTCAGCAATGCAAGTTCGCAACACGGCAAGCGCCCATAGAGAAGCACTATGTTCGCATTAGGAAGGTGCTGTGGTTAACTTTGTTTTGTTCTCTGACGGAGACTGAGACTGACGCAAAGCAAAGCAAACGCAAAGGCCCACAACGCGTTGGGCTCCGTTGGAGGTCGCGCAGTCACTGTACCACATACAGATCATGTCGCGGACAAAAGTAGAGCATCTCTCGTATAAATTTGTAACCCTGAATGCGACCCCACATCAACCAGATACCCCCAGCGTCGACAGTGTTCCTGGTGACTGAGCATACTATACAACATGCCTACTTCTTCTCCAGTATTGTACAAGACTAACCAGCCTCAGAAGCTGCGTCAACTCAAGAAAGAAAGTGGGCGTGGTATTGACTGCTTCAGGCGGTCCGCAAGATGATGTGAACGCCACTGTCCGTGCTGATGATGTCGCTGAATTCTCCGACATTCAGGGAGAACGCAGCGTCTTCAAAGGGCTTCTGCATTTGACCCTGCAAACATCACGCTCGCTCAGCCTTTACGCTTGTAGATGTAGTCGTCGCTGAGACTCACCGGCTTGAAGACACCGAGATCTCCTCCGTTGCTATGAGACGAGCAATCCGAGTATTTCGATGCCAGCTCGACGAATTTGTCTGGGTTGCCGTTGATTTCGGCCTGATATCCCTTCAGAATCTCGATGGCCTCCTCCTTAGTTCTCGTGATTGTTTGCTGCAGTGTGCGGGTCAGGATCTGTCATTACCACACTCTGAAACATATGGTACGTACCTCTTTCCAACTGCTCGGCCTTCTACTATCCTTGTGCTTCACCAGCAAGTGACTTGCACGTACTTGAGCAGGTCTTCCATCTTGATGACCTCCTGAAGAGAGCAGATGTGCGCCCGGAAGCGCGTTGATTTCATCTGGGGAGAGTTCAGCGGGCGGGTCCCAAGTGGATGCTCCGGTTTGAGTGTTGTAATAGTAGGGGACCCCCCGGGAGTTAGACATCCGGATTTCATAACTGGCAGACTATGGTATATGTTAGCTTTTTCGTTGGGAACAAGTGGGTATCCTGACCATGCTGTGGGTAGACCTGGGCAGACGCGAACGACGGGGAGGTTGGAGAAGGTCAGACTTGAAGCTTGAAGTTTAATATTTAGCGGAAATTGATTCCTTGTTGGATCGATCATTGGGGCGCTCGGCGGGCGCCTCGAGTTCTCGTCCTATACCGTACCTTCTCTCCCTCTTTTCTCTCCATCTCTATCTTCTCTCTTATACGAAACTCTGTGTATTCACGTATCACCTGGGCAAGTCAAGCAAAAATTGACGCGTTTATAATCGCACATGGAGGGTACCCGGCGTGCTAAGAGCTATCGACCTCAAGTCGACAGATGCTATCCCGCGCCCGCTTCTCAGCCATCCACCATTTTGAGTGTCACCACTGCCATAGTATCCGTATGCAAGTCTAGTGAAACCGGTCATGGTCCTCAAGCTATCGTTACTATCCTTCTCTCTCTTCCGTTCCTTACCTCCCTATCTGACATCCGTAAGGAGTCGTGCACATTCCGTGCCCGATACATATTACCCTTGACCCAACGTGTCTCAGAAGTCAGAACGAATGTGCACTGACTGACAGAGGTTTCGTTACCATCGTGGTTTGCCAGATCCTCTCTCTACTTTTCGGCAATACGAGCCCTCAGTATGATGATTTATTATAGTCCATCTTCTACCTTCATGTGGTACAGCAGCGGTCCGTTGTCCCCTTTGTGCTTCTTGGCCGACAGCTGATCTTGGCCTTCCTCCAGACTCTACTTTATATGCGTACACTCCAACAGCTCGTGCCCGATCATAGGGTCAGGACGTACGTGACATCCCCTTCGATGTAGTTACACGTGCGTCAATAACATGTGGATACTGACTTGTGCATTATATCATATCGTATATGAAGGATGATGGAACAGTCGATGCAGAATTCAGTAGCAGAGTGAATCGGCATAAAGTCCACACTTCATGGGATCGACTACGTTGATACCGGTGGCGCTATGAAGGGAGATCACCTCCGCCTCGGGCTCTACTTTGGGCTGATCAGCCTATCCTCTCATGTATTCTCTGCTACGACAAACCTGACCTCTCTTGTGAACCTCTTCATCAGTACTGCCTCAGGTGCCAATGGAGGCAGTGGAGGGAATGCCTTCCCTGGTGCGGCAATCCCCTTTGCCATGGCCAAGGTATGGCCGGGTTCTCGTCCACCTTTGCACCATCATGTATTTTCCTTTCGTAGGTTGGTATTGATGTGGATACTGCTCCACGTCAAGCGGGATACATTGCAGACAATTCCTCCATCACAGGTTCGGTCTGAGATACACATGCCCATCTACAGCGAACTGAGGTTTCGACATAGGAATATCCCTCATGCATGATGAGGGCACTGGAGGAAATACAAATGGAGGATACGGTATATTTCCCCTCTTCCCCTTAACGAACTGTAGCTTCACTTCGTGCCCCGTGGGACTTGATGCCCGCAAGGCAAAACGAGCTGCAGGAGCAGATGGTGGGTCAACATTAATGTCCGCCTGTACACATGTCTCTGACAGAGTAAATGTCACAGTGGCAAGCCCAGGCTACTTTGCCACTACATTTGTGAATGGTTTGAAGCTTGAGGCTACTTCCACTCGCAGAGCCGGTTTGATACGGTTCACTTACCCCGATATCGACACGTCCAAACACGTCGTAGTGGATTTGACCCACGACTTACAGCGGTCGTTTGAGGGCGGCGGCATGAACATTGATCAGACCAAAGGACAAGTGCAGCTACAAGGAACTTTCCTTCAAGTTAGTTTGCAGTTATATCCTGACACATGGAACAGCTGACATATGCCACTGCATAGAGTTACGGGACAGATAATTATACTGTTTTTGCATGCTATGATTTTGCTGCCCCTGCTTCAGCAAGCAACCAGAGTATCATCAAAGCCGGAACTTTTCGTTCATCCCCGTCATCCTCCACAAACATAACAGTCGCTCCTGGAAGCAGTTCTCTCACATTTCCGTTCACCAGTAGCCCTACTTCTGTGCAAGCAGGAGCACTTCTCTCTTTCGACTCACCTGCGGGAACTGTTCTCACTCGGTTCGGCGTATCCTTCATGAGCCCTGCGCAAGCTTGTGAAAATGCTGAGCAAGAAATACCTGCCTGGGATTGGGATGCCGTGCAAACCGCATCCAGATCCGCTTGGGAGACTATCTTGGAGAGAATACAAATGAATGTTGATCAGGAAGACTCTACCGTGGTTGAGCTGTTATATTCATCCGTACGTACTGTCGACCTTTATAGCTCAAACTGGAATCTCAGTGGACGACGTTAGCTATATCGCACATCACTTGTTCCTGCAAACCTCACACTAGAGAATCCATATTGGGCCCCATCTGCTCCCTTCTTTGACGCTCTCTTCTGGTATGAACATCATATACAGCTTTGGTACTGGAATCTCACCAATTGATGACTATCCGCCTCAATAGTTCTTGGGATACGTTCCGCACAGTGCACCCTTTGCTATCTCTCACGTCTCCCTATGAATGGGCCGACATTGTGAGTTCATATATAGATGGATGGAGAAACACGGGTAAGTTATGGCGTATTTTCTTTGGTTGTAAGTAATGCTTGATCGAATGGACAGGTTACATACCGGAATGTAGAGCTAATACAAAAGCGTAAGTCATTCAGACTGATACGAGGCAAACGCCTGACCAGCCGTATAGGGGATATGTGCAGAGCGGCAGCGATGGAATGCCTATCTTGGGAGACTTCGCAGTGAAATATGCCGACCATGCGGAGGATTTGCGCGTGAACACTGATGATTTATATCAGGCTCTTGTCGATACTGCAGAAAATACGGTATGTTGAAGTGTACTATTCACATATAATAAGTGCTAACTCACAGCAGCCTCCTGACTGGTATCGAGGTTAGCGGAGTTGAATTTGAACATCATCGATATCTTTGACACTCTTACATAGTTGGAAGACAAAATACTGCATGGAAACAATTCGGATACATCCCCACTGCATGGGTCGATCCTTCTGGTGCCACAGGATTAGCCACGCGAGAAGCGTCGCGATCTCTCGAGGTATGAGTACCGTGCCTACTTGACCTAGTTGCTTATGATGTAATACTAGTACGCTTTCAACGACTTCGCTGTTCGGCAAGCCGGATTGGCTCTAGGTAAAGGCTCCGAAGACATCGAGAAATATGGCAACCGGTCTTTGGGCTTCAAACTCATCTGGGATCCAAACGTCACCAGCGATGGTTTCACGGGTTTTGCACAGAGACGATTTGCAGTAAGTATGCATCTTCATACGTTTGATACTTACTGATTGTCCCTGTTCTCAGAATGGCACATTCGCATTCAGTCCCCCTGATGCCTGTTCTCCGGTAGATCCGACACCTCATTCCTGTGCTCGAGGCACAGATAACAACGTCGGATTCTATGAGTGTAGGTTGTTTGTGGAGTCAGTTTGAATGGTCAGGCTGACTCTCTTCATAGCATCATCATGGGAAATGAGTTTCTTCGCCCCACATTCGATGTCAAGTATTGTCTCTCTTATGGGAGGTCCGGACACATTTATACAGAGAGTGTAAGAAGTTCAACTTTTCTCCCCCACAATGCAATCTCACACTAAGCGTAGGGATAACTACTTCTCCAAGGGATATTTCCAGGCCGGGAATGAACCATCCTTTGCGATTCCGTGGGCTTATCATTATGTCGGGAGACCTGACCTGAGCGCACTGCGGGTCCGAAATGTCGTGTACAAGAATTTCGGAACAGGTATTGGCGGTGTTAGTTTGCTATTTACCACTCATAAGCAATTATCTGACATGCTCCTAGATCCCAGGAAATGACGACAGTGGGGCTATGGCCGCCTTATTAACATTTCACATAATCGGGCTTTATCCTATCCCAGCAACTCGCCAATTCCTCGTTGGTTCGCCAATGGTCTCATCATATGTGCTGCACAACGGTCTCTTCAACACAAGCACGAATATCACTGTCGTCGGGTTTGATCGAACTTCCCTGACATCCACTCCTCCCACTGGCTCAAGGCTCTTTATTAAATCCATAGCGATCGACGGAGCTCCGTCAGAGAGCTTGTGCTTTATTTCTTTCGAGACCCTGACCGGAGGCGGTCACATTACCATTGAGGTGGATGGCGATGCATCAGCTGCTGCCCAAAGGGGTTGTGGTGCTGACGGCGGGGGTCTTCCTGATTCTCTGGAGTCTGGGGGCTTTTGAACCATATATACAGGGCAAGGACTAAATAGCACGATCACGTTGTGTTCCATGCTGTATGCTATGAATATCTTACGAGTTCATGTCCCGCAAACTTTGAGGACGCGCTCATGATCAGTAAGTAATCACTCCCTATCCTGCACGATGCTATTAAACACAAAACGAACAGTGTGTTGAGGGATTTCATTGGAAGACGCAGAGCAGTTCTGTTCGGCCAAACCCACATCCTGCCTAACTTTCAGCATGACCTGATGCGTGAGCAGTGTGATGCTTCTGATGCTGGATTCGTAGGCTGTGTCAAAGTGACTGTTTCCGTGATTGAATGCAATCGGTACGGATACGTCTGGTTTGTTCTCATGAATCGACTTTCATGTGAGCATCCCTCAACTCCTTTGGACAGAGCTTTACACTTCTTGGTCAGTTGATCAGCTATGCGAAGACTTACATTGCCGTCCGCGTAGGCTTCGTTGTGGCAAAAATCGTTCAGCCGCTTCGTTTGCGCTAATAGTCAGGTCGGTACCTATCCATATAAATCTCGCAGTCGAGCCCTAGGGTATACTGCGCCGCCAGACGGAGACCTCCCCATAATGCCATTCGGAATCCTTGGTGAGTTTGGAACGAAACGATCTGCTATTGCAACCCCTGATATCTTGAGACGCTTGGAATAGAGGATAGACATTTGGAGAATGTACCAGGGACAGGCCTTTTGTCTGACCTTGGCGTCGAGCATGGCGCGAAAGTTGCTATATCTGAAGGGAGCATGCTAAAGCGGGGAAAGGGACGACATGCACATATTATTCTGATCCCGCAACCTTCGGATGATCCACGAGACCCGTCAGTTGCATCATTTCGCAATGTTTTATGCTACAACTAAATCGCAAGAATACAGACTGAACTGGCCCAGATGGAAGAAGGAAGCTTGCTTCTGGACGCTGTGGGCTTGACTGTATACCACATTTCTTTGCGTGATACTCATGTAGCTTACGTCTAGAGCCTTCGCAGCGAGCCTCGATGGAGCGCTCTCTCCTATGGCGAGTGCAGGTTACGTGCTCTTGTCGAAGCAGTTCGGAGTGTCCGTAGACGAAGTCACATCCTCGTTCGGAACGATCTTACTTGGCCTGGGATGTTTCATGTGAGCAAGAGGGCTAACTACAAACCTGCCCATTTTGCAAGCCTAATCGTCCATGGTCATTGCAGGCTATTCCAGGGAGCATTGGCGGCGAAGTTTGGACATCGCATTGTCTATCTTGGCTCTGTCTCTCTAGTCAGCAATCTACTACTGTGTGCCGATTCTGGGGACTGAAATGTAATTCGCACAGATGTTCGTTTCATGCATTTGGTGCGCTGCGAGTCCTAGCTTGGCATCCATCCGGGCATCCCGCGTCTTTCAGGGTTTCGGGATGTCAGCTTTGCAGAGGCTCGTTCATGTTTTGTTCGCTTCTCTTAACCGCACTGATTCATCTGCAGTCTGACGGCGACCACAGTGGAACAGATATACTTGTAAGCATTCTGCCACCGCCACCGCTTTAGTTTAATGATATTTCTAGCGTTCATGAGCGTGGAATGCGGACCATATTGTGGAGCTTCTCGATTCTTGCTGGTATCACGCTGTAAGTGGGACTTTTTGGTATTCTCATCTCACTCCAATTTACTTTTGGTCGAAAAGAGGGCCTTTGATCTGTAGCTATGTCATTGAAAACATCTCATGGGAGATGGGCTTTTGGTTTGTGAGCATAGCCCTCGGAATATCAGTGCTCTCGGTATTCTTCTTCATCCCTGAGGTACTGCCTTCCTTTCACTATCGAGACGGTATTACCTTCATGCAGGCTCTTGCAGACCACGTTCCATCGCGATACGAGGCTTTCTCAAGACGCGCCAAGCTTGGTTGAGAACGAGAAGCAAGAACTCAGCAAAGAAACATCCGCAGTGAGCGTAGAAGAAGCACCCAGCATAGAAGACCGCCCTTCAACCAGGCCACCGTCGTACCTTTCACAATTGAAGATATACAGTGGCACTTATAGCAAGCAGAACTTCCTGAAGATATTTATCAGGCCGTTTCCCTTTTTGCTTTCTCCTGTAGTGAGTCTCGCAGACTCCAATGGCTTGACACACAATAAGGAACTGCTGATTATCTATCCAGACAATATTCTTACTTCTCACTCACGGGATGCAAACTGTCTGGCTGAGTACGTCGATGTGTGTCTGCCTCATTCTTAATACCAACGTTCATGTTATCGTACAGGCCTCGTTCCTCTATGTTCCTCGACGATATTCACCTTAGAGTATGGTTTCACGGCTTCACAAATCGTAAGCAAACATCACAAACCCCTCTCTCGTTTCTGACTGTATATTCAAATCTCAGGGATTAACCAACCTTGGAGGTCTCGTTGGCATCGTGCTAGGGATGGTCGTGACCGGTCCGTTAATTGACTGGGGCGTAGTTTGGATGTCGAGGCGGAACAAGGGTATTTATGAGCCCGAGTTCAGACTCATCTTCATGTCAGGCATGTTATTCGGCTTTTTCGGTTACGTAGGCTGGGCAGGTACGTGCTTCCCCAATCTCGTTCGATACCATGGCTACTGAATGTAAGATGTGGATAGTGGGAAACGATCATCGTATGCCGTGGATCGGAGCTGTAGCCTGCATTATGTTAGTTTATTTCGCATAAGGCTGGCATACTGTATGTACTAACCCCAGCACTGTCACAGGATGCTGAACTTTAGCATGATCATCTCTGGATCAGCAGCAGTCACGTACCTTCTCGATGCACACGGTCCAAACGCACTTCATTGTCTGGCCATAAGCAATTTCACAAAGAACATGGTCTTGTATGGGACGACGTTTTTCGCCAACGGGATGGTGATCAATAGAGGCGTCAGGACGTCGTTGCTGATTCTTGCTGCTTGTCAAGGCTTTTGCTGGCTGTCTTCTATTCCGATGTATATCTTTGGGAAGAGGGCCAGATCATATGTACGTCAAATCCTGTCGCTCTTGCTGGGTAAAATACATAACTCACCTCTGCAACCGAATTGTAGATCGCAAGACATCCGAAATTCTTCGTTATTGATGATTTCTGATGCTTCCAGGCGATTGCGTTGTCACGAGGAAATTCAAGGCGATATATCAAACCTAGTGAGCACTAGACCAGTTACATATGTAGTGATGTGAAGAATCCGGAGTATACACATTCAATGAATACAGTATGTTACCATGCTAGTTATGCACAACAGCAGTCCGCCAACCAACTCCACCAATAATGGTCAGGAAAGGAGCCCCTCTCAGTGGAAAAAATGAATCCAGGTGTAGTACAACATGCTCGAGAAGAAATGTATAGAGCTGAAAGCAATCCAAATCGCAAAGCAGCTCTCGCGACTTACAGTGCACCGAGCCACAAATCAAGAAATGTAGGGTACCAACAGAGCTAGTGAACGAGAGCCGCCATGGCCAATCTGCCTTCTTTAATACGTTGTTGTGTGCGTTCTGCGGCGGCGTCGTACACGTAATGTACGGGCGGGCGGCGGTGTCCGTAGGCTTCGTCCGAGTCGCTATCGCTGAATTCGTCGGAGCGCCTTGATTCGGGACGATGTTCATAGAACATATCATCGGGGTCAAATGGATCTACACGACCTCGGCGTTAGCACGAACAGCATGTCCGTAAAGCGGATGCACTTACTGTCACTGTCAACAGGTTCCACTACTCTCCGCTTACCAAGGGCCTTTGCACTCGGCTGAGCTGGTTGAGCGGGTAACTCAGACACAACTGACGAATCGTCGTCTTGGGGATGACTGAATTCCGGACTTGACTGAGAGTTAGTTGTACTATGATCGTGTCCAATCTGGGAGTTACGCCAATCTGGCTGTGATTGTTCATATTGCTGATAGTCGGGATTGGCAGCAAATCGTTCAGGCGACGGACTACGAGAACGACTTGTCGAGTAGTAGGATGGTGAACGCGGTCCATGAGGTGCTGGAGGCGGCGGAGCAAGTGTTTGCGCCCCGCCCAATGGAGGGGTTTGCATGCGAGGGCTTTGATGTGGTATAGGTGGTAGAGGGTGTCCATGATGGCTCGAGTGGTTCATAGGTGTGACAACAACAGATGGAGGCGGAGAGGGAGAAGGGGAAGGACTAGGAGATGGCGGTCTGCCATTATAATAACTGGAACGCATGCCAGTACTATCGGAGCGGTCTATGGTCGGTCTCTGTCCAAAAATGTGAGGTGCGAAGAAGCAAAGACAGACAAGGATCACATACGCGATACAACATTCTTGTCTCTTTCCTGCTCCTTGCCTCAGTCTCTCGTTCTACCTTCAACCGTTCGAGATCATCATATATTCGAATCGCTTCAGCCAATTCTTCCAAAGCACCAAGTAACGCGGCAAGCAGTTTTTCCTCGACAGTTGATCCAGCACTGTTCTCCTCTGTTTCACTGGCGATACTTAGAACAGTGGACCGAGGCGTGCCTGCTGAGTTTTTCCGCTTCATCACGGTGGAGTCCCGATTCGCCGCGGCGATTGCACGTGACTTTTCAGCGTTGGCCGATGCCCAAGGAATCTGCGTATAGATCAGCTCCTGCGACGCGCGACACCTAGCATAAAACTCCTGCGATCAACATCTGGGTCAGCTCCACATCAAGGTACGCTCGGAAAGCGGGAATTACCTTGATAATGGGCTTATTCTTGAGGTCTTCCGGTTTCGCGAACGCGAGTGCTTCAGACAGTAACGAAGCATTGCCTTTTGCAACTTTACACTCTTGAAACAACCGCCGTATATCTTCCTCTGGTGGAATAATACGTGCTTCCGAAGGTTTTTGCTTCGCATGCTGGGATATTCAACGTGAGACATGCTCGGCGATTTACAACATGAGGACATACATGAGGTCTTTGATGCGGCGGGATTGGCGAGGCGTTTGAACGCGGAACAGGCGTCATGGGTGGATTGAACATCGTGTCATCGGCGTCGAATGGTATACCCTATTACAGGTCATCAATAATACAATTGACATCTGCAATGTATAGGGTACAAACCTCATCAGGCTGGCCTGGAGCCTTCAGTTTGCGCCAAAGGGTCTTGAAGGGATCTCTCTCAAGCTTGTTGGACTCTGGGATCATAATCAGTAAAGGGCATTCACCTATGTTTGACTACTTACTGGATGTCACGGCATAGGCTGCTGCTGCGAGAACCGACAGCAAGCGTTCCCGTACCACGGGGGAAGTTCGAGTAGACGTGATCACTTCTTCCAGCGTGTCCATAAATTTCCGCGACGCGCATTGGGCAATGAACGTGCTAGAGGCATTACGGAGTAGTATAGCCCACAGCTGGGATGATCGTAATCAGTATCGAGACGTTCGTTGAGAATATGCAACATACTCGTGCGGCTGATAGTTGGGCTGACGGCTCAGCATATCTATTTATAGAGCGTATCTCAGCAATGTGCGCAAGTTACGAAAGGGAGTGACACACTTGAATTCCCTCCGAAGCGCCTTCGCAGTTTCTTTGGCCGCTGCCTCGCTCGCCGATGCGCGCTCACATACCTCAAGCACCAAAGCCCAGTCTTCCGATGCAGTTGCTGTGAGGAAACCTGAGTGCATTATGGGACGAAATGGTAAATCTAAAAGTTCGACGCGGCGGAAACGTAATGTACGGACCTATCATCCTCGTTAATTCGGCTTGATTCTCCTCCTCTTTCCTCTCGCGCTCTCTATCCTTGGTTCTAGTCTTGTCCTTGTCCTTATCTCGCCCGCTCGCTCGCTCCCAGAAACCTTTCTTCTCCTTCTTCTCATTTGACCTGTATTGAGGCGTGTCATCCGGAGAATGTTGATCTCTGACTTGGTTCGCTATCTCAAGGTGGGGATCTAGTGCTCGCAGCATCCCAATCGCAGCTGTCGCGTTTGTCGCGCTTTTCTTACGAGGAGCCTGCGGGTCTCTGTCACGGTCGGCATGAGAATGGGACTTGATGGAACCTGCTGAGACGGAGCCGCTGAAGGGGGAGGCTGCTCTCGGAACAAAGGAGTTGGGAACAGGGGAACCTGAGATGATATCAGGGATGTGTAGCACGTTATTTGTAGAGGGGATTCAGGACATACCCATACCATCCTGGGAGGATACTATGTCCCAGTGTTCATCGGATGACGTGCGACCAACGCCTTGCGGCCGGTCCTGGGGATGAGCATGCAAGCGATCGAGGGTATAATGGGGGTGTGTAGGGTATTGATTATCTGGAGCATAATGGCTATCCTAACGGCGCGATGTACTGAGATACAGTGGAGAGCAGACGAGGAAGCCACGAACCTCTGACCCGAGAATATCTGCGGGGGCTGATGCATTCTTGACCAACTTTGGCTTCTCGCGGCCGAATAGCCTCTTCATGGTAGCGGGGAGTTGGAGGAGCGAGAAGAGCTCGACGTCGTGAGGTTGTTTTGGCTATGATGGCTCTGCGCGTTCTGTCTTTGGCGGACAGCGTCCAGTGGGATGGTGGCGGTAAGCTCCCATGAAGCTGTGCCTTATGGGCGCTTCGTCTATATTGGCCTCGGCATCATGAACGTCCTCTTAGAGTAGAGCCTCTTAGCAGCTAGCAGCAGCCCCCCATGCCCGACCCGCAGCCGCAGACGGACACAGCAGCCACCGTGGATGCCGACATTGCTTTCCTGCAGTCCGCTCTAGACCGATTTGCCAAAGACCCGGTCGACGAACAGGACATTGCTGAGCTCCTTCGCCACCTCGAGACCGCGGATGGGATAGCGACTGGCGTGGAAAACCGTCTGGATCATATTCTCGAGCACTTGGATGCTCTTCTTACTAGCCTCGACCCCGAAGGCTCGGGCAGCACAAGCAGTGAAAGCGACTCGCAACGGGCTAGTACAAACGACGAAGTTGGACACGACCGGGGTAAATGATGGGTACGACGTTTGCCTACTCTCCTCTCGAATGTCCTGTAGGTTAGTTACTACTGCAAAATAACATCCTGCTTATGGCGTTGTTTTGCGAAGTCGTCTGACCAGCGGCCCGCGGGTGGTGCTCGGTCCTCTCCATCTCATCTTCTGCCTCGCATTCATATCAACATATCGTAGGTACCTGCAGCCTCTAGCAGCTCAAATTGTCTGATTGCAGCATCTGACAGGCACCTTTTGACGACAAGGGGTGATGCGACCTGTGGCCCAGACAGAGTTGTGATTGTCGGTCTGATCGCCATAGATTTCTGTATCATGAGATTGCCATTCGTACTCGATCTGCGTTGTATTTTTTCTATGCAGTCAGGGGCTCTCGCCTTGAGTAGCAGCGACGCAGGTTATACGCTGAATGCTGAGCTACAGAGATACTGAAGAGCTTGAAGTCGAGAAAACGTTCACGTTCCTTGACACTAGCCTAGTTAGGACAGTGCGCGATCGATCACATCGCCGGTAACGAAGCAGTCGACTGTCGCGGTCGCAATGTGTCGCGTTACCACCTGGTTATTTAAGTATCGCCCCAAACGCTTGGCCCTCGTACATCTCGTACTCCAAGTCCCATGCAGTAATATTTCCTTGATCGTATAGACAACTAGTAGTCTAAACTATGCCTCATACTCACAATCAAGGCTATCTACATCCCTATTGGGACGGGACGACATTCTTATACGGCGTCGGAGAAAAGGCGAGGACAGTAAGTATCTTGACGTGAAAGTCTTCCATATGCCCATATAGCAGTGCTTCAGCTGTCCGAGCTCGCCATGATTCAACTGTCCGCGGAACTTCGCAGAACGAAGCACTGGTGGACGAGTTACCTCGACGATGAGATTCGAGAAGAATGGATGTCTGATAATGTAGATCGGGTTTGGGACTTGAGTGCTCCCGCTGGACTCGTTGAGACGGTGTTGTCCCCCAAGCAGGTAAGCAGGCACAATTCCGCGACGGGTTGAAGCTCAGACGCGGTAGATTCAATATGTGATTGACGAGTTGGCTGGTTATGCTCTCTTGCGCGACGAAGTCAATGGCTGGTATGCTGCCTATCTAGTAACGCTTTGGCCTTTGTTCATGATATTGATGGACAGCCAGGTATCATGCTTCGAGCGCATTTGGGAGTCCACAAGGCCAATCAACTCTGAACTTCGAAGACACTTGCTCAAGGAGCTCCAAGTACTTCGAATGGAGAAGCAATCGTCCTTGACCGTGAACAGGTCCACAACAGACATTATTGACCCTCGAATGTACTGTCTGGTTTATGGCCGTACTGTCGTTCGACATACCTCGGGAGATCTCCTGCCGCAACCACCACCAAATACCGATACTTTGACTCCCGATGCTTATACCATTTCATCGCGGTTTGCATGTATACCAACATCCTTCACCATATCAGCAAGCGGAACAGTCCCTCATGCTAAAGCCCAAGGGTACATCAACGACATCGACCCCTCAAAGACCTCCTTATACTCGGATATCGAGGCTTTTGTTGGAGTAACCATACCTCTATTCGAACACGTACTCACAGATCTACACCGCAACAACCCAATTCATCAGCGGATAACAGGTAGTTGCAAGTACACCGAATGGGACGAGCCCGAAGAGCCCGAACACTCCGATGACGATGAAGGCTGGTTGAATTATGAGCGCGAACTTCGGCAGTGGGCGTTACTTCGTCCTGTCAAGATTCCTGATATTCCCGAGTCTGGGTACCCTGGAGGGATTGAGAAGAGGAAATATCACGTCAGTTTGCGTGGCAGGTCTGTAAGCCTTTTGGTAAGGGTAACAGATATCAACCTGGTATGCAAACGAACGTTTCGTCACCTGTATCGAACAATTGACTCATATGAGTTCACTACCAGCAACCAGGCGCACCAGCATTTCCTGGAACCCCTTGGCACGTTGACGGGATGCGCAATGAACATATCATAGCCTGCTCCATACATTGCTTAAGCATTGTAAGCCCGGGTTCACCTGCCCTCCCAACGTCAGTGACCTCCTGACCCCTCCTGCCCAGTCAAACATGTCCCCACTCTCCGTCTCATTCCGAATGCCAGTATGCTCTCCAAAACAATTCCTCCCGGGAGACGAAGGTGCCACACTGCGAACGTGGGGTTTCCGAGATGGTTCCCCAGGCGTTCAGTACCTCGGCGGCGCAGAACTGACGGAAGGTCATGGCGTGGCGTTTCCAAATTTTTACCAGCACCGTCTTAGCTCTGCGTCACTTGTCGACGCTGAGCAGTCTGGTTCTATGACTTTATTGATGCTTTCGCTCGTCGACCCCGACCTCCCGAAATCGCAGGTGCTCACTACATCGGACGTACCCCCACAGCCGGTACATTGGGTCCGGCGCGCTGTGGAAGAATCTCTGGACCCGCGTATACCATCGGAAATTGTTGAAGACATCTTTCAAAACTTGGAAGGTCTGATGTCTGATGGCGAAGCTAGGACGTATGCAGACGAGATGAGGAAGGAAAGGGAGCAATTCTGGATGTTGCATGATCAGCGTTGGTGTTGCTTACCGTTCGATATATGGTCAGCTTCCATGATAGCAGGTTAAGCTTGTCACATCGATAGAGGCGAATGATAAAAGCCATGTATTATATCTATGTATTCGTGCCCAGCCCGTCCGAAATCCTTTTGACAGTGGCTTTTGAGCACGACAGTTTCCTTTTTTGGATAAGCGCCCCAGTGTGTCTTGTGTTTGCCACAACCGCGACCGGCGCGCGACCGCTGCAATCATTGTCTACGACGACCTCCACCCTTTGGCCTCACTTTCTCTACGCAAGAGATCCCCCCAACAACCCGACGACATAATCCCCCATGCAAGCATATGAGAAGGCCGTGAAGAAGATCCTGACGAGCTTACCGCCGCGACCGATCGAGAAAGAGCCTCTGGACAAGCTCGTCTCGAGAGCCTTGCAGGAAGTGGACCAAAGGACGTCATTAGAGAACCGGAAGTCGTACTGGGAGTACGTTCTCCGAAATGAGATATTCAACCTTGCCGTGCGTGATTCCCCAAAATCCCCCCCTCCTCGTGGACGGTCCACTGAGGAACATCAGTAGGCCAAGGAAGGTAGCGCGTTGAAGAACTCGGATACGCGGTATTACGACGAACTGCGAGATGCGCTAGACGTCGTCCTGACGTTCACAGAACATGACGCATGCGAACAAATCTTCCCATTCAACATCCTCGCCGACCTTCTCGAGACCCAAACCATCTCCTCATGTTCCCATATATTCTCCTGGATCGAGGAACGCGCCGACAGACTGACGAAAGATATGATCCCTCAAAAGGGTAAAGCCCTTGTATTACTACGGACACTGAATGATTTATTACGGAGGTTATCAAAGATGGGGGCGTCGACCAAGTTCTGCGGGAGGATATTGACGTTTCTCAGTAGGGTCTTCCCCCTGGGCGAGCGGAGCGGTGTGAATTTGAGAGGGGAGTACGGGCCCGTTTGGGATGGGCCTGGAGCTGATCTTTGGGAGAGGCGGGAACCCGTGAAGCCCGCTGAACCTGCTGTGGAGAAAAAGGAAGAAGGGGGAGAGGAGAAGATGCAGGTGGACGAAGGGAAGCCTGAAGGAGTGCCTGATTCTAGTGCACCGCCGCCCGGGAAGCAAGAAGAGAAGGAGCCAGGTAGCTATGGGACCCTAGTCTGCTTATAATATTCGTAATGACGCGTTTGTCGCTTAGATTTCTACCACACGTTCTGGTCATTACAGGTGCCCTTCTCCAAGCCATCGATCTTTGGGGAGCCGCACATCTTTCCGTTATTCAAGGATGCCGTCAATCGAGTATTGCCTGTCATCAAGGAGGCTACTGCCAAAGAAAAGGCGTTGATGGGCAGCAAGGCCGGCTCGGGTTCGTCCCTAAAACGAAAACGGGACCCAGAAAGTATTGTTGAATCGGCTCGGCAAGACTACTTCTTTGCCAAATATTTGACAAGCCCTGAGTTGCTGGACCTCGAGGCAAGTGTTGTCGCGACGGGCTTTTGACAAATATGAACTGACTTTTACCGACTGCGCCGATAGATTGCGGATACCCATTTCAGAAGACAATTCTTATTTCAGTTGTTGATTCTACTGCATCATCTGCTTCTGTTCACGAAGAACGCCAAGGCAGAATGGTATACTCCGCGTAACCGTTCATTGCAAATGGATTTCACGCTGGAGCCAGCGGACGTGCAATGGGTAGAGGATATCATCAAGAAGGCGAACGAAGAGCTGCGACAAACAACCCCCAATGGACGTCTGTTCGCCGAGACAGTGCAGGTGATACTCGAACGCGAGAAGAACTGGGTGAAATGGAAAAATGAAATGTGCCCTGTATTCGATCGGGATGCGTGGAGTGTAGAGATTGAGGTCGAAGAGAATGGACAGAAGGTCAGGAGAAAGTGTGGCATGGAAGAGGCTACAAAGGAAGTAAGAAGGAAGATGCGAGAAGATCCGGCAGAGTGGCCGCATCGCTATGGTACAGAGCCTCTGACTGAAATCTGGGAGATGGGGTATCGGGAGTTGCGTGACTTGCAGCGTCCATTCCAGTAAGAGCCATTCCAGATTTTTGCTTGAATTGATCCCGCTGATGCACAGCTGTCCAGGCCCGGTGACGTCAAGGACTATGTGAAGAAGATCAACCAGGAAGAGGCCAAGATTGCGATGAGAAGGAAACAGCTCGCTCGGACGGCCGAACGGTTGGCGCAGGCCCGGGCGAAAGCTGCTGCTCCTGCTGCCGCGCCATCTACCCCGTCACCTACGCCCGCGGCCAAGGAGACAACAGAGGCATCTACGCCCACCCCGCTGACACCTAAACCAGGCCCAACGCTTCAGCATCCATTACCGGCGAAGCCTGGCACGACGCCGACCAAGCCTGCAGAGGCCAGTACACCACCGGTACCGGGCCCCGCGCCCGCTGCTGCACCTGCTCCTGCTGCTGCGCCTTCTCCGGCCCCGCCTGCAGAACCCGAATTGCCGAAGGACGATATCATTGCACAATATGAGGAGGTCTGTGGCCCTAGTTACAATGCACATGGTCTACGAACTGACCCCACTTTCAGAACAAACAACGGTGGGCCTGGCTGGCCTTGCGAACGGCGCGGGATCTGTACCTGCAGCACTTCGGAAAGATCGGGACGGGGGATGTGGTGGTGCTCGCACAAGAAATCGAGAAGGAGGGGAAAGAGCGAGAGAAGGCTGCAAAGGGCGAGTCGCTGTCTGCAAGCCAGGAGGAGCGGGGGGTGAGCCCGGGGATTGCAGTCTCGATGACGGCGGCGGGGGGTCTGGCGGAGGAGGGCAAGCCTGGTGCGAGCGAGGAGCCGCAGCCGGGGTCGGAGCACGGGCGAGATGCGGACGGCGATGTCAAGATGGAGTCGTAGCCTAGGGTCAGACTAGGGTTATATACTATAGTCATAGACTAGGGTTACTACTAATATTCACAATATGCACTAGCCATCGTGTACTCACTGAACCTCGGCTGCAGCGAGATCAGTCTCCCAGCGGACCGGCCGCTCTCATTGGCCCGATCAGACCTCCTCGATCAGATAAAAGGCCGCGGTGCTCATCCCAGCTCGGCTTGCTTCCAAGTCCATCTCACTTCCTCCATCCTCCTCCCAACCTTCTACCATGCCCTCCGTAGACGAACCTCTCCGAGTGTGTACATTTCTGTCTCCGTCCTGCCCTCACTCAACGCTTTCCAGCGTGTCCTAGTCACCGGCGGCGCAGGTTACATCGGTATCTGTTCTTTTCTTACCAAGCTATACAAATATCTGACACCCTTGCAGGCTCGCACGTCATCTATGCCCTGCAAGAGACGCGGCGATACAAAATCATCTCCCTGGACAACCACCACAACTCAAGCCCCAAGTCCCTCGACCGCGTAGCCCAGCTGGCTCGCCAGAACCTCCCTCCCAATGCTTCGGAAAAGGACAAGGACAGCGCAGAAATCGACGCTGTCACTGCAGACCTCACCAAGAAGGACGAGATCCGCAAAATATTCGAGCACTATGGCAAAGGCGGCATCTGGGGTGTCATTCACATCGCAGTATGTGCCTCCGGCTGCACACACCATTGGACACCTTTTTGAAACTCTTTCCTAGGCATACAAGGCTGTCGGCGAATCTACCCAAATCCCCTTAACGTACTACGAGAATAATGTCGCCGCGACAATATACCTCCTACAAGTAATGAACGAGTTTGACTGCACTCGTCTCGTCTACTCTTCCAGTGCAACCGTCTATGGAACTCCCCCCACCATCCCCATCCCCGAGAGCACCCGACTTAAAGCTGACAGTCCATACGGCAAGACCAAAGTCATGGCCGAGACCATCATCGAGGATCTCTGCAGCTGTACGTCCCTTTCGTACTGTACACAAGACGTCTATTCACCTTTCCCTCAGCCGACCCTCAACGATGGCGTGCTCTTTCCCTGCGTTACTTCAAGTAAGCCGCCTCTCGCCAGGTGTCATTGTCGAGGGTACTGACATAAATAGTCCTGCTGGAGCTCACCCTTCTGGCCTGATTGGCGAGGACCCTCGCGGCCGTCCCGGCAATCTGCTTCCTTTGCTCGCTCATATGGCCGTTGGCCGTGTCAAAGAAGACACTTTGAAAGTCTTTGGTAATGACTACCCCACTCCGTGCGTACTTGACTTTTGCCGTTGGTCGTTTGTTAAGGCTGAAGCGTGATCATAGCGATGGCACATGTGTGCGAGATTACCTTCACGTCCTTGACTTGGCCAAGGGACACTTGCTCGCTCTCGACGCGCTTTCTGAAGACTCAAAGGTCTTCGCCACCTTCCCCGCAGATGCCGCACACTACAAGGCGTACAACCTTGGCAAAGGCAAAGGCATGAGCGTCCTGCAAATCGTAGAAGCCATGCGCAAAGCCACCGGCTTCGACTACAAGATTGAATTTGTCGGACGGAGGTATGTTTTGACGTCACAGCATTACGGTGATAAGCTGTTGTCTAACTTTAACACTGCACCCATCAGGCGTGGCGATGTTCCAGATCTTACTGCAGATCCGGCCCTCGCTGAGAAAGAGCTCGGGTTCAAGGCTGTTGCTGATCTTGAGACGATGTGTCGTGACCTTTGGAACTGGCAGACGAAGAATCCTAATGGGTACGATGATGATGCTGCTGTCAAGACCAATGGCGTCTCCAAGGCCTGAACGAGCGGCCATCGTCCGTTGTACGAGTTATGATGAAGAGAAGTCGGCGGATTAGAATCTCCCCCCATCCGCATTTGTGTAAATAATTATACACACACACCCTGTACTTAGTTAATCCATGGACATTTGCTATCTGACGTTACTATACCTATTCATCTATCTCGTAGTAGTCTATCGAAAGCGAGTAGCTACGACCATTAAGTAGTTCTACCAGTGCGCGTGCGCAATATACCATTTCATAGAGTACATCAATGAACAAGAAAACGAGAGCGTGCGAGGGGGAGAGAATGCGTATGTGTCAGATAGTAAGATGTTCAGGGAATTCATCATCTTTCTCCTCGTCGGACACGTTACCGATGATCTCTTCATCCGGGTTCGACGACACCGTAGGCGTTTTCCGTTGTTTCTTCGTTCGTTGCGGTCCCACTTGGGTATTCCCTTCACTCGCAGACTGATCTTCTTGCAAACGGATGGGCGTGGGCGCACGGATGTCCGGTGTTGGTCCTGAAAAGTCCTTCCCAGTCATGCGAGACAGTGTTTGTATATCTGAAGAACATAACATTGTGAGTGACGTGATAGAAAGGACACTATGGAAGTCGTACCGTAGGGTCTCCGATGAGTGAGACAGTATGTGATCCGATTTGGGTTCTTCCTATCCTCCGCTTTGAATTTGTTCTTGCACGCTTTCCGGTCCCGACCGGGAAGGATCATAGAGATGAGCTCGTAATTCTCTCCAAACTGCGAAAGGGCCTGTATGCAAATCGTTGAGCACCGAATACGAGTCTCTCAAGCAAAAGAAGGACAGGAACATACATCGTAAAAGAGCTCCGTCTCCTCCGCACTCCAACGTGATCCCTTCACTTTCTTGCTATACGTCGCCGAATTGACGAATTTCGTCGTGTCGGATTCCTCAATATGCGTGTAATTCGCCGTATCGTCTTCCGCGCTCTGGTCCACGAACAGGGACTCCTCATCCACTATCATCTCGCCGTTGGGACCAATACGAACTTGGGCATTATAGCGATTGGCCGACAATGCCTGCGAATAATCAAAGTCGTCCCCTTTGTCATCGTCCTTGCCGTCCCCGTCATCCCCGCCAGGAACTGGAGAAGAAGGCCCAGCTTCGGGATTCTCGACTATTTCTTCTGCCGTAGATGGATCGACGCTAGCGGGTTCTTGCTTTCTCGTCTCGGCATTCTCTTCTTCGGCTTCTAGGTCCCTACCATACTTCTTAGCCTCCATGATAGCTTTCATGCGAGCGCGCTTCTCCCGGTTCGCAGCACGCCACGCAGCATGATTGCTCACGATCTGAGCCGCTTTGCTACTCACTCGGCCTGTCCCGGGGTCATCGCAGAGCGCGCCCATGGTCACAACTGTAGGGTCTATCTCTTCACCGGGATCTGCGCTGGGGTCGAAAGGAGGCGGAGACGGTACACGAGATTTCCGTCTCCCACCACGACGTTTCTTCTTAGCAGGGCTTGATAATTCGTCGTCGGAGCCTGAGGTATCCTGCTCTTCCGCCGAGGCATCATCGTGCGTGGTACTTCTGCGCCTTCGTCTAGCCGTCGTTGGCGCCTCCCCATTTTCGTCTGTCTGCGAAGCGGCCCGTCTCGCACGTTTACGCGGTTGACCAGAAGTAGTTGTACCATCTTCGTTAGTCGCTGAAGCATTTTTCGACTTTCGTCTCGGGTTTTTCGGTGCCGTAATCGGCGTTGCAGAACTTTCGCCAGTAGGTTCAGTAGAAGGAGGTGCGGACTGCGGTGCCGCCGCTTCTTGCATTCGCGCCTGTTCGGAATGCTGCAATGCGGCAACAACTGCTTCCAGTAGTGCTGGATCAATCTGTGCATTATCAAATGTCGGCGGGGGAGCGGGCGGAGGTTCCATATGGCTGGGGATCAGCGGTTCATGCGATTCTGTGCTCTGCGAACTTGGGACTGGGATAGGCTGAGAGACTGGGAGGGGTACGGAGATTGGAGTGGAGACAGGAAGGGAGGGTTGGCTATTGTTAGCTACACCGATACTTGGAGGTCCGGCGGAACGATTTGTTGGTGCGACAACGGGAACGGATGCACGGGGAGGCTCGATAGGACGGACAGACGAGGGTGGTGCAATTGCTACAGCGGGTGGCCTAGTGGACCCCCTTGCAGGCACTGCAATTGAATGAGCAGGTCTCATTTGCGAGTTGCCTTCCGCAGGTACACTTGGTGGTGCTGGGTTCTGAGCAGCAATAGATGGCGCCCTGGCCGGCACTATGGTCGGCGGACCCATAGGTTGTGAGGGAGGTAGCGGGGGAGATATCACGGAGGACTGTGTGGTGCTTGGACCAGCAGATGGGCCCGCTTCGGGGGCGGGTGTAGCAGATGCATGTCTGGAATCTGTCCCAGGTCGGGCCCTGGGTTTGGCTACAGGTCGAAAGACCGTGTTACCTTTCTCTAAAATACATACTTTCTTTCAGTAACAACACCACATAGAGGGACCTGAATGCACTGACGGACTCGGGAAGACATGCTGGTAAAGTTAGGAGAACTCGGAGCGCGTCTGAGGACGCGATCTGGTCACAAGCGATTTGCTCCTCCGCGCGCTTCTCTTTGGGGTTTTCCCAATATGGTATGCAAGTATGTTTGTTTACCCCAAGCCAAATTTTGTCTGCCTCCTGGAAGGTCCATAACTCATCTCGACTGTGTTATCTGAAGAAACACATGTGTATTTTATATCTCGGAGGTTGATGGAGCATGCATTATGAACCACCCCCAGATCTCCATATCAGTGCAGTGAGGTCAACTTGAAATGTTGGTATGCAACACAGAGTTCTACGGAAAGTATTATTTTATCCCCGTATAATCTCATAACTTGCACCAAAAGAACCATCTAGAGCGTTTCCGCGCCAAGATGGCCAGGGCATTTTTGGAGGGCTTTGTGGGTCCCTCAGGAGCAAGGACACACAAAGACAGCTCGCTACGGCAAGCCTCTCCAAGCCCCAATCAGCACAAAGTCAAATAGACCACTCGGAGATAGTGAGAGCGCAGTCAAAGAATGGAGGATGTTGATATAGCTTAGGATGTTTGGGATGGGATTGCAAGTGCCCTGTGTAGCTACATAAGTAGCCGGGGGATGTGCCGTCGATCAGCTCCCTGCCACATCGCACGCTATTCACTTGAGCTTATAGCGCATGATACAGGAGGTTGCATGACTGACTGCTCAATCCTGGAGACACATGCCTACTGCTTCCCAGGTTAAGCTTCACTTAAAGTAGAAATCACGTGCGCCAATTTCGCGCGCGTCGCCGGTCGGAGTCAGAAACGCGCTGGTATCAGTCACGCGTGCGCGTATACCCCGTCGAGTGTGCCTTCCTTCTCCTATGACGTCCAACATACACCTGCCTGTTGGTCCCAAACCCGGATGGGAACTCGAGTGCAGTTCGGATTCTTCTGAAGATGAAAGGCCAGAACCCAAGTCAATAGCAGATAGGTCAGTATCCTGTCGCGCACTGAGCTCATTTCAACACCCGCTTACCTCGCCCCAGCCTGATCCTAGCTTACGCTTTGAAACAATGTGAATAATTTATAGTAGAGCATATGTTCAGTTTACTGAAGCTGCCTGGCCCAGCGCGCGAGAAATGGCTCACCGGGATATTCCCAAGATTTTCTGTCAAGCACCGGGGCGGAAAATCGACTTCGATCGTGCCCCCACCACATACGATCAAACCACACGGCAGATATGACTTCACCGTTGGTCCACACCTCTTTTCTAGTACCGCTATATATGAGGTACACTATATACCTCAAAACCAAGCGTCGAGCAGCCAGAATCAGACATTTTCAAGCCAAGGGGTCCAAAATTCTCAGTCATCTGCAAGTTCCTCCATGCCGGATGGCATTGTGGTATCTCCTGAACTATTGCAGAAAGTAACTGAGGCTGCGGCTACCAATCCAATACTTGCGAACCTGTTGCATGAAGCACACAGGGGTCGGGCCACTGTGGAGATGCAGCAACGTCTTGGTTTGCTTATTCAGTCACTCGGGGCTACCAACCCACCTGCAGCATCAACATCAGCGGCGTCAGCACCAGCACCAACACAGACATCCTCCTTCCCTCAATCTTCGAATGTCCCTTCTAGCCCAACAAAAGAATTCGATGTCGTGATAGAATTCAATGAACGACCTTCCGAAAAATATATCATTCCTCGAGGCAGGGTTTCTTGTGAACTAATCCCATCTGGATACTATACCGCCTCAGGATGGGACCTTGTCATGAATGCTGTATTGCCTTTCCCAGAAGCTGTTTCAGCTCTTGAGCCTGCTTCAAGGCCCAAGTATCCCGAGTTGGTGCCCTTTCGATGGTCCGGCGTGTCTGCGTCGGTGCAAGATCTCGTTCATAGATGGTCTGGGGGCGAAGAACACAAAGTGCAGATTGCGAAACTGATTAATGAAGTGGTACGGTTCTTGAATTGCATCTGTATGGGATGCTCCGTATTCAGTGTTTTCGTAAAGTTGCCACAGGTACCAAAACGTATGTTCCTTCAACATCGAGTCCCCGAGGGCCCTCTATTGGAACAGTTACAAGCAGTAAGTGAATCCGGTATTTCTTAGCATCATCGGAGAAATTCAAAGGGCATAGGCGGCGACTTCCCAATATACTACCAAACCGCTGAAGCCGAACACCGAATCAAGGAGTAGGAGAAGGACGACGAGCACTCGAAAGCAGGTTACAGAACCGCAATCTTCTCCGATACAACAATCGGAATTGAGCCAGCCCGCAGTACCACCGCCACCAAAGCGACGAAGGTCAACCATTCAGCAGGAGAAATCAGGTACAGGCACCTCCCGTGTTCGCATTGCTTGTCATATTTGTGGTCAGACCGACGTTCCGCTGATGATGGGAGGGAGTAAGTGGTTCTTCGAAACTGCTTGTTGCGATGCTAAGCTAACACGGATGCGTAGGATTCTGCCGACCATGCGTAGAAGCAGGCAGAGCAGATGCTTCTATTCCCCCTGCAACACCTGTCAGAGCTTCGCCCATCTCAACGAGCAACGTTAACGCCACACCTCTTGCAAGACGACCTTCTGCACCAGCTCTCGTAACCCCATCGCCACTTGCAACAAATCCACCTGTCACATTCACACCCATTCAAACACCTGAAACGTCGGGAACCTCAAGGGGAACTTGAGATCTCATGTGTTGACCAACTTTGTTAGTGAGAACGTGTGCTAGAGAGGTTTTTTCTGAAGGAGGGTGTGTATACTATGAGGACGACCTATGTATGTACTCGGGAATAATGATATGATATCCATAAAGATACATTGCTTGAATCCTGGGAGAGAGATAGCAAGGAGGATAGCGAAAGACGAAGAGGGAGAAAACCAATCATACAAATCCAAGTTGAGAAAAGCTAGGAGAAAATCCGGACAAACCATCCGAGCCACCAAACAACGACACAGCAAAGCAATACGACGATGGAGATTTCGACAAGGACAGCGAACCATTGAACCACGATACCCAAGCAAAAGATAGGGACGAACATCCAGCGGAACCCTACATGACTGATCCATGGAAGGCTGTAATTCAATGTGGAAGACCATGCGGCCCTGATCTGAAGCGTGGTAACCAACACCACGGCACATGAGAACATGAGCAAGCCAACCCAGTGGCGGAATGAACGTCTCGGGAAGCGGGTGATGGGATACGGTTTGGGTTCGCCGGTGAATTCATTGCGATACCAAGGAATGATCAGAAAGTCTTGAATGTCTTCCCCGATCACCTTGCCATAAATTCTCCAGACAGGGGTGACTGTGTCTAGAAGGAGAGTAAGCGCATCAAGACCCAGGTTCCATAACTGTTGATAGTGATTCCTGTAACTCTCTTCCAGAGTTGCGATCTGGGACAACTACATACAACGTGGGGCTGCTCAGTACGCCGTTGATGTGAACATAATTGATGAATGCTTACCTCTGGATAGACTAGGGACGTGTGACCCATCGTATCGTTGTATTCCTTCTTCACCATACCATGAACGCTCTTGACACGAGTCAATTGTTCGGCGACAGTCTCAGCTTCCCGAACAATACGTTGCCTCTGTAGCTCGAGCTGCTCCAACGATTCAGATAGCGAAGCAATAGGGTCATCGAACACCCCCTCCAAGGCGGTATGATCGAATGACTCCGAGATCTCGCCTAGGAACGCTTGAAGAATAGAGTGCTGTCGTATGTTACGTTCGTAACTTTCGTCAATGACCCGCCAGCTCTTCATACGCCGTGCACCGCTAATGTGGATGCCGGGGTCGTATGTCAAGGCGTCGAGCATTTCTTGCGATAACTGATTATACGGCAGTCCGAGCAGAGCGGCCAAACCAGATTGGACCTTCTCATATTCTCTGACATTCGCGGCAGTGCGCAGCAGAAGCTGTCGGGTATGGTGATTCTGTAAAATCATATCTTCCAGCAGTCTGCAAAGAAATATATCAGTGCCAGAAATAGCACGTTCTTCTGTTCCAAAAACGTACTCTGCTTTACGTTCGTACTCGCGCCGCTCATGCTCTTCGTCAGCATGTCTCTGCTGTTTCTCCTTCTCCCGGATGAAGAACTGATGGGGAGAGGGCAAAGAAATCCGTTTACGAGCAATGCGAGGCGTCTTCGTCCGGGACACGGCAGTCTCATTTGCGCGTGCGGTCATGTCCGGCGGTACAGCATGTCGAGCTGAACCGCCATCAAGCGAAGGAGTCTGTTTTGCCGTCACAGGACCCTCGCCGCCAGATGACACCCCACGATCTCCGACCTCGGACGACCGACCTGAGATAACTCGGCGATCATCATCCGTCCCAGGTTCGCTTCGTGAGTACATCTGCATGGTCGTGCGCCGTACAGGTCGTTTCCGGGGGCTGGCCGACCGGGGACGCTCGTGCTCGTCATGGCTCTGCTCAGAAATCGAATTCCTCGCAGAAGACAAGTCATCTTCACTGTTTGCGTACGGCTTCCGACGGATACGGTGTGCAATCTCCCTAAAGTTAAGGCGGCTGCTCGTGGGCGAAATATTGTGGGTCCACTGGCCATGAAATATGCTGCTGTTGATGGAACTCCTGGGAGAATAGGTTGCATCTGCTACGCGAGTAGCCTTGGACTGGTCTAGACTGCCGCCACGATCGTCCGCGACGGATGCTCGGCCTGATTCGACGTGTGGTTCGAAAGACACCTGATCACCTATCGACGCTTTCCTCCGTGAAAGTGATGGCTCGAGGTTACTGTACGGTTGCGTGTATGACCAAGATCCGCTTGAAGGAGAACGCTTATCGGGTGCATAGTTGGCCTGGTTGGACACTGGAGAAGTTTGCGCAGTGACACTGGTTGCTATTCTGTCTTCTGGGATTGTTTCCATAACCTCGGGCCTCATCTTGGACCGCACATACTCCTCGATGATCAGGGCAGTGAGATGCCATGGGAGACGAGGAACATCTTTGCGAGAGGACTTGTCTCGCAGATGCCTTAACCACGTCAAGGGCTCCGCCCTGTCCAAGGCATTCCGCACGATTTCATCCTGGCTATTGTACCATCGAACTACGCCAAGCAGGTTGATTGGAGCAGTGGTCCGCGACGGAGGTGTCAGGAGAGCCGCATATCTCCGCTCAAGCTGATCCTTGGTGATTTCAACCTTTCGAATAGTATTCGGTTTGAGTTTCGCGCGGATGCGAGAAAGCCTGTCTAGATATGCGGATGCATTCCCGCAATTAGCCCCAACCAGTCTCCGCAGATAATAAACATACCGGCATAGAGCGTGTCTTGTTTCTCTATTACTGCACGGTTCGGAACGGGTTTCTCCTTATGCTTGCGCTTTATGGATATACTCCACCTTCTGTCGCCCCTTTCTTCGTCAGAGGTAGTACCTGTCCAGTCAAGTGTCGCGCCGCCGTTGGAAGATGCTGGTACAGGATGTAGAGGAACGGTACCAACGGAGGGACTAAAGTCCACCTCGGATTCCGCGCTGAACCCTGGAGGCGGTGGAATGATGGACGGTGGCTGATAATTCGGAAAGGATTGACGGACGGGAGACGAACGTGGCGAGAGGGAAGAGCCTGAGACGATGTCAGAAGCGGAGGAGGTACCGTTGGCATTAGACTGTAATGCTTTCACGCGTGCCTCTCTTCTCGCTTTGAGTTTGAGGGCGCGTTGGACGTCTTCGATTAGTCGGGGATCTATTCATGCCGTCTGAGAGTCGATTGAAGGCGACATTTCCAGAATAACTTGCCTTCGTGAGCTGCAAGACATGAGACGTATATTCAATCCAGAATAGGGCGAGATAGAAATACCTAGGTCGTATTCATCCGAGAAGGATGCCCCAGATGCGACAATGCTCGCCAAGTCGGGCAGATCTGCGCGTCCTTTCTCCTTTCTACTCCGTTTGCTAGCAGGTGTAACCTTTCTGGAAGAGTCTGTACCCTGTTCCGAAGTTCTACGTGCACGCGAAGGGCCAGAGGAAGCAGTAACAGTAGGAAGCCACGCATCCACGGACTGGACCCTGGGACGAACATCCGCCGAACGACTGGCACGTCCGTTCGCGGCATCGTGAGTCACTCTTCGCGATAGTGGTGGCTTTCCGAGGCCCAAGGAGGCCATAGCTGAGGAGCCATCTGAGCGTATAGAGCTGAAGCTGCCATATTCTCGTTCTTGGGGAAAATGTATCCGGGAGTGTTTCGCGTTTGAGGATGAGCCTGCTGTAGCACCACTAGCGGTCGAGGGGCCAGCCTCCGCCATCAAAAGAGCCCCAGAGCCGCTGCAGACGATGACAAGAAAAGGCGTTGGGTATCTCGACGGTGGGCAGTCAGGACATGTCCACGCCACGAAGTCTGAACAGAGGCCGAGCACGAGCGCCAAGAGCTATGACCGAATGGAGGCGGTGTTTGCGGTTGTTTACAGCGCACGCGTCGCACAGTCGAGGATGGTGCGCACTGCGCAGAGCGTCGGTCGCTCGAACCGCAATGCCTGTGCCCGAACACGATCGACGAGAGGACTTGGAGGCCGCAGAGGGCCTACTCGACGATGCCGCGGCGTCGACAACCCCAGTGTACGCACTCTCCTCTGGTCCCGGTCCCTAGCCAACTCATAGACTCCCTATTGACAGTACGCCTCTTGCAGAGCTACTCGTTCCATCTACTCGATGACGAGGGATGAGATCACTAAAGGCATTGCCAACCGATTTGTGCATTCGAGAACATACATTGTGCTCTATCTCGTCATGGCAGCACTCTCGGTCACGACCGTCGTCCTCAGCATGGTCAACGAGTGTCCGACCCTTCCATTCTACATTCTGGAGTTTGTGATCAATGCGACCATGATCCTGGAAGTCTCCATACGATTTGTTGCCTTTGGAAGGGTACGTGGAGGTCCCTGAACATGAGTGCATGGATACCGTTGCTCACTTCATTCTTCCGTAGCAATTCTGGAAGTCACCCTTCAATGTCTTGGATCTTATCCTGACTGCATTCTGTGTGATAACTATCCTGGTGATTTTCTTTGCCGGCTGTGACAATACCAGCAAAGAGGAAGAGCTTTTGGATACACTGCTACTCGTTGCTCGGAATGTCCTGCAATTTGGACGCCTCGCCGCGGTTATGAGGCAGTGAGTATCTGTCAGTCATCATTGATTTCAAACGTACAAATGAATTCCAGGTCCGGACAGTCCATCTTTTCAAGACCGAAACCCATTGATTTGTCCCGCCGCGGAGGATACACGCTCGATATCGACATGGAAGGGGAAGAAGAAGGAGATGAACTAGGACGGCCGCTCATCCGAGACGATGTGGTGTTTGACGCAGCGGCAGAACAAAGGGCGACTCAAGGACCAATGACGGCCATGCCTCGGGCGGCGCAGGCGATCCAGGAGCGAGACACTGAAGACGTGTGGGCCGAATTAGGGTAACGGCGTCGTAACTTATTTTGTCTATAGAACGGACTGTCATTTTCTCGTACACACTGCATGCTACCTCTCGCCGTGCGGTGTTACAGGGTGTTACCACTATGGTGGACATGAAAGCTAATCTCATAAACATCTCATCGCCTGGAATTACGGAGGCGAAACGACGCGTGCGAGAAAAGTGCATCCGGCGTAATCTTACAGTACTAGTGTGCAAAGATGTGCCGAGAAGGATTGGGGTTCGCAACGTGTAAGGCTATTTGAGATGGGGAAATTATCGTGGAAGAGTGGCCGGTCGTTTCGATGGCGAGCTTAGCAACGAACACGCAGCGATGCCTGTGGGTGGAGCAAGGAAAGTTGGTGGCGCCGTTTGGGGTGAAGAGCAGGATAGCACGGTGCGAGCAGACGGAGTGGTAGCCGACATTGGCGGGGGCCGAGCTGGGGCACGGGCTGGGACACTGGTGGAAATCGTTCACGACCGGTTCACGACGACAGCGTTTGGTACAGAAGAGGCACGGAGTGACGTTATGCGCTCGGTCGTCGTCCCTGAGGAAGGGGCAATTGCACATTCACCTGTTTTGGCACAAGAAGCCTAAGGCTATCGGCACCGACGTGAGATCTCTGCCGATCCTCGCTGGGAGACTTTGGCAAATCCACCCCTTCGCAGGCGAGTGAGCTCAGTGAAGCGTGAAGTGTTGCAGCTCGAAGCAATGGGCATAAGCTCAGCACTAAATAAATTATCTCCAATATATTCTTCTTGCTTTGCTGCTGTGGACGCGATCGGTCACATGCGCACGATTGGCGCCGGGTGATGCGAGGGGGCGGGAGAAGAGACGCCTGTGCGCGTGATGGCCGCCGCTTGGTCGCCGAGTTGTGCGTCGGGCGTCGCTGAAGCCAGCTGCTGCTTGTCCGCCAACCACCACCATCCCCGCTCGCTGCCCCCGCCGTCACGTCCCTCGTTGTGTACGCTCCAAATGCCCTGCTGTCCTTGCTGCTGACCACCATATGCACACCGTCTCTGTGTACTCTCGTAAATTCTCCCATCTCTGCTGTATTTTCATCATTGATCTCCGACGCAACCAGAGTGTCCATCAGTACGCAGCGTCGCGCTCTCGTTTCCCCTAACGCTCCTTCCCCTTTCTTCCTCTCTCCATGTCCACCCTCCAGTCCCAGTCCAAGTCCTGGTGGTCTCGCTCAAAATCCAAAGAACCCCCTTCGCTGCGTCTCAATCGCTCTGCTTCAAGTCTCGCCGAGAAAGCCGCCCAGAACGCGGCCCCCAAGTCAAAGGATGCTCCCTCCAAGTTCAACACCCTCGTCGCGTCCGCAATGGGCAAGAAGAAGAAGCTGCCCATCCAGGACCCTCCGCCCCCCTCCCCTCCTACGCGTCCTCCCCCTCCCCCTCCTCTCGTCACCTCTCTCTCAGAACCCAATACATCCTCCCTTCCCTCGGCACACACCTCTCGACATCCAAAGTCTTCTCCGTACGAAGGTGGCCCGCTCGCTCGCCGCTACTATGACACAGATGAATTCTCTGACCCACACACCATCTCTGAGCCTCGGACCCCGTCCGACCATCCCAGAGACCGTCTGTCATATCAAACGTCTGTCATGACCCTCTCCGAACCTGACCCCTTTGCCTCTGGTGGTATCCTTTCTCCCTTCATTCACGAACGGAACAGGGCATCAGTCTACTCTGATTCTTCCTATCTCGAGGTCTCCAAGAGGACAGATGCGTACAGTAACCGCATGTCCTATGCCTCCAGTTCCTCCAACTCACATAGTCTCCGTTCCGACGGTCAGAGCAGTCGAGCACAATTGTCTCCACCTGCCACATCTGCAGGTCGGACTCCGCAACGGGGGTACGCCTGTTTTACGTATTTTATCTCTCAAATTGCGCCTAATTTGCTCGTGATCTAGAACACCTGCCTCGGCTGCGCCAGAGCCGATGCGCCATCGCAGACAGAGCTCCACTGGACTTGACGAAGCGCAACGCGCATTGTTGGAGACCAGATCGGTGACCCGCTCGCGGAGTGCAGCACAAACTCACGGCGGTTCTGCGTCTTCTCATTCTACCATCACCCCAACCAACTACAACGTAAAGGGGGAAGTTCCGTCAATGCCCTTTGTGCGCTCCAATCCCCCTTCTATGCGTAATAGAGGGATGACAATAGGCGGCAACGTGTCCGACCGCCCGAGCACGTCTTCGGGGCTACTCAATTTCATTTCTGGCGGCTCTCATGGCACTTCCAGCACACCGCTGCTACGTCGGAAGGCATCTGAAACTTGCTTGTCTCCTCGTTCGCCAGCCGTTCCCTCCCCAACTACATCTCATGCTTCCGTGTCCGCATCCGGCACTCGTTCTCGCTCTTCCTCCATAGCTACCAGCCCTCATCAACCATCACCTTCGTCAGGACGGCCTATGGTCCTCGTTAGGAAAGCATCTTCACATAGGATGGTCGCCCCTCCGGTAGCACCGCCTAGCATGGATCTGCCGCCCCCGCCGACACCTCCTACCTTCGCCCCTGCGACAGATGGCAATTTTCTCGATTCGTTGGATGAGGTTTCAACTTCACTGCATTTCTTGGACAGACGGTCGTCAAGCTCTTCCAGCTTGAGTTTCGCGTCCGGGGCATTGCGCACGGGAGACTCCGTCTATGATCTTATGCGTGACGACTTTGGTCATCGAGATCAAGTATATGCCATAGATCCATTGAGTCCGGACCCTACCACTTCGCCGATGAAAAAGTCGTCCTCACACCAGAAGAGCCTGAAGAAGGCCGTGTCCCAACAGAACATCGACAGACGCTTCTCCGGGGCAAGCGTGGCTGATTCCATAGGTTCGGGGTCATTTGGTCATGATGATCTGCTGGGCTCGCCGACTTCCAAGACTCCCAAAAAGCAGCGGTCTTTCCATAATACTCGCATTGGACTTCCTCCCCTCCCATCATTACGACATGCCAACGCCTCGTCGACGCAGCTGCCTCAATCAGGGGAGCAAAAGAAAGAGCCGTCGCGAACGCCACAACCTCGCAAGAGGTTATTCTCAGGGTCGGGTATGCGACGGAGTACCTCATCTCATTCTCAACCACCCAGTAGCCCATTGATGGAGGATGACATTCGTTCGGTCTTGAGCGTTGACAGCGTGTCCGAGAAACAAAAGAGGCGTAAAGCGCAGCCCATTATCATGTCTTTCTCACACAGCGGGAATCAAATGGCGCTGCTCACCGAGAACGCTTGCATCAGCCCTAGCTGGTACGAGGAGATCCCGCCTCAGGCTGCTACGATGAGCCGGAGGGAGTCCAAGAACGACTATGCTCCGGAGCATATACTGTCACCCGAGGCTATGGAGGAACTGGAGAAAGAGCTGAACGCCGAAGCCGCGAAACGGAGCATTGAGCGCGAGGATCCGGGAGATCGAAAACCCCCATTCACCCCGATGCTACCGTTGGTTGCAAAGGATCTCGGTCTCCCCTCGCCGAGCAGAAAAGCACCGCCGACCACCAAACCTCCCCTTTCGCGCAAGGAATCCACAGCGTCCTCGTCTAGTGGGAAAACGAGTCGTTCGACTGAGACATTCGGTGCGGGCAGCTTTTTCCCGCCCTCGTCGCCAACTCTGCCGTCTTCTTCGTCCTCAATTGTCTCCAGGCCTTCTATAAGGTACGACGATGCTCCGGGATCGCCTCAGATTCACACGCGAAGTAGTTCCGCTCTCTCAAAGCAGACTATTCGACCACAAGTCCCCGCTCGTCCGTCCACAGCGCAGCCGGATTCACCATCTGCAGTTACGCCCACGAGCCCTACAAGCTCCGAGTCGGAGCGACCATTGGGTCTTCGTCCTCCCCCACGACCGCGACAAGATTCCAACCCGCTGTCGTATAAGCGGGTCAGCATTGCTCCGCCGATTCATCCGCTCTCGCCCCCTCCGCGCCGCAAAGCTGGTAAAGCAGTGGTGGTTGCGGACGAATCTGACCGACGTTCTCAGCACTCATCTAGATCATCTTCCTCACGTCCGCCAAGTGTCTTTGACACACAGAAGGTCCTTCAACGTCGATCAATCATGAAGAAGCCTTCCTTCTTGGAGATTGAGGACGACGAGGAGGACGATGTGGTAGACGATGAAGAAGAGGACGAGGACGATGAACGACAGCGCGAAGACGAGGGAGAGAGTGAGTCGGATTCTGAGGAGCATCAGAAGCCACCGGTTTCTCCCATAATGGAGAGCAGTTTCCTTGACCTCGATAGAGGCAAGGATTCCTTTGATACGATTCGCAGCGACGAATATGCATCCAGCTTTGTATTCTAGACCTCTCTGCATTGCTCTTCCAGTTGTTGCTTCCATGCGAAAGGTTTCCTTTTTTTTATTCTTTTTTATTCTCTCCTTTTCCTCTAATCCCGAAGACTTTCCTTGTTTTTAGAAATATTCTTCTTTCGTTGATATCATAGTCATCGGGTTGTATACCCATATTTCTTGACAAGTACCCATTGCTCTAATTCTTGGAGGGTATCGATGCTTGTTTTTCTTACTTTTCTGACCTTCTTGCTCCCCCGGTACCATATTCACCTGCTTTCTTTTCACTCGTCTTGCCCTTTCTCTTGCCGAACCAATTGCTGTATAAACGGGTATGAGTCTTTTCGTAGCACACTCAACGGGCACTGGAAGCAATACGATCTCTGATATGTCAATGTCAATATAGACGGGGATAATGTGAGACTAGGAAAGCATCAATGATAACTAAGAACTCCGGAATAGACAAGTATTGAACGTGGCAGAGAAGGAAAAGAGTATTATATTCGTCATCAATCCGTCTCGTCCGTGTGGTATCCTGCACGTCTCATCGCTCCCAACCTGTGCCGGGCAGCACCCAACTCCTTCTCCAACCTGAGAATCTCGACCTGCTGCTCCATCTCTCGCTTCTTGAACTCGTATGCGGCCATGTTCTTGTAGTCCACATCCTCCTCTTGGGCCTGCTTCGCGGAGATGGTTTTGACTTGTCTGACCAAGGCTTTGCATGCATCGGTGACAGCCTTGGCTGCGAGCTCGAGCCTTTCCTGAGTCTTGGACATCAAGTTTGCCTTGACACGGGATGCGGCAACGAGTTGAGCGGTCGCAGCGGCGACCTCGTTCGATGCGACGATGAGCTGCTCGAGCGAGTGCGTGCCCGAGAGAACACCATCAGCGCACTCGATAAGGAGGTTTGTAGCGAACGCCACAGCGCGAGCGGCGGAGATGAGACCTTCCGTCCACCTGTTGTTCTTCTTGTAAAACTGTTGGGGCGTGCTCGAGCCTCTTCCTTGCGCCACAATTTCTTGCTGCGACTCCGTGGCGGCTTGAATGAGCCGGGCGATGGCATTGGTGATTGCCAGAGCAGCTTCAAGAATGGAGTCGTGGACTTGCAAATCGACTGCGCTGTACCGGTTGGTGTCGCGGGGACGTGAGATGAGCTGTTGCAAGCGCTCCGTAGCAGCTTCGATGGCCTTGGCAGCTCCCAACATCTCCTGCTCAACGAGATCGCCGATATCACCGTTGGCCTTAGCTAACGCTCCTGCCTTGCCACCTTTCGGTACAAGCTTGTCGACGACCTCTGACAACTTCGTCAGTGCATTGCGAACTTCCACGTTGTTGCGCATCGCCACTTCCTTCTTCTGCGTGGCGTCTCTAAGGAGATCCAGCTTGTAGGATTGCAGGTTGAGGAATGTACGAAGGCCAGTGTCACCCGCAGTCTTCGCCACGGCGACCAGCTTGTCAGCATCTTCTTCGCTGACTAGACGGGTGATACCCTTGGTGTTGATCAAAACGTCAGAGAGTGACTGCGCAAGTTCGTTCGCAGCCTTGATGACATCGACGTGATCTCCGCCAACATCTCCCGTAAGGTACAGATTGAACACCGTGGCAAACTCCATGGCGTTGTTATTCGCCTTCTCGATCATCGACAAGGTATATTCGGGTGTTGAGTTCAGGTTCCCGGCTTGGGCAGGGGACTCCAGCTCGTAAATAGACTCATCAACTTTTTGAACGCATGCTTGGAGGATAGAGTCTGACGGGGAAGTGAGAGCCGCGTCAGAAGTCTGATATCACGAGCTGACGGGAACTAACATACCAATGATAGCGTTCAACTTCTTCCGATTATCCAGAATAAGGTTGTCAATTTGGGCATTGACAGCTTCCTCGGCGATACCTTGGTTCTGTAAATAGTTGCTCAGTCATGTCCGGGATACACGCCGGAAATATATTCACCTGTTGGGCCTCTGACAGTTGCTGAATGGTGGTGTCCATGCCTTCCTGCAAAATGGCGATCTCCTGGTCTTTCTCCTCCTTGACCCGTTCAATCTCGTGGTTTACTTCATCCAACTTGCTGAGAAGGTCGTCGATTTGAATTTGCTTAGCCTGTCCCGAGACGTCAGCAGGGAGACACGGAAATAGAAGAGCGGCATACCCGTAGAGAATCTTCCAACTCGGAAAGCTGGCGGTTGTATTTGGACAGAACACTTGAAACTTCGGCACTCTTTGATCGGGAGGCATCCTCTGCCCTCTCGTTCGCGAAACTGAGTTCTCGGCGGAGACGATCAATCTCATCCTTATGGCTCGCCTTCTGCCTATCCAAGTCAAACCTTGCACGGTCACGCTCGCGAATCATGTCGGCAAGTTCCAGGTTCTTTGCCTTCAGGTCTCGCTCCATGCGCTCCATCTTGTCAATGGCTTCCTGCGCAGAGTTCGCCTTCAATTGCATCTGCTTGAACTTCGAGAGCATATCCAAGTGCTCAGTACGCAACTGGCTGTACAACTTGGCCACAGCCTCATATTTGTTCCTCCACATAGTGACTTGGTCCTGTAGCTGTTTGATGAGGTCATCCTTCGACATCAACTGTGCATTAATAGTGGTGGTGACATTGCTCAGTTCTCCTTCGAGAGCTTTGACCCTCTGACAATCGTTAAGTACGAGACAGTAATAGAAGGCGATGAAAGAGACTTACACGGTCATACTGCTCCAACATCATCTGGTCTCGCTCATATTGACCCTGCATAGCAAGCAGTTGCCGTTCCAGTTCATGAACCTGAGCGGCGGCTTGGTTATTGTATTGCATAAGTTGTTGCTGCATGAGTTGCTCTTGGGCAAGCCGTTCTCGCTCTGCTTGTTCAGCCTGCCGCTGTTCAAACTCGCGACGAGCTTGGGCTTCCAGCTCTTGTCGCCTGCGTTCCTCAGCCTCACGTGCGGCCACCAAAGCCGCTTGCTGTTCTTCATACTGCTTCAGCATTCGCGCTTGCTCACTGATTTCCGCAGCATCAGGCGTGGGTGCTACCGGCGGTGGGGGCGTCTTAACGGCTGCACTTGTAGCGGGACGAGCTGGCAGGTCTGGTGCCGAACCGCTGTCCAGCAGATTGGGTGGGTCCTATATGGTCCGTTAGTATGTCATGGAATAGCATAGCTGCGTTGACTCACTTGACCGAGTTTTGGCACATTAATGAGGCTCGTAAGGTACTTCAAATTGGAGCATTCATAGTAGAACTTTCGCAGAGCATAGTGCTGAGCACTGTATCGCTGTCGGAGAGGTTCCAGGGCTTCATGATCGTCCGTTCCTATATCATCGTGAGTACGAGCCTTGTGCACCAGACAGCGTTGCACGTACTACGATGCATTGCCCGAAGCATACTGGTTATGAACCTGTAAATACCCCAACTTTCCTTGACAAGAGGTACGAGAGCAGAGATACGACATTCATTGTTAGCAGAATGACGGAAGTGAGCAAATATCATTTTCTGGAAGGAGTCAATTTGATCTTGTAGAGCCATTAGGTCGGAGATGGTTTCGTATCTAATAGCTGAGGTTAGAGGGGGCATGGAGTTCTTGATGAGTTGGCCTACCCCTCATTTGGATCGTCAATCCCCTTCAAGGTGATGTACTCCTCATACTCAAAGAGACCATTGAACTCTGGCCTGAGACGATGGAAACGAAGCTTTGCGAGAATAAATTGGACGTAAGTCCGAATCAAAGGTCCATACCCTAGGGCATAGTCAGATTAGAAACGGTTCAGTCAACATGACATGGGTCGTACCGCGAGCGCTGTCAGTCGCGACGGCTCGTGCACAAGTCTCGAGCCACCCTGTTTGACCATGGGCCTCTTTAATGGTCTGCTAACAGAGTGAGAGATGATAATAGACTGAGTGATCGGTCGCACGTACCACGGGATGACCTTCCTGCAACACTTTATGGACAACAATCAAGGCTTTGAACGTTTGAACTTCATCAGAGAGAATAGGTTGAACCCTAAGTCCGGTCCAGAAGGATATTGACGAGTGATAATCCCAAGTATATACGATGCATTCTGTGATTGCGTGAACGCGGGGTACACGTCGGATGAATATTACAACGTACTGCGGACGTGTTTCTGTTTAGGAGCAGTCTCGTCGGGATTCGTCGCTTTCTTGATATTGACGACTAATTCAGCTTCAGCTTTGTCCTTGTCTACTGGTCGTGTCGGGTAGTGGACCTCATCGCCATCTATATCATAGGCGGTCTGTCGAGTACGTTGACCCGATAGCCTATTAAGAACATGTTTGCTCAAGCCTCCGTCAAACGATATGACCGGAATGCACTTACATTGTGTGTAGCGGTCAAGGGATAACCCAGAGCTGCACTCGACCGTTGGTAGTATGGCTGTCCGAACGCCGCCAGACTGCGCTTGAAGCCTGAGCGCTTACTCAAATACCTAGACGGTTCGCCGTAAACTTTATGACGCTGCACGTCTCTGCGACCAATCTGCGACTCTTTCAATTTGCCTCCTTCAAGTCGGCCCACATTAAAAGACCAGCACATCTCTCAGCACGGCTTCTTCATAGGAGATCCAGTGCACTTGGACAACTTATCATGTTTTCATTCCTAAAGTCCGGTCTTTCTCGTGGAACGGCATGGAGAACATGGCACGCAAAACCTCGCAGGCCCGGCTGTTCATCCCCATTCTCCAGAGCGCACTCAACAGAGTCGACAGCCTCCGAGTCAATACAATATAAGGCCAAGAGATACCCGCTTCTTACACCGACAATGATAGTTCTGGGCTGTGTACCAATCCTTACTTTTGCACTGGGAACATGGCAAGTCGAACGATTAAAGTGGAAAATCAACCTTATCGACGAGCTGGAGGAGAAATTGGAGAGGGATCCCCTGACTTTGCCAAAGCAGATCAAGTGCGGTATAAACGTTGCTGCTTGCGTATCCTGGACTTGACTATTGATTTATCCATCCAAGTCTTTCCGCTGTGCCCACCTTTGCATACCGCAGAGTCTTGTTGAAGGGCAAGTTCGATTACTCGCACGCAATGCTCGTAGGTCCTCGTGTACGAGACGGAGCTCATGGCTATCATCTTGTCGTCCCCCTCGTCCGTCCCGATGGGTCTACCGTACTAGTCGATCGTGGGTTTGTGTCACAAGAAGCGGTAGCATCTTCGAGTTGGCGGCGCGAAGAAGGTGATGTACAAATACTAGGGATGCTGCGTACATCCCAGGTTCGCAATAAATTCACTCCAGATAATCATCCGGAGAAGGGAGAATGGTACTGGGCGGATGTTTCTGCGATGGCTGAGTTTGCCGGGGGTAGTGCGGCAAATGTACAGCCTGTGTATATCGAAGAAATTTTTGGTATGCATGGCTCGTGTTATAACTCGCTTCATACTGAAATGGTTATCAGACGGGCACGAAGGGGAGGCAAGCTCTCGAATTGAGCATGGCATCCCGGTAGGAAGACCCGCCACTGTGGATGTCAGAAACTCACATGCGTCGTACGTTGCAACATGGTAAGTGACATGTTGCCTTTCACGCCGCGTTTCTCACATGTGCACCTCAGGTATGCGCTTTCCGCCCTGACCAGCGTTATGTTTGTCCGCCTCTTGCTCAAACAACGTCGCACTCGAGCACGACTACCTCGGTGATGCCTCCCTCGCAGTTATTCACATGAGGACGATTCTAGCACTGTATACACCACTCTGTCGGCTTAATTATCGAGTTCCTTTCGGCATTGCGGAAACCAGGGCCTATGTAGCATGATGGTAAATAAGTTAAGTTGTGCCACTCAGTGGAATCGGGATACAATGTGCCGAAGATCAGTAAGTCCTATCATGACACAGATCACTCAATTATCTGCATTGTTCTCTAAGTTTGTCAATCGACTCAAAAAGACAGCCTCCGTGTGACGGTCATCGCACCGCCTACATAAGGACACCGGCTTTTGCTTAGCGGACTTGCACTCTTCTGTGCCACCATCATCCATATTTACTAGCAACACTCAGGACATTCACCATGACTTTCCATTTCGCTCCCTCATTCTCTCCTCCTGCGACACCTTCCAAACAGCTGAGGCTGGAGCAATTCCCTACAACCTCAAAGCTGACATCCTCGCCAACTAATTTACTCCGAAAGTTGCTTGCAAAGCATGCGTCGCGCACAGTTCCAACAGATTCAGTCTCTGCGACATCCAGTTGCGAGTCTTCTTCAAGGCTTCAGAGTGCTAGTGGGGGCGTTACCGAGACAGGTTCATCTTTCCATCCTATGACTTCAAGTTCGGTGCTCACCTGCAGTGGCAATAGTTCAATTTGCTCAACGTATCTCGCAGGCCTTGTTCAATCAGATGGCCGCCAGGGGGCGTCACCGTCCCCGTACGGAGTCGATATCCTCTGTATCATCCCGTGTTTCGACCACATCGACGTCTTCTAGCAGAATACCCGAGTTGGATCTTGACTTCTGCTCCGAAGCCTCGACGCCGTTCAGCAGTGGTATACATACGCCCTCTCCTTCATTTTCCCTTGGCCTTGTTGACGGGCCTGAACAAGGTGTATCAGAGAAGTTGTGCAATAATGAACACAGAGGTACGGCTTGCAGCCACTTCTGAATTCCTGTTACAATGCTCACTAGTTATTCAGTCTCAAATTCACCCGGATCTTGTCAATTGCCTCCCAACGCTATATTGTCTGCTTGCGCCTCCCCGCGTCGCCGAAAGCCCACTTACAAGCCGTCCCGTTCCAGAGCATCAGCCCTCCGCGCAGCCTTGTGCACTCCTTCTGCATCTCCGGGTCCTCGCGCGCAACCATTAGACTCCGAAGGTTCAGTTGCGTCCTCAGCATTTATACCAATATTGGCTCCTCTCCCTCGCTTTACCCCTCATCGGAGAGTGCGGGCAGCGTCATTGAGCTCCATTGGTCGTGCGCCGGTAGAGTCCAGAGCTCAGATAGAGAAGGCTACTCGTCGGTTCTCAGTCAGTTCCTCACTATCTAGGCTGAGCCTACAGCGAAGGGGATTGCATGGATACTCCCGATGTGTAGTCGGCCTGTGACACCCTTTTCCCCCCTTTCCCGATATTCCTCCGCGATACCCTCCTCCATTTCCATATTCTACTCCGAGAAGAGACACCTTCCTAAGAATTTGCATTTAACTATCTCACTACTGCCACTCTTTTGCTCTACAACTATGTATGATTCTTATGTATATGAGCCGTTGGCAAATTGTATGCGATGTAATTGTATAACTCAGTCTTTTAAACGTTCCATGCCCTCCCTTGTTGCAACCTTGTTGCCTTTCCAGGGCCAACGCTCTCCCGAACAAACAAAGGTAAACAGTCTGGTTGCCCCGCTCTGTCAGCGCTCAAGCCTGTGAACGCTACTGTACCACCACCACAGTCCACTCACCACAGGGTCACAACCAGCTGGTCCTGCATCTTTCCCCTCTACCACTGACAGTCGCTTGAACACGCAGAAAGTACTTCAAGATGGGTGGCGGTGACTTGAACATGAAAAAGTCCTGGCACCCGCTCCTATTGAAGAATCAGGAGCGGGTTTGGCTGGAGGAGAAGAAAGCAGTACGTATTCTTTCATCTTCCCTCTAAATGGGACACAATGGGGACTCAATTATATATGTTTATTTAGCTTGAGGAGAAGAAGAAGCTTGATCAACTTCGCAAGGAGAAAGAGGAAGAACGACAACTGCAGGAGCTGCAGCGACTTCAGGAGGAGCAGACGGGGAAGAAGCGGCAGGAGAAGCTAGACTGGATGTATGCTACCCCAGCGACGGGTAGTAGTACAAACCAGAATGATTTGGAGGATTACTTGCTAGGAAAGAAGCGAGTGGATAAGCTACTGACAGGAGATGAGAATGAGAAGGTATATTGCGCCAGCTTCCATGCCCCTTTGATTGAGGCTAACCAGCACTGTGTTCAGGTTGGCGCTGCTCACAAGAACTTCATTGCTACACAATACGCGAACACGGCTCGCGATACTGCAGCCAAGATTCGCGAAGATCCTTTGTTGGCGATCAAGCAACAAGAGCAAGCAGCTTATCAAGCTCTCATGTCTAACCCTCTTCGCCTTCGTGAACTGCAGGAGAAGACAGGCATTAAGCTGAAGAAAGATAAGAAGGAAAAGAAAGACAAGAAAGAAAAGAAGAAGCACCGAAAGGACAAGCATCGCGAGCGGTCCTACTCTCCGGAGGATGACCGTCGCCGTTCCACTTCTCGTGACAGACATTCACACAAGCGACGATCCCCAAGCCCATATTCGCGACGTTCAATGTCACCTCCGCGTCGACGGTACGATGATGACTATGATCGCTATCCCAGTCGTCGCGACCGTAGTCCATCTAGACATCATCGGAGCGAACGAGCATACGACAGACGAGCTGACCGGAATGTAGATCGCGTCCACACTTGGCCAAGGTCAGATGAGTCAGACGACAATCACTACAAACGGCGTGACAGGTCCTCAAGCCGCGATGGCCGTCACCGAAGCAGCGAGAGGAGATACGATAGCCCAAGTCGGCACGATGCGTCGCCGCCGCCACCAAAACGCTCTCGAATGAGTCCCCCGCGACGCGATAGCAACCGTGAGACGAGTAAGCCGGCGGCCCCCAGTGCAGAAGAACGGGCGGCTCGCTTGGCAGCAATGTCGACGGATGCCTCGACGCTTACGGTGGAACGTAGAGAACGTCTTACGACTCTTCTCGCTCAGGAGAAAGCAGAGATGGAGGCCGAGGAGCGTGCCAGGGCGAAGTCGAAGGGTATGGGCGGCTTCCTCAGTCATGAGCAGAAGAAGGTATTCGGCGGCGAAGGTGGTCTAGAGGATAGAATACGGAGGGGACGCGGACAATTGCGTATTGACGGCGAGTAGCCGACTCATTCTCTGGTTCATATTGGTTCCAGTGCGTGTATTACTATGGTATGCTTGTGTATGATGAGTCAAGGCACTTATTGGACTGACTTCGATACAATGGTACAAGGTGTAATGGAAACATCATGATTCCGCTGCAACACATGCGCCCTCGTCCAGCGACAGACGCCCCGAATGCATCTTTCTACCTGCTCTCTTCAGACACCTCCAGCTGCCGAATTGGGAATTCATCCGTTGGCGTAACGTTCTCCGAACATTGGGAGGATCCGCTGGTTGATGAAGGGTTGCTGATGCTCAACGAAGGCATGGAAAGGTGCTCGTCGTATTCAGGCTGCGCGTGCAAACACCGATTGTCGAGCTTCAACTGTGGTCGACGCGCGTTCGCGGGATTGTCATGAACCACCTTCCTGACCGCGATCGAAAGTTCGTTGATCGAGAGCCTCCGGTCGTCACCCATAATATCATCCTAAGGACATTAGCCACTGACCTGGGACCTCATAGACGTTGCCTGGGAAACACTCACTTGCGCAACAGTTTGTATGCCCACTCGCACGCTGCTTCTCGCCTCGTCTTCCAGTGTTGACTCATACGCTGCGGCTGATAGTGTCCTCAGGTCCCAGCGCAGATCGTGGAAGTGTCCTCGATCCGGGACCATTCTATCTTGTGCCACTTTGGGATAGACGACACCCTTCTGTCAAGAATGTGAACCCTCGACACGAACAGTAGGGGTTGGGTTGAGAAATTGTACCTTTCTTGGGCGGTCCGCGGGGGCTTTGGCGAGGTTGCTAGCAAACTGAATATGTCTTATGGAGTTCATAGGTGCAGTAAAGTATGAGGAAAGAATGAGTTTGTCAGGTTGTAGAGGCAAGGTGCTGGAGGCTTTCAGCCTTGCAGGCTGGCCTAGATATGAATGTTGGGAGTGGCTGGTTTATTTCTCGGTTGTAACTGTCAACCTCGCCGCCGCTAGGTCGATATTCTGATCCGGACTAAGTAGATCTTGTATTGAATTCATAGCTATCAACATGCATCTGAAGGTTTGCCCGCTTGTCTACGTCGCCACTCGGCATTGTCTGTATCAATCAGGTCTCAGCTTCATTGTCGGTCAATCAATCTCTTCGCTTTTGAGCCACCCGAAGACGGATTCAGAGCATTCACCTTCGCGGCGTAGAAAACGAAGGTGCCGCATCACGAAACAGAACTCCTACAAGATGGAACGGCGTGAACCGTCGTGAGAATGCAATGAAGAGCAGCCATTGTACATACAATGACAGCTTCCGTCCATGTCGTTGGTCTTTTGGACCAGAGTGACCCATATCTAGTCCTGAAACTCGCTACTGCCAAGAGTAGACTGTCGACAAGATAGAAGTTCTCGTCGCGTCTGTTCAGTGACCACTCAATACGTGTTTGGAAGTTGTGGTCGATGACAGAGCAGCAAATGTATACCTTGAGTTCCAATTCAGACGCCACTGTGAGATCAGACTCGAATTGCGGAGAGTTCTCCTGCTGGGAACGCGAAGGGTCATGGTGTCGGGAGTGGGGGTCATACCTATAGGGGTGGAATCTATAGGCGTGCAGAGAGCGGTATGAAGGAAGCCGTAAGCTGGAGGCGGACTGTCTTTGCATCATGCAGAGATAATCTTGGGTGGTACTCTGTCAGTATTTATGCATATAGGCTGGCGAGGCATTTTTTCTTCTGATCACATCTCGCACCGTTTGTCGCTGTCATGCTGGACGTGAACCTCAAGCGACCGGAGCGTCCGACAGTAATCATAGCTTCTCAATGCTTTGCGGCAATTGGTTACTCACCTCCGAGTCTATGACGAGGTGAAGGCTCGGACCAGGCGGTGGGTACGGGAAGTGTATTCTTGAGCACAACTCGAAAAATGCGATCGGCGAATAAGGAAAGAGAAGAGAGTAGTAGGTCCGCGAGCTTCAAGACAAATGATTCGGAGCTCTGCCAGTGATTGAAACTGGTCTCCGGGTGGGCGGCGCAGCAGTCAATTGCGGCCAACTTGAGTATCACGCCCTTTTCCTGTATAGCGGTTGCATCGCACTGTCGCCTATACAACGGAGGGAAAAGAAGCACCCCCAAAATTGCTGGCGAACTCGAAGTCAGCCATTGCTAGAACTTTAAGCATCATACCGTACTAAACTCAATCCGCGACTTACTCGAATAGCGGTGGAGGGTTCCCCGAAAGACCGAGTGATTGGCAGCCCCATTTCTGCGTCATGAGCTCTAGGTCAAGGCCACGAACCTGAGTTTGCCGCGATAGCGGGCATGAGTTCGCATGCATTGGGAAATTGGGTTGAAGATTGCTGAATCCTGTTCTCCGCGCCGGCGGGAGAGTTCAACTAGTTGCTCTTCTCGCCCGGCGCCGTTAGCAAGAGTACTAGCAGAGACTAGCAGCTGCGGTGCCGCGTATGTCTGAAAACTAGGACTGGCGCTTATAAGCGATCCGGCCTTATGATGTGCTCCCCAGAGCAAACTGGCCAGCCTAATGAGGCAGTTGTAAGACACGATGGTTCACTTGCGACCGGCTTATCTGGCGGCTCACAAAGGATCGAACTTGTTTTCCACGATCGCTGTCAAGGCAGATCTGGCATTACGGCATAAGCACTCTCGTGAGCGCTTAGGATCACTTTGGGGTTTTTCAGACATAGTCCTAAGTCCAGACTCCGTTACCAATGCCATCGCAATTGCTTAATAGGCTGATAAAGCCGAGTGTGTTTTCCACAACACCAAGATCTTCCACTCAAGTTGTCACGGCTCGAGCGACTAAAACCCTGCATCAGGAAAACGGAAATTCTCGTCAACAGCGTGAGGGCTCTCAAATTGGATTCCTTGAAACTTTGTCTCACGGATTAGGGGAACCGAAACAACATTTCGTCCTCGAAATTTTGTTTCCGAGATGATGATCGGCGAAATTTAAGCTCATCCGAGAAACGAATACTCCCCGAGCAACAACAGAGATATATACACTGCCGTGCAAAATGTTACGCATACCTTGAGCTTTGTTGCCGAATGCCTCTTATCAATGGGCCGGGGAGTACAACTTGTACAACTCTTAAGCACGATGGCCCAACGGCCTGAGGAGCAGAGCGTGACAACTGCTATTTACCAGTTATAGCTAATGTTGTATAGCCTGTCCGGAGCACTATCAGTCTCTCTGAGGGCATAGGAGCAGGTTGCAATGTATTCTCATGCTTTGTATGGCCCAGCGGCCCCAGCATATCTCAAATCAACTTATGCTGTCTGATGAGTTTCGTTGGCAGACTCATGACTTGTTGCTGACACGAAAGGGAATATCACGGCTATGCATTGCCGAAACTGAATTTCGGTGGCGAAACACAATTTCGGGGACGATAAGCTTTTTCCCCTCTTGCAGTCACCGTCGTTGTACGAGTTTTCCGTTTTCCTGATGTGGAAATCGCCATCGCATCAGCCTAGAACAGCAGTCTCTGGAGGTGTCATGCTCATACCTTCTAAGTACCTGTTTTCAGTAGATAGAACTGTATTAGCACCTACACCTCGTAGTGTTACATGCAGTAGAGCCAAAAAGATCGATTTGACTGCAAGACTTGGAAGAAACGTAGCTGTAGCAGGCTGTAGCCTGAAGTCAGAGAGAGCTGAGATCAATACACGCGATCGATTGATCATCGGCGACTCGGAAGGAGATGTGCTTTGCATCTTTGGCCTCGACTTGCGGTTTTTACTTCCGAGTCCATCGAGCTCTAAGCCTCCGCCGGTGGAGGTGTCAAATGGACATCTGAGGCATGAGAATACCCCATCTATGTTGCCTATTACTTGCCACTGCTCCAGAGTACTCACATCCGGGATTCTCCCGAAGGTAGTCCCTGTCAATGACAGCTGGCAGCCGGCAGCCGTAGTACTGATATAAAGGCTCAGGAAGCTTCTCGCTTGAGTCGCTTCCATAGTGTTGGCCATGGTAACAAACCTAAATGTCATGCTGAAACCAATGATTGGTCTTTTGAAGATACAGTAGCGAGACATTGCCATGACTTTGGGGTCAAGATTTCAATGTCATTGTAAGCATGTCTCTGAGGCCATCTGCCAAATCACTGGAATTCTGGTAATCCAATCATTGCAAGCCTTGTCAAGAGGTCTGCGCCAAGCCTATGCAAATGGAAAGGTACAGTGAATGTCATGCCGTAAGTTCTGGTACCGAAGCAAACTGACCGCAAGTTTTGCAGTAACCGCACAGCCAACACCGAACTGGAAGATTATCGCTACTAGTACAAACAAATATCTCATGGGGAGAGGAGAATACTACTGATACAACACAGAAACGGTCCATTGACACCGAACATGATAAGGAGAACTGCGAGAGGTGCAAATCACACCAAGGATGCTGCAAACCAACGTCTACAAACAATGAAATATCTCACTGTGGCTGGCGAGACAGACTAGGGTTGTGTTGCCCTGGATACTGTCCGTAATCATAACTCGGATGCGACTGGTGCGAGCTCCCTTGAACGAAATCGGAACTGAGGTGGGTGTCGTCAAACGTAAAGTGTCCCGCGTGAGGTGGGTTCATGCTGACACTCGCCGCTGGAGGTTGAGGGGATGGCTGTGACGAATAACGACCTTGCCCGTAGTTCACATATTGCTGTCCACCTGTCACAGATGGTGGCCACCATTCGTACCCCGGATAATATGACGTGGAAGGTTGAATACCTGGTAATGGTATTCCGAGCGAATGTGCCATCATCCTTGTGCTACTATCAACCTCTTGCGGGACATGGCTGTACATGGGATCGCGCAATGGGACGGGTGCACCGAAGACTTCTCGTTGCAACACATCCGAATTGCGGTCTTGACCAAACGCTTCGTCGACATCGCGCTTGTGTCGTTCGCCTGAAGATCCGTGTCGGACCGAAGCAGAGGCGACGGGATCGATATGAACCCTGACACCTTCCAGCAGTCGGCGGATTTGGATGGCACACGGCCATGTTTCCTGAATTGAGTCGGTTATATGCACTGCCCTAGAATAACGCTAATTCAATCTTACCTCCATGGCGCGCGCAGCATTGATGCACTGTAGTAAGCCGACGGATGCCTGGGTGTTTCCCGGACGGCGATTCACTGTATTACAAGATATGATATGAATGACACGTATAGAGAACAACTCTGAGGTTGGCTTACGAGTAACAACATTCATAATTCTTAAGTGAACCTTTCAGTATGACGGAGGTAAAGGAGAACGAAAGAAACACATACCCGGCACTCTGGAGATACACTGATAACAACGGAGGGCTCCGGTTCAGGCCATACTTCTGGTCGTACATGGTCACTGTTGAAATTGTGAGCACACCCCGCATCGGAATAAGTTGAAGTAGACGTAACCGAACTGACACATAGAGCTGATTTGCACAGCAGCGCTTTGACAGCGATCAAATGCCTTCATGGGTAAAGGGTCCGCTTCCCGCTCCGTCGACGATGGCCTAAACAACCAAGCGTTAGTATGACGGCTATTGCAGACGAACAGGGATCATTTCGTACTCATTCCAATTCGGTAAGCTACAATGAAGTCAAAATTAGAACGGAACGAACCCTGAATTGAACAAGACATACAATGCACGTTGCAATAGCAAGACCGCAGATTGATACTCAATCTGCAGCGCGAGAACATGTGGGAGAGGCGTCACCCGCCTGTTCGTTTCGCTGTACCTAAGGTGATCCGGCAAGTTAAAGAACCAATGGTGCAACGCAGACTCCAATCGGTCAAGCTCCGCCCTTCTAATGGCGTCTGACCTTCGTTTGACGGGATATATGGTAGCCATAATCTGGCTGATGATGAACGCTGCGAAGCCTGGTGAGTTCCTGTTCATACGACATAAGATGACTATTAGAAGGACTCACAAAGCTTGGCCTGCTCCTGGAAACAGCTCATAATTCTCCCCGGTTCAGGAACATAGTCCGAACCAAGCGCGTCAGGAGGATATGGTTCCCATTTCTCATTCTCTTCGACTTGGTCAAGTTCAGGCAAGACAGTGTTGAAATCGCCTTCGCGGAAATTCACAACTCTCCCTGGTAGAGAACGTGAGATTTAACCCCAAATACGTTCAAACATGAGATGTCATACCTAGCCAAACAGACGAGAGCCTGTGGGACGTCAGATTTCTGTAAGAATCGCATATATCCCTTAATACTCACTTATCTGCAATACAACATGACCACCATATCTGTTTCCTGGCTTGTCTGTCCTCGTGCGAAAAGATCGGTTCACCTTGAGCATTCTTCCAAAGGTCTGCATCGTGGTTCATGCCCAGATCAACTGCCTACCAAGATATTATTCGAGAAGTTCGCGGCGTTTGCGGGATAAAACTTACCATTCGACAGGCCATTCCTACGAATGAGAAGAGGTGGGTCAGGTGACGAATATTGCACGAACCAATAACCCATACCTATGAATAACCATCCTTGCTCCATGGATCCGATGCCAAACTCACGGATACCCATCAGCAGTAAAGCCTGACATGTCGACGGTCGGCTATTCTGATATACTTCGTCTAGAGATACTTATCAATTACCGTTGCGACGTAAAAACAACAGATGAGCACGTACTCAAGACTCGACGAGCTTCAGCAGCGTATCGGTTCCCTGCTTTAGATATCGTAACGTCATCACGAGTAGACGTTTCTCTCGAGTAGATGTCATAACGGGCGGCAAATGCAAACATGGCCAGCAGGAGCAATTTTGAAACGCCTTGAATCGAGTCGCCATACACAAGAGGGTCGCTACTGCCTCCATCGGGGCCTTGCTCTGAGCTATATTGTCAATTAGTTAGTGATGGTTCGCGACCACGAGAGTGGGCGAGCGTGCACACAGACCTATATTTGCTGCTAAGCTAGTGAGCCGCAGAGTATAAGGAAGCGTTGGAAGTAAGCTTACTGTTTATCGTAGATTTCCAGGAACTTTTTCTTGTGGATGACTGGGAAGAAAGGGTGGACATATACAAAGTATAAGTGAATGAGGTGATCCTGCACAGCGACGTTCGGCAGAGAGACGGGTTCATCTTGTAGAGAGGAATCGGTAGAGCTACTAGCACTGTCGGAATCCGTCCTCGGAAATTTCCTATGTTGGATATCTATTAACATGTTACGAACTAGTTACGTTTCTGTCTTACCATAAGCCATTTTCGTTGGTACGGGAGTCATCCGTACGGTCGGTATTGGCCAAAAGGTGAAGACCAGCGGCTTGGTCATGATAGCGAATCTGGTATGGAGAAGGTCAGGATCGCAACTAAGGAGTGACGCTTATACGAACATCTTTATTCTCATTGACTGAGAGGTGACCGAGAGCGTCAACTGTGTGATTATAATTACGTTCGTAGTATTCTGACCATCCCATCAGTGAATACTCAGACAACCATAAGACTGAATAATTACGATGTCGGTAGGAATCATGCGGTTCTCCGCGAGTGGCATACGACTCCGACTGAGGTGGATCCACTCGTAATCGTTGCCGAGCTGGCTGGGGGTATGATGCCATAGGTACGCTTGTCGAAGAAGCAGGGGAGGAGAGGTGGGGTGAATTAGCGAAGCCGGGAGTGGATCTTTGCGAGTGGGACAAGCGGGCAAATAGTTGGTCTTGCCATTCGGGAGTGGGTACAGCCATGGCAGGCTCTAAGAAAATATGAGAAAAATGAAGCGATACGGAAGAATATGCTTGCAAACCTGAGTTTGAGACGATTTCGCGGGTCATCCTGGATTGTCTGCGAGCGCGACGGTCATCAGAAGATCGCGAGGGTTCCGGTATTCCCATGATATGGTCATAGAGTCCTTCACGAGTGGTTCCCTGGGGTTGTGCTGCACGACCCGTCGGACCCTGTGAAACGGCGTTATATGTAGAGGTCAATAGGGAAAGTGGGCGCGGGACATACATAGGGACCGGTATCGACTCTATCCAGGACATCTCTTGCGTACGGATCTTGACGTAGGTCATGAATGATATCTGCCGCTCTGGGGCTGGCCATGATGGTTCCGAGTATACATTCTACCTGGTGCCACCGTTGTTCTATGGCATGTATGTAGCCTTTTGGGGGACCGCGTTTGAAGCTGGGACCCTGATAGGTACATGCTGTTTATATGCGCACTTAGTGTAAAGTGGGTTTTGGTAAATATACGGAGAACGCACGAGTGCCTGCTGCGAGACAGTTTCGGCATCGGTCGCCCTCTGTGGGCTCGCACTTGCTCTTAATTTTGCGACATCTGTCACAAGCTATACACGGACTTTTCTGAGTACCATACTCAGGGCATGGTGAATATTGAGACTGACCTCTTGAACCGCGTTTTGTTCTGTTGGACGAGCCAGGGTCGTTGTCGTCTTCGGAGAGGCCGGAGCCCCTGAGGTCTGGATAGGGATCCATGGAGGACGAAGGAGGATAAAGCGGCAGGTCTTGCTGGGACGAAGAGGGATACATCTAGACTTGGAGGCGAGACCGGGGGGATGTAGGATGATATGCAGCTTTGTGCAGCTCGATGATGTCACGATGGGGTGGCTCCTTCGACTATGGCAAACGGGAAGCACACTAGGCGGCCTTAGTAGGCAACTGCCTCCTGCCCGCTGCTCACGGCTGCCCCCCATGGTGGAGTGTGTGCCTCCCAGGGGGTCGCCGCAAGCTGTTGGATGCGCGCACATGTGCAGGGGACGCAAAGTATGCACCAAAAGGAGACAACATGACAGGGGCACGTGACCCAGGTACCCACCAGCTGGCGCCAGGCCCGGACTCGAGTTCGACGCGTCGCGTACTCCTCCTTGGACACAGCGTGGGTTCCCGGTTTGGCAGGTGTCGATACACATGCTCGGCTGCTATGGCTAGCGATCCGCCGCTCAGCTTCAATCGTGAGTGACGTCTGCTCCGACCCCCCGACCCCCATACTCAGATACAGCCCAGAGGCCGTCAGAGGCGTCACCGAATTCAGTCAGTCATGTCTCCCCCTCACTTCCTCCTCGTCCTCATTCTCAACGCCCTCGCAGTCGAGGTCGCCATTCATACCATTCTATATGTTAGACAGGTATATCCGGCGGACGTGTTTGTCCGCCGCAAGAAATACAATACCCCCGTCTTCCAGTCAAGACACCCCGCTTTAAACCAGTATATTTCTGGTGCAACCAAGGCCGTCAGCGGCGAGCTTGCTCTTGTATGCGCCATCTCAGTGGTTATATGCGCTTCGTTTTAACTCCGCCGCGCTCTTCTACAGGGCAATGTCGACAAGGTAATTGTCGTGATCAAGAACAAGGAAGAGGAGCCTCTCGAGCGATTTATATTCGCCGTGCAAAATATGATTCAGGTAGAAGCCTTCAATAAAGAAACGAGGTTCGTTCACAGGACATATTGAGGAGGACGACGTGGTTTAATTCATTGCCAGTGTGCAAGACGCCATGACGCCATCGGTTCTGGGGCACTACTTCCGCTCCTTCCTTGTCAAACTTACCATGCTCGAATCCCAACTCAGTCCTTATCCTCTCGGAGGTAATTCATCTCTCGTTCTGCATACTCATGATGGCTCCAACATGGCATTTTATAGACGAACTCTCCTTCTCCGTGCTCATCGAGCTTAAGGATGACAAACCTCCATCTGCGACCGAAGGCAAGGTAAGCATGTCCATAGCTAGATCCGTCTTCTGCATTGACAAACGTTTGCGCCCCAGAACCCTCCCGCTTGGATTCCTGCATCGACGCACCACACAACAGCTGGAACTTCTGACCGTGCGGAGTTGCATATGCTTCGAACGGTTGACACAGGTATTTTTAGCGTAAGTTCCGCCATGTCGTGTCCTCGATACCCATTGACGCATGAATGATACCAGCTATCTATGGCAGTTCAAGAATCAGAGCATAAGTTTAGGCTCCAAGAGAAGTATTCTGGTAAAGGTAAAGAGAGAGCCACGAGTTGACGAGGACGTTTGTAACCACTGCTGTAATAAGGGTATCGTTCTGACTGTATAACAAGCCTTGATATCGATCCAAGATAACTTCAACTACTACAAAATACACTACTAGCAGAATATAACGTATTAAACGTCCACGCGGATGCGCTGAATGATAGGTATGATCCTCTCCCACTCCTCCATCGCCTGCAATGCGCGAAGAAATCAATCATTGCCATATGCATGCAAGGAGAGACCGTAACGTACCGACTTGTAGAACTCAATCTGACCGTCTGCCAAGTTTCCGAGCATTTCTTTCATCTCAGCTTCCTTGGCATACTGGAAGACCGTCTGTTCCCTCAGCGTCTCGTCACTGAATGCATCCAAGGTTTCATGTGCCGTTTGCACAGCGTCTTGAAGCTAACATACCCGACGCGTCAGTGCATCTTCTATATTCAGAAGTACGACTCGATACTCACTTCCTTGATCTTGTTGTCGAGTTTCCTCATCTTCTCCACCCTACTACGGTCATCGTCGGCACCTCGCAGAGCATCCACTCTATCCTTGAGATACGCCCCGAGACCCAGACCGGTACCACCGGCGTGTCCGCTGATAATCGCAGCAAGCCGGTCTCGTTCAGACGTGACCCCTGAAAGATAGTCGGATAATTCCTCAAAGTCCATTTGCTTCTGATCGCGGAGTTTGAGGACCGCCCGGTTAGCATGGGAGTATTGTAATAGGGAATGCAAGTGAACAAGGAACGGGTCCGTTGTAGTTTGCGTCTGAGGGAAACTTAGTGATCCATATGGCAACTACTCTTCTTTGTACTTACCGTATGGCGTAACAACGCAGAGAACTCCAACAGGGTGTTCGAGAAGTGGTTCAGTTGGTCGGTAATACCGGACTCGAGGAATCCAAGACCCTGAACGGCGACGGCCAAGTCGTGATAGTCACCCGTAAGGTCTTCACCGGGTTCCAAGTTGCCATCTCATTCAGCCTCAGGATTGCCGAAAGACCAACAAGGAATATGGGAATGATACAAACTCACCGTTCGTCCTGTTACGGATCCGCGTGTACAGCCGTTCGGTTAACATTACACCCTCTTCGAATTTGTCCACGCTTTCGCGCATGGCAAGAAACCGCTCATCGGGTTTGCGCACACGCGAGAACGCATTCAGGAGGGTGTCCGAGATACTATCGATGACACCTGCAGGATGTTCTGGCCCTGGAGGATGGGCAACATGTTGGTGCATGGTGACATGCTACGCAATATGAGAATAGAGGGAGTCACGGACGATGTCAGACCTACCCATTCTGTTGACTCGAAGAATGCGCGAAGCAAAGTGCTTCGCTGAAGTGTGGGGTGTCGCGCCAGTCGCTGGAGGAAGCGGTGAAGGCTGTATAGGTCTTGTCTTAGCTCTGGCAGGATATGTTACGAGCGATATTGCTTACTCGGCGCGACGCCGCTCCATGAACTCCGGACTGAAGCGATCGCCAGTCACATATTCTGTTCGTGCACAATATCGTTAGTCAGGTGCCATACTCAAACTAGTCATGAGACTGACCAAGTCTATGCTTATCGGGGAGTGGGGGAACGACACAGGCAGGAAAGTCCTTCGCCAAGTGAGTGCGTAGGAATACAAAGTCCTGGAATCGCCTGCGTGCGGAGGGGTTTGGTGACGAGTAGATCGGTAGGTTGGTCTGTTTGGAACATAACACAGGTCAATTTCGAAATGAAGGTAGTGGTGGATATACGAACACACCTTCGCAGAAACCAGATAGGAGACATAAGCATCCTTGGTTTCGGGCAGCTCCTTCACGGGATCTTTCACGCTCGTAATGAGATAACCCTCCCACTTGGGATCGTGTGGGCCGTGTCCAGGCTCGCTGTCGGCGGTGCTCTGCCTGAATCCTGGCCCTGGGCGGGTGGAGGGACCACTCGCATCATAACTGGTAGGTGCCGATGGCGACTCCCAGGTAACACTGTCGAACACATCTTCGTCCTCTCCAAGCATTGAGCGGCGTGATCAAGTACGAAGTGGGCTCGACTGTGTCCTACGCAAATTAAGCGTAGCCTGAGCTGTCGTCGTCGTCGTATGTTGAGCAGTTGAGAAGCCACTAACGGGGAAGTCAGTGGTAGAGTCGTAAGTCCGCAGGCGACAAGCGAAACCAGGTGCGCTCATAGACATGGGCGTCTCACGCGATCATCGTCACTCGTGCCGCGCTACACGTCTCTGTACAGCTCTCTTCGCCGGCTGCGAGATTGCATTCTGCTCACCGTCCAACACGACCGCCACCATGGCGGGAAATATCGGTTCTTGGTCACTTGCACTCACTCTCTACTCACTGTGGTTTACTTTGTTCGCGCCGCTGGTTTACGGCTACGAAGTGCCCATCTCGAACGCAGACTATGACCGTCAAGTTTGCTCTGGCATGTGGGCAGACAAAACGACGTTCATAAATGGTACAGTTTGTGTTACAGACTGATATTCTCCAAAGCTCAATGTACGTTAGTCACATTTGATAGTACTTCCCAAGGCCAACTGGCCGCCGTAATATATGAATGGGCGGATGCCCCTTACCTTGGAAAGGTTACCTCGTACATCAATGACTTTCTTCCGGTGAGTAAAGGAATAACGCGCATACATCGTGAAGTAACATGCTTGAGCATAGCAGAAGACCTATGTCTGTACCAGCGACGCTGTGAAAGGTGGCTACTGTGATCGTTCCCAGCTGGGCCGTTTCATCCTTGATCTGCCTGAGGGTAAATCTATAAACGATACTAGCTTCTGGTCCGCGCGCATTGCCTTCCCGGAGGGCAGTAATATCCCGGGAGACTCTGACTCTGACGTCTCAGTCAGTGGCTTTTGGAACAACCCAGAGGGTAACCCTCACCCACCGGACGAGAATGACGAATTCGTATCGCCCTGGAAGCGCAGCGGTTCACATGTTACTCACGAGGCGCGTGCTGATGATGAACCACTGAATCCTAGTCCTTCGGGGGTTCTATACTATAAAGACCCTATCCAATACAAGGTACGAAAGACAGGGTACTACTGCATTGGTGAGTTTGAAGAATTCCTGGACGAAGTGGTTGATATCTAAAGTATGGGACGCAGCCGCCATTCCCATTACCGTAGTCCGTGCAAATGACCAGGAAGCCCCAGCGGAACATCCCAAATATTCTGGCACCGTTCTTTTCCAGAACAAATTTCATGGAAAACTCTCAGCTTCAGATTATCCCAAGGTCAATGTGAGTATCGCTATTCATCTGCGGAGGTCAGTATTCGCATGGTTGACCTATGCAATAGTTCTACTTCGCCATGTTCATTGTCTACACGATTGTGGGGCTCGGCTGGGCTTGGCTCTGTTACCAGAACTTGCAGGACCTGCTTCCGATACAGGTACGTGTTTCAACCTGCGCATGTACGACCATCTATCCATCATCATCATGGTGACTACAGTACTACCTCTCAAGTCTTCTTGGATTCCTTATCATCGAAATGGTGGCAAATTGGGGTGAGCAATATTTAGTTCAATCGTGACTACGTACTTAATGCATTGAATAGCTTACTATCGATACCTCAATGCTCATGGCAAGGGGACAACGTCTACCGTATTCCTCATCGTCGGTACGCGTACATGTCAGCTCACAAAATTGGGTTGCCAATCTAACACTCTACGTTAGTGGCAATTCTTGATGCAGGGCGCAACGCATTGTCGTTCTTCCTGCTTCTGGTCGTGGCATTAGGTCTAAGCGTGGTTCGTGAGTCCCTTGGAAGGACGATGATCAAATGTCAAGTTCTGGCTGTCGCACACTTTATCTTCGGAGGTACGTCAGGATATGCAGTATACTGGTCAATAAAACTGACATTATCTGTAGTACTATATGCCGTTGGAATAGTTGAACTCGAACTTGAATCAACGTCCGCCTTCGTTCTCTTGCTCTTTGTCATCCCCCTCGCTTTCACATTGAGTGGCTTCCTCTTGTGGATCCTGTATGCGCTGAAAGGTCAGTCTGTGCAACAACGATTCAACTACGAGCTGACGCGACTCGTGACTTGTGTAGCTACTACGACCCAGCTTGCTGCAAGAAAACAACGTTACAAGCTACGGATGTTTTTGTGGCTATATCGCATTCTCCTGATGACGGTCGTTGTCATCGCCATCTTCTTCGTTGTCTCATCCTTGACATTCTCTGGACGATTCGCTGAAGGTGACATAGCTTCACTTTATCAATATCTCCTCCCCAACTCACAACGTCCTTAGACTACGGAGCAAAGTCCTGGAAAGTGCAATGGTGGCTACTTGACGGATGGCTTTCCTTGCTCTACTTTGTGGACTTCGTCGCGATTGCCTACCTGTGGCGACCATCACCAAACAACAGAAGATAAGTTTACATCTCGTTTTTCACTGGTATTGAAACTAACCTCTGCGGATATCCACGCTCGCCATGTTCGACGAAATTGCCCAAAACGAAGAAGATGCAGAAGATTACGACATGGAGGCACTCGAACGTCGGACAGCTGCTATGCAGCATGATGACGACGACGCAGCTACTCTAGTTGGTCGGGGGCCTGGCTCCATGCACACTGACGAAGTTGTCTTCGAAATCGGTGACGAAGATGGGCAAGATGGGAGTGATGATGAGGATCCTACAAGTGCGAAGAAACGACGTGGACCCGCCCAACACGAGGGAGAAGAACATGAGCGAGAAGGGCTGATGACGGATCGTTGATTTGCATTTTGTGTATTCATATTCTTCCATGTCTGCCCCTCCTTTGTTTGTTTTCTTTGCATTTACAGCACTGGCCGAACTATATTTAATCACAATATGTAGAGTACAATACATGCAAAAAGGATCCTAATCAGCGAATATTCCACGGCTACACTCCGTCTCGTATACGGCCAGTGGACGTTGTGTACAAACGTGCGGCGATGTTCATGCTTTGTAATTCCTAGGAGGACCTGAGTACCTGAGACCAGCGAGAGGAGGACCAAACGTACCTGGAATAGCAGCTTGGCTGCGTAAGGAATGTACAATTGCGAGACCGCCGTCTTGTTCTTACATGAACGACATTCGAAGGTTTGTTTTTTCTGCAATTGGTCAGTCAAAGGCGGAAGGTTACAGAGCAAGCACGATCACTTACAAGGTTAGCGATAGCGGTGAGTCCACAACTGCAACAAACCAACGTTAGTGCTCCAATGGTATCGAACAACGTAGGGAATAACGCACATATCGCAGACGTGTAACCGATAGGCATCGCTCGCCTCGAACAGACGCTCCTTCAAGAATGCCGCAACACCATGCGAAATCATACAATCACGTTCCATCTCTCCGAACCGCAGACCACCATCTCGACTACGACCTTCGACAGGTTGGCGCGTCAAGATCTGCACAGGTCCTCTTGCACGAGAGTGAATCTTGTCGTCCACCATGTGCTTCAAGCGTTGGTAGTAAGTGGGACCAAGGTAGACCTGCGCTTGTAGTTTCCTGCCGGTGTGACCATGGTACATAACTTCAAGACCTCGGCTCTGATAACCCTTTTCTCGCAGGAACTTCGAGACGGATTCTACGGTCAACTCCGTGAAGGGCGTAGCGTCACCTTCATTTCCGATCAATGTGGCAAGTTTCGAAAGTAGACACTCGACCAAGTGACCGATAGTCATACGCGATGGAATGGCGTGAGGGTTGATGATGAGGTCGGGAGTAATACCTTCAGCTGTGAAGGGCATATCCTCCTGACGGTAAGTGATACCGATAGTACCCTTCTGGCCGTGACGCGAAGCAAATTTATCTCCAATCTGCGGGATACGCGTTGACCGAACACGGATCTTGACAAACTTCTGTCCCTCGGCATTCGTCGTGATGAGAACCTGATCAACAATACCGCTCTCTGTACTTTTGAGAGGAGTAGAGACGTCCCGGCGAGTGTGCGTTCTTGTCCGCTGGCCGAGTTCTTCGCTGTCCGGAGGGATGGGGGCCGTCTTACCGATGATGATGTCCTCGCCATGCACGTTGGTTCCAGGCGCGATCAGACCGTCATCCTCGATCTTGTCATAGGTTCCATGTTTCATACGAAGCGTCGTATCCCGAGTAGGCTTCTCGAACTCCTCCAGCTGCTGAACGCCGCTCTTCTTCTCGAGATCCATGTAGCTGCGATAGTAGATACTACGGAACAGACCTCTGTCGATAGAGCTCTGGTTCATGATGACTGAATCCTCCTGGTTGTAGCCACTGTAACAAAGGATAGCCACCACGGCGTTTTGCCCGGCAGGCAACTCGCGGAACTTCAGATATTCCATGGAGCGAGTTGTGGCCAGAGGTTTCTGGGGATAGTACAAAATATTCGCCATCGTGTCCATGCGGACAAGGAAGTTAGTAAGATATATACCCATGGCTTGTTTGCCCATAGCGGATTGGTATGTGTTACGTGGAGACTATACAAGGTCAATATAGATAGAAGAGGAAGGAGAGATACACACACCTGGTTGTGATCAGGGAAAGGGATGATACTGGCACACACGCCAAGAATCATACTGGGATGAATCTCGCAATGCGTCCAACTGTGAATGTTCGTTGTGGCCTTCAGCCTCTTGGCCGGATCCCACTCAGTCTCCTCTTCGTTTGGATCAATACCAGCAGCTTGCAATCGCGAATTCTCGAGATCCTCCGGAGTCATACATATCATCACAGTTTCCTCTTCCTCGGCATCAAGCAGCTCGATTAATCCATCTCGAATGAGGTTGTCCCAGACGTATTCCTGTCCTGTGGCATCCTTGCCGCGTGACACCCACTGGATGTGCTTCTTCTGGATAAGGAGCTGTTGGTCTTCCACAATGAACAGAGGTCGACAGACACGACCAGCATCAGTGTATATCCGCAATTCTCTTTCACGGATATCACGAACGACCGAGACTTCGGGGCTGATGTCATCTTTCCGACGCAATTTCTTGATCGTCCTAACGAGATTGACAGGGTCCCGGTGAACACCCATCCAAACCCCATTCACGAAGACCTTCGTGCAAGGATTGTCTGAATGAGCATTCTCCTCCAGTGATTCGAGACCCCACTCCTCCAAGAACTCAATGACTGGGCCGGAGAAGGAGCCGACGGATATGCATGACATGAGCGAGAGGTTCTTAACAAGTCCACATGCTTGGCCTTCCGGTGTTTCAGCAGGACAAACCATGCCCCAGTGCGTGTTGTGCAATTGACGTGGTTTCGCGATCTTACCCTCTCGGCCAAGCGGAGTATTACATCGACGCAGATGCGAGAGGGTGGAAGCATAAGTATATCGGTTGAGCACTTGCGAGACACCGGCTTTAGAGGCCATTGACTTCTTTTGGTCACCCCAGTTACCGGTAGCCAACGAGTACTTCAAGCCGTTGGTGATGGTATTGTGCTTGACGGCCAACGACAAGTTGAACTCTTTATGGGTTTCGACACACTGACATTTTGCGTTATTGCAGGGAACAAGACAGATTCAGCGAGTACGTACCTTTTGCAAGTAACGGTAGACATCCTTGGTCAACTTGCGGAAGAGCATGCGGAATAGGTTAGCTAACAGAGGACCAGCCAAGTCAAGTCGCTTTTTTCCGAAATGATCACGATCATCAAGGTCCCTGCGCTCCAGTGCAGCGAGAAGAAGCCTATGAATCATGTATCCGAAGAAATAGGCCTTCTTTGACTCCGATCCCTCCGCCATCGAAATGTGAGGCAACATCTCCTTCTGCAAAATTTCCTGCGCGTAGCGAAGACGACGCTCGCGGTTCAAACCAGTGGTGGTACCACGATTGCCGATGAAATCCAGTGCGACCTAGAAAGAAACCTTCATATTGGCGCAAAACGCAGAGACTCAAATGTTGACGAACCTCTCGGTCCTGGATAACGAAACCATCGTCAATACATGGCTTTAGCATCTCCAACATCTGGGAGTCCTGCATGTCGTAGCAGATGTGTTCCAGAATATCGCGGTCAGAGATCACACCAAGGGCGCGGAAAACGACCCAGATTGGGATATCGACTTTAATATAGGGTATGGTGGCTTTCATGACATTTCCAAGCTGTTAAATAGCAATTAGAGAGGAGCGTATAAGCCACCTGAGTCACAGTCATACTTACAGAACGCTCCTGGTTGCGGTGGTACAACTTAACCTGGAATTGACTTATCGTCTTCCCGCCCTTCTCAACGGCACTACGAATCTCCGCAAGGAAGCTGATAGGGGATGGTTGTGCTTTTGCGAAGACATAGACGTGATTGGTAGCCATACGCTCCTGGGCAATCAAAACCTTCTCCGAACCGTTAATGATGAAATACCCTCCGGAATCGTAGGGGCATTCATTTAAGTCGAATAGTTCAGAGTCTGAGAGCCCGTGCAGAATGCAGAACGTAGATCGGAGCATAATAGGCACCTGTTCTCCCTTGAGTTCAAGAAAGATGATACAATCGGTCAAATACGTACTTTGCCTATCCAGACCTTGTGCGTATCCGCAGACGTCTCCTCGTGCTCTTGTTCCCAGATCATGTCACCGGTGACACTGTCTGGATCCTCGCGACCCACCAATACGCGCTTCTTCATTTCAACATAAAGTGGCGCAGAATAGGTCAAGTTTCGTAGACGCGCTTCTTGAGGGAAAACGGGCACTACGGAGCCATCCGCTTCCGTGACTGTTGGCCTTGAGAGATAGATTTGCCCAAATTTGATCTCGTATCTGCGCGTCACGTCTGACTCGTGTCCAGTATGTTGATCGGCTTGGTCAAGGATGAGGTCTGAATTTTCGTCCACAAGTTCTTGCATGGTATTCTGGACGAACTCGTCGAAAGAGTCAAGTTGCTGTCGAACTAGACCTTTGGCCTTGAAGAAGCTGGATATAACAGCCCAACAGTCTTCCTGGGTGATCTCCTCGTATTCCTCTTCGTACCCATCCTCTTCATATCCTGGCTCGTCATAGGCCGTGTTATCGTAGGAGAAGGATTGCGTAGGGTCAAAGCTAGACGCGACAGCTAGCCAAGAACATGAGGACACCATTGGGACAAAGTCAGTACTACATGAACATGCGACCTACCAGCTGCCATTTTGTGAACAAATGAAGGTAGTTGGGTCGAAATCGACGCGGCACCAGGAACAGCGATTAGTCCCCAGTTATGTGGAGCTTTTAATTCAGGAAGAACGACGCAGGCGACAAAACAGCAGGAAAATATGCAGAAGGGGAATCACTTGTTGGTGGGCCGAAGACAAGACCTACAGACAGCTTACAGCTGACGAAGCCGAAAGGGAGTGTTTTGTTTGGTTCTGTTGTCCAAGGGCCTCTACCCGCCTGCCATTTATAGTATCTCCCACACAATAGCGCTCATCCAAGATTTTGGCTCATCACGATCGGTGGCCGGGGTTTCACCTTTGTTCAGTTTCCCTTCAACCTTCAACCTTTGTGCTGCTGAAACACTACCTAGTGATACCCAGCATATAAACCCTCACTCATACTCAGATACTGGTACGTGCATCTTTAAAGAGTGTTATTAAATCGTACATAGTGGCATCGCACTCCCCTCATAGTGGTACTAGCTACTTCGCTGGGATTGCCTTCAAGAGCGTATTCATCTTCGCCTGCGCACTAGCCGCATATGAACCCTAGATGATTCAATCAGCATTGTTAGCCAATGAAGAGGTATCTACTTACCCCAAATAGGACGGTATGGTTGAGGTAATGGTACAATTCATATAGGTCCCCTCGCAACTCATACTCTCCTTCTGGCTCGGACTTGGGTAGGTGCTGATGATACTCCGTGAAGAACGACTTCGGTATGCCACCGAAAATTCTTCCAATGGCAAGGCTAATGACATAGAATATTCATGAACGTGTACTGATTGCGTTCAAGTCTACTTACTCTGCTTCGTTGTGTCCGAAGTAGGAAGAAGGGTCGAAAATTATGGGTTGTCCGGTCTTTCTATCAGTTCCTGTGTTTCCACTCTGATTTTGTTAGTACCAGTATGCGCGCCTGTTCACTGTCCCCCACGCACCCATAGGTCTCCGTGGAGAAGTACAGGTTGTATGACGAGCTTGCCCAAAAGCGCGGGAATCACTCTGGAACCTTAGTGAGTGCGATACTACGTTGACAACTCGAGACAAATCACTCACCGTTGCCTGATCAACTGTCCCTTTCTGCACAGCTCATCATATCTCCCCTTCCCTTCCAACTGGTCCAGAAGACCCCCAATCAAGGATGAGTAGCATTCTTCCCAAGTCGGATACCAGCCATTGGCTTGCCTAGTCCTCCCACAGTACGTCGGCACCCCGAAGCCGAAACCTTGTGTGCTTTTGTACTGGTGTAGCTCTGTGGCCAATCGCTTGCCCAGTGATTTTGCTGCCACATCTGTAAGAGATGAAAGGTCTTTATATTCGGTTATGAAGTATGGTCGGCCGACATCAGAAGGGGACTCTGCTGTGCTCTCGTCGATCGTGCCGAATGCGACTAGCTCAGGCACGAGTCCTGGTGCAGCAATATACATGGCCTTGAGCGATTCAGCTTCTCCTACATATTGCTCGAGTTCGCTGGGGTTGCCAATTTTTGTGAAATATGCCCTCCCCGAGGATGATGTCACATTTGGCTGTGATGTATTGAATGTCAGTGTAGCATGTCGCTCAAGTTCTGATGTTTGGAGTGCTTTAATGACAGCGGGGTGTATGCCTCTAACCATGGTGCGATAGTTTGAGAGAAGTTGTCGCAAGTGCTATCAGTCTAAGATAGAGATCGATCCCAGGATTACATCGCAGCGCTCACAACAGTGGGGTGCCAAAGTGTTGACATCATCGTATCGAAAGTGCCACTGTAAGTACTCTACCGTTCCCTTGACTCGCGAATAATCGATATCTGACCTGTTGCTTGTACGACAAATTCTGGCGAATTACCACTGACTAAACTTCGTCCAACCATTCATAACACAGCATAACACATCATAATATATAGACTATTAGGTGCGGGAAGTACGTAGTACATGCGACCCAATCGCATCTTTACACCAATTCGCGCGCAGACTTTTCCAAGAAGGCCCTGCAGGCTGCTATGGACTCTTCTGATGGGAATCTCAACTTCGACGTCGTGTTCGTCATCTTCCAACAAGCGTACTACTAAACTGCACTACTATCGTGGTCGTTTCGGTCTCATGCTGCCTGGCTGAGGCTGATCACATGTGATGCGCCTTTGGGATTTGACAATGAGTAAGCGTATGCATTGCCAGCATTGGTAAGGTTCGATGCAGCTCGATGTGCGTCCCTTTCGGAATGCGGCGGTCCGCGAGGTGGGTGAAATGGATATAAATACTTGGACATTGCAGTCATGGAATTGGCACCATTCGAGTACTCAGTCTGATGCTCAGGCAGTCCTTAATCGACACATTCAAGCCATCGCATCGTAGACTCTTCACCACTGCCATGCCTCGGAATATCAACAAAGGAGTGCCCGGTGCCTACCAATATTTCCCTCTGAACGACCCACCTATCGCCACCCCCTTATCTTCGGTGAGCTTCAATTTCTACTCACCGGAGGACATAACCTCTGACTCAAATCATCCTCCCCGGTCCTGCAGACTAAGTTCCCACAGAATGCACAGATCCCAAAATTATTTGAACCACTCACCATTCGTGGCGTGACGTTCAAAAACAGGATTTTCGTTGTATGTTACCAATCTGACATTTTCAACCTGCGTCAGATGATGACTAGTACCGCATTGCGACCTATATACAGTCGCCAATGTGTCAATACAGCTCGGACTATGGGCATGCGACTGATTGGCATTTCGTACATATTGGCGTAGGTAATTTCCCACGGGTAGTACTTGCATATCAACATCCTTACCTATACACAGGGTTTCGCTACTCGAGGCGTCGGTGCTATCTGTATGGAAGCCACGTCCGTAGTCCCAGAGGGGAGAATCTCTCCACAGGATGCCGTATGTCTTCCTGAATGTATCACTGCATCGTTCTCACCTAGCAGATCAGGGTCTCTGGACTGATAGTCAGAAAGAACCGCTCAAAAGGATAGTCCAGTTCGCCCATGCTCACCAAACGATTATCGGCATCCAACTATCGCATGCCGGGCGTAAGGCCTCGACAATCGCTCCTTGGGAACATTCCGGGTTGACCGAAGAGAAGCAACGTGATACGTGGATTGCTACAGAAGAAGAAGACGGCTGGCCAGATAACGGTACGTTGAAGTAATGTAGTTGATGCCGAGTGTGTGGTTTGCTCATCGAATAAGGGTTCCAGTTTATAGTGCCAGCGACATACCCTTCTCTGATACATACCCCAAACCGAAAGCCATGACAGAAGAAGACCTCCAGTATGTAGAAGAAGCTTTTGTCAAAGCCATCGAGCGCTGCAAAGACATCGGTTGTAAGTCATACACATGGCCAGCCAACTGTATCGCTCAATTCTAGTTACCACACAGTCGACTTCATAGAGCTTCACGCTGCTCATGGCTATCTCCTCCACCAGTTTGTATCCCCTCTATCCAACCACCGCACCGACAGCTATGGAGGTTCACTGGAGAATCGCATTCGATGGCCTCTCCGAGTAATCAAAAGCTGTCGCGACGCCTGGGATAAACCGTTGTTTGTCCGTATCAGTGCAACGGACTGGGCTGAGGGGCCGGAGAAGGGCGAAGACGGGGAGTGGAAGCAGTGGGGTATCGAACAAAGCAAGGTATACGTCGGTGAGATGCACAAACTCGGTGTGGACCTGGTCGACACGAGTACCGGCGGGCTCTGGGCTCAGCAGAAGATTACGCTTGGCCCAGGCTACCAGGTAAACAATTCACGAAATTCACTACTCGTAGAGACGTTGGTGGTGGCTGATATTGTCCACGCAGGTACCCTTTGCAGAAGCCATCAAGAAAACCCACCCAGATATTTTAGTCGGAGCCGTTGGCCTGATAACGAACCCGGAAGATGCAGAATCGTATATTCGCGATGGTAAAGCCGATGTTGTTTTTCTCGCGCGAGAACTTATCCGCAACCCCCACTGGACCATGCTTGCTGCACAAGAGCTTGGTATAGCCATCAAGCCCGCGAACCAGTATGAAAGAGGGTTCTCGAGAATGTTGACTGCAAAAGCTCCCAAGTAGATGCGGGGTCCGCGTAGAGCAGTGTACTGTTGTCACACTTCAGTTACTGTGCAGAGTGTACATGATTTTGGACCTTTTTTTACCTTGTATTCTATAAGTAGAGTCGACGATTCCTGAGCAAGTTTGAAGAAACGCTGGCGGGTCTTCGAGGGGAAACACATGCCGCCGTCTGATCGAGTGACGTCAACCAATCAAAGAGGTTTTCTCCTTCAACGCCGCTGGCCGGAGACAAACGCAGAGCTCGCGGCGTCGACTCAGAGCTGCCTCTTTCTTTCAAAGTGACTGCCATGCATATTTCATAGATTCGACACTACTGGCAACATAGTCGATGTTTTGCCGCTTCTCTGCCCTCCCTCCGGGCTTGAATCAATGCGTCTTCTCGCGGCTCAGCCAACCATCTATTCGGCATGCGACGACATGGACACGACATGCACGTCTCAATCCTCAGTTCTTCTCCCGTGTACCCCCGCCTACACCTAGGTTAGGTCGCCAAGCCCTTTGGGCAATCCCAGTTGCTGGGGGCATTTACTTCTATCTGAAGACACCGAAGCCTGAACCACATATTCCTACCATATTCACTTCTCCGACTCTCATACCGTGCAAGCAGCAGGTTATAGAGACTACCATTTTAGCTCCGGACGAAGAGGACAGATCGATTTTGTCGCGCATAGGGTCTCTCTTCGTTGAGAGAATATGGGAACCTGTTCTCACTGCGGGCAGGTTTATTCACCTGCTAATACTCTTCCTTCCGGTACTATTCACGTCGCCAATGCTACTCATTGGTCGTCCGGAGAGAAGGCTGGGGGGCGACCGATGGGGGGCAGTGTGGTGGTACGGCTTCCTCACGGCGCAAATGCAGCGCGCGGGACCTACGTTCGTTAAGGTGAGCTCAGAGGCCGACCATACGATATCGTTCTCGGTACTGAGATACCCTCCAGCTTGCTCAATGGGCTGCATCGAGAGCTGATCTCTTCCCTGCCCTCCTATGCGACCGTCTAGGTGCCTTGCATTCAAGCGGAAAGCCCCACACCCTCCGACACACCAAGCGTGTTATCGAACGTGTATTCCAACGTCCATTCCACGAGGTGTTTGAAGAATTTGATGAGAAGCCTATCGGGTGTGGTGCCATAGCTCAGGTAAACTCATTAATTTCTTGACCTGCGCGTCCTAATTGAAACCGGTCTCTAGGTGTACAGGGCGACTTTGAAACGCGACTTGATTCCTCCCTCCCATCTGGAACCTCGAAGGCATCACAAACGCTCTTTAACCCCGACTATTCTCCAACAGCCTGCTCCAAGTGCTCCCTCTGCTGCTGTCGCAGTAAAGATACTGCATCCCAGAGTAGACAAGCTCATCTCCCGTGATCTGAGTATCATGTCCTTCTTTGCCAAGGCATTATCACTCTTCCCTGGTATGCAATGGCTCTCTTTGCCCGAAGAAGTGGACATCTTCGGGAAAATGATGAGTGAACAGCTGGATTTGCGGATTGAAGCCAATAATCTCGTTGAATTCGAATCGAAATTCCAAGGGAGGAAGCTACCCGTGAGCTTTCCGCGACCCTTGGAAATGTGGAGTACCCGGGATGTGTTGATTGAAGAATATGAGAATGCGTTGCCCTTGGAAGTATTTATGAAGAACGGCGGCGGGCCCTACAATAATGTTCTGGCCGAAGTCGGCTTGGATGCATTCCTTGTGAGTGCGCATTATTCCCTTCAGAAACCGAAGTGTTGACACCACCCTAGAATATGCTTCTTCTGGACAACTTCGTCCACTCGGATCTCCATCCTGGCAATATAATGATCAAATTCTGTAAACCTGTATCCACATGGACACTTCTCAGTAATATTTGGACCCGCCTCAAGGAGAATTATTGGCCATGGCATCGATCATCGTCTGCTGCCATCGAGACTGTGATTCACGAAGACAAGGAATCTGACACTATCGTGGAGCACCTCCGGGCACTCAAGCATGATCCGCAAGCATGGTCGACCGCCCTCCGACAAGTACGAGATGAAGGGTATCTCCCTGAAATCGTCTTCATAGATGCCGGGTTGGTAACCACGCTAGATGCCACAGACCGACGAAACTTCCTTGACCTTTTCCGAGCTGTTGCGGAATTCGATGGATATCGCGCTGGGCAACTCATGGTTGAACGATGTAGGACACCGGAACTTGCCATAGACACTGAAACCTTTGCATTGAAAATGCAGCATATCGTCTTGAACGTCAAGCGAAAAACGTTCTCCCTCGGTCAAATCAAAATTTCCGACATCTTGAACGATGTTCTGAAGGCCGTCAGACAACATCACGTCAAGATGGAGGCCGATTTTGTCAATACGGTCATCTCCATCTTACTCCTAGAGGGAATTGGGAGACAGCTGGATCCCAATTTAGATCTGTTCAAGAGTGCATTGCCTATTCTGCGCCAGCTTGGAAGGCAGATGTCCACACAAGATACAATTTCGCAAATACCCCCTGGAAACCTGTTCGCGTTCCTCAAGGTACGTGGACTTCGCCGTTGCTACGAAGCATGGGTACTGACGGCTTCATTTTAGGTGTGGTTCTGGTCAGAAGCCAGGGGTATTGCCGCAGCTGCACTCGTGGATGTCGACGAACTAGTTAGAGACGACTGGTGAGCTGATCATTCCAGCGAAACAGAGCAAGCACTTATAAGCACATCCAGGTTGACCCCCGCAATCTAGAACGCTACAACCACCGTACCGTAGAATTGTGTAATAATTGTATAGTAGGGGGACTACCTCCAGGCTCCCACTGTAATCAGGTCAGCCGCAGGTGGGATAGTTTTTCTGATTACGCTCCTGCGAAGCACTTGAGTGACGAAGATGGTTGCTTCTCCGCTTCCCATGGCTTCGTTTGAGCTTCGTGAATTCATGTATTGAGAACATCTCGGCAAGGCGCATGCACAATGATTGGTTGCCTTTGCGCTTTGACACATGTTCTGTCCATGGGTGCGTCAAGTGCTCAGCTACCGGAACAACGATATGTATAGCTAATGTGCTGTGTTCGCCGCATGAGCTCACCAGAAGCGTCACGGTGTGCTAACCAGTGGAAACGAAATAGGAGGTGCTGAGGAGACGAGTCTGGAAGGTGCAACGGAGACGCGCGGTGCAAGAATTGTTTTCCGTACGTAACGGGGATCCGGGGAAGGAGCCGGACTCGGGGAACGACGCCGAGCGCTTGCACGGGGCCTGAGGGGGAGAATTTGGAGGTTCATCGGAAATCCTCAACTTGTCCTCAACGAACGCGTCGCCGCCGCCGTTGTTGGTCGTCGTGTCTCCCCCTCGCGCGTGTCGCGGTACATGGCCACTCCTTATGCGTTCGTAACTCTTGTAACTTCAGACTCGTACCTTCCAGGCGCTTTGGCTCTAGTAGCCGCGCTCAAGGAGGTCCACCCCAAACCTCCCGTGCCTCCCGAGGTTGACTTTCAGACAGCTTGTCTAGTCACCCCGGAGACAGTGGATGTATCTTCTATAAAGCTCCTGCGCAAGTCCTTCGATCTCGTTGTCGGGGTCGAGATCATAGAACAACAGGATGATAAAGGGCTTCAGCTATTAGGTGAGCGTTCTTCTTCTCTTTGGAGCGCGACACTGTTCCCGCCGCTCGCGACGTGTTTCAGGAGAAGGAATATACCTCCATACAGCTCTCCTGACATGTCTCTGTGTCTGGCGGGTTCGTTTCCAGTCGGCGGGTACGCATACATTGACCTTCCTGCCACGAGTGACTTGGCTCTGTGACGGTGTCCATGACGTATACGGACAAGCACTAATTTCATCTTCTGTTAGGTCGTCTTGATCTCCGTAGCGTCCTGACAAAATTACACGTATTCCGATTAACTCAGTACTCCAAGATAATCTTCCTCGATGCAGACGTTCTCCCAATTCGCCCCCTTTCTCATCTTTTCTCACTTCCTCACGAATTCTCGGCTGTCCCAGACGTTGGGTGGCCGGACATATTTAACTCTGGTGTCCTCGTTCTAACGCCCGGCGAGGATAAGTTCAGTGAGCTGAACGAATTGCTCAAGACCAAAGGCAGTTGGGACGGCGGCGATCAAGGCTTGCTGAACGAATGGAGAGGGTCAGACTGGAACAGACTTAGCTTCACTTATAATACTACACCTACAGCTGCATATACGTGAGCAAGTTTCCCAACTCGCATGATGTATCTGCTGACGATACACTCATTTCACAGATATGCGCCTGCATATGAACGCTTCGGCTCTTCTATCGCGGCCATCCATTTTATCGGCCCAAATAAGCCTTGGAAATCTCTCCCATTCCGTTCACCAGGCGTGAAGAGCGGATCTCAACCACAACTGGGACCACAGCAGACCTATGACTACTCAGCTCTGCTTGATCGGTGGTTTGACATTTACGACAGAAATTATCGATCCGCCGATACTACTGCGCCCAGTCAGTTCGAGTTCCAGAGATATACATCTGTCTGGGATGATACGCTGGGTGCCGATATGCCTGCTTTATCTGCGCTCCCTCCTGGTGGTGCACTTGGGCTGGAGGATCTGAAAAGAGTTGCCACCGAAGGCATGAGCAGTCTCCCTTCTCGCCCGCCAGAGAGACCCAGCGAGGGGGAATATCGTTCTATGCCTCTGGAAGGGCGCGTGGATCTGATGAGGCCTCGCAAGGAGCCGGAGCAAACACAGACAGACTCATCTGGGAATGCATCTTCAAGTATTCCCCCCAACACAAACCTTGGCGACCAGGGCCCACGCTCAGGCTTATGGACGCCTCGACTGGAGACGTTGCCAACCCCTGGACCTGATGAGATTCCGCCTGCCCCATACCATCATGGTCGCTCTCTTCCTCCCTCGACGACTACCACGCCTTCATACGATACGTTCCCTGAACAGCAGCAGTATTCCCACTCGTCTGCATGGAATCCGGAGTCATCGGAAACGCACTCGAATCATTCTACTCATTCCTCTGTAATTGCACCGCCGGCGTCAGCGCCTCACGAATCGGAAGAGCATATACAATACCCTTCGCCTTACGATGCTCCTTCCCAGGCTCATCAACATTCGCATATTATCTATCGTCCCCCCACGGAGCCTCAGCCACAACAAGCATATATTCATACGCATCACCATGCACATCATCCCCATCGCATTTCCTCGCCTCATTCGTACTTCAATGTTACACCTGCAGGAACAACTGAACGCTTTCTTGGCAGCCGCTCCTCTCCTCCAGAAACCATTCACGGCCGGAGCTCACCTACACATGTGCGCGCAGGACAGGCAACCCCTCCTCACGCAAAATTAGGACATGCGTCTCCCGTTCATGCCCAGGCTGCCCCGGAGGCTACCACGCACGCAAAGCAGACAGAAGTCCCCCTAGCGCATGCCGGAACTGGTCCTAGCGGTTCTGTTTCTAGCTCACACATCCGCCAGCATAGACATCATGCTCACCACCAGCAAATGCCCAGTTCAGGATCTCGTCCGTCGCTAACATCCCAATCGTCATATCAAGCTCCTCCGTCTCATCACAGTCCTCCGTCTCACCACAGTCCTCCGTCTCAGCACACCTCTCAGCATCGGACGTCACCTTCCAGTCGCCCACCTGCTCGTTCCCCATCGCCTCCTAAGGTTTCTTGGAATCCCGCCGTTGAGCCCCCACCCCGAGATCTCCCCGATCCCTCAGCTTTCCCTGCAGACACGTACTTCCAAAACATCTGGGACCAAACTCCGAGCCAGATGCATGACGCAACATTTCAAACATACACCCCGTTTACTTCTAATGAGGAAGCTGAGAAACCCGACGTCTTCTTCCACCCGCCACCGCCTGCGACCATTCCAGAAGAACTCATTCGTGAGGGGCAGTATGCTAACGTTATCGGGCCTGCGTCCCCAGAGCGGACAGGAGAGTCTCCCCAAGCCCCAACACCGGACCGAAATAAGGTCAAGGCAATTTTCTCTTGGGAGGAGAAACCCCGACATGTCCCTCGCCGTGTGTTCCCGCCCACTGAGTCTCCCCCTCCAATAACCCAGTTCATCGAGGAGGAAAAACCAACACCAACGATACCTGCGGAGGCCAAGCAGGAGCTCGTTCGACCGCAGTTATTCATCCAGACCCCATCTCCTCCAATTGGTTTGCCGACTTCGTTGAGTTATGCTAACGCATGGGATACTGTTCCTAGCATTCAGCGTTATGCGTCGAAATTAGCTCGGCCGAGTCCCTTAACTAGTCACCAGCATGTTGCTCCTCCTGATAATGGCTGGAGGAAGTGGGACAGGGAAATGCAACGCGACTGGCAAGAGCACCAGGATGCAAGTAGCATGGATGGCGATGACGAGGATGAAGGGGACGATGAAGACGAGCAGAGTGACGGTAGCGTCTCTGGGGATCTGCGTCGTAGGTCTCGCAGAGGGAGTTCTACATCTGTTTCGGGTGTAGGCCTGGTCAAGGACGGCAAACAGTATAGGATGCGTGGTGTTCAGACCATTGATCCTATAATGCAAAGCAGAAGCGTGCAGGTTGCCGTGTTGACCGAAGATGGGTCTTTACATCCACCTTCTGACACCGGTATTGTGCCCAAGAAATACCGCAATGCTGGTACTGAACCGACTCTTGGCTCCGGCATTCGACGAGAATTCGCTCCGTCTGGTTTATTACCGCCCGCCGTCCTGCGTGACATTAAGGCCGACCACATGTCGGGTACACCTTTGGTTAGCACCAGTCTTCGCGCAACCATGCCCTTCCCATCCATGGCCACGCCTACCGGCTCGAGATCACCACAAACCCTTGGTTCTCCCCGTACATACTCGCCGCCGAAGGTCAATACTCCGCCCCAATCGCCATCACCTCCGAGAATGTCATCCCCGCGAGTAGCGCCTGGTAAACCTGCCGGTTCTCGCAGAGCATCTACAGCTTCTCTTCCTTCCAAGTCGGGATCGCCTATCGTTGGGACATCTCCACAGTTTGGATCTCCTCGACCTGGACTGACACGCAGAGCATCCAACGCTACACCACCTAGACGGGTTGAATCGCCTGTTTTGGCTTTCACGTCTGCTCGTCCAGCACAGTCCACGCCTCCCCCACGGCCTCAGCCCAAACTCTCATCGCCATTCTCGCCTGAAATCAGTAGATCTATCTCGCAAGAAACGGCAAGCACGCTCTCACCAGCAACAACCGCTTCCCTGGCTACTCCTGAGAATACCCCTGTGGTCGGTGTTCGCAGGGGCGGCCGAGTTTGGGATCCTGCTCGGGGTGTCGACGTGTTTAAACAGAAATCGGAGGAAGTTCTTGCCCGCTTCTTACGTATGGGATCTTTTGAGGAGGAAGAGAGTCAGAAACGCCAGCCAGTTCAGTAATTTCATTCATTATTTGCATTCCCTCATTCCCTCGTTTATACCATTCAGCGCATCTCGGACAATTGTTGTGCAAGTTAACTTCCTGAATACGTTTCCGGATGACTGGATCACGCATGTTGTTTTCCTATCTCTCAGAAGCCTTTTCTCTCCCGCAATTTGACCCGCCTCTTTTGTCACTCATTTTACCAATACCTGTTTTCTCGGTGCAATCGGATACCCACCTACTCTAGCACGTAGCCATTTCCCCCTTGTTGTCTCTTTACTATTGTTTATTGCCTTTGTTTCGCCCTGTTTGTATGCATATCGCACTTGCAATGGGATTTCGGATTCTCGGTGTTAACGCGTCAAAGGTTGGTGTGCGATATGTGCTTTCTCGTTGTTAGGTTATCTCGCGACCCCAACTGACAAGGCCGTGTGCCTCAGAGAGCTCGAGCAGTCGCGTTACGTAGGAGACGTCAATATCGAATGACGTCATGGCGAGGCGAATAGTAAAATGACGCGGCGGCGACGCGCCAAAGGTTGACGTTTGCTGCCCCACCTTCGTACTCCAAGGAGCAAGAAACGTGATATGTCACCGACCTATCCCTATATATTGCCCTGGTCGTGTGGGGTATTCGCTCAACTTACCCCGTCACTCCGCATTCAACCAACAAACCCAATCGACCTTAATCGACCTCCATTAAGTTGACTTACCCACATTCCAACATGTCGAACGCTGTACCAGCTCAGTACGTCTACCGTTGTGATGGGATTTGGCTGCACGCTCACAATCTCACCACAGGACCGACGCCCGCTTCGAGACCAGTGCCGCTTGGGCAGAAGCCGAGGCTTCCAACACCAAGCTGGCAAATCAAGTAGAGCAGAACGCAGAGACATTGCACGCAGCTGCTCAGCAGGCTGCAATTACGGCTCAGGTATGTCTCCATCAATCCGCTCGTGTCCCTTGCGCTTATACTCACGTGTAAGCAGCATAAAGCCCCTGGTCAAGCTGTGGACCAACTCGAGGAAGGTCTTAGCGAGAAGACCAACCAGGCCGCCGCAGAAGGGCAGGCTAACGTCCAGGGATATGTCCAGCAGGCGAAGAATCTCGCCGGTTCCGCTGCTGCTACCGCGTCTGTGAGTTACCGTTTCGTTCTATTGGTCACCAATAGGGTCCATTGAACGTCTGTATTCAGTCATATATTCCATCAACAAACGGTTCTACGCTTAACACGAACACCGAAGGGGGAGTGTTGAACACGCTTGCGTCCACGGCGGGCGCTGCAGTAAACACTGCTAAAGGATACGTGGCAGCTGCAACCAACGCCGCTGCTCCGGTCGCATCGAGTGCCTTGGGAGCAGGTCTTTCGGCGGTTGAGACCGCAAAGACCACTGCTGCGCCCTATGTTCAAGGTGCGACGACTGCCGTGAAGAACACTCTCGTCGGTTCGAATGGCACCGCGACTAGTCAACAACCTGAGAGCGTAGCCCCGAAAACCGCGCCTCTAGAGTCCGGGCCACATACCGTAGATACCCCTTACCCACAGACGACCACTGGCCAAGCCACGAAAGTTGGAGAGGTGTAGATGAACCAATGCTCAGCATACTGGAAAGATATTGACGATGTATTATTAGCGTGATGTTCTGTAATGATACCTTATCATCTTCGTACCTAGTCTTTCGTCTATTGCGCATATTCACCAGCGATACGTGAGTGTGGAACGATAGTGCTTGGCTTCTTGCCCAGCGAGGATAAGATCGGTAAGGTCAGGCTTTCCTGCGAGGCCTCCTCGCCAAGTCAGGTCACCAACGACACGCTTGACTTTGCGCTTCCCTTCGGGTGACGTTTGTCGTATGATCTTCCAGCGCCACAGCGTTGCGGAGTCATATTGGCTCACCATGGCCATGGGCAACCAGTCAATCTGTTCAAGCGTAGGACACTTCTCGGCGAGGTGACGCATCATCTTCGCAACCTGTGGCTCGTGAAGCGACTGCCAGATACGAGTGAACAGGGAAGGGTCGTCAGGATCCAATTCTTCACCCTCGCGCATGAATTGCGCAAGGGAATCCTCGATGTCTTCGACAGATTCCCAGAGGTTCTCCACGCCTTTCAGGTTGTTGAGACTACGAGGGTAACCGAACCATCGCTCGGTAGGTGGGGCCACATCTTCGTACCAAGGAACATGGTACCAGTCAGGGAATAGAGCGGGCGGATGCATGGAGGTCTCCCAATACCAGGCAGAGTTGTTGGTGATCCAGGAGATGGATAGCTTCCGCAATGACGTCCAATTGGTGAGTCGCTCTGCCAACAAACGCTATGGAAAAGAAACGTGACCAAAAATTAGTTATGCGCTTGTATTGATGGTGAGAGACCATTACCATGAAACCCTCGTAGGGGCGAGGGATCTCCTCCCCATAGCACATGTCTGACGCAAGGCGCAATTCCTCCAAACCAGGGAAAAGAGGGGATAATAGGAAGAAGTCTTCCAAGTACGCGAATGTCATCCCAGCGAATTCCCAAGGGAATTGGTCTAGAATATGCAGAGAGAGCGAAGTCGCTCTATATCGCGGCTCTTTGGAACCTTCCCGCGAGCTCCATTGAGTCGCTTCAGGAGTGAGAGGGACACGGGTGAAAGCGAAATCGCCAAACGTAATGTGAGTACCAGGTATTTCATCCGGGAACTGCACATTCAATAACGGGACGACACGGTTTCGTTCACTAACAGTAGGAACCTCTGGGTCATCAAGCCACCGCTTGACTTTCTTCCCGGACACAGGATCGATGTCCCATATCCATCGTCGGACCTCTTGTTCGCTGTAGTATGGTGCGTCGCTCTTCCAGGTGCCGGTACCATTTATGAGTTTGAGGAGACCTTCGAGGCGTAGGCGAATCTCGTCACAAAACGAGACGTTGACCTCGAGGAGGGTTGGGTGGCATTGTATGAAATCGTACACGGACCTCGAGGAGGACGACGTGCCTTGTAGGTTGAGGACTCGCAAGTTGGGGAATTTCAGCTTAAGCCAAAAGTTGTCATGCCAATCGGCATCGTCGAAGAATTCCATGTGTAGTGTGGTTAGGTTGTGGTGAACGGTGTGATCCGGGATTTTCGTACAAGAAAAGTCAGGAGTCGCCTCTTCCGACCGGGTGATCATGAGTCGCAATGTTCTGAGTGAGGGAAGTTTAGTGACGTCGGGAAAACGCCATTGGTCTGACCAGGCTAGAATGAGAGTCTCCAGTCTGGGGCAATGGGAGAACGTGTAAACGATATGTCGTTCGGGTATACCACAGTTGAACTCGAATGAACGCAAGTTCAAGAAGGGGCATGGTTGCGAGCCGTGCAAAATCGTCAAGGGATTCGAGGTTACGTTTTCCATACCGATACCGATGGATATAGACCTAAACAATTGTTAAACAATGTCGTCTCATTCATTGTTCATTGCACGCAAGGGATGTCATACCTCACGTAGCTCGCTCTATAATCCCCTCCTGTGGCATAGTAACCTTTTATATAGTCCACGTAGGGTTCGTGAGTATCAAAATGTAAGTTTCGATAAAGATAAGGTAGGGAGAAGTCTCGCAGACGATGGCAGACATGAGACAGTGCATAAGACACCCGGAATTTGCGAGGAAGATGATCCTGTACGCCCCCGCAATATTCTAGGATGTTATGCAGCAGTTCAACAGGCAATGTGTCGAGACTTGCACGGAAGATACGCATGTTGGATAGGATTGAGCACTGACACTACGTCGATGAAGTGAAACCTGAGAGCCGTTCTCGGCCAAAGCATAAATGAACCGAGCGTGACTAAACGCGATCAGTCACAGCTCCCGTGATCGCGATCAAGGTAACACGTCTCGCACGCGTGCCACTGTGACTTCTGCCAGCTGGAATTATCAACGCGTCGGAACATTCTCGACGCAAAATAACAAAGGTATCCATTACAATCTTGAAGTCCAGCAAGGTAGCATGCTGCCTTTATCCGCTGCTTCGACAAAGATGCCCTAATATGGATGATTATCGGTAGGCCGCCGCAGAGTACTATTGCCATCCCTCCTGAACGGCGCGGCATGCGTGTTCGAAGTCCGCACCTTACTCCTTTGTGTCGATGCTTAATCCGTAGTCATCACCGTACAAGGGGGACACACCTCGAGGCTGGTTGTTGTCGGGAGTTTTCATCTGCAGCGCACTGGCACAACAACGTCTCTTGAGACAAATTTGGTCCACTTTGACGGCTGAAACATGCGGCCCCCATGGTCCAAGGTGGACACATGCTTTCTTGACCGCGTCCTCGCTTTGACCTCGTGGGGCTGCGGAACTTGACTGACTTGTCCTTCCGTCCGGGTATATAAGAGCACCTGGAGGAACGACATAGCCTTAGCCACCACCCCTTTCTCCTCCACCCCACCCTCCCCCGGTCACCATGCAAGGAATAAGGTATACATCCCACTCCCCTCGCCGCCGTCTTCCACAGGCGAGCCAGAGAAGTATGTTGTCACAGATCATCATTCAGCACAGGTAGACTTGGGACCTTCTGTACGAACGCGCCGGTATGAGTCAGACTCTGGATTTCCGCCAGCTTCGTCCAGATATCAACACGATTATTCGACATTGCCGATCGCAAAGAAACCATACGAGAGCAGATTGGGATATAGGGGAGACTATGCGCAAGAGATCAACAGACGGCGACCGCAGAGACGACGGTCAAAGCAACGGTTCAAGTCGTGCTGCGACTAAATTAGAGGGCACTCTACAAACCCCGAGCGAGGGTTTCTCATTCGCCGGGGAGAAGTCGTATTGTCAGTCAACTGCAAGATGTTTTGAGTCAATCATGAAGCCCGTGACGTTGACTACGCCAGGGGTAAATGGAGAATTCAGCACTCAGTACTCAGCACGGACTAGACTCTCTTTCAGCCTCTAAGCACGGACGATCAACGGAGAAGACGTGAAGGGTAGACCAAGGTCCTGATTACCGTGGACAAGAAGCGGCCGACCCTGAGGTGCAACTTGGATCATACGCCGTAAGTGGCAGTCAGCCGGATGGCGTTCCTCTGGAGATAGCAATCCGGAACTCGAACAAACGGGATGTCCCCTGAAGATTTCGAGAATGATTCATTGAAAAGGTCCACAAACTAGTACAAAGAGGAACTATCAAACAAGGTAACCGTCCACGTACTCCCCTCTTCCCGCAGAGTAGTCTGCGAGGTGCTGGTAGAGATTAAATCCTCAGGCCTGATTCCTCAGGCCTCAAGACCTGCCTTGAGCGGCTGGGAACGAGACCAGCCTAGCGAGACTTAAATATTCCTCGGTCAGTGCCAAGATCGATCGACATCTACTGATCACGTTGTCATCATGGGTGCCACAGCCAGAAACAGCCATAAACATTACATCGGTCTTTAGAGAACCTTGACCAACGACCACCACATACACGAAACAATATGGTGAGTAGTTCGCCACCAGTATAATGAGGTTCGATTCTTGACATCCTCTAGGATAACTTCATCAATCTCGCGAAACAAGGCATTGATGCCTACCAGAAGAGCCAAAGCGGATGTAAGCGATCTTAGGCATCCGAGACGAAGACATAAATCTTGACAATCGGTCTTTACTAGCTGATGTGTCTAAGACGGGGGGACACGAGTATAACTCCCCTCATCACTCCCAAGGAGGTCAGCAAGCATTCGGCAGACCCGATCGTATGTGATCAGGACATCTTGATTCTTGATTATTGGTCATTGGGCATACGGCTAACGCTGAAATTCAGTGGATGAAGACGAGGTCGTCAACATCGCTAGCAAAGAAGGATCCGGGGACAAATCTCTTTTCTCATCTGCACTTGGCTTCATCAAACAGAACGTCGTAAGTTCTATCTGACTCGCGCAGGTTGATCCTGTCAACCCTTCCTTGGTAGGGCGACCATGACAAACCCGTGGACGAGGAAAGAGTGGTTCAGTCTCACCGCAAGGTATATGAAGAGGATTCCGCCTCGGGTCTTCCCGCTAGTTCCCTCGGAAGCGCTGCTGCTCTGCAGGTACTTTCATGGACATGCGTCATCTGTTGCACATGCTGAATCAATCTGTCTACAGGTCTTGAAGCAATTCACTTCCGGGAACAAGAGCAGCTCCAGCGGGGGCAACAGTCAATCACAGTTGATCAGCCTCGCCATGGCGGAAGCATCCAAGCTGTTTGACAAGTCTGGCGGAGCGTCCTCTGGCAACAAGCAAGATGCTGTCAACAGCGCCGCTATGACTGTTATGAAGCTTCTAGTTCAATCGAAGTTCAGCTCTACCACGGGCGGTGGCAACAGCGGCGGGTTGAGTGGACTTGCAGGATTAGTAAGTTAATCCAACCGCATTCTGTACCTGCGCTCTTATACTCCGCAAAGGCATCTAAATTCATATGAGGTAACGGCGGAGCAGTCTCCGTGTTACTCAGAACGGTGTTACATACTGGTGTCATACAGTGCAATGAAGGATAATGGAGCCGATGCGGCCATTGAGGGTATCAACAACAGGAGGGGTATAGTGACAGATGACCTGATAGCATCTTCATCTAGAAATGAGTTGTTTTGAGTGTTATTACGACATTCATATCCTCATTGAAACACATACGTAAATAGAGGGGAGGAGCGGTAGGAGCTATCAGGGTTAAGGTTGAAGACCTCTGACGAGGATGCGCTTAGCCCATTGAAGTGGTTCATATAGGGTTCACTGACTGAGATTCAGTGAATGTCAGCTCATCCCACCGCACTAGATCCTCTAGCGATAGAAGGGTTTCAAAGTGCGGCGTGGTTTCATCGGGAATACATGTCGGTTTTGTTGTATCTTGAAAGTGCAGTAAGGTGTGGTCAACTAATGGATCCGAATTTGAGGTGTAATTGGGCATTGTCGAAAGGTCCGTTGTCAACAGACAGTAAGAACTAGGCAGGGCAACGGTGCTGCAATGGTCCAAGACATCGGTCGCGGTGCGGTATTCCTGATTTGAACACAACAGCCATTCAGTAGGGATGATATGCGATTGAGAAGATACTAACAGGAAATGGTGGATGCTCATCGGTGTCTGAGGTTGAGGTTGTAAGAATTGTAGATTCAGCAGATTGATTCAATAATTCGTTGACAAGACAGTCTACCGACGACGGTGTAAGATCATTGATGAAAAAACATATATCAGAAGACCTACCAAGCGACCACGGTCCCTCGTCGCTTCCCTCCTGAGGTGTAGGGGTGCTTTCACAGAAATCCACATGTTCGGTATAAGATGCAGGGCATGATGCATCGAAGTACGTAGCAGACCAAGCACGAATGGTTTCGTCGTCGATTGTCAAAATTTGTGGCGAAGGAGATGTTCGTATGCGTCTCCTCGGAAGCGGGTTGCATTGTCGTCTTGGCATGCCACAAATGCCAGTATCAGAAAGTCGACGCTTTCTCGGTCTTGGAAATGATGTAATAGGACTAGATCCTGCATCTACGTCGAGCACATTGGGTGCGTCGTTCTGAGACCACCAATCATCCGAGGGATCAAGTACAGTGGATTCTTCAGTGGGGGATGTGGTGAATATCTCGTCATTGCTGACACTGTGTCATTTGTCAACCTGAGAGCTGGTCGTTTAGCATAATATCAAGATACCACCCACCATGGCCTTTTGCACGGAGAGAATGCATCATCATCGTATTCTCGGCAGCGTTTGAGTGGTGCGGAGGTAGCAGCGCAAGGTGTAGGTCCAGTGGGGGTATCATCGCTCTCACTGTCACTCGACCATGATGAAACAAGGGACGGTGTTGGCGATCTGGAGTGATGGTTCTCTCTGCTGCGCAGCCTCCGATTTGGAGGATCTGGTGAAGTCGAGGAAGGTGCATTATCGGGAAAGGTAGTAAACCCCTCCTCGTTGGAATAAAGACCATGTAAGCGCGACAGCATGTCCCAAAATTTTTCGCGAAGTTCCATGTCCACATCCAATGGGACTGCTGGTTCGTCCGGAATGAATACGCGGCGCGCCATGTCCAACATAAGGTCGCGAGAACCAGCAAAATGAACTTGGCATACATTGTCCCATCCGATGAGTCTGCGGATGGTCCTAAACCAGTCACTGACAACTTCAACTGAATACCCTTCCCTTCTCGCTACGGTTTGCCGATGTACACGTGAAGGGTATGGATTGTGAAGATTGCATGACAGCCACGCGAATGCTGAGGGCAGGTAGGGAGGTAGATGGGAGGAGACAGGTCTGAGGTGAGGAAGCTCGGCGGTGGTAGTCGATGGAGACAGATTAGGAGAAAGGGACAGTTTTGCCATTTCCCTCTCGAGTTCGGCAGCCAGTTGACTTGACTGTTCATCGAGCGCAACGACGCTCTCAGTGATGATCTGGACCTGCGACGCTGCTATGTTGGCAGCTTCGATGTCATCTTGCGTGGCCGATAAGTTGTGGATTGCATCCTCAACTTCTGCGGCGAGAAGAGCCCAGCGGTCATAGAAGTCTGCCAGTGCTGCGGAATCTTGGGATAAAGCTTCGAGTAGTTCAGATGGTGCGTCCATGAGTCGCTCGCGGAGAGACATATCAAGGATCACGGCAAATCGACTGCAGAGGGGGATGTTAGATGTTGTGGGTCAGAAGAGCGTCGTGTACAGCTAGTTACAGCGCAGAACCGTCGTGCATTTGTGCACTTTGCATAATACCGGAAGGAGTCCGCCCAATTATTCAGAACAAAAGCGAAGTGCAACAATGGCTTTCCCACCATCAGTGCTCTCACGCTCCCGTCACTTAACCAAGAGACTACCGCCTAAGTATTTCACTTCATTCTGCACTCCTTTGCCCGTCTACCAAGTCTGGTCTACATATAGCCTGCCCGTTGAACTCCCTCTTACGCGTAATGGTTGTTCTCAGCAGTCGCTATGTCCAAATCTCTCAAACCTCGCAGCGCTTCCTCACGACTATATCAAAGTTGGGCAAAGCACCCAGGAAGGACACTCACTCCACTCTACCTTCATCGCACCGTGACATACGCTACACAGCCCCGTACCCTCGGCCCATAGTCAAAGACCTCATTGCGATCGGCCTGTCTCAAGAAAAAGCTGAAGACTTGTCTAAGTTTTACCTCCATCATGCTACGCTTCTCAAGAAGGCATACGAATCAAATATACGAAGCGCATGGCGGATTGTGGGTGTACCTACGGCTCTTTTCACAAGCGAAGAGCTCGAAAATCGTCTACGAAGCGTAATCACGGCTCAGTACCTGTCCAAGTTGGATCACCTGTATCAGGAACTCGTGTCTGCTCTCCGCCGACAATTATCTGCTTTATATTCTGGGGGAAGGGTTGAAACCTTCGCAGATTCCAAGCGCAAACCCCAGTTCAAACAGGTATTCAAATCCTGCATCACTCATGTTCTACACTTACAATTTTCGATCGCAGAGTGCTGTTCCTCTTCTTGAGGACGCCTTCGCTCACAATGCGTACCCTTCTCGCGACGAAAAAATTCGGCTCGCAAACCAACTGGGGATGGATTACAAACAAGTGCATGTCTGGGTATGTTCGTATGACATTCGTTTAGACTGTAGAACTCACAGTATCAAGTTTCAAAACAAACGAGCACGCGCAAAACGAGACGGATGGGAACCAAGAAAGGACAGCCAATTCGTGTGCACGAATGCTGTAGACGAAACATTGTTGCTGTCATCTGCAAAAGCATTACTTGCGCAGAAACTGGAAGGCTTGCACACTGTTCGTCGTTCTCCATGACTTTTGTGCTCCTATGCTTACCTCACGACTAGGAGCCTTTCTCTTTTACTGCTGCCAACCTTTTTACCACTAGCACACGTGATGTACTCGAGCCAGAAGGGGCGCTGCATGCATTTCCATCCCCATACCCTCCTCTATGCCCCTATGATCCCTTCCCTATCGCAAATTCGTCTATGCGAGGGCTGTCCATACCTTGGCCTCGGCAATCGGATCCATCGCGTGCATCTAGCGACAGCAAAAGTAAAAAGGTCGACATTGATTCTGTCATATCTGCATTCAGTCGGATGTCCATCAGTGATGACACGCATTGCCCCCCATGCGACAAGCAACTAGAGCACCTTACCAGCGCTATATCTTTCTCTATCATACCCCCTTCCGCACCCCTTCCGGCTCTTCTTCGACCACGCGCAAAAACAGCGGTACCTCCTGCAGTGGTTACCCGAGTTACAGTCTCATCTCGGCTCTCTGTTGATGTATCTGCATCCTTCACAGATGACCCACTTCACCGTCCACCTGGGTTGGAATCCGCAATGCCTGGATCTTCTCCAGTCATTCATTCTCCTGTTTCCCCAGCGAATAAGCCCCATACCGATGTTCTCTACGGGAAAACCCAGCGTATCTCTCGCTCACCCTCATCCACGTCTATCTCCTCCCTCTCCTCGCTGGATTCTTGGGCCTCCGAATCGTCGTCTGCCTCGGATACATCCTTACTTACGCCTCCGTCTTCGCCTCCTCAAATCTTCACGGAGTGGCCCAGCATCCGGAAGTCATATGATGAACTTGGTTCCTTACATGGATCTAAGCTTCGTCCATATTTTGATTGCTAAGTGATATGTTAGCACTTGAGGTAAGTCGACAGACGGAGCTGTCAGCTGAAACCTGAAACTGACAGTGTTCATAGCATTACTCTATCATTATTATATATTTATCGACACCTCAAAACCATGCTTCTCTGCTATGATGTTCCTCCGTTCAAAGAATGTTCAGTCTTGTGTAGGCCCAATATAACCGTAACATATGTACACTTATAATCAACCCATCAAATACTGTAGTTCTCAATAATGATCACCTAGTCGTAGATAAGGTCTGGCTTGTCACACATTCGACGACATTCTGGCCTAATATCTGTTCATGGCATCCTCTATCCTCCATCTACCAACTTCTGCCATTGCTTGCGCATCGCCCTCAGCCAACTCTGGCTGATTGAGTAATCCTCCCACCATTGACCACGGGTCCTTTGCACCGCCATGTTGCAGAACCTCTCGTTTGTACCTTTCACCAACCGCTCTGTCCAGAGGACGAGGCATGAAGAGATTCCTCCACACGCGTGAAGCAATGGCACGATCGAAGAGATAGGAGTAGTATGTTGCGCCGTACCCGAAGAGATGACCGAACTGGGTCTGCCAAGAAGTTCCAGGGACATACGGTATTAGTCCACGAGACTCATACAGCTTAGCCAAAGTAGTTGTGGAGTCGAAGTCGGGCTGCATAACAGCAGGCGAGTGGTATGCCTGGTCGAGAGCTGCCAAGAGGATCTGCGTATAGGTATCGATTGACCGACAGGGATCATCGTGGTGGTTACTGGCTTGTGTGATGGGTGTGCTGTTGATGTCGAAGAGGGACAGGACGATAGGTGAATTGAGGAAGTGTTCCATCAGGATAGATGGCAGTTCGACGAAGTCGGTTGCACAGCGGGTGCCAGATACATTCTGGTATTCTGTCCGACCAATCATCGCTGGAAAGAGTCAGAGTGACAGTTAGCGAACAAAGACCGCTGATTAGTGGCGTAATACTCACAGTGCATCGCATGTCCCATCTCATGGAAGAGCGTGAGCACCTCGTGCCATGCCAGGACAGTTGGACCTTTCCTGAGACTTGGCCTCGTGAATTCGCACAAAAGTACGACAACTGGGAGGTTGTACAGCCCTTCTGCGCCTCGTATTCGTGTGCGGTGTGCCGTGTCGAATGTCTTGGCAAGCTCCACGGCAGGCAAGTCGTACTCGTTCATGAATGGCAGGTCTCCGGCTTCATCGTCATCGTCCGTTCTCCTCGAACATCGCACGGTGTAATGCGCAGCACCACTAGGTTTACCGTGACGGGCGAACAAATCGGCATAGATGTAACCCAGAGTACCGTTATCTTCGTCGATGACTTCAAGCTTCTTCACGTCAGAATGCCAGACTTCTCCTGGGGCGACGTCGGATAGTCGTAGTGTAATGCCATATAGGTTTCGGAATAATCGGGATAGACCCATGAATACTGTACCGACGGTGAGAGGTGGGAGTGATACGGGAGGCGCTGGAGGTTCGGGTGGACAATAATAATCTCTATCCCAGGCTTGTATAGTAGGAAAGGGAGGGGTATTCAGGTGAGCCTGCTTCCGTTGGCTGAGTGCACGGAGGGCTCGTCTAGCATAAGGTCGGGTATGATCCATCAGAGCATCCAGGAAGAACTGGACATTCTCTGGGGGTCGTATGAGGGTCATGAGTAAATGTTATAGCATAGGAGACAAAATTCGACGCAACTTACCTGGTGATTTTGCCATTTTGTCTGTCAATGACATATGGGCATAACTTTCCTTTCCCACCAGTCTCGCAAGTTCCCCCCGAGTTCGTAGTAGACTCTCTAGGATGGCGAGCTGTTTCGGCGTACTCGTGTTAGCAGCCATATAGACTTTCCTCCTGGGCTCCTCCTGCGGCGCCGATGTCATAATCATCTGGGCCTGCAAAGAACCGGGATAGACGAGGAGGTCGCGACCTGTAGCTCGTGCCTGAAGCCGTAGCCTTACGCCCAATCCATCATCCTTGAGACCATGAAGTTCAGAAGGCTTGATTCTCGCAGGTGGTCGTTGACTTGACGCTTCATTGAGAAACTCTCGTCCCAGAGAGAGTATTTGCGAGGACAGTTCAACGAACCGTTCACGTTGAGCAGGAGGAAGGTTGACCCCGGATTTCTCAAAGTCTCTCCAGAAGATACGAGCAGTCTCGCGTGCTTCTTGACTGAGGGATTTTGAAACTTCTGGGTCGGTGAGGACGTCGTGGAGTACCTGGGGACAGCAGGCAATTAACCATAGGTACAGGGATGATATATTGTACGCATGCGTACTTCGTATAGACCAACATGAGTATTCAACACATTCATGAACTGGCACAACTCGTCATAGACCACCTCCGCGCACTCGACCCACGCCGAGTCCGGGTGCGTGTTCCGGATTAGCTCTGCGAGGTCTATGACGCCGCAGAGCATGTCGCTGAGTCTGTCCAAGTTCTTGACCACCTTGAACAGCTCATCGCGCGACTCCCTCGCCCTCACAATGCGCTCCGTCAGGATCTCCGCTCTCCGCTGAGTCGCAGCGGCCAAAGACTTGAATTGCGCGGGGGACGTCAATATTGGATGCTTGAAAAGACCTGTAGGCGACAGCGGTGATGATCGATAGCCTGTGAAGGACGGGTGGTCAAAGTCTTCTATGATGAGTGCATCGTCGGTTGATGCAGGGGCAGGGGCATGGGCAGAGGCATGTCTGCTGGGAAGCACTACAGCCTCGCGTTGCGCATACAAACAACCTCGGAATCGGAACGTTGACTTGACGGACTTTGCGATGTTGGCCCTGGCGGCGAGCATAGATCCCGAGCGGGTTGTGGGGGACGAGAGGCAGCTACGGGAGATGGCCTGAGGACGGCCTATGGAGGACTCTGGAGGGGCTTGTGTCCGCGAATCACAGCTCTGTCATTCCAGGCCGCAAATTTCCCGAACAAGTCATCAGCGCCTCTTCACGCTATAGACAGTCAATGTCTCAGCCGACTCTGGTAAATTTCGAACATAACATGTAGGCATGCTACTGCCGCAGCTCGACCGTGTTGTTGACTGGTGCGGGCAGCTGTGACACCGGAGGGCATTGACAAGTAAATCTATCCGTGTGGTATCTACCCGGGCAGGAATGTAATCACAGCTCGATTGAACATGTACTAATAGCGATTAGGCAGCCATCTTAGAATATGCAAACTGCGGTGTTTGTGGAAAGGGGCCAGGCGTGTATAAATGAACTGCGCGATGCAGGTGGAAGCATGCAAGAGATCTCACCAAACCAACGGAGAGAAAACGTTGGACGCTCAAACTGAGGAAAGAGGCAGCTGAATGACGGGGTATTCATGATCCTCCCATACTGCGTGAAGGCGATAAGCTGCCCTCCATACTCCGTTCATAGCCATCTTCGTTCGTCGATGGGGGACCGTTCGAGCTCCCTGTTGTTGGTTCTGTACCCATATAACGATGCCCGTTGGTTCCATTTGCTGTAGGTTCTGAGGTTATCGGTGTCGGTTGAACGGTGGTATTTGGTGCTTCAACGGGCTCGACGGCATAAACCCAGAATTTACTCTTTTTCTTGCCCGCTACGGCCTCCACTATCGTTTCTGTGGGTTTGACTGCTGCCGCACCGCCGATTTTTATCTTCAGTCCGCTGCTGCTAGGCCCTGCACCTTGTGTGTCCCCAGACGTTGTGCTCTGAACGCTAGTTTCTCGCCGTGTCCGTTTGGCCAGAGGAGCATCCCATTGTGGTTCAGCATTGCGCCCAAGGCGTGCTGACCGACGCTCCCCTCTCCAGCCACCCCACTCGTCCACGTCAGCGTTACCGCTGTACTTCGACCGTGTGGAGCGTTTGCGAGTCGACCGTCTGCCCCCCGCCAAGTCATCCGCCTGGAAATCTTCGTCATCCACGTTCATCTCGTAGTCTTGGTCTTCCTGATACACATACTCATCGTGTTCCTCCTGTGGCATTTTTAACGGCCAAGGATGGCACAATTAGGTCAGAGCTTACCTCGGAGTCTACACCGTTCAGATATGCATAATCAGGGCGAGTTGTTCTCCGCCTTGTCCGAGTTTCTCGAAGGTCGGCTTGGGCCATAAGCAGCTGCCGCTGTTCAATTTTCTTGCGAATACGTTGTATGCGCTATCGTGGACGTGGGTAAGTAAAACTCAGATTGACGTCACATCATAATGGCATGCGCGAAGCACTGGGAGCAGCCTGCATGCCATGCTGCAGAGAAGTCGTCTACTCACCGCAAGCTCAGCATCAATGGCCGGGATCCTGTCTTCAAGGGCCTTGATTAGTGCAAGATGACTCTGCTCGACCTTTGATAATCTTTGGTTAGAACCAGATGGCGCAGTCTTCTTTAGTTCCTCAATAATAGCCATGTACTCCTCGCGAGTGGAAGAGACAGTGTGAAAAGTGGCCGTTATCTTCCATGGATTCGTGGACAGATATACCCTTGGTGAATCTGTACAAACACATTGTCATTAACTGCGTGCTATGAAATACGCATTCCGTAAAAGAAACCGCAAGGTTCCGGAAGAATACACGGAAACTCCGTTGCGGTTTACAAATACGCGCAAATAGAAAGTAAAGGACGTGCACGGACCATCGATAACCCAATATCGCTTGCGTTGACTGTCTTGACCTAGAGGGACGAGCTGGAGGCTCTCCATGCTCTGAGGGTCGCTGGGTGGCGGAGGTGCAGGAGTAGTTTCGTGCTTCTTATGTTTGTTATGAATAACTCCCCATGCACGGTCGATGATAGCCTTGATCTCTGCACTATGGCAAAGCTGAAGCTCCACAAGTTGACGAAGTATTCTGAGCTAGATGCGAGGGAGAACAGTTGGAGGGGGTGAACACTGAACATGAAAAGGCGGCAACGCACCTTCAAATCCCAGTCCGCGTTCCAAAACCCTCCATCTAAACCCTGCAATGGGTCTACATTCATTTTGAGTTCGTCATCCCAGAACAACATTCTCTCGGAGGACTTGAAATACTCCTGAAGGGTGGCGGACAGGGTGGATGATATCTGGTCAGCCCTGGGCAAATGACACGACAGGAATTGGTTCAGAACGCACCCAAGGAAGCAGAAAACACGGACGTACCCCAAGTTACGCGTTAGAGGACGCAGGTTGAGTACGAACCGTGCAAGGATCTGTGTCATGATCGGGTTCGCCTCTGGCGATAGTAACGCGTCCTCAAAACTGACACGTTCAAAACCATGCTTAGCAACGAGCAAACATTCTGAGCAATCGATAGCGTACTCCATGGGCGAGTTCAATCCCTCAACCTTTGTCCGCAATTGGGTGAATTTGCAGATAAAACCATAGACGAATAGTGACTCCCATCTGTCTTTAGGATGGGTTGCGTTGGACGGTGGACAGACATGTCCTTTCTTATCGGATGTATCTGCAGGAGCTGTCTTCATGTTGTGGAAAGTGTGAAAAGAGAGAGTGGCATGAAAGAGGCAGCATGCGAGTGGTGGTCACGGTTTATATTAAATACAGCGGGTCGACATATACTTGTTCCGTCACAAACGTACAAACAGATGGCAAACACTAATATATTTAGGCATGTTATCATTCGGAAATGTAGATTACACGGTCAAAGAACAACAGCGTCGTGAACACCGCACGCAAAGGCGCGGATTTCTCAGTCCCATAAGGTACCACACGTTTGGAGCAACGAGAACAACATGGTATTGCAAGGTGACAGCCAAAGAGCCAGGGATTGGTCGAGGATGGATATACAACCTGCAAAGTTACCCGGGTCCAACCTGAGGTCCATGTGTGAGCACGAGGAAAAGAATAACATTCGAAGAAAACAATAAACCTTGGGGATGTCATGGTGCTCACTGAGAGCCTCCAGCTTCGCGTTGAACTCGGCGACCCGGTCCTTGTGAGATTTGTTCGCCAGTCTGGCAACCTTCGCAGCCAACTACAAAAGAAATCAATATCCACGCGGTCGTAACCAAGGCCCTATAACCTACCCGTTTCTTCTGTGCCTCCTCGAACCGTTTCTCTGCCGCTGTTTTCCTTTCACTGCTGACGACAGCGGGAGAGGCACGGTTACTACTTGAAGGCGAAACAGATTTGGCTTCTTCCTCGCGCATAACTTCCTCTAATTCCCTTAGACGTTCCTTCTCAAGATCGACATCTTTCTCCTTGCCTTTCGACTTGGATTTCTTCTTCCTAGGACAACATGAGCATGTAATCGGAAGTGACCAGGAAGTATACATACTTCTTGACAACGCCGCCCTCGACGACGCCCCCTTTAAGCTTCAGGGACCCGCCGGGGCGAAAGTCATAGTCTGACATCGCCCTCTTGGGAGGATGTGGTTGGAATGAGAGAACACTGTGACGCCTTGTGTCACAGTGACGCACGAACGCAGTCCTTTGCTGTCACGCGTGCGGAAATTCGCGTGTTTGTGCCCTGTAAGCGCGACGTCGACCGCCGCGACGACTGCTATCCTTACGAAACCACAAGCCCCTTCGTATCTCGGCTTGCCATTACTCTTGTCTCCCTGTCTTCAAGCCGAAACGAAAAGGGAGTATACCCATACACACTGGTCTAATGGCTGTGCTTTCATTCGCCCCTCTGCAATTTATCGCGTCGGTACCGCCTGTTACTCGCACTTTCACCGCTGCTACAGTTGTCACGTCTCTGTTGTATTATTGGTTGTATTGGACCACCGAAGATGCTCTTCCTTATCTTGTCTTGGTCCCTGGATCAAGTCTGTTTTATCCATGGACATTCGTGACGTCTGCTCTGGTAGAAACCACAGTGATCGAGGTCAGTGCCAGTGCTCACTAGCTTGACCATATGTGTACTTGGTAAGCTGACGCATATCGTTAGTTGGCGTTCACCTTGCTTGTCATCCCCGCCTCCCTTCGTTATCTCGAAAGACTATGGGGTGCTGCGGAGACATTGAAATTCATCGTCGTGACCATTGGGGTATCCAACATCATTGCATTTGGCTTGAACTGGATAGAGTATGTTGTTCTGCAAAACCCGGTTTTCCTGTAAGTCGCACTTTTCTGCCTCAGGCATCATTAACGCCAACAATCCATACCACAGCTATGGACAAAGATATCATGGTCAAATGGCTCTACAAATCGGTGTCCTTGTCGCTTTCACGCAGCTTATCCCTGAACACCATGTGCAACTATTCGGCGTGCTCAAAGCTCGTGTCAAGGTGAGATAGGCTGTATCTTGTCTATCACCACATTGCCTGAGATGCTCTTCCTTCAGACGTTGCCCATGGCTTACGTTACATTTTCGACCGTCATGTGCCTTCTTGGATTCCAATGCCCCTATATCGTCATACAATTTGGGTGGCTTGTATCTTACATCTGGTTGCGTTTCTATAAGAAGAACTCAGAAACCCTTGGCGGAGGACCAGCTTATGGAGACAGGAGCGAGACTTTCGCATTCGTTAGCTGGTTCCCTCCTCTTATCCAGTAAGTAGTCCGATTGTCACGAAATACCCTTCATTTCTTATATGCTCCCAAACTCAGCACACCTATTACTTTACTCGCCAACACATCTCATGCAGTGGCCTCTCGGTTCCACCTGATACCTTCGTCTCTGTCTGAGCCAGAGTCGGCAGGATATGCTCAAGTACCTGGTGGCGCTCGTGCCGAAGCAGAGAGGAGGAGGTAAGCTACATCCTCCCCGCTCCGTATATGCCTCTCATCTTATCCCTGTCAGGGCTATGGCGTTGAAGGCCTTAGACCAGCGCATTGCCAGTGGTGCTGCGTCTCCGGCACCACGTTCGGCTACCGTCGCTGCCGGACCTAGCACGGCAAAACCGGTCGACGGAGAGGCTGGTCAAGTCAAGCCAATACCAAAGGAATCTGATATAGGGGACTCTACGAGTCAATGAAGTCGGTTGTCAATCTCACACAGGGTCTCTTATGTTCACGTCCACCTATCCTCGTATGCCATTACTGTAATACGTGTTTAACGTAAAATCTAATACCACCGAGCCGTAATCTCTGAATTCCCTTGGATGTTTCCTTTTGTCAATCGTATAAAGTTTGGTCAGAGATGTGAACGTTGCGAAGGCTATCATTGCGAATATAGATGCTAACTCATGAGATCACGTGCGGCATCGCCATTCACAGTGACGCGCTTAGCCACGTGGACGCGTCTGAATGCATCCGTACGCTCGATGTACCCTCTCAACTTGGCAATATTCCCCTGAGGCCAACGCTATGGCTCGAAGGCCGTCGTCAGTCTCACTGTCTTCGATAAATTCTACGGGGGGACTGTCAAAGCTGGTCCAGCTTCCCTCAACGAGTCAGTCACTCGCGAACGGCTCACGTCCATCCGACACTTTGTCTACCCGGGTTCCTTCTCGAGGCATTTCGGCCAGTTGGAAGATCGAGGAGGTCCCAGACCATGTCATAGATGAGCAAGCAACGGACGAACTATTTGTCAAACATTCCGTGGCTGAAGTACGGGCCATACAACAGAAACTTAGGTGCGTTGGGTTGCGGGTCTTGTGAAGAAAACAAGGCTCCAATGTTCATCGTGACGTGCAGGGCAGATGCGGACGCTAAGCAGCAGGAACTTAGAGCCATGGTTGGGTGCGTATATTTGCTTGGACTGTTGGTCAACCGTTCACCTGGGCCATGAAAGCGCAGGGAACGGTATCGGGACTTATTGCAAGCATCTACTTCCATTATTTCCATTGCGAAGTCTGCCGATAATGTTACTCGTGCGTTCGAAGAGATGCGGAATATGTCCGCCGATGCAGCTCCGTCGAGACTATCCAAACCTGCTCCTTCAGTGAGTCAAGAAGGTGTGTTCATCGTCGAGCAAGCGTTCCCAGGCCTCCTGACACAGTGACTTCAGATGCGCATCTACATGCATTGCAAACACTATCAGCCCATATGAAGCTTCTACTCGATGCCCCGGAACATCTCTGGCGGCTCATGGAACGCAAAAAATATCTCCATGCGTCGTGGCTGTTCTTGTTATGTCGAGTTGTGCACCGGGCACTGCTTCGAGAAGATGACGACGATTATTCCAGCTGGAACGCACACGGAATTGATGTTTCGGTATGCTTGATGTTTTTCATTCTCGTGCAGGGTGGAACAAACATCCCCCTTAGGAACAATTCCCACTAGTTCAACGTCAATGGGACGTCGTTTCCCAATTCCGAACGCAAATAACGCACAAGGCGACCCTATCTCTCCGTGAAAACCCCATCTCACCAGCGGTATATATATTAATATGGTTGTGCCGTGAGTTGTACTGATCAACAACACAGACTGTCTGCGCTTCGCTACTCGCATTGCATCTTATTGAGTCTCGACCTCTGCTAGAAACGCTGTCCATTTTCCTCTCACAGCGGAGCAGGAGTCTTGCCTCTCTCTTATCTAAATCCCACGACTCACAAGCAAATGGGGACGCGCATGGTTCTAGACACGGAGACACTCGCCCATCGGGCAAATTGGTATTACGAAGGGTTCAAAGTAGGATGGAAAGCGTCCTAGAACTCATCTCAAGCACTATAGGAACCGCTAGACGCATCTTTATTGGAGCGGACAACGACGACGCACTCATGACAAACGTCTTGCGCTATGTCCAGGACGACTCGTCTACCATAGGGAACGAACTTCCGACGGAACTGCGATTGTCGACGAACTACTTGCTCTCAACTTTGCCTTCATCCAGCCACTTCCTGCTTCTCCCGGCTAATATCAAGTCATATAAGCCATATCTCGAAGGTGACGCAGTCACTAACATACCTCGAAACCAAATAAACGACAAACTGGGAGCTTGGTTCCAAAACAGTACGCAAGATCTCAAAGCTTCTGCAGAAAAATGGCTATCGGAACTCCGTGCTATCCGGGAGATATGGCGACTTAGGTCAAACCTGCGGAATTCGATAGATCAGGCTGAGGGATTGGAGCATGGGGAGAAGGGAGGTTTGACTCAATATATAGATGAGCTTTGCCTACAGAAAGCTGCGTCCGTCTGGAACTCAGAACTGCGAGGTACCATCGACGCATTCGGTAACGCCTTGCAAGCTGCACTGAGGACTTTGAATGGGCCTAATGCACATAGTCTGATCGGTGTGTTCTTCTCCAGTATGTCTGTTATCGGTCTAATTCCCTCTTACACATGAGATAGATATAAAACCGGAGCGATTTATGTTTCAACCACCTCCCAAGGTTCCTTCAAGCCAGTCTGGTTTCGGCGCGGCTGTTAGCGAGGGCTTCGACCAGTACAAGACATCATTGAAGCAGCGCATCACATCCAGAACACCCCTAGTCAACGAAGTCCTGTCCGTCTTAGAGCAACATGCCCACGCTCTGCTGCATGATGTAAGTGCTCTGCGGAAGGCTAAGAAGTCATCTGGGTATGTCATTCATGGATTATTCTCAATCAATTGTATTCATACTATCCCCGTAGTGAAGATTTGGTTATCCGGATCTTCGAGCTGTATCAGGCGGATGTAACGACATTTCTTGATACTGTACTGAGTACACTAGAGAGTGCCGCAACCGGATCGTCGGGTACGTCGCTATATGGTATTGTAGGTGACAGCACAAAAATATATCATTCCCACAGGTCAGGTCCAATCTGTCACATTCATAGGGAGATTGGCTGGGGCGTTGTCTTCGTCGTCTTCTCGCTTCACACGGGATCTACAAAGCAGTGCCGAATCGGATGAAGGTAACTGTGCATATCCTGGATAGACAGGTCGCTGACAATGATGTAGCCTTCAGGGCTCGGCTGAAGACCTTACATGATAATTGTATTCGACAATGGCGAGATCGCACGGTAGAGGAAGTTATCATCCAACATTGGCCATTACGAAGATTATCCCATGCTCCCGTTAACCTGGTCGAAGGTAGGTTGGTCTTGTACGAGCGTGGTATAATACTCTAAACCCCGTTCCTCGAAGTAGATACCCAGACGCAACAACTACGGCCCTCTCCCGCTATTCTGAATGCGCTGTTGGCATTATCACAATCTGTCCATCAGGTGGGGATTCCATCAGATCATGAACGCGCTCGACGGGCACAACAGCTGCTAGAGCGGTTTGTAAATCGCTCTGTGACGGTGCTATCCGAGCTTGAAACATCATACACACCAACAATGCTTCGTCAAGCTGTCTATGATCTTTTCATGCTGCGCTCAACTATCGGTCTGTGGGATGCTGATCTTCAGCGTGCCCTGGGCGAGCTGGATGAGATTATAGCGCGTTTCTGTGACAAGGTTAGCTTCAATGCTGTACGGCTCCGTTACGTCTAGCTAATCGCGCGTATCCAGCTCCGTGTCTCCGTGACTGACAGCTCGGCAAGCCTGCAGGAGCTGCAGAGACTGCAGACTCTGCTATATTCCTTGCTGCCGGCCCGAGTACTTAGCTCAGATGACCAGCAGCATAAAGCTAAGGTCGAGCGCAATGTGCCTTCGATGCCCCTTGGAACTCCCAAGGCCGATCCACAGCAGCATGCTATTCTTGACTTGGCTAAACCTTCACCTCGATTCGGGTTGCTTTTAGTAGGCGGTGCTACTTCGCGATGAAATGTCGTGTGTCCTCGACGGCCAAATGGATACCATCTTCCCATCCATGTTGTCACCAGGTTCACGCAATTCTCATTTTCTATGATTGCAAGGTTCACGCTTTCTGGTGGGAATTTTGATGCGTATATTGGTCTCGTTCCCGGTGGATTAAATACTCGCAGATTGTGGCAAGTCTTCCTCAATTGGGTGAACTCTAGTCTAGACGTGCAGGTTGGGGCTTCGGACTTATATATTCACAAAATGACTTTCATCCCAGTTTAGATCAGTTAGATCATGTTCTCTACAGCACAGTGAGTAACTCCCAGCTACATCCATATAGTTCCCAAATAAACTGACACCATCATCTCTACGGCAAGAGAGCACGAACGTTTTTGATCAAACCCCAGCAGAAGTAGCGGTAATTTTCATACCTTTGAATACTGCGGTTCACTCCTGTGGTTATTCTTAATTCGTTGCCCAGCCTTATCGGCGCCGATGTCAGATATTCGTAAGCTATAGGCACATAACACCTCATCGACAAAACATCTGCGGACAGTATCGTCGTTAGGAGAATTGACAACCTGTGATTTGGTCGATCAACATTGTACCGATGCTCACCTGTGTTCAATGAGTACTATAGCCACTAATTCTATGGAGTGCAGATCTTCCGCAAATTCCGCTTGACATGATCTCGCCGCTCATTTGCATCACGGTGCGCAACTTCCATTTCACTTGATTCCAACACGTTGACTGTGGTTTCAGCTCAGATAAACCACCCATCCTACATTCTCTATGTCAACCTAGACTGCATGGCCAAGGTTCCTCCCCGACCGAGAATTCTCTCACCCCGGCTTGTGGTTAGTAGGCGGTACTGCTTCGCAGAGGCACCGTGTGCGCACCAAGGGCTAAACGAAGAAGGAAGATTGCGCATTGTTCGTTGGTTGACTTCTTATAGCCTCAGTCGAGGTGAGCGGTTTGATTGTAGTGCTGTCAACGTGGTTTGAGCTATGTAGCTCAGATGACCTTTCAGCGTCCAGCCTGCTCTTCCTGGTCCCTACCGGGTGCTGTGACAATCCGAAGCATACGCAATGGAAGATTGTACCTATTCTAGGTATTTTACCACTGTTCGTACAATCTTGAGTTTGATACTATGTGGCACTGTGCCTATAAACGTTGTGAGTTCCTCGATAAGTTCCCTAGTCCCAACTCATGTACGCGCCAATATCCCCTCTTTTTGCATAGTCATAATATACTGTCAATATTCGGGTCATACTTTCTGCTCTACCAACCATGAACAAGAGGGAGTCCGGCATCAATGCGTTACCTGACTTGAGGGACGTCTCGACCCCCTTTCTGATTTTGCACATCATCGGCGGCCATGTAGGTTTGCCCATCCTGGTATCCATTTTCGTGTTATCCAACAGAACTCGCCGGCCCCCTTCGTTGGTCAATATGTGCCTCACTTGGATTCTCTTCTCCATATCTCATTCATTGATGTGAATATTCACCAACGTTGTTGTCATCCGGAACCCTCTGACCGCTAACTCACTAATTTATCAGGTTCTACGGAGGCTGGCAAAAACACAGAGATCCGCCATTTGCCTTGTGTTTGATTCAAGCTGGATTGATCCATGCAGCCCCACCTATGTAAGCTGGTCTATTGTCAGCCGCTGTCACGTATTGAAGAGCGTGTTTCATAGGTGCTTAGTAGCTGTACTGGCCGTTGTGCTTCAGGTACGTGTGTGCTGAATCTCCGCGACTCGACCATTCACCGTTATTGATGGTCGCTTCCACATCTGTAGGTATACTATCTCTTCCAACCTCCGTGGTCCTCGTTGTCCTTCTTCTCCCGGTATGATGTGCCGCATTGGGCTAGGTTAGCGGTGGTGAGTATCCCTCATTCCCATCGTTTGCTATACACCACCTGAAGCGTTGCATAGGTGCTCCTGCCCCCGTATATTGTATATGTCGTCATTGCCGTCGTGACAATTGTCGTAAGTTGCTATTCCGCTACTTACTCTATTGCCGGCCTTTGACGACACCTCATCAAAGGTCGGCCTTCACAACCCCGACACGATTGTTCCTACCCTAGGATTATACTGTACCATCAACATCACAGCCTTGTCAGTAATACCCCTCCTATGTTGCAGTTTTGCTTACTTATTCGAGGGTGCCACGTTGCTGTCAGCTTCGCAATCCCCGCCTTCTGCGCGATATTCATGATCATTGTGTTCATTATCAACAGTATGCTATCAGTCAACCTCGCGATTGGCTTTCAACTACTTACGCTCGCGTTTAGTTGGTAGCCTTGTGCAATATTATCGGAACTGGCAACGTATGAAAGCTCTGTCAAGCGCAAGCGAGAGACGTTCTCTCAATGTTTGGATACGAGTCAGTCGCTGCATATTCTCCCTCAGAGCATACTGATTGCTGAAGATAATGCCACTCAGGTGTTTGCCTTCAACCTTTACGCTGTGGCAACGCTAGGGTATGTGTGGCATCATCACTATACTCTATACTTTGAACAGCTCACATCCGGGCATGAATAGTGCATGCGTACTGTATTTTGTGACTCCTACGAGTCCGCTCCCATACCTCATTGAGGCTGCTTGTGAGTTCATATATTTGGGATATATAGAAACAGTTCCTCACCCGCGCACAACCTGTTGCAGTGCCTCTTGTGGCGCTATTGCTATTTGGTTCTCAAAAGGTTTCTTTACCCATCAATTCATCTTTGTGATACACTGATAGATCGCATGTTGCCCAGGATATACTTCGAAGACTGATTTTCTGTAGAAGAAGAGGTGGAACTTCTGACGAGAGAGACTACGGAGGTGGCTGGTCAGTCAGGTCATCTGCTTCTCATCAGACGAGCACAACTATCGAAATTGTGGTCGATTCGGAACGGGGCACGAATGGCTGATTCTTACGATCTCTTGTTCGCGGCTTGATGGCGTCAGAATTTCTGACCTGCTTTCGTTGGTTTTGGTCCTGTATTATATCGTGTATATGTCTAGTTGTGTATGTTGCAAATCATCGGACTCTCCTCAACATATGGGTATTAGTACGCCGGCTTCACGATGATTCTGCTCGGTTTATTTGGCTATCCATTGAATAGAATGACACGGAGTCTGCAATCAAATGGGGCATGCTGTAGTATGATACAGTAGGAGTAGAGGCATGCCGCATGTCACCAAGATGACTCAAGAGACATGGGGAGATGACTTCACGAGCCGTCAGTATAGTAGACCAGGTGCATGTTCAGGCTCAATCCGGTTGATAAGTTCAAAACGTGAGATGCAGGGGAAAAGAGTGCAGGTATATTCAAGCTCCGCCGCTGACACATCGTTAGCTTAGTTACTGAACACAATGAAAGGGTAAAGACATACACAAGGATGTTGTTACTGTTGAAGGGATGGTTAGTGATCTATGTAGGTCTTTGTGTTGCCGGATGACTTACATCGGTATGTGGATGAGCTTGACGAAGTAACCAATGAAACCCATGACAAAGAATCCGATGGCAACAGCCTTAGAAATTTGAATGAATTCTATCACAAATCAAAGCTCAGTCGGTAGGGGTCACAGCGATGCACGAGTGGAATTACCCTTCTTCGAAGGTTTTGTGCAACGAGTCAAGAACTATCTTGTGGGTCAGCAGGAGACATTGTTCGATGCCAGAATGAACGCACTTGTTGGCCATCGTGAATAAACTCCTGGGGAACCTCAATAAATTCCTTGAGTTTTTCAGACATGGTGGAGAGAAGAGAGTAGTATGGTTTGCTCCTGTGCCAGGTCGACGTGTTAACATCGCCAGCATTATGAGCGTCTAGCTCAGTGCCACGCGATTCCCCACACGCGTATACTGTACGCCCAGCCGGATTTGGAAGTGCACCACCATCTTCAACGTTCTCAACAGGTGACCGGTGACTTTGGGTGAGGGGTCTCTCTTGGTCTGTCTATGACAAACGCATGTCGCGAGGGACTGCGACAGTCTCTGGCATACTCTATGTCTTTCTTGTTTTAGTCACTACATTCTTCGCCGCTCTTTCATGCGCTGCCCTCCTCTCGCAAGCAGTAAGAACATCACCCAGTCGTACATGGACCCGCAACTTCAATGCGCTCATTATAGGAGCATCTTATGCCCTCGTGGTATGAGCTTGTCTGCGAACTGAGAATCTCCCCTTGAATCTCACGTCATTTGTCAAGGGTGGTGCATCCGTATTCTTTTGCCTGAAGCGCAGAATTGCGGTACATAGGAGGTTGCAGAGAATCTCAAAGTCATACCAGAGGCCAGCGAAGAGTGATTTTCCAACAGTGCGTTTGTTTTGGTTAATGTAATGACCAGAGGTACCTTACACCCATTGCAGCCAGTCTATCAGTACCTCCGACAAGAATATGCCCGTGCGTGCCTAATCACTTATGAATCTCAACCAAAGGAGGGGTTCCAAGAAGGGTGGGGTAAGCCAGGTATGTATTCTCATTATGTATTTTCAGTATGTCTCCTCGTCAGCTTCTCATTGCATGTCTTGCATCATAGGGACCAAATACGCAGACGTGCGCTACCGAACGACGTTGCTGCATACCATCCGAGAGATTGGTAGGTGTTCATCAATAAGATCTAAGCGATGTATCATGTACTAACACTTTCTCGTTGAAAAGACCAACTTGCGCATCTTGTCATACCAAGCCATCCACCACTTCGACCTCACATGCGAATGCTTCACCATTTCCGTTGGATACTGCCCCTTCTAGAGAAAGATGACAACGGACTAACACCGCTGCATTACTACGATTCTGCGATACAACTTGTGAGACATGCTTCAAGAGAGCCTACGGAGGTGGAATTCGAGATTGGAATGCGTGCAGCGACGGACATTCTAAGAACGTAAGTCGCCCTATGATATAATCTCGCCCGCCCTAACTAGCCCTTCCAGCTTGAACGAGTGCCGCTTAGAGATGCTTGAGAGCACGGAGACTGATTCCAATAACTCGATGTACACGCAGAAGGTTCGATGATATATTCATCCGTGATCAGAGATTCATTATCCCAGGTGCTCGGTCTTCGACGGTAAGCATGAGATGCCGTGTCACCTCACTTAGGTGCTTCCTTCGCAAGAGAGATTTAATCAATCGTACTGAAACAATTCCATCGTCCCGACATCATAATGGTGTGGCGTTATCGATTCAAACTACTATACAGTTATTTGGGTCGATAGAAACAATCAATGGAGGCTCTCGGGATAGGTCTGCTTCCATCCCGGCCTCTCGGTCCAAGCATCCCAATATGCGGCTACCTTTGCAGGGATCGGTGCCTTTGTCTCCTTCTCAATCGCCTTGTACCCGCCCTTCTCCGGCTTAGCTCCAGTCAAGAATCCAATTCGTGCAAGCCACGCGATGAGGTGGAAGTCATCTTCGCCTGGGGTTTCGCCGCCAAGGAACCCGGACTCGGGAAGAAGTGATGGAAGCTCCTTCAGAATGTAGTCGGAGATATGCTCCCAGTGCTTCTTCGAGAGCTTGAAGAACTCCTCCTTTGCGTCGGCGGGGGCTTCACCCTTGTAAATGGCGAGAACACCACCATTGGCGGGGATCTTCTTGTCGTAAAAGGACTTGAGCGAAGCAGCCTCGGGTGTCTGGGAGTACTTCAGCAGAGCCTTTTGACCTGTTCACGTGGTTCCGTTACTCTATTTCTCACAATGACCGCATGATGGACTTACGGTTATCAACGAAAGTGAAGGCAAAGCCAGAAGCGGCAGCCTTGAGTTCCTCCTCGTTGCGCTGTAAACCATGGGGTGGGTTGAGAATAAGGTCACGTGTAACTGATGGAACATACCACGGAGAGCAAGGGGAAGTTGGGGTCAAGCGAGTCCTCGTGGATTCTATCGATGAAACTCTTTGTTCCAGGTGTCACTTTCTTAGGGGCATGTTCGACGAGGTATCGCGTCACATCATAAGTTGTGGTGTATGCCTTTCCCTCAGCGGTGAGTGTGGGGAGAGTCGCGTTGGGGTTCTACGCGGCGGCGAACTCGGTCAATTTCTTCGCGGGCATTGGGGGAAGGATAATTGATGCTTACAAGTTTGACAAACTCGGGATTGAAGTTTTCCCCCTCGGCGAGGTTTACAACTTTCTTCTCGATGGCATCGGGGGCGTACCCTAACTCGACAATAGCAATCTCGGGTACCGCAGCCCAGACGGACAAGCCAAAAACGTAGAGAGTAGGCTATGAGAGAAGTTTCGTAAGTAAACAGCATAAGAGTGGACAATGAACAAGTGACTACCTTAGACATGTGTTGGTTCGGGTGTAAGTTGGAGATTGAGGCTGACGCTTGGATTGCAGGGAAGATTATGTTGTGGCGGGAGGCTGATGACTGTGACCGTCTTTCATCCAGCCACTTTATACCCCACAGAGACTCGGATTGCGCAAGCCCCAAGTCGGCAAACGTATCAAGGTTTCAAACACATCGCACCGGCAACTAAACCTTCACGTGCAAAGAGTAGTCATCAAACCAGTTACCAACCCATGTTATCTGCTCGACATTTGACGAAAACGGACAGCTTGATAAGGGCGTACATAGCACTTATAATCCACACTAAGCTTCTCATATATTCAATACATGTTGCGTCCCCCAACGCGTTTTTCCGAGCACTGCCCACCGTCGCGAGTCGGGAATAGGGGGCACGTGATGGCGTTCTGCTAGTAGTCAGAAGTTTACCAAGCCGGTTATAGTGCAACCGGCGGCGATGTTTCCTAATATCAATACTAATATGTCTTGGTCATCCAATGCTCGGGCTCGTGACTGTACTTTACATGTAGTCTACTGTGTCCTCGGAAAGAACGCGGTCGATGATGAGGTAGACCGGTTTGGTCGGTTCCAATATGCTATCCAAACAGGGGTATTCCACCTGTAACGGGCACGTCGCGAGCTGGTTAGGGTTTGCTTACTAAGATTCCATATGCGGTTATTTCTCTTTCTATGTTCCCCTCTCTCCCTTCATTCTGTGTTGTCCCTTCGGTCTTCGGTCCGTCTATATCCCCTCACAGTATATAAGGACTCTATGCTCTGTATGTACCCCCAAGTTGGATTGAACGAACAGTCTTCACCCCTGTCTATCGCTCGTCTGACTTCTGTGTAGCGCGACCGTATTTCCTTCTAAGGAACGCCAGCGTTACATCTTTTTGACAGCCGCTTGACTGTTAACATCGCTTCTTAACCTCTCCTCGTCGTCTCTCTCATCTCTCTCACCTCTCTCGTCTCCGTCTTACCTCTCTTCATAAACACTGTCTGGCTGGACTCCCCCGAGCTTGATCACCTCGGACATCCTACCTTTCGGTAAGAAACCCTGAAAAACATTTCTCGTTATCTAGATATTATTCTCGAGCACTATGTCCGGACGCTATAACCTCCGCCGTGGACCCGCCTCGCGTGCCGTCGTTAACGACGAGAACGCTATACCCGGTGCGTTCGAGCAGCACGCTCCTACTGCTAACGCACCCGCCGCACAGGCTGTTCCCCTCACCCCTATCGAGAACACCCCTGGTCATAGGACCTATAGCCAGGTGGTCAGTTCTCGATCCCCCTCGCCGGATATCATTCCCGAGGAGTCCACTGGCGCGTCCGCTGGTGTGGAACCTACGAGTGTCTCGTCTCTGACGAGCCTCGAGGCTTCGTCGGCCGCCGCTGTTGCGGCCGACACTATCTCTAGTCCGTCGATCGGTGCCATGGCCAGGCCCGACGATGTTGATGATAATCCGAACGAGTGGACTACCGTTCGCCGCGGTAGACACTCTGAGCATGCTAACGAACCCGCGCGCGTGTCGTCTGCTATGTCAGACGGCCATATCGAAGCTATACGCAACGCCGAGGACGGCCTGACCCCCGCTCAGCGCTCGCGCTTCCATACTCGCATGGCTCGCGTTTCGACTGTGAGCCCGGAACGACCTCCTTCTCGTGGTGAAGGAACATCTAAAGTTCAAGGCAAGACTGTTGACCCTCGCAACTGGGGTAGCAGTGGAATTCCCCCTGAAGACCTTGACCCTGATGTCCAACGGCGTCTGCTTGACGCCTACAACCTGCGCAACTCTCTACGACGGGAGTTTGCCCCCGACGAGCTCAGTGAAGAGGAGCAGCGGTTGGCTCTTGAACATTGGGCTGCCCTGAAACACGCTTCTCGCTCCGATGTCTCGCCGACGCCTCTGCCGAACCCGCCGACTCCGCCGCCTTCCGTAGTAGAGCCACCGGTTGCTCAACACACCCCCTCCACTCGAGAAACCTCCGTCGAAGTCATGGCAGAACAGATTGCTATGCTACGACGCGAGGTCGCTGAGCTGCGCTCTGCGCGCTCGACGACTGGTTCGGCCGATGCCCAACCAAATCCCGCTCCCTCTAAACCCTCAATGAAGGCCAAGCGGAAGACAAAGAAGACCAAGAAGACAAGGTCTTCGTCTAATATTAAACCTATCGCGCAAATACAGCCCGGTAGTTACATCGGTCGTGTACTTAGTGTACTGGACAATAGCATCCCCGACGATGAGCCTTCTGACTCGTCGTCGTCTTCCTCTTCTGACTCGAGTGACTCTGATTCAGAGCCTGATGCTGATGTGCGCCCTCGTAAGAAATTTGTCGTCAAACAACCGGTGTTGGTGCTGAAACCTGAGAAGCCTACATCGTACTCTGGGTCTCAGGATCCTCGTGCGTTCCACAAGTTTGTGCGGCAGTGCATTGACTATGTTGGATCTAAGGGTTATGATATTGAACCCACTATGCAAGTCTCAGTGGTATCTAACTTTCTTGGTGGAAAGGCTAATGACTTCTTTGTCACCTGTGTCTCAAACAATCCCCGCTCGTGGACTCTCCGACGGTTCTTTGAGGAATTATTCAATTGGTGTTTCCCAGTGGATTTCCGTCTGCAGATGCAGGAAAAGTTGCTCGCTTGTCAACAACGAGGACGCACGGTGCGAGAATACGTTCATGACCTCGAAGGATTGTATCTCATGAGCGGAGATACCATATCCGCTCAAGAGAAGGTCAGCAAACTATGGAACGGGCTTGCACCATACTTGCAGAAGGAACTATGGAAGAAGGAACTCACTCCCACTCATTCTACGTGGTCGGAGGTTGTTGATATGGCAGAAATCCTTGAGATTGCCGAAAAGGCTGGCGAACGTGCAGCAAGGTCTGCGTCTTCGAACGCTCGGACGAACACCTCACAGAACTCTGGTAATAATCACCGGAATCAACACCCACCTCGAGGGAATGGTCAACGAGACCGAGGCAATGGTTCTCAACAACGAAACCGCGATGATGGCAAGAATAACCGTCACCACAACGGCCAATCAAACAAAGCTGGCCAGTCGTCGCGAAATCCTACTCAGAATATGAACGGCAGCTCGTCAAATCGACCAGGTACTCAGCGCATCTCTGACAAAGAGAAGGCCGAGTTGCTGGCCGCCGGAAAATGCTTTCTTTGCAAGGAAACTGGTCACTTAGCTCGCAATTGCCCTAAGGCGAACACCGTAAAGTCTGACCGTAAAGGTAAGGCTCCGGGGTTGTCCAACTTCAACATTGAATTGGATACTACTGCTGTTGACCGTCTACATGACCTGGCCCAGTCGACTGCTCGAGTTGACGAAATCGACCTGAATATGGCTGAATTCGACTTCGGCAGTGATGTTACCTTTGACTCCGAATGGGAACTCACTGACGGCGAAGCCATATTATCGTCTGAATATGAATCAGACAATGACTTCAATAACGATGACATTGTTATTCTGCCGAAGACTTGTAAAGATCTTGACGGCCGTATGTATACACGTTTAGACGACCTCTACGCTCTGAATGCTATGCGTGTTCTGGAACAAAATGGGCCGTATTGGTCCAGTTGTGAAGATGATGAATTTTGTGTATACAGGGTTTCACCTGACCGGTATGTCATCATGAACTCAGAAATTGAGGAAGACATCCTCATCGACGCTGAGCTGATTCGAGATCCTGAATTCGACTTACCTTCTTGGTATGCGATGCAGGTTGCTGAGCAGGTACCGCGAAGCTGCATGATTCGTGGTCGCGAACTGTCGCGTCTCGGTGATGCCATCGTTAACGAGACTACTTGGATACTTAACCAGACATTACCTATTCCGAGCAGTAATCTTCGAGGACCTCGAAAGATACTCTCGCCGCGCTTCGTTTGCAATCGAATAGACCATGTGCTACTAGTACATGATAGCTATCTCAGTCTCTATATCACGGTCCCCCTCTTACATCTCGAGAACCCTGCTTTTGATCTGGTCAACTTCTATTCGACTCATGCCCGTCGGGCTTTCCAGTTGGCTCGCAGCCCTTGCGACTTTGACTTTGACGAGGCCGATGCAGTCGTCACGGCTATGGCTGTCACTGTGCCTGCCAACACTATTCCCGCTCTCCAACGAAATGCGGGAAGCACCCGAGACTTTCGCCGGTTGATCCCAGAACCTATCGTGGTCGTGGTACAGGTCAATGATCAACCCGCACGTGCTCTGCTTGATTCCGGCTCGTTAGCGGACTTCATGTCTGCAAAGCTTGCTCATCAATTAGGTATCAAGTCATTCGAGCTTGAGAAGCCCTTACCGGTCCATCTAGCAGTTCAAGGCTCTCGCGCAAAAGTAAATCTTGGATGCAAGGCTGAATTGTCGTATCAGAACATATCAGGTTCGCGTTACTTCGATATTGTGAATCTCTTGAATTATGATCTGATACTTGGAACACCATTTTTGTTCCAGCACCGGATCTCTCTAGGATTCAACCCTATCACCGTCTCGGTCGGCAGTCCGCAACCTCTGCGAATCGAGGGAAAACACGTTCGTGTACTCGAGTCTCGAGCTGCGGATGTTCTGGACAATCACCTAGACGAAGCCCGACTGCTTCTCCGTGAGTACGCCGCTGACATCTGTAAAGATGCTAGTGACTCACCTTTGCCTCCTCTTCGTGCAATAAATCATACTATTCCACTAAAGGATCCGCACAAGACTTACACTTGGCGACCTTCCCGATGCCCGGATGCACACCGAGCAAGCTGGACCGAGAAGCGAGATGCTTATCTCAAGTCCGGACGGTGGAAAATGACGACTGCGAGGAATGCTTCCCCCATGCTTCTTCTCACGAAGCCGGGAACTGGAGTAAAGGGTGTGCCTGCCAAGCTACGATGTGTGGTTGATCTACGAGAACGTAATGCAAATACGCATAAAGTTACTTCTCCCTTACCTGATATGGAGGCTATTCTCCGACGCGTGTCACGAAAGCGGTATCGTTCGCTCATTGACGGTAAGGACGCTTATGAGCATATCCGCATTGCGCCCGAACATGTCGAACGGACGGCCATGACAACACCTGACGGGAACATGGTTAGTCTCGTCCTTCAGCAAGGCGACTGTAATGCTGTTGCCACTTACCAGACCCTCATGAACCATATTTTTGGTCCCTACATCTCCATCTTCATGGACGTATATTTGGATGACATCGTGATATATTCAGACACTCTCGACGAGCACATGGATCACGTTCGCACCGTGGTTGACATTCTTCGTCGTGAAAAGTTGTATCTCAGCGCCTCAAAACTTCACTTTCTTTGCCGCAAAATGAAAATCTTGGGGCGGATTGTTGACGACGACGGTATTCGCATGGATCCTGACAAGGTGGATTCAGTCCTAAATTGGAAGGTTCCTACAAATAAAGAACTCTTACGTGGGTTTCTGGGCTCCGTCGGCTATTTGGCCGATGATATAGCAACCGTTCGCATTCCAATGGGAATACTCACCTCCCTCACGGGTTCCGACTCAAGTTTCAAGTGGGACTATACCCACCAACGTGCCTTTGATGACATAAAACGGCTTGTCCATGAGCATCGTCAGCATCATCGGGTTCCCCTTGACTACTCAAGGGATGCCCCTCCTATCTGGCTCGTCACCGATGGTCACTTGGTGGGATTGCCGGTGTTGTGTGCCAAGGCGAAGACTTCCGATCTAGTCGCATTGCTGCATTCTTCTCTGCGAAATTGACTTCTGCTCAGATGAACTATCCAGTTCACGAGATTGAGATGTTGGCGGGAGTTGAATCCATGCGACGCCACCGAGATATCCTTCTCGGCTGTCGGTTCACCTGGGTTACTGATCACAAGGGTCTTACCCATTTGTTGATGCAATGAGACTTATCGGGGCGCCAAGCACGTTGGCTCGAGAAGATCTCAGAATTTGACTTCGAGATCCAATATGTCCCCGGAGTGGAAAATGTTCTTGCTGATGCACTGTCACGCATCTACTCGCACGACCAACCTGGTACAGTGCGAGCACCCTCTGAGTATACCGAACATGACGTTGACGAGCGGTTTGATGAACGGCTCACCTCATGTTCGATTTCTATGCCAGTGCTGGTGGATATTGAGGCTTCTGCTGCACGGCTTGCCCCTCCCCCGTCGGACCGAATACTACGTCGTCCAAGGCCGGCTTCGTCTGCACCGGCAATAGCGGCTCCAAGAGTGGTTCAGACAGTGAGGGTGGCCTCTGGTCAACCGCACAGACCCTCTACTGCTTCTTCTCCCGAGAAAACCTCGACAGGCACGTCCACGAAGCCTAAACAGGCACAGGCTGGTAAAAGAACGAATTTGCCTTCGGACGCGAACACAACTGTGACACGTCCGCGTACTCGCACTGTTCCCCTTCCTGCGGAGACCGGTCGCCCTGAGACCTCCAAAGAATTTGCTAAACGAATTCGCCGTGTCGTTCTGCACGGTCCCCGGACAGAACGGCAGGAGGGCGGGAGTGCAGAAGCTCCTGCACCACATGCAACGGAACTACCAATCCCAGAGTCTGAGTCTACTAGCGACCCCTTGTCTCGGATGGTAGCGAATACAGCGGAGGGCGCATCGGCTGAACGTTCGCAGCCAGTGGCTGATAACGAAGTCCCTGACCGATTCTTGGATTATCTGAAACAGCACGAAAGCGATACGGGCTTACCTGCTATGGTTAAAGGCCGCTATGCGGCCGACAGCTTCTTCAACGAGATATTGAAGGACCCTAAACAGTTCAAAAACTTTTCCGTGTCAGATGGACTTATCTTCATCAAGGACGATGGAAAAAACTTACTGTGCATTCCAAATATTATCCACAACGAACGAAGCGTTCGAGAGATTGTAATCTCTCATGCCCATTCATTATTGGCACACCTAGGGGCATTCAAGACAACGAGCTTGCTACGAAACCACGTGTGGTGGAAAACTCTTGCATCGGATGTGAAAGCCTATTGCGATTCATGCGCGACCTGCAAACGCAGCAAACCTTCGAATCAGAAACCATATGGGTTGCTCAACCCACTCGACGTACCTGGAAGGCCATGGGAAGCGATCGGAATAGACTTCGTTGGACCGTTACCGGAATCTAAGGACCGAGATGCCTCATATGATTCTATCACCGTCATTATTGATTTACTCACTTCAATGGTACATCTGGAAAAACCTCCCTTCAGGGAGATGACATATTCATGAAAATAATGTGAAATCATGTTAACTTACCCATAATCATGTTCTCAATCTGCAAAAAATGCAGACTTGACATAATCAGATAGGTCTGCATAGCAGTGTCATTTTCATGCCAAAGAAAGGTATAAATTATGCAATGATATGCACAAATTTTGTAGTAAACATGTAGCAAATATGCCACCAATATGACAACATCATGTAGCAAGTATGTCATTAGCATGGTAGCTCTATATCAAACAGATGTCCCAGATCAACAAATTTCTATACAAGAT